>CM040117.1:183635580-184235580 GCA_022559845.1 Amorphophallus konjac | reverse complement strand
AACCCTCCCTCTCCCCAAGACTGAAAGAGCCCTTCCCTAGGCCAAATTTCAAATTTCCCTCTCCCTTGGGCTGTGCCCTTTCATCTCCCCACCTCCCTAACCACCCAAGGTCGCACCCCCCCTTCCCCATCCACCAAATAACCCCTTGTTCATGCCCTTCCCCACACCCTCTCCTCCACCTATTCTGTCCCTGTTGCAGGTTTCAGAAAAGCAGTGATTTGCAGTAGCAGCCACGACTTCCCCTGAAGGCTCCCGGTGGCATATCTTATATTGCTGGAATCGTCTCCAAGTCTTCTTTCCAACGGTGGTACTCCTGCCTGCATCCGAGTTCGGAGCTGTCCGGAGGAACGTCATCTTCAATGACTGTGCAATCTGTCCCAGACTGAAGGCCAGAGCGATCTTGGAAGCCGTTCAGCGGCCAACCTTGGAGGAATTCGATCACGCTTCCTTCTAAAAAATTCTTCTTCGTCTAGTCCTCCATCAGTAGCAGAAGGAACGATGCCAATCGCCCACCCGAGCTATTTGTTCTGAATTTCTTCTTCGGAGTGTGCAGTCTGCCCCCTGCAGGTCCAGGTTCGACCTATCTTCACTTCTGCGGACACCATTCTCCTCTCCGACCTCGGATTGTGGCCCCGTCAATTTCTGCTCGAAGCTACTCCGACCACGATCGCTTCACCGCCAGTTTCGTTCAATTTGGAGTTCGGGAACGACCGCAGTGCCTTCTGCAATACACTGTATCAGTTCTGCATCAGTCAGAGGCAGAGTGTTGCTGTCCTGCTCCAGTCGCCGGTTCAATCAGCCCCGAGTTCTAGAGCTTCCCAAAAAATTCAAGCATCATCCTCGGCCAGCTGGGGAACTTTTGGCACCGGTTTCATCAAATTTGGAGCTCGGTTGAGTCCGTGGCAGCATCTTCATCGACAACCTGTTCAGCAAAACTGAAGAGTGGCAGAACCGGCGAAGCTTGGAGAGTCGGTGTTCTCTTCATAATTTCCCCACCCCGCTTGGCCGGCTGAAGGCCCCTCCCTGCGTGGAGGTAATCTTGGTTGTAATAAGTCTAACCCCCACCCCAAGAGCCCCCCTCCTGCGAGAGGTGTAGTTCATGTAATAATATTTTCGCAGATTTGAAGCGACACCGACGCGGCTTGCGGGCGCAAACCCTTGCCTCCCCGCTCGCCCCCGTCTTCGGCCGGAGTTGGCGTCTTCACGCCGGCTAGGTGAGCCTCGGTCCCCCTTTCCTTGCTGGTCAATATCACTTGCTTAGCTTAGTATTCTTGCTTTGCTGCGTCGGACGGAGAGCGAGGGCCCGGCCCAAATTGCCGAACACGTGAGTGTCCATCGCGGGTGAGTTGTGAGCGAGCCATTTCAACCCACACCCATGGTGTGACGGCCGCCCGTGAGTGGGCATCCCTGGCCCAATTGGGGTTCTCCCCAAGCTTGCCAAGCACCGGAGCATCATTGTCCCACCCCGGACCCTCTCCATTATCATTTAGTTGCCCACGGGCACAAGTGTGCACCAAGCGAGTGAGCCGCTCGAGTGGTATCATCGCCAATTTGCTTGCTTGCAACCTTAGGTCCAAGGGTCATATTGTCTTGTGGTCATCACCCCAAGGTGGTGTCACATCACGACTTCTTCTGCTCACTCCTCCTGATTATTCTCTCCCCCCCTTCTGGTTGCCCACTCTCCGTGCTCTTCTCTTCGATACCCTCTTCTCCTCCCTCTCCTGGGGGCCAAGGGTGCTTTATATAGGCGAATACCCAAAACAAGGCATCGGTTCGCCAATGGGACAGGGCCATTGCCAACTCGATGCGCACCCGATGCATCACCGACTTCACGCACAAGGGGGATGGCCGATTCGGCCTCTTGCGCCACCGGCTCAGTGTCAGCAGCCGCTACCACCTCAAGCTTTAACAACACCATCGACTCCTCCCTAAGGCGCCACCGAATTAGCTACAAAGGCCGCTACCGAATCAGGCGAAGTAGCGCCACCGACTCAGCCACTTAGGGGCATTTTATAATTTTATCATTTAGCACCGAAATTAACCCGGTGAGAGCTCGTTGTCCAGAGTAGCTTTGGAGTTAGTGCAGTAGCCCCAAAATATGTTTTGGAGCGTTGATTCGGGGCTTCCGCAGATTTCCGAGATGTGCGGAACCCGTACCGATTTTCCTGGGATTTGCACTGATTCGCCCTTCGACACACCGATTTGTGCTGCCACCTTTCCTCGGAGAGTACGTGGACCTTCCTCACTGGAGGGGTGACCCTTGGGAGGATTTCTACCGGGATCGTACATCTTCGAGGCTACTTTCGAATCATTCCGGTGTTCTGCGTGTATCTTATGGAAATCTCAGAATTTCCGTAGGTGGCACTGTTAACGTAGAATATCGGTCCCCCGGGGCCACCCTATGCTTGCACGAGGCATTTTCATTGAGTGAGCCACTGTTCTGGGGGTTTTTGCTTCTTTAGAGTAATTCGTTGGTCGCTAGCAGACCATTTCAGAATTCCGGGTGTCCAGATCAGGCGACTCGAGTTTTCTGCTGATATTGCCTTCGGTTCCCTATTCTGAGGGGCCAGGGGCATTTCTTCATCTCGGGGAGGCTTCTTCATTAGGCGGGAGCCGCCTGTTGCATTCTTGTCCTGGTCAGACGGGGTATAGAGGTATATCCGACACGATCATTTCAATGCCGGCTTCATTGGCTCTGACCATCAATAGGCCTTAAGCGAGCTGTGGTAGATATGTAAACCCGAGATGACGAAATGTTGAGTTCCCTAGCACTTCTTGCAAGGTGGCCTGAGGCTTTAGCAGTCCGAGTGGACCTGTCTTTGATTTTATGGTTGACTCCTTTGGGCACGTGATTATTGCCCAATCATATTTTGTGTGTCAACACCAGCCGTGACAGACTTGATGCAGGTAATTTACATATACAATGCTCATTCCATTGTTCGGGTGAAATGACTGCATCTCATTTTTTTAGTCTTTTCTTTCTCATTACTAACAACTTAGTGGTGGCTCAATTGCAGCACGGGCGCACTGACATTGAGGAATATTGCAATGAAAGTTTTATACCAAATATCCTCCTTGAGTGGGTGTGAGTGGAACTGGTCAACATTTTCCTTCCTGCATACTAGGCTGAGAAATATGCTAACATAGAAGGTTGGATAAAATTATGTATGTTCATTATAACATGAAGTTAAAGGTTAAGCATGTACAGATGGATGTAAGGAGAGGAGAGGGAGACTATTATCCAACAGATGATGTCCACTTGCGAGATGATGAAGACCCTATGATAGCAAGAGTTGTAAGAACAACAACTGAACGTGGTGAGATAGAATTTGATGAGGAGGCTAAAGAGCCAGGAGAGACACCATGGCCTAATACTTTTCTTGCTGCAGTTGTGCATAAGGCACTGGGGGAGGAAGATGATGTAGATGTTTAGATGGTTGGAGACGAGTCACAGGCGGCACATGACCAGGAAGTTAACTTGGATGAAGGTCTGATGACACATCATACGTATACAATGATGCAACATAGGAGCGATTGATGTAGCCTTCAGCAGACCCATGGCCACCAGCATCTCAGGTGAAATAGCACATACATATTGAATCACATATTTGATTAAAAAGTGTAGGCATATATTTATGTACTCCGGTGCAAGAGAAAATGCATTTCGATCTAACACATGAATAGTGATCTCAAGTTGCTGCACCATGACATTCAGTATCTATTGAACTTAGAAGGCCATCAACTACGCATGAGGCTGCACAAGAATGACAATCTGTCTCTAGGAGAAGTTCATCATTTGGAGAGGTGAAATTATATTTAATGAGAAGAAATATATGTTAAATTCTATTATGTTGGTAATTGAATCTGTTGGCATTGAAATTATGTGGCCTTCTTCATCATCCAGACAAGCATCTCAGCATGCTACGCTACGACGCTCGGTGTCTAAGGTGTTGGGTCCGGGGCAACGGCAATCAAGAGGGGAGGTGAATTGATTGGCCCTCTAAAAATTAATTCCAAACAACTTAGACCACTAGTCAAGTTCTAAAGATAGATAAACAATTAACTTTTAAATGACTTGACAAACAAAGACCAATATATGGCGAATTGGATTACGCTCTCACAGCTCACTCGCATGTGATTAGAAAAGATGTGATTGTGTGTGTATGAGATGTTGTGTCGATGCCTCGAATAGTGGATAACTAAAACAAGAGAATGCAAATCACAAACACACCACAAGCAAACCACGAGGCACAAAGGTTTTTAAGGTGGTTCGGGACCACGACGGGTTCCCTACGTCCACCCCTCACTCAACTGAGTGAGGCTTCACTACTGTAAAACCAGCCCGAGGATTAAACCCCACACACACACGGAGCCAAGCTCCAACACACACACACGCAGGGGGACGCCTACTTAACTACACGGGAGTAAACTCCCAACCACACGTAGGGAACACACCCCAAGTTATGCCCAATCACACACGCGGATATGCTCCTCACAAAACGATGCACACGCGTCAACACAAACACCCGGAGATCAAATCTCCGAACACCCACACAAAATGTTCTTTCAGAAATGGATGAAGTGTTTAGATGTGGATACAATAAGCCCAAAGCAACATCTAAAGACTGAACCAAAGAACATATATGAAATGCAAAGCTTCCCCTTTTAAAAATACTCCAGCCCTTCTTGGCTCGTTGTCGGATGGTCACGTTTTCGGCGTCCTCTTGTTCCTCTCTTCAAGCCGCTTTTTTTTTCTCTTCTATCACGAGCTCCAAAAACCTCTCCAAATAGATCAAAACCTCCTTACAAGAGCTCCTCCTTACTTTCTCCCTCTTTCTTGACCTACAAGAAACAAAACATAAGCATTAGGGTTCTTCTTCTTCAAAACTCGGAGTTCACATTCATATATATAGAGGAATGACCAAATGACTCATATAACCCACCTAAAAGATGTTAGAAACCCCCTCATAACATTAGAAACCATTGGGGGGTATTTTGGTAAAGTTTCATAAGGTTTACAATGAGTTTTAGGGGTTTACAGAACTCCCGTTCCAGAAGGGTCGACCCTCGGGCTATAGAGGGCGGCCAGACCGAAATAAAAATCTCAACTCACAGGGGTCGACCCCTGGGGTCGACCCTTACAGTGGGTCGACCCCAGGGGTCGACCCTTGCAAGTAGGGTGTTGAAAACTAGTTTTGTTTTGAACAGAACCTCCCTTCTTGTTTGGGTCTAAAAATTAGCTAAAACCTCCATCAAATCAATGGGAAACAAATGATTAAATATTGCCATAATCCCATGAAGATCAACCATGATTTTTCATCCTGAAAAATACGATAAAGCAAGAGGTTAGTTGAGAATCAAAATACTTGCATCAAGCATTAACACTATGAACATGTTCACATTAAAACACATCATTGAACCCATTTAATCATGTATTTGGCTTCTCATATCAATCAACAAAAACACATTCCACCATATGACAAGTTTTTGTTGTGATGAAATTGAATCTCTCAATTGTCCAAATACAAAGGCATGAAAGCTCAACCCCAACCTCCTCCAATTCAAGCACACAAGGTGGTTAGATATTACCATGATCCACTTAATATGGGAGGGTATAAAAACCATCATTGGACCTGTAAATAACAAGTGTATCAAGTTACCATAGGTATGAAAGTTAATAGCTCATAAACTTGATTCTTCCAAAAGAACCTCCATAACTTGTCAACCATCCAAATGCTCATTGCATAAATAAATGTTTCCATGAAGACATAAGTCACAAGCTTTGCCATTTGAAGAACTTTGAATCTTCCATCGCATCCAAGGCATATACAATGTTATGGGAGCTCAATCATTCAAATAACATTGCCAATATACGCTTACATATCATAAAACTCAATTCGACAAAGTATGAACACCGAAACACACACATATGCAAACATATGCAAATATGCATTTTCATTATGCATCACCATGATCTCACACACATATGTAGATATGCATATTTGTAAAGATGTTTCCATAATTTCATTATCATTCAATTACAAGGTTTTCTTTCAACATTCAAATTGCAAACATTCATGCCTCATGAAAGTTTATAACATGCTAACCATTCAAATACACATTCTCGTATCTACATATCTTCAACATCAAAAAAAGCTTCAGTTGAGGCATATTCATTTACACATGTATGAAGCAAATCTATAGCTCAAAACCAATGACTTAAACAGTCCAAGTGGAACCACATAAAGAAGAAGAACCATACAAGATCACAAATGCATTCACACATTTAAATCCATCAAGAATATGCATGAACATACTTGAGCATGTGAGAACCCTCAAAAGTCTCATGTGAACTCAAGTGAAAAATGCATGAAGCACATTAACCATTTGCCAAATCAAATGACCATGAGTCCATATAATGACCAAGCATCATTAATAATCACATTCATCAATTTCAAGTTAATAGGTTGAGCATATTTCAAGCCCAAAAACTTTATAAGGAAAATGCATTGAAAATACCCAACCACGACTTTGAAAACCTTTGATGAAATGCATGAAACATAGAGGGAGTCGAAGCAATGCAATGAATGGGTTAACTCACTTTTTTAGGAAACTTGCATTGATGCATTGCTTTGATTTCCAAGTGTGAACCATAAGTGCACTTTGAACCTTTGATCCTACAAGCCAAGATAAACATAGCATTAGTTCCTTAAACAACAATCATTCATATGACTTCCAAGTGAGATCCTTGAAGTCATTCTTCAACTCATCAAAACAAGACGCAAGCATGTTGCTCAATGAAACACATGCACGTGCACAATCATTTTATTGTCATTAAAACCAAACACTAAACATCTACTAGGGGATGCAACATAAGGCACCCACTCAATCGTCTCAGGTATATTCATACTTATTGAGTTACACAGTACGTAATTAATTGAAGTCCTTATTGGACATGACCTCTACATTGCAGGCATCCAGAGAGATACAACATACAAAGGAGAAGCCACATGCTTCGTAAATAAAGAAATCATCATGAACCACATTATTCAAGAGCAAAAAGGACAAGCAACCACTAGTAAATCTGATGGACATTACAAACATGGAGATGCTAGATCCCAATGTAGATGATGAGACTACCAAGCCATCCGTAGATCTCCGCATCAGTGAGAGTCATGACTCCGATGACGATAGTACACCAGCACCTTCCTCTTCCCATAATGGTGGTGATTCTCGTGGTGGTCAATGCAGTAGTCGTAGAGATACTAGTGCTGGTGGGCAATAGCATAGTAGTGGTTGGGGAATAGGTCATGGGGGCCACGACAGTGGTGGTCGTGACATGGTATTCACAGAGGAGTAGTACTTCACATATGTGACATGGGAAGTTGACCACGCTACTCCACCCGTAGGGTCGAGGCAAGCAGCTGACTATTGGTATCCTTACTATGGAAGTTCTATTGTAGATAGTAATTGTAATGCCCCGGATTTTTCGGATCCTTCTTCTCGGGTGTCGGATCTGGTTTCTCGAAGTGTCCAACTCCGTTATGTCCGAAATTTCATTTCGGACATCTTTCGTGTTCGGATCGGCGTGATCCGGAGTCATTTCGGAGGCCCGGAGGTGTTCCGCGGTTTTTTTCCGCGTGTGTTTTCCGATTCCCGACGTGGGTTTCGGCTTTCCCTTCGGAACCTCATTGCGGGTGAACCAGGCCGTTCACCTAGGCGAGTGTGGTACCGTTGCGATCGGTGCGTTTCGAGGATCGCGAGGGTGTGATTTTCTATTTTTCAAGATTTTTCCGATTTTTCAGATTTTCCTATATATACCCCCCACCCTCTCTCTTCCTCTCATTTCTCACTCTCACCCTCTCTCTCTTCTCCCACTCTCTCCTCTCACTCTCTCCTCTCCGGCGGCCGACGGACCAAGGCGGGGGCGAGGCGGGGCGATGCGGGCGAGGAGGACGGCGAGGATGGGTCGAGGATCGAGGCTCGAGGGCGTGGTGAAGCTCGGCCGTGGATTCGTGGAACGGCGAGGCTTCAACGGCGTTTTCTTCATGGATCGGCATCCACGGTGCGCGAAATCTTCTGTGGAGGTAGGGTGATGGACCCCCAGCTCGTGCACTTCCTTTCCCGCAAGTTTCGTAGGCTACGGTGAGTCGAGCGGGCCAAACGGGGTGATTTGGGCAAAATCCATGTTTTAGGGTTTGTGGGCCGATCTCCCGTTTCATTGCGTTTCTGGCCGATCCGAGGCCGTAGATGTATGCTAGGGGTTATTTGGGGGCTTCCCCTATGTTTTCCCCCTCATCCGTGGATGTTTGGGGGCGTGGCGTAGATTTTTGGGGTTTTCCCGCCGTTCTCGGTTTTTCGAAATGGTCGCTGTCCACCAGAAACTGCGTTCATTGGTCGCGGTCTTGGGAGAACCACGTTCATCCTTTGTGTTTTGGTCGAGGAGGCCTTCGAGCGTCGCGGTCGGCGATAGACCGCTTTGGTCTAGTCGCGGTCATGGGATGACCGCTACTATCTGGTCGCGGTCCTCGGGCGACCGCTACCAGCGGGGTTGCGCATGGCTAGTTGCGATCGTGAGGTGACCGTGACAGCATGGTCGCGGTCTCCGGTCGACCGCTACCATCTGGTCGCGGTCCCCGGTCGACCACTATCTGGTCACGGTCACCAGGTGACCACTACCACGTTCTGGTTCCTGTTTGCGCTGTTTTGACCTCCGGTCAACCCGGTTGTGACCCAGTGGTTGACTTTAGGTCTCGTGAGTGTCTCGGACACCCCGTGGAGTTCCGTGACCGTGTCTTTGGGTGTCCAGAGGAGGTCCCACTTACCTCGTTTTGTGTGTCGTGAGCTTAAGGGTCCAGGTGACCTTTTAGCGCTCCGATTGTGTTGTGTTGGTCTCCGGTCGACCCGGTTGTGACCCAGTGGTCGACCTCCGGCCTTGTGAGTATCCCGGACACCCCATGGGTTTTGTGTCTGTGTTTTTGGGGTGTCGGGAGGGACCGTGTTGCCTCGATTAGCGTGCCCGTAGGTGTGGTGGGTCCGGGTGACCCCACGTGTTCCGGGATTTCGTGTTACGCATGATCGAGTCACCATGCATCGGTGGGTGTGCGGTGGGGTCTCCCCCGCATGTCGTGGGTTTCCTTTGGAAGGCGATTCCCATGTAGGCCATGTGCTTGGCCTTGGACTCCGAGTCCAGTTATCCGGCCTAGGGCTGGAGGTTTCCCGCCTGCGCTAGGATGGGAAATCGACATGGCGGCTTGTATGCTGCCCTGTGAATCGTGCTTCTGTGTTTTCCGTGTGGCCCGTGTGGGTGGCCTTAGTCCTTTGCATTCCCTTTCCGAGGGAGTGGTCTTGGCGACTCGTGAGTTGTCTCGGTACTCGTGCTACCGTGGTTTTAGACCTAGAGATTGGACTAGATTGATGGCCTTGTGTTGTTGCGTACAACGGTCTTGACCCCGAGTCTTGTGACTCAAGGACCATTGGGTGTAGTTCGTCTAGAGGACTGCCCAGAGTCCAGTGGCTTAGTGCCACTTGAGTTTTCTCGACTCTCGCGCAGGGTGCGTGCGTGGCTGAGGACCGCGAGTCCTGTTTCTTCTCCGATTGTGGTCGCCGTGCGACGGTGTCGGTACGTGGGGTGGTCTCCGTACATCGTCGGATTCGGATGTTGTTTTTCGTTGACTTGAGAGTCTACTCTCTTAGTGATCCTCCACTAGTCGTAGCTTCCTGCGCACGCGTGTGCGGACCCACCTGGGAGTGGTGGAGAGCACGACCCGGTGAGACGCGGTTTTTAGGCTGGTTTCCGTCGGCCCCTTGCCTTTGCCGCTAGAGTCCGGTGGGGGGGAAAACCAGCTAGAGGACCCGACCTAGAGCAGATGGTCTGTGTGTGTACACGTAGTTGGGGGCTTAGGACACGTGCTGACAAGCGTGACCCCAGCTAGTCCTTGTTGTGGTACTGGTTACTGTGTGTGTCTGAGTCTCACGCCTAGGGCGTTGTAGCTAGACACTTGTGACGCGGTGTAAGACGTCAGTGGACGCATCCGGTCATTCTTCTAGTGGGAGGTACTCCTGTTCTGGATAGAGAGTGGTAGACTGTCAGTCGTGTGACTTCGACCTTCGGGTTTCGGTCATGTTGACCGTTGAGTTTTCGATTGTTTCATCGTGGCACGTGTCAATTTTCGTGCCGTGAGGCTAGTGCTAGTGACTTTACCGAGGTTGCGTCTTGTCGTGCGGTACCCGTGACCAGGTGTCAGGGTTGCACTTTAGACAGCGTGTCCAGGTTGGCCGTGTTCTGGGAGACAGGCCTCTACGGCGTGGTTGCCGTGGGTTTTCACTTCGATAAGCGATACTAGTGTGGTTCGGTAGCCCTTGACCGTGAGTCTGGGGTGTGTTTCTGGTACAGTAGGAGTAGCTGTAGTGCCGAGTTTTAACCGGCCACCGGTTTGTTGTTCATGCTGTAGTTGTAGCGTTCCTTTCCGCTACCGCCGTCGTTTCCGGTTGGGGTTCCGCGGGATCCCTGCTGAGTCTCTGTTTTGGAGACTCATTCCCTACTTTTCAGGTGTGGCGGTTCTTCCTCGAGGTTCGAGGGCGCGGAGCGGAGGTTCTCAGGTGCCAGCTTGCCGAGCCGAGTGTTCACTTGGCATGTGGTACGTTTTTACTGCTTTAGACTGTACTTTCTGTTGGACTGGACTCTGTTGTAGCTGTAGTTGTTTATTTATTTCTGTTAATTGTCCTGCTTTATTTCCTATTTCCTTGTGCCTCCACACTCCTTTTAGCCCTTCCGAGCCCTCCCGGCTCGTGGGCGGCGGTGCGAGTCTCAGGTTATCGGGCCTCCCCGGTAATTGGATTCTCAGGCCGTTGCAGTAATAGCTACCAAGACATGCTATCTAAATTTTAGAGGATGAACACATAAGACTCTCAGGGATCTCGCAGTGACTATGGACGATCATGGCAGCAGCAACCCAGATATCATGATGATTCAGAGAGCACCTATGCATTCTTCCCATTGTACTCGTACCCTCATGGCTATCCTTCGATGCCGCAGTTATGGACGCACTTTTTGAAATATTATTTATTTATTTTATTTATGTATTTATTTAGTGCATGGGCATGCCAATCACAAAGTGACGATTTATTCAGGCTTCGAAGAAGCCACTGGTACGCACTGTCTGACTGATCAGACGAAAGTGGATTTTGGGTCGAGACCAAAACCCGCCGTACCATAAAGGTCACGACGTTAATTACATCTCCCCAGAGGGGAGGAAACCCTTGATTAGTTGCCAGGAAAAAGGGCCCTATGGCCTAAAAAGTTGTATTAATGAAATGAGGTAATAAAAATCTCGAACTGCGTTAAAATGTCCCCGCATTGGGGTATAAATATTCAAAATATGTTGGTCGCTCATTGACCATTTCATGCCCGGACAGGAGTCCGAATTAAGAGCACGATAAAGATGAGGATAAGACCCATGCAAATGTTTTCCGAGTGCATGACAAGTTTGATAAAGGGCATGGGATTAGATCCCGAAACGATCTAGATTTAGCGAGCTATTACCCCGGGGCGATGTCAGGTCATGGCCATATTGGGGTGATCCCCGAGGTCCAAACCTGACTTGCCGAGGCGTCATTGATGTTCCCTTGTTCAGGGTTCAGGGGAGATTGAGATCTCCAAAATGCCCCGTCGAGGCATGCACGTTTTGTATTTTATCTTGTTAGTTTAATTCTGCTTGCGTGTAGATTCTATTCTGTTCACAAGCTCTTTATCATATATATTTTTTAGATTGTATTATCGTGGCCCTTTCCCTATTATTTGTTATTCATTTCTTTTTATTTGTCATTATTATTTGTTATTATATTTTATTACCCAGCCCAAGGTTGGGTCGACTCCGCTTAAGGCGGAGTCGACTCTGCATAAGGGTCCAAGCGCCTTTCTTTTTTTTGTATTCTTGCAAGACTAGTAGAGGCTCTTGTGCAGATTTGATGCATGCATACGATGTGTATATGAGGTTTGGTTCATGTTCATGAGGGATGCTAGACCCATGTGCATGCAAAAGATGTGATATACTCAGATTCTAGTGAATGCAAATAGTTCATTCATTTTCTTTTATTTCTTTGCTCATGAGAGGTCGGCAAAGAATTTATGTAGGCCTTATGCATGTATGATGCCTTGAATGTATGCATGACCTTGGTTCTCTTTTGTTCAGGAAGTGTGTATCGCAGCAGTCCTCAACAGTCCATTGGTCCCTTTTTGTTCACGTGTTTTTATTAATTCATCCATGTCTTTGTGGTTAGAATTATTCGGTCCTTTATTTCTTTTATTAGTTGCATTCCTGACAGAATTTCGGCAGCATCTCCCCTGGACCTGGGATGATCGGGGTGTGTTAAGCGGGTACTCATCCACGGAAGTCCGAGATGATCCAAAAGTAGTGTGGATGCGCACGGAAGCGGCAACATCCGAAACGATCACGTCGACACACGGTGCAAAACCAGACGAAAAAGAGGTTAAAGTATGAATTCCCTCGGGGTCCAAAAATGGTAGCACGATCTGCGGAGCTTAGGGATCCATTGGGTGTGGATACCAGCTCAGTTGGGAATGATGCTGCCAGTTAAATGGAGGCCACCGCTTAAATGGATGGGCCACGGGTTAATCGCCCATAGAGGAGCCACCGGTTAAGCCCAATGAAGGAGCCACCAGTTAATTGCCCATGGGGGGAGCCACCGGTTAAACCCGATGAAGGGGCCACCGGTTAAACAGGCAGGAGGCAGCCACCGGTTAAACGCCCTGCTAGGGCTACCGGTTAAGTGGCCATAAGGGCTTACCGGTTAAACAAGGGAAGGGGCCACCGGTTAAGCAAAGGAAGGGGCCACCAGTTAAGTGAAGGCCACCATTTAAGCAAGGGAAGGGGCCACTGGTTAAGCAAAGGCCACCGGTTAATTGCAAAGGCCTCACACTGGTTAAGGCTACGAGAAGGGGCCACCGGTTAAGGCTATGTAGGGTCAGACAAGGGGGAAAGGTTTATCACGGCATGGGGTTTGGTGACGATGGCATCTGGGCCTCAACCATGGACTGGTAGGACCCAGGTGCTGGCGCTCCCTCACCAACCTTTCAAAGAGAAGAAAAGAGGGAAGCGAACGGGAAGGACAATGAATACTTAAGAAAGATGAAGATGGACTTCGGGGAGGTATTCTCCAAGGGGCTGGCCTTAGAGCCACATCCACATATCTGGATGAGCCCTAAGCTTCTTCCTAGAGAAGCTCACCCAGGCACTCTTATTATGAGCGCCATGTAACCATTCGAGAGAGAAACTAAATCTGGTGGGGGGAAGGCCCATCATGCATTTGAGTATGCTGTAGAAACCACAGAAGAAATATAAGATATCAGTGAATGTAAACGTAGAGGAAACGGACATCAGTATGAACACTTTGCAAGCTTGTTTTTATTCCTTGAAGAAAGATAAGTGCGGGGGCTAGTACATCGTGGGAAAAAGGGAAGAAATGGAAGAAAGAAGTGAAAATACAGTGGGGGGGAAACGGAGCATTGGCTCCTCCCCTCCCCCCCCCCCCAACCTCACCTCTTCCCCCTCACTCACCCTCACTTCTCTCTTCTTCTACAGGCCCTCCCTTTCTTCTCACTTGAGCAGGAGCAGCAGGGATGTAGAGACCAGCCCTCTCTCTTTTTCCTTCCTCCTCTGGGGGTCTCTTCTCGTCTCCCCTTTCTTCTTCTCGCAGCTCTTCTATTTATAAAACAGCATACGTAGAAGACTCTGCAGGGGGGAATTCACAGGAAAACCCTCTAGCCTTTCCCACTTCTACTTTTCGTACAGCACCTGTTGGCTTTCCATCTTTGTAGGGGGTAGGCAGTTGGCAGTCGGCGAAAGTCACCTTCGAAGATTGCCTGGAAAGGCAAACGTCACCGTCATACTTGCTGCCACGATCACTGTGCACCGGACAGGTGGCTTGCTGTGGAGCACGGACTCCAGGTTAATAGTAAGGGCCATCGGTCACTGGATGGCTCTGCCATGGCCATTTCAGGTAGCTTCTACCGTTGCCACCATTTAAGTGAGCTTGCGAAAAAGGGGCTGCCACCGTTTATAGAGGGAGCCACCGTTTAATTGATATCCCTACCGGTTAATGGAGTTGCTGTCGGTTAAATGGTTCTTCTGCCGTTTAAAGCATGCTCTGCCGGTTATGCAAGCTCCTGCCGGATAAATGACCCCCTGTCATTTAATTCGGTTGTTGTCAGATATGTTCCATGCTGCCAGTTAAAGCTTGAAGAGGTGCTTGCCGGATAAGTGGCCAAGCGGTCCAAGCCTCCTGCCATTTAATCTGGAGAAGAAAGGCCCGCCAGATAATGGGCAATCTTCCCAGTTAAATGGGGCATGCCCCTGCCGGTAAATGGCTTGAGGAGAGGTGCCGAATAATGGGGGGGTCTTGCATCCAAGAATGCGTATGGCTTCAGGTCGCTCGCTATCCAAAAGGTCAACAATCACGTTGAGTAAACTAACATCACAATAAGCCATCTGCTCTTTACATGCACAGAGCAATTTATTGTAGGTCTCCGTGATAATTGTAAGGTAGTTGATGTGGAAGGTTTCCTTGCTGGTCATCTGACAAACTAGGTGGCCGAATGTTGAGGATTTGCTATCGGTGCATCTGCTGAGCAATTTGCTGCTGCAATAGTGGGTTGCTTCTCCGTGATTGTTTAAGAAATTGGAGATGTTGCTGAAAGTGAAGATATTGCTATTTTAGAGCATCTTCACTTCTTATGTCATGGAAGGCTGCAACAGTAATTACTTGGTACTGATCAGGCTCATTTCCCAGGTGTAGGGGGTCATTCTTCTACTGTAGCCAGGGACCTCTTCCGATTTGAAGAAAATTTTGGGATTGAAGGTTGTGGTCACTTGAATTTTTCCTCAGCCACATGAATGCATTCCCTTCAACTATAGTATTCCTGCCAAGGCTGTTTTAGCCTCAGATTCAAGCATTCGTAGTGTAACGACTTAAGATCCGAATACCGGAAAACACCTGATACCATTCGAATCCTGACCCGCCATCCACGAGCCGGAGGGCTCGGAAGGGTTAGAAGGAGTGTGGAGGTACATTAAAATATGAGATAATGTAGGAAACAACTATAATTAACAATTTAAATGATAGAAAATAAATTATATTTTCAATTAAATAATCTAACTATAGAGTTCAGTCCAAATAAAGTACAGTCTACAGGGAGAGAAAAATACTCAACGCCGAGTGAACACTCGGCTCGGCGAGCTGGCAACTACGAACCTCTGCGTTGCACCTCCGAACCTCGAGAAGGAATCGCTACACCTGAAAAGTAGGGGGTAAGTCTCATCTCATTGGCTCAGTAGGGGTCCCGAGGAACCCTACCACAAATAACGACAGTAAAAGAAATAGCGCTAACGAGAACAACAATAGCAGCGGGAGTAGCAATAACAACAATAACGGCGGAAGGAACAGCCGTAACACGGTAGCCGATGAAACCACAGCTCTATAAACTACTCCTACGGCATGAGAATCACACCCCGATCTCACAGTCGGGGGACCACCGAATTAACGAAAAAACCCTGGGTAAGCCACCAGAAGAAATGCCACGACAGCTCTGTCGTGAAGGCCCGCCCTCATAGGGCGATGACAAACCCAAGACCACGCGGTCCGGGAACAGCAACGACCTCGCAGTCGTGAACCCTACACTGTCTAGGGAAGAAACCTCGGTAACCCTACCGAAAACCCTAGACGTCGGCATCGAGAAACGTGCAAGAATTACACGTAAAATCACATCTCGCAGACGAAAAACCAAACCTCGAGTCACAAACACTCACAGTCATGTGACGGGAGTACCTGCGCTGTAATGTCCTATGAATTCATAGTTTAGTATTTTATTTGCTTAATAATAAATATTGATTATGTCTAAATGTTTAAATTATTAGTCTTATTATATAAATTTTAGTCATGGTAAAAAAAATGAGACAGATAAAATAAAAAAAATGAAGGGGGTTGATAGTTAAAAATAATGAAGGGGGCTGATAGTTAAAAAAAGTGGAGGGGCTAAAAAGAAAAGAGAAGGGTCAAACCGTTAAAAAAAATGGGCGCCGCAGCGCGTGCACCCGCGCACGCCTGCCTACGCCCACGTTGGCGGGCGTGTGGGCGGGCGCACGCGAGCGCCCCCCTCCCTGCCGCGATTGTGGCGTATTATTAAAAAATAGTTTTTTTTATTTTACTAAACCTTTCCTCCTTTAGTCAAATCCATATGTGTCCTATATAAAAAAAAGAAAAAAATATGGGATAGTCAAAAGAAATGGGCTGAGTGAGTTGGTGAAGTTTTGAATGTCAAATTCTTAATTAAATAACATTAAAATAAAGGTTTAATCTCCACCCTTGATTAAAATCAATGGTTAAGATTGATTTAGGAAAAATCTCTATAAATAGACTTGAAGGGGCCTCATTTGCTCTCTTTGAGGCTAGTCACGTTGAAGGGCTGAAGGAGAGGGTGGAGGGCTGTTAAGGAGGTGATTAAGCTTTATTAAGGTAAGGGATTTAGCATTTATCCTCTTAATTAACATGATTAGCATATTTAAAATGATTTAAGGTATGTTAATTAGTATCTATAGAGATAATTAAATCCAGAGATCTTTATTTCACCATGTGTGATCATATCTTAGTCGGATTACTATGAGATCATTAGTGTTGACATATGATTAAGGGTAAAATCAAGTGTTTAATATACTATAATTAGTAATGGTGCATGATAAATTTAGAAAGTTTGTAAAATCATGGGATTTGATATTCCAACCTCTCTGTAAAAAATTTTATGTCTGAATCAAAATATTTTTTGTTTCAAAATATTTTAATATTATTTTAAGGATGTTTAATTATACTAAATGGCTAAAGGGGTGATATAAAATCACCACAAATTATAGGAATGCATATTAGTATGAGACCCATGTGTAGAAAAACGTTCATTATTTTTGGATCACGATATTTCTGTTAATAAATTTTTAATATATGATAAAAAACTAAATAATTACATAGAAATTAGAGATCTTATTTATAAAAATCTTAAGATTTTCCAGTATGGTTATTACATTGAGTGTACTGTATTTTTAAAATACCAATAATTATAGATGTCTGTAAGTGAAATTATAGAGTTTCTAATATTTTCTTAGAAGTATAAAATTATGAGATAAATAGAAATACTACATTGAAAATTTTAAAACTTCACCAAAAGACTTAACTACATGTTATAACTGATTTATTAAAATGGTAACTTTTTTTGATCACTGAATCTTGACTTGTATAATTTTTAATGTTTGAATAAATAATTAAAAATTTTAATATATGTTATTATTCTGTGAAAAATCTTGAGAAAGTTACAAAACTAATATTTGATATTTATCAGTTAATTGTTAGTATATTTCAGTCATTGTAAACATTCTGAATAATTTTCTATATTTAAAAGATATTGTTGTAAATTTTAGAAACTGATATAAAATTTTAAAAATTAGAAATACTGAATGAAAAATAGTGACGTTTCTTATATATGATACGTCTGTCTGGAAAAACATTCTGTAACTTTGGAGTAATTTTTTGGTCATTGTGGATATATTTAGTTACTTTATTATTCATGATGGGTTTTAGTTATTATATCATAATATCAGTAACACAATGTCAAAAATAATGAAAAGTTTCATAAATGATATTACTATTATACATAATTGTTGTAAAAATTATGGTGATTTTATGAGTACTACGGCTAAATTTAGTTAATTTTCCATGCATAGGAGAATTTAAATGATTCTGAAAAAATTCGAATTCCTGCATGAAAAATTATGAAATTTTTTTTTGTGTAATGTTACATACAAATGTGATCTTCAATAAAAGTTTAATGGTCTTCTGAACATGGTATCTAAAGTTAGTCAATTCATGATGCATGTTGGAGTATAAATAATTTTGAAAAAATTATAAGTACTATCTGAAAAATGATGATAATTTTCTATTTTGATCTTTCATGTTAATATGTTGTTTCCCTAAAATTTCAATGCATTCTGATATCTATATACAGAATTAGAAAATTTTGATATATATATATATATGCCTTTATAATTGGATAACTTTAGAATTTTAGAAGTTCAAAAAAAGATTTTCAGTAATGCCATATTTCATACTTAATTTTCACAGTATGAATTTTTGAGTGGCATGTGTCCATTGCATATGAGTCATATATTTATAATTACCGTACTGTTATTACTGCCAAATGGACACTGCCACCATAGGGGGAGATTGGAATCAAGCCATAGAAATACCCCTATGGGGAGGTTCACACTGTTTACTGGCCCCGAGGGTAACGGGGATGAAATCCTGGAGGTGGACAAGTATCATTGGTTAAGGTGGAGAGGACTTCTCCCGGTTCTGCGTAGTAACCAAGACTCATCAATATTTACCTAAGTGATCGAGTACCGACTGACTGTCCTTCTAATGATGGTTTGGGCACTGTGTCTTAGCTATTTATACTATTGTTACTGCACACTGAATTGATATTGAAACTACTGTTACTGCTCACTAAATTGATATTGAAACTATTGTTACAGTTCACTGAATTGATATTGAAAACTACTGTCACTACTTACTAAATTGATATTGGAACTACTGTTACAGTTCACTGAATCGATATTGAAACTACTGTTACTGCTCATTGAACTGATATTGAAACTAGCGTTATTGCCTACTAAACTGTTATTGCATTTCTCTGTTATTACATTGTAAATGTTTATTGTTAATGAATCTCCAGTATATCAAATGGTGATTTGGAAAAGGGCAGATTAAGTCTGTTTTGGATCCTTTCACTATGCGTGAGACCTTACTCCGCCTAGTACTGGAATCACTCTATCGATAAATGAGCTGAATTATATTGCATGGTAATATTTAATAATGTTGAATTGTCATTGATATAACAAAGTTTTATTACACCGTATGGCATTATCTGTAAAACGTTAAACATCATGATTTATGATTTGTAAAAGTTGAAATTGAGTTATAATACATTAATCTCATGTTACCTATTTGAAATTATGACTAAGAATGACTTATAGAATGAAATGACGTAAGTCACTTTGGATATATTTTTACATGTTATGACTGGGGACTATGTCTAGTCTCTTACTAGGTCTATTCGTAGACTCACCATGTTGAACATTTTCAGGAGAAGCGGTAGAAGAAAGCGAGGAGTGATCTCGCAAGTGTTCTGACCGCGGCTTGGATTTTCTGCGTGTCATTATCTTACGTAGTTAAGAAAAAATGTTTGTGAAATTTGGTTATGTAATAAATGACTTGTTAAATTGTTGATCTTTATTTCGATCTATGTGGATGAAGTCTTTTGACTGTAAGCTGACTGATCGAGAAATCTTATTTTCGCTGCAATGATATCTTAATATTTATGTGAAATTCTCTACCAAAATGTACCGTTTGGGTTGTCCCATTGTGACGTTTTGATCAGGATCCGATGTGAGTCTTTACGACTGGACCGGGTTTACGAGTCGGGGCATCACAAAGAGTGGTATCAGAGCCACCACAGTTGAGAATTTACATAAATAGTCATCAGCTTAATCCACATTTCAAAGTCTTGAACTAGTAGGTTGTCATGATGAAAACTTAATCGTATAATTGTATTGTTAGACCATGGCGGGAGGAGGTCGTCATGCAGTTCAAAATGACGATGTTCAAGAGGAGCCGAGAGGACCCCCGTCTCCGCCCCCACCACCTTTGGTGGATTATGGAATGTTCATGCAAGGTCTGGTCCAAGCTATGCAAACCCAGGCTCAGACGCAGGCGGCACTTCAGACGCAACTCCAAACTCAGGCATCACCCCAGGAGTAGGTTTTTGGAGGGGTGACTATAATGGAGAGATTTCGGCGGATGGCTCCACCCTCTTTTAAGGGGGAGAGTCAGCCAGTCATGGCTGAAAACTAGCTCTGCGAGATCGAAAAGATTTTTTGGTCATGTAGTGTGCAGATGAGGAGAAGACAAGTCTGGAGAAAAATTTGTGTGTGACTCACTGTCACAGTGTGTTGCCATCATCAAAAAGGGGGAGAATGTTGTGCCCCCTAGGCACAAGCATGTGCTATGTCGCCTTGATGATAGCAATGCTATTTGGTTTTGATGATAGCAAGACAGTGAGTGCATTTGAGTGCATTTGATATTGTATTTTGATGACATTGTGCTTTGATGATAGCTTCATGATTGTGATTTGTATATCATCTGGAGAATGCACGTGTATGACTGATATATTGTTTGTGTTAGACTTCTGGTATGTGCATAGTCTATACATTGCATCGTGGGGTTTATGCTCTAAGTCTATACACTGCATAGCAAGCTCAAAGTCGATACATTGAGCGTCTCATGCATCATTCGTCTAAGTC
The DNA here is from genome assembly GCA_022559845.1 of Amorphophallus konjac. NCBI lineage: Eukaryota > Viridiplantae > Streptophyta > Magnoliopsida > Alismatales > Araceae > Amorphophallus > Amorphophallus konjac. The sequence continues at coordinate 184,215,160 of CM040117.1, read as the reverse complement.
CATACATTGGACTATAGTATGCATTTGGCGAAGGCATCACAAGTCTAGACAGTGGACAGCGTCTCGTGCATATAGCAAGTCTAGACATTGCACTGTATCATGCAAGTCTATACATTGGACTCTCGTTCAAGTTCATGCATTGTCTTAGGCTAAGTGTGTACAGCGTCTTAGGCAAAGTCTGTACAGCGTCAACGCACTTCATTGGAAGTGTGTACAGCGTCAACGCGTGAAGTCTATACAGCCGTGTCTTATGCTCCTAAGTCTACACATTGGTGTTGGTCATCCAAGTCTGTACACTTGCTGCACTGTTCAAGTTTATACACTGGCAGCTCTGCTTAAGTCTATACATTGGCAGGAAGCATCTCTTGATGTATGTACATTCTTCAATGAACCTTGAAGTCTATACATTGTTGTTTGCAGTACAAGTCCATACATTGGACTGTTCATCAAAGTCTGTACATCAGACTGCTATAGTAAGTCTGTACAGTGAGTGATTCATTGGTGAAGTCTGTACACTCAACTGAACTTCAAGTCTAGACATTACACTGTAGCATCTGATTGATTGTCTTCGTGTTGTTTACTGTAGCAGCTCGATTTGTTCTGATGAACTTCGAGTCGTTTCCCAGTGAACCCCGTGTCGCTTCACCTCGTGATGTTCTCATCGTCTTAGTGTTGTGTTCACTTCGTGTCGTTTTCATTTCGTGTCAACTTCGTCTTCGTGTCGTTTTCACTTCGTGTCAACTTCGTCTTCGTGTTGTTTTCACTTCGTGTCAACTTCTGTTTTCATCTTCGTGTTGTTTTCAACTCGTGACGGTCTCTGTCATCTGTCTCCATGTCGTACTTACTTCGTGACGGTTACTGTTGTTTCTGTGTCTTCGTGTCGTTTTTGTTCCACTGCGTGCAGAACATTGCAGCACCTCGTGTTGCTTTCTATGCCACCTCGTGTCGTTTCTGTGTGAACCTCGTGTCGCTTCTCTCTGTTTTTTAGTTGCATCTCGTGTCATCTTTTATGTCTGCTTGTTTAACTTCGTGTCACTTACTGTTGTTCCTCGAGTCTTTTTGTTTTAGTGTCACTGCTTCATCACGTGTCGTGATAGCTGTGTCACTCTTCTGACTTCGTGTTGGTTTTTCGCTTTAGACTTCGTGCCTTTCTCGCCTTGACCACACTTCGTGTTGCTTTACGTAGACCTCGTGTCTTGCTTGTTTGCAACCACTTCGTGTCGGTTTCTGTTGCCAGTCCATGTTGTTCTCGTGCCGTTCTCTTTGCTGTTTATTACGTTGTGTCGTTTTCTTTACTTCGTGCTGTAGTCATCGTATGTATCTCATGTCGTTCTTCTTATTACCTCATGTTGTTTTCATCTTCTTCGTGTCGTTCTCTTTGTAGTGTTATCTCTGTTACAGTGTGTATCTCGTGTCGTTCTCAGTGCATCTAGAATTGCTACTACATACTTCGTGCAGATTTAGTTATTGTGGCTCTCAGTTTTAATGGTTTTCATCTCCTTGCAGGTCCGAGGAAGAAATATTCCCCAGTGACTGGCAGCACGTGATCCGAGGCTGGAATGAAGTCTGCTGAGAGACTGCCACGTGATCCGAATTTTTAGGGCGGGAGCTGTGGAAGCCACACGCGCCCTAGCTGCTGCTGCTGCTATATATATGAGCCTTCTTCCACAGAAGAAGGGTGATCGAGTTGGCGAGAAGAAAAGTCCATATAGAGAGCCACGATCCAGAGAAAAAGAAAAGAGAAAGAAGAAGAGCAGAAGGAGAAGAAGAGAGAGAGATAGTGCTCGTGTGAAGAAAGAAGAAAGAGTGAAGAAGAAGAAGTGCAGCAGAGAGTGAGAGATTAGGAGAGCAGAAGAAAGAGAAAGAGAGATAGAGAGTGAACGAGAGAGAGCTCGTGGAGAAGAAGAAAGAAGCTTACCTGAAGATCTGACTACTGGACCGTGGATCAAATCCAGGCCAGGCAGCTCCATGCGAGCCACATTTGTGTTATTTGTCTTTACAGCTTTCTGATTGCTGTGTATTTTTTTTCTTATTTTTCCTGTTTCATTTGGTTATCTGTGTTCTTCCGATCCTCAGTAGTGAGGTCGGGGTTCCTCCTGTTAGTTCAGGAGAAGGGAGATTGCTATCTCCGGTTGCAAGTAGCTGGGTGCTACTTGTGGGTTCCCTCCGGTTTGGAGGAAGGGAGATCTGATCTCCGGTTCTGGGCTTGTGGATTCAAGTCCAGGGGTTCCCTCCGGTTTGGAGGAAGGGAGATCTGATCTCCGGTTCTGGGCTTGTGGATTCAAGTCCAGGGGTTCCCTCCGGGTCTGGAGGAAGAGAGACCGTGTGTCTCTGGTTTGCTAGTGACTGGTGTCACTAGTGGTTCCCTCCGGTTGGGAGGAAGAGGGGAGGCTGTTCCCCTGGTCAAGCTGTGTGGCAGCACCTGTTGCAGACTGAGTCTGCTGTTTCTAGCGTGAGCTAGTGGAAGCCACACTCGGTTTGAGTGTGGGGTGGATGTAGGTCTGGAAGACCGAACCACCTAAAAACCCCTCTTGCATTGTGGTTTGATTGCTTATGATTTGCTTCCGCTAGATGAATGTATAGGGGCGCTCCATGCGTTTGGCTTCGGGTTGAGAAGAAGAGTTTATTAGTCTTCTTAGAATGTTTTAATTTGTCAAGAGAGCGAAATTCTAGTTGAGCGACTCCTTGTCAAATTCATCCTAGTTAGCATCCTAGTGATCTCACTGTATGCTTGTTTGGTTCTGCAACTGATTATTAGCTTTTAAGCTTATCTAGTTTGCGAACTAGTAATTCTAGTGAGCATCATATTTTAACTGGGCAAAATTTTTTTTTTAAAGGGTTATATTCATTCACCCCCCCTCTGAATACTTGCACCGATCCCAACAATTGGTATCAGAGCGGGTTTCTGATCTATCAGATCTAACAATCTGCAGAGGATCCTGCTAGTGTTTGGTGCATTTCAGAGTGGGTCTCTTGAAATCGTGTTTTGCTTCATTGACTTGTGCTTTATTTTGATTATCTGGTTTCAGTGCAGTTCGTGTCATTTGTTTTACTTCGCTGAAATTGTTTGCCATCTGTTCTAATGGCTCGACCTCCGATTTATGATGGTTCTAACTTTGAAAGTTGGCTAGGAGGCCTAGCTGTGTACATAGACTCAATTGGTCCACATTTGTGGAGTCTTATATCTAAAGGCCCACACCGCTTACCTAAAGATCAGACCAATTGGTCTAGTGAGGACAGCTCTAAGAATTGCGATAATACCATAGTTTTTAATATCTTGAGAGCTGTAGTTAATACTGATATGTATCCTTTTGTTCTCAGGTGCACATCTGGAAAGGAAATTTATGACAGAGTCATCTCTGCGCATAATCAGCAAGGTGATAGCTGCTTGATGGCCAACCGGGATGATGAAGATGAGATCTCATCTCAGGTAAGTTCTGAATCAGAAGGATACTCTTTCGATGAATTAATAGAGATGTATGAACATTTGTTAGAAGTATCCAAGAAATTGAAATCTGAGAACAAAAAGTTGAAAAAGAAATGTGATAGAATAAATCTGAAAGATTCCTGTGAAAACTGTCCAAATATGAAAAAGTCTTATGATGCATGCATGCTAGATGTTCAGAATCTTAAGAAACAAAATGATTCTCTAAAAATTGAAAAACAAACATGCTTAGATAAAATGTCTGAACTTGAGAATCAACTGAATGATAAGAAAAATGAGCATCTAAAAGGCATGCAAGAACTAACTGAAGTTAATTCTGAATTGGACAAAATGAAATTGGAGAATGAGGATCTTCAAAAAAAGAATAAAACTCTTATTATCAGAATGAATGAAATCAATGAGGTTTCACAGTCCTCTTCTGCTAAATCAGATTGTAAAATATGCTCTGCTTTAAGAGAACGAAATGAAGATCTCTTTAGTGAGAATGAACGGCTAAATAAACAAATTGCCTCACTTAAAGATGATCACAAAAATCTGCTCGCTGAGAAAATTAAAGCAGAAGAAAGAGAAGATGAACTGATTAAAAAATTGAAGCACATGTCTGGAAGAGAGAGATGTGCTAACAATGAAATTCATGATAAAAATCTTGAGGAAGAAAACACTGAATTAAAAGCTGAAGTTGAAAAACTGAAGTTGTTGAATACTGGCTTGTCTGAAAGACTTCTCACTACAGAAAAAGGAAAGGCTGTCTATGATGAAAATTCAGAAATTTTGAACAACCTAAAACATGAAATTGAGAAGTATAAAACTACAAACCAAGTTCTAAGCGAATGTGTTAATTACAGTGAACAAGAAATAGCCAGTTATGAACTTCACATTGCTAGCTTGGAAGATAAAATTCATAATCTGGAAAATTCAACTATTGAGTCTGCCAAGATTAAAGGAAAAATGAAAACTGTTGGGAAGAGGAAGGATGATAACTCTGAAGGGGGAACACATTACTGTTCTGATATTGAGAAAATCACTAAAGACCAGCTATATACCACCTTTGTCCAAAGCTCTGATGTAGCTGGTACTTCAAGGTAATCCCCAAAACAAAATAAAAATGAGAAATCATCTTCAAAATCTGTCTTTCAGTTCAAAGCCCAGAAAATTGAAAAGCAAACAAAATCTGTTGAGAATAATCAGAAATTGAAAAGAAAGAGTCAAACAAAGAAGGCTAAGAATATTTCTGGTTGTACTCTGAAATTTGTTAGCTCTGCTGAATGTAATGGGTCAATGTAAAATGCTCATGCTTCATGTACTCATTCACATGCATCTAGTCAATCTGTTAGTAATCATGTCATCAGGAAATCACAAGTGTCATGTTACTATTGTGGCAAGATAGGACATGTAATGGATGACTGCAGATTGTTGATTGAAGATGAGCATGCTAGTGAAGCAATACATTCTAGGAATTCATCCGACAGAAACCATGCCATTAAGAAATCTGTTGCTTATTGTCACTATTGTGGTAGGCGTGGTCATCTAATGAATGCATGCTTTAAAATGAAAGAGGATAATAATTTGAACTCTAGATTTTTCACACATGCTCATGGCCCACATAGATATGAATCTACTTCAGGTCAGCATATCATCTGTTTCAATTGCAACAAGCCTGGACACAAGGCAAATGAATGCTGGTCAGGAAATCACAGGGGCAAAAATGAATCAAACAACAAACATCTTAGATGCTTTGAATGTGGTAAGTATGGGCATGTAGTCAAGGACTGCTGGTTTATTCAGGGAAATCATTTTAATTCCAAATTTGTAAGATTCCCTCCAAACAAAAATTTCTTGGGCAGAAATAAAGCTGGTCTTAAAGAAAAGACTCTTGTTTGTTATGAATGTGGAAAACCTGGCCACCGAGCTTCTGAATGCTGGTGGGCAGGTAATGGTAAATCAAAAGTTCATGCCTACAACAGAAAAATTCATGCTGAGTTTCATAGGTCTCATGTTGCTGTAGATATGCATCATAGGACCAGAAAATCTGTTGGTTCATGTCATTATTGTGGAAATTTTGGACATTCTATGTCTGATTGCTCTCTAATGGAATTTGATGACAATATTGTTAAGAGATTATCTAGAACACCTGATAGGGGTAAATCAGGACTCAAGACTTCTTGGGTTCCTGCAAAATCACATTGAATGACATGCTGCAGGTGCGCCTTGGAAATGAATAGAAGGGGTTAACCAAGGCACTCAAGAAAGAAAACCCCAGGACTCAATTCAGGTCAGTTCTGAAATCTGTTTTAAATTCCATTATCTGAAATTGTGAGCATGAAAATTGTGAGTTTCATGTTGATTTGCCTGATTGATCGTTGATGATCTCTTCATGTACTGAGCTTTACTGTGCATATATCTGATGCTTTTCTCTCACTGATCATTGCACTGAGCAAATGGACTGCATGCTTGTTGTTGAATGCATAACTTGCTGATTGTGAATAGTTCTTCAGTGCACACAGTCAATGCATGTGCCTAGTGTCTGCATACATCATATGCATGACTGTCAATGAAATTGATCAATGCATATAGGACTGATTTGCATGACTGTCATTTGCCTAATGTTGTAGACTGCATGTTTTTTCAATGCATAATAGGGCTGCTTTGCACTACATTATCATTTGCTTAACCCTGGTATATAAAATGGTATGTTACTAAAGGGCAAGGAAATCTGCCCGAAGGTTTCTACCATGTGTGAGATGGACTTTGAGACCAGGTTCTCCGCCAAGTACCATGGGTCCTGTCTTCATGTAGACCAGTGCACTGCATCATATGTTGAAAAATCCAAAAAAAAAAAGGATAAAAATGCTCATGACTTGGATGCATAAACCTGAATTGATTGCATACATGTCTAATGTATCCTTGGTGTATAGTCTGCATGTAGGATAGTATGTTGCATAGCATATCTTTTGCATCATGATGTCAGGGGGAGCTGAGAGTTCTATTCAATTCATTGAATCCTATTCACTTCTCAGTGTTCTCATTCAAATGATTCATATTCTTTGACATCGGTTGCTCTTTGAACCATTTTGCCAATTGCTATCTTTTCCCCATCATTTTCACTAAACAACAGCTTTACATCTGGTTTAGTACATTGAATGGTGGTTATTGCAATTGTTCATTTATAAGAATCACACTTACAAACTGAAAGGAATTAAAGGTTTAACCTTTATAAATTGGAGAGTTAAGTGTCTGCACTTCAGAATTTGAGATAAAAGAAAACTTATATAGCTCTTAATCTTTGTCTCATAGCTAAAATAGAAAAAGTTTTTTTGTAATGCCTAAATGTGTTGAACTGGATATGTCTAGAACAGGCTAATAAGAGTGTGTACTGATTTTTTAAACAATCACTCTAAAAGAATTAAGGGCAGTAGTAAATAAGTTCATTAATGTTAAGAACTGAACATAGTGACAGAGCAATGGCTGATTGCACTGAGAAATTGTGAACTCCTCCAAAGAAGTAGGAAAATTCACATGTCATGAAGTGCTTTAGACTATCTCTGTTCATAGGGTCAAATCTATAGGGGGAGTCCTCACCAAGTAACTGAGGGTACTGGCCTCTAATCAAGGTGTACCCTTAATGTCAAAAGTGAAGACTATTCTTTGTAGGTTTTGATCTGAAATAGGTCTAGTAGTTTATGCCTAGTAACTGGGGGTACCTGCCTCTGATCAAGGTGTACACCTAATGTCAACAGCATAAATGCCACTGATCTATTTACTTAGTTCAGGTTCTGAAAATCAAAAATGAAATCAAACTGCTGTAACCCTTCGAAAATTCAAATGTCATTGAGTGAAAATTATTTTTCTCAATACATGTTCAAGTTGCCTCTCTTGAATTTCCTTGTTTAGACACAAAAGGGTATTATTTCATACTTATCTATTAATACCATGTGCCCTAGATTCATTGCTATAAATGGAATCTAAAACTCTTTTTCAGGGGTCAGGTTCTTTACTCTAGATTTATCACTGTTAAACCTGAATTTTTGAAAATTGTATGTTGCTGATTCTTATACTTTAACAGTTGTTTATAATCATTCTTCCTTTCTTAACCTATGATTTAGCTGTTATCAAGTGACCCTCCTACCCTCTCTACCTTGTTTATCTGTTCAATTCCTTCTCAAATGGGGAGCTTTTATTTAGGGGGAGAAATAATTCACGGGAGTCTTACATTCAGGGGGAGAATGTTCTAGAGGAATTTGCATGCATATTGCACTTTGCACTGATATTTTTTTTTACTGTTTTTTCTCTTTTTGATCATGTCAAAGGGGGAGAAAAATTTGTGTGTGACTCACTGTCACAGTGTGTTGCCATCCTCAAAAAGGGGGAGAATGTTGTGCCCCCTAGGCACAAGCATGTGCTATGTCGCCTTGATGATAGCAATGCTATTTGGTTTTGATGATAGCAAGACAGTGAGTGCATTTGAGTGCATTTGATATTGTATTTTGATGACATTGTGCTTTGATGATAGCTTCATGATTGTGATTTGTATATCATCTGGAGAATGCACGTGTATGACTGATATATTGTTTGTGTTAGACTTCTGGTATGTGCATAGTCTATACATTGCATCGTGGGGTTTATGCTCTAAGTCTATACACTGCATAGCAAGCTCAAAGTCGATACATTGAGCGTCTCATGCATCATTCATCTAAGTCCATACATTGGACTGTAGTATGCATTCGGCGAAGGCATCGCAAGTCTAGACAGTGGACAGCGTCTCGTGCATATAGCAAGTCTAGACATTGCACTGTATCATGCAAGTCTATACATTGGACTCTCGTTCAAGTTCATGCATTGTCTTAGGCTAAGTGTGTACAACGTCTTAGGCAAAGTCTGTACAGCGTCAACGCACTTCATTGGAAGTGTGTACAGCGTCAACGCGTGAAGTCTGTACAGCCGTGTCTTATGCTCCTAAGTCTACACATTGGTGTTGGTCATCCAAGTCTGTACACTTGCTGCACTGTTCAAGTTTATACACTGGCAGCTCTGCTTAAGTCTATACATTGGCAGGAAGCATCTCTTGATGTATGTACATTCTTCAATGAACCTTGAAGTCTATACATTGTTGTTTGCAGTACAAGTCCATACATTGGACTGTTCATCAAAGTCTGTACATCAGACTGCTATAGTAAGTCTGTACAGTGAGTGATTCATTGGTGAAGTATGTACACTCAACTGAACTTCAAGTCTAGACATTGCACTGTAGCATCCATTGTCTTCGTGTTGTTTTTGATTGATTGTCTTCGTGTTGTTTACTGTAGCAGCTCGATTTGTTCTGATGAACTTCGAGTCGTTTCCCAGTGAACCCCGTGTCGCTTCACCTCGTGCTGTTCTCATCGTCTTAGTGTTGTGTTCACTTCGTGTCGTTTTCATTTCGTGTCAACTTCGTCTTCGTGTCGTTTTCACTTCGTGTCAACTTCGTCTTCGTGTTGTTTTCACTTCGTGTCAACTTCTGTTTTCGTCTTCGTGTTGTTTTCAACTCGTGACGGTCTCTGTCATCTGTCTCCATGTCGTACTTACTTCGTGACGATTACTGTTGTTTCTGTGTCTTCGTGTCGTTTTTGTTCCACTGCGTGCAGAACATTGCAGCACCTCGTGTTGCTTTCTGTGCCACCTCGTGTCGTTTCTGTGTGAACCTCGTGTCGCTTCTCTCTGTTTTCTAGTTGCATCTCGTGTCATCTTTTATGTCTGCTTGTTTAACTTCGTGTCACTTACTGTTGTTCCTCGAGTCTTTTTGTTTTAGTGTCACTACTTCATCACGTGTCGTGATAGCCGTGTCACTCTTCTGACTTCGTGTTGGTTTTTCGCTTTAGACTTCGTGCCTTTCTCGCCTTGACCACACTTCGTGTTGCTTTACGTAGACCTCGTGTCTTGCTTGTTTGCAACCACTTCGTGTCGGTTTCTGTTGCCAGTCCATGTTGTTCTCGTGCCGTTCTCTTTGCTGTTTATTACGTCGTGTCGTTTTCTTTACTTCGTGCTGTAGTCATCGTATGTATCTCGTGTCGTTCTTCTTATTACCTCGTGTTGTTTTCATCTTCTTCGTGTCGTTCTCTTTGTAGTGTTATCTCTGTTACAGTGTGTATCTCGTGTCGTTCTCAGTGCATCTAGAATTGCTACTACATACTTCGTGCAGATTTAGTTATTGTGGCTCTCAGTTTTAATGGTTTTCATCTCCTTGCAGGTCCGAGGAAGAAATATTCCCCAGTGACTGGCAGCACGTGATCCGAGGCTGGAATGAAGTCTGCTGAGAGACTGCCACGTGATCCGAATTTTTAGGGCGGGAGCTGTGGAAGCCACACGCGCCCTAGCTGCTGCTGCTGCTATATATATGAGCCTTCTTCCACAGAAGAAGGGTGATCGAGTTGGCGAGAAGAAAAGTCCATATAGAGAGCCACGATCCAGAGAAAAAGAAAAGAGAAAGAAGAAGAGCAGAAGGAGAAGAAGAGAGAGAGATAGTGCTCGTGTGAAGAAAGAAGAAAGAGTGAAGAAGAAGAAGTGCAACAGAGAGTGAGAGATTAGGAGAGCAGAAGAAAGAGAAAGAGAGATAGAGAGTGAACGAGAGAGAGCTCGTGGAGAAGAAGAAAGAAGCTTACCTGAAGATCTGACTACTGGACCGTGGATCAAATCCAGGCCAGGCAGCTCCATGCGAGCCACATTTGTGTTATTTGTCTTTACAGCTTTCTGATTGCTGTGTATTTTTGTTTTCTTATTTTTCCTATTTCATTTGGTTATCTGTGTTCTTCCGATCCTCAGTAGTGAGGTCGGGGTTCCTCCTGTTAGTTCAGGAGAAGGGAGATTGCTATCTCCGGTTGCAAGTAGCTGGGTGCTACTTGTGGGTTCCCTCCGGTTTGGAGGAAGGGAGATCTGATCTCCGGTTCTGGGCTTGTGTATTCAAGTCTAGGGGTTCCCTCCGGTTTGGAGGAAGGGAGATCTGATCTCCGGTTCTGGGCTTGTGGATTCAAGTCCAGGGGTTCCCTCCGGGTCTGGAGGAAGAGAGACCGTGTGTCTCTGGTTTGCTAGTGACTGGTGTCACTAGTGGTTCCCTCCGGTTGGGAGGAAGAGGGGAGGCTGTTCCCCTGGTCAAGCTGTGTGGCAGCACCTGTTGCAGACTGAGTCTGCTGTTTCTAGCGTGAGCTAGTGGAAGCCACACTCGGTTTGAGTGTGGGGTGGATGTAGGTCTGGAGGACCGAACCACCTAAAAACCCCTCTTGCATTGTGGTTTGATTGCTTATGATTTGCTTCCGCTAGATGAATGCATAGGGGCGCTCCATGCGTTTGGCTTCGGGTTGAGAAGAAGAGTTAATTAGTCTTCTTAGAATGTTTTAATTTATCAAGAGAGCGAAATTCTAGTTGAGCGACTCCTTGTCAAATTCAACCTAGTTAGCATCCTAGTGATCTCACTGTATGCTTGTTTGGTTCTACAACTGATTATTAGCTTTTAAGCTTATCTAGTTTGCGAACTAGTAATTCTAGTGAGCATCATATTTTAACTAGGCGAAAGTTTTTTTTTAAAGGGTTATATTCATTCACCCCCCCTCTGAATACTTGCACCGATCCCAACAATTGGTATCAGAGCGGGTTATATCGAACCATTCGAGATTCTGGAGAAATTAGGGAATGTGGCATATCGGTTGACTTTACCTCCGTCTCTAGAGGGAGTACATCCGGTGTTCCATGTGTCCATGCTGAGAAGGTACGTGCATGATCCGGCACACATGATTAGTTCTGAGCAGATGTAGTTTCAGCAGAACCTATCTTATGAGGGACAACCTGTTCGAATTCTAGACCACAAAGAATAGGTGTTGAGGACTAAAGTCATTCCATTAGTGAAGGTACTATGGAGGAATTTCTCACAGGAGGAGGCCACATGGGAACTAGAAGAAGGGATGAAGAAGAAGTACCCTCAATTATTCGGTATGTGATCTAACCCCAAACTTCAAGGATGAAGTTTTCTTTAAGGGTGAGAGCCTGTAATGCCCTACAAATTCATGGTTTAGTATTTTATTTGTTTAATAAAAAATATTGATTATGTCTAAATATTTAAATTATTAGTCTTATTATATAAATTTTAGTCATGGTAAAAAAAATGAGACAGATAAAATAAAAAATATGAAGAGGGCTGATAGTTAAAAAAATGAAGGGGACTGATAGTTAAAAAAAGTGGAGGGGCTAAAAAAAAGAGAAGGGTCAAACCGTAAAAAAAAGAGCGCTGTGGTAGCCGCACGTGCCGCCCGCGTGTGCCCACGTGGGCGGGCGCCTGGGCGGGCACGCACGAGCGCCCCCCTCCCTGCCGTAATTACGATGTATTATTTAAAAAAAGTTTTTTATTTATTTTATTAAACCTTTCCTCCTTTAGTCAAATCCATATGTGTCCTATATAAAAAAAGAAAAAATAAGGGCTAGTCAAAAGAAATGGGCTGAGTAGGTTAGTGAAGTTTTGAATGTCAAATTCTCAATTAAATAACATTAAAATAAAAGTTTAATCTCCATCCTTGATTAAAATCAATAGTTAAGATTGATTTAAGAAAAATCCCTATAAATAGACTTGAAGGGGGCCTCATTTGCTCTCTTTGGGGCTAGCCACGTTGAAGGGCTGAAGGAGAGGGTGGAGGGCTGTTAAGGAGGTGTTTAAGCTTTATTAAGGTAAGGGATTTAGTATTTATCCTCTTAATTAGTATGATTAGCAAATTTAAAATGATTTAAGGTATGTTAATTGACATCTATAGAGATAATTAAATCTAGAGATCTTTAGTTCACCATGTGTGATCATATCTTAGTCGGATTATCATGAGATCATTAGTGTTAAGACATATGATTAAGGGTAAAATTATATGTTTAATACACTATAATTAGCAATGGTGCATGAGAAATTTAGAAAGTTTGAAGAATCATGGGATCTGATATTCCAACCTTTCTGTAAAAATTTTCATGTCTGAATCAAAATATTTTTCGTTTAAAAATATTTTACTATTATTTTAAGGATGTTTAATTATACTAAAAGGTTAAAGGGGTGATATAAAATCACCACAAATTATAGGAATGCATATTACTGTGATACCCATAGGTAGAAAAACGTTCATTATTTTTGGATCACGACATTTTAGTTAATAAAATTTTAATATATGATAAAAAATAAATAATTATATAGAAATTAGAGATCTTGTTCATTAAAATCTTAAAATTTCACATTATGGTTATTACATTGATTGTACTGTATTTTTAAAATACAAATAATTATAGATGTCTGTAAGTAAAATTACAAAATGTTTAATATTTTCATAGAAGTATAAAATTATGAGATAAATACTACATAGAAAATTTTTAAACTTCACCAGAAGACTTAAATACACGTTATAACTAATTGATTAAAATTTCATTTTATTTTGATCATTGAATTTTGACTTGTATATTTTTTAATGTTTGAACAAATAATTCAAAATTTTAATAAATGTTAATATTCTGTGAAAATACTTTAGAAAGTTAAAAAAATGATATTTGATGTTTATCAATTAAGTTTTAGTATATTTTAGTCATTATAAATATTCTGGATAATTTTCTATATTTAAAAGCTATTGTTGTAAAGTTTAGAAACTGATATAAAATTTTAAAAATTAGAAATGCTGAATGAAAAATAGTGAAGTTTCTTATATATGATACTTCTGTATGGAGAAACGTTCTGTATATTTTGAGTAATTTTCTGGTCGTTGTGGATATATTTAGTTAATTTATTATTCATAATGAGTTTTAGTTATTCTATCAAAACATTAGTAATACAGTGTAAAAAATAATGAAAAGTTTAATAAATGACATTACTATTATACATAATGGTTGTAAAAATTATGGTGATTTTTTGAGTACTATGGCTAAATTTAGTTAATTTTCCATGCATAGGAGAATTTAAATGATTCTAGAAAAATTTGAATTCCTGCATTAAAAATTATGAAAAAAATTTCTGTGTAATGTTACATACAAATGTGATCTTTAGTAAAAGTTTAATGGTCTTCTGAACTTGGTAGATAAAGTTAGTCAATTCATGATGCACGTTGGAGTATAAATAATTCTATAAAAATTATAAATACTGTCTGAAAAATGATGATAGTTTTCTGTTTTGATCCTTCATGTTAATATGTTGTTTCCTGAAATTTCAATCCATTCTGATATCTGTAAACAAAATTAAAATTTTTTGATATATATATGCCTCTATAATTGGATAACTTTAGAATTTTAGAAGTTTAAAAAAAGATTTTCAATAATGCCATATTTCATAATTAATTTTCACATCATGAATTTTTGAGTGGCATATGTCCATTGCATATGAGTCATATATTTATAATTACCGTCCTATTATTACTGCCAAATGGACACTGCCACCATAGGGGGAGACTGGAACCAAGCCATAGAAATACCCCTATGGGGAGGTTCACACTGTTTACTGGCCCCGAGGGTAACAAGGATGAAATCCTGGAGGTGGACAAGTACAACTGGTTAAGGTGGAGAAGACTTCTCCAGGTTCTGCGCAGTAACCAAGACTCATCACTATTTACCTAAGTGATCGAGTACCGACTGACTGTCCTTCTAGTGGTGGTTTGGGCACTATGTCTTGGCTATTTATACTATTGTTACTGCTCACTGAATTGATATTGAAACTACTGTTACTACTCACTGAATTGATATTAAAACTACTGTTACAGTTCACTGAATTGATATTGAAAACTACTATCACTGCTTACTGAATTGATATTGGGACTACTGTTAGAGTTCACTGAACAGATATTGAAACTACTGTTACTCTTCATTGAACTGATATTGAAACTAGTGTTATTGCCTACTAAACTGTTATTGCATTTCGTTGTTATTACATTGTAAATGTTTACTGTTAATGAATCTCCAGTATATCAAATGATGATTTGGAAAAGGGCAGATTAAGTCTGTTTGGATCCTTTCACTATGCGTGAGACCTTACTCCGCCTAAAATTGGAATCACTCTATCGATAAATGAGTTGAATTATATTGCATGGTAATATTTACTAATGTTGAATTGTCATTGATATAACAAAGTTTTATTGCATCGTATGGCATTATCTATAAAATATTAAACATCATGACTTATGATTTATAAAAGTTGAAATTGAGTTATAATACATTAATCTCATGTTACCTATTTGAAATTATGACTAAGAATGACTTATTGAATGAAATGCCGTAAGTCACTTTGGATATATTTTTACATGTTATGATTGGAGACTATGCCTAGTCTCTTACTAGGTCTATTCGTAGACTCACCATGTTGAACATTTTCAGGAGAAACGGTAGAAGAAAGCGAGGAGTGATCTCGCAAGTGTTCTGACCGCGGCTTGGATTTACTACGTGTCATTATCTTACGTAGTTAACAAAAAAATGTGTGTGAAATTTGGTTATGTAATAAATGACTTGTTAAATTGTTGATTTTCATTTTGATCTATCTGGATGAAGTCTTTTAACTATAAGCTGACTGATCGAGAAATCTTATTTCTGCTATAATGATATCTAAATATTATTGTGAAATTCTCTACCAAAATGTACCGTTTGGGTTGTCCCACTGTGATATTTTGATTGGGATCCAACGTGAGTCTTTACGACTGGACCGGGTTTACGAGTCGGGACGTCACATGCCCACCAGAAGTAAGACCGAATGCGTCCACTGACGACTTAGTCCGCGGCCCAGGTGTCTCCCTCGCCCCAGGTGGAAATTAAGACACCATACACAAGTAACCACAGGACAAGGGTCTAGTCGGGGTCGTGCTCGTCAGCACGCATCCGTAGTCCCCAACCATGTGTGCACACACTGAGTGACTGCACTACGTCAGGCCCTCTAGCTGGTTTTCCTCCCTGCCCGGACTCTAGCCGCTATAGTGGGAGGCCCTATGGCAAACCAGCCTAAAAACCATCTCTCCCAGGGTAGCTCTCCACCTACTCCCTGGGAGGTAAGTACAGAGGTGCCCAGGCAAGCTACGACTAGTGGGGGGGTCACTAAACGCGAACACTCTCCGAAGAGAGAAACCACCGAAGGTCACAAACACACCCATCGCGAGCAACACGGAGTACCAGGTGGCTCGGGGCCACCAGACTTTGGATGGTCCACTAGACCTACTAACTCAACGGTCCTTGAGTCACAAGACTTGGGTCAAGACCGTCGTACAGGAACGGCATCCATGCCGTCAATCTGACCTAATCCTAGTGTCAAAAACCACGCTCAAAGATAATTCTTAAGACAGCTCATAGCCGCCAAGTTCATTCTCTTTCCAAGGGAAACTAAGAAAAACCCCCAGCCCCAGGCTGAGTCACTGAACATACAGTTCGTAGGCCATACGCATGGCCCACACGGAAATCGCTTTCTGAAGAAGCTAACGACGTGCGGGAATAGCCCTCCGCACTCATACCAATCCATGGTGACTCAATCAAGCGTAACACGGAAACCCGAAATGCACAGGGTCACCCGGACCCTCAAAATTCATGGGCACGCTAATCGAGATAATACGGTACCTACGGACATCCAAAAATATGGTCACGGTACCCCCGGGATGTCCGGGACTTTCACGGGGCTATAGGTCGACCAATGGGTCACAACCGGGTCGACCGAGGCCCAAAACGAGCCAAGACACTGAATTTTGGTCGACCAACACCCCTAGATCGATTGACCTAAATGGGTCGGTCGACTAACTGCTCGGGTTGGTCGACCGCCCAAGCTACGTCGACCCCCCAGAAAGCTGCGTCGACGCGCCCATAGGGGGTCGGTCGACTGGCCCACTGGGTTCGGTCGACCTAACCCACCTAGGTTCAACCCTCCGTGGCGAGCCGTTCGGTAGACCGGCCCCAACAGGTCAGTAGACCGAAAATGGCAGAAACTCACCCGGACTCAACCTTGGAGTCCAATTTCCATGCCCACTTGATCCCATTCGAGGGGGAAAATAATGGGGACCATTCCCCGTGTCCCAAACCACAAAAATGAAAGGAAATAAATGGCAAAATGTCGATCGATCCAACGAAACCGTCACATGCCCTAAAACATGCTTTTTAACCCCCAGGCATGAAATAAACCACACTCAGCCTCGCCTCGGCCTATAAAACGTGGGGAAATAAACCACATGGGTTAGGGAACCATCCCCCTACCTCCACCGAAGATTTCTCACGCCGAGGACGTCGATTCCTCACGAAACGCCTCACGAACCGCCGCCGGGGTCACGAACTCGTGGAGGAAGAACCACCGCGCCACCACCCTGATCCACTCTCCATCCTCGCCACTCCTCGCCCCACAAGCCTCGCCGTCTTGCCCCCGCCTTCCTCCGTCGGCCGCCGGAGAAGAGGGGGAGAGAAAGAGAGAACGTGAGAGAGGGGAGGGAAAGAAATGAGAGATGGGGAGAGAGAGAGGGGTGAGGGTTTATTTATAGGAAATCATTTCGGGATTTAAAAATCTAGAAAATACAAAATTAGGAAAAAAATCATTCCCACAATCCTCGAAAAATGTAAAACATGCCTTTAACGTCTCGGAGCCCGACAACACCTCGGTTCACCCTACACAGGGTTCCGAAGGCTCGACAGTCAAAAATCCGAGTAAATCATAAAACATGTTCCGGGACTCACAAAGACGCTCCGAACTCACGAATTTTTATCCGAAAAAATGAAAAAAAAATCTGGGGTGTTATAGTCCTCCCCTCCTTACAGAAATTTCAGCCTCAAAATTTGAGCAACCACCAAGGCACAGGGGAAGAACAACACACCCAGCTGGTAGCGCTCCCAGAGCTCTAGCAAAAAAAATCTTGGCTCTCCCGAAAGCACTTCTCCTAACGGACACAGCCAGACTATAACCACCAGTAGAAACATCTCGCTCCATAACCCAACACACATCGATTCTTAGAGCGAGCATAACACAAAAGGATATAAGTCTGGCATCGCCTCAGCCATAACGGAACTCTAAACATGGCATCGCTGCCACCATCTCGCTCACTGAGGAGACGCAATCCTCGTCACGAGAAACCAGCCACTGATAACATCCCATGCTCGGCAGACCAACCAAACAGCAGCTTCACATTCTCCTGACTGATCTCACGCCCTGCGCAAGGGACAACCATGACTGAGCCTCAACCAATTGACACAGTCATCTCAACTGACTACCACAAATCCGTCGGCTCTGCGCCATGAACCATCTCATACCTGGCATGCCGAACGCCATAACAACACTGGACCAGCTCCGGTCCAACACAACCTTCAAAAAATCCCAGATCCAATCCAAGAAAAGGCATATCTCATAATCAGTCACCAAAGGCCTCACTTGTACACGGCTCTCGCCATTCCTGACTCACTACAACCGGCATCTTTTGCCTGCGAAAGCCCATTCGCTGGTCACCAATTACTCGTCAACGGGAAAACCCTTACTTGCTCAACTTCCTCTTGCTTGCTCCTTCATCAGGCTCAATAAGCACATTCTAAATCTCGATAGGCCATCTATTGACTCTCACACTAACCATTACTATATCTCGAGCCGATCCTCACTTGGACACCGCATCCGATCCAATCCGATCCTCACGTCAGCTCTACCCTCTCAGGGGAGCACGACGAAACCAAATGACAGGATTCCACAATCCTCGGCCCACAACAACACTAGACTCAAGCTTATTGGGAAATCCTCCCATGCTGGTCACAAGACCAAGGCTCTCTATTCGATGACATCCCTCCAGGGACTCCCACGCACATGCATCATCCATTACACACTCTCATCCTAGCTTAATCACAATTATTCCAAATGGACACCTGCCAATCCCGACTCCACTCTCGCTACAGAGCCACAGGACATAATCTCAACAGATCACGGCACACATCTCTAGAACAGAAAGTGCCATCTGCTACCATAGCAACCTGGTCGACGATGTCGTGACCAATGCACACGGATCTCCAACCATCATAGATCCTTACCACAGCTAACGACCCGGCTAGCCTCATTAGACACTCACAACTGCTAACAAAAGAATAGGGTACTCATGCGGCAAACTTGCCGTCATATTTCCCCAACTCTCTATCCTGTCGGTGCCACAAATCACAATGCCTCAAGCAATGGCACGGAAAACGACATGGCTCACATAGCCAGAGATAATCTCATATCGAGGAACCAATCCTTCGATGCTCTACACATCCTTGGGAATTCGCCCGTAGCAACCATCACTACGATCTGGGACCTGTGGGTTATGGGCTGTTGGACGCACTAGATTTATTATGTATTATTATTATTACTATTATTGTTATTATTATTATTATTATTATTATTATTATGTATCGTGATATCGTTTATCGGGGTATCGTTTATTGGTTTATCAAGTGCGAGGGCGTGCCAGTCACCTAGGTGACAATTAATTCGGGTTCCGAGACTAGAGTGGTCCGGAGCCTGGGGTGCGCTCGATCTGACTAATCAGACGATTGTGAGTATCGTGTCAGGACTGGAGACCCGTCGTGCCATAAAGGTCATGGCGTTAATTACATCTTCTGAAGAGAAAAACCTTTGATTAATCACCGAGATATGGGGCCCCATGGCCTAAAAGTCAATTTTCATGAAAACATGAAGAATATCTCAAAAGAACATTGAAAATCCCCTATATGGGCATAAAAATATGAAAGCTTTCTTTAAGAGTATTAAAATCCCCTACATTGGGGTGCAAAAGGGTATTTGAGATTATATCGGTCATACATTGACCCTTTCACGTCCGGACGGGTGTCAGAGTTGCAAACATTATAAGTATATCAGTAAAACTGGAGCATATGTATGCCAGGACACGACAAATTTATTGTTTGAAAAAGGAGGCCATACGGCCAAAATCCCGCTCAGAACGGTTTAAGTTCGGTGGATTATTGGCCCGGAGCAAAGTCGAGCCATGGCCATAGTGGGGTGAATCCCCGGGCCGGGGCATGGCTTGCAAGGACCTATTTTGATATTCCCTTAGCTAAGGGTCAACGGGGAGGAGCTTTGGATAAAAGCTATTAAATTCCTTGAAAAGGGCATTTATTATGAATCTTATGAATTTTTATGGATTTTTTCTGTGATTACAGTGTTTATATCATTTTTATTATTATTTCATTGTTTTATTTTATTATTTATCATTTTATAGCTTTTTTCTGGATTTTGTGAAAAGTCAGCAGACCTGGGAGGACAGGCCGACTGATTTCTTGAGAAATCAGCTGACCTAGGAGCGTCGGTCGACCGAATCAGGCAGTTCGGCCAACCGAAAGCACCCAGGTCGACTGACTTTTCAAAAGTCAGTCGACTTGGCACCCGGGTCTGCTGAACTTTCAGTTCAGCCATTTTTGTTCTTTTCTTCGCTTTACTTGATTTGTTTCTTTCATTTGATCTTTATATCTGATTTTCATTGGGTTCATCTTTCATTTCTTCCTTTCTTTCATTTTTTTTAGATGGGTAGCATGTATTTGTGGAAATGTCCATGAGGAAAGGGCAGGGATTGCCCAACTGCCAGGGGGAAAATCAGCAGACCCAGGGGGTCTGCTGGGCCATCCCGCAGTAGGCTTCCACTTATGCTTGTATATGTGATTGTTTGTTAACCTTTTTGCTTGTCACATTCTTTTGTACATATGCACATGCATGAATGCAAATATGTATGCACGAATGGGTGAGCAGAAGAAGAACCTGTTGCTATGGAGGATAAAAGTCAGCGGACCCCATGGGGGATGCCTGCCTGGCCGCCAGCCACAAGGGCAAGGTGCAGGTGCATGCATGCATGGAAGAATGAGCAAGGGGAGACCCTGCTGCTAGGGAAAATCCAGCAGACCCTCCCCCCACTGGGGGCTGCTGGCATGCCTGGCTGCAAGCCACAAGGGGCAGAATGCATGTGAATTTCTAGATGCTACCCATAGGATGGCTTCCCTGTGTTCATTTTCTAAATTCACTGAGGGTATGAACCCTGTGGTTTTGCTCGTGCGTGGAGGGCTCTGTCAACCCATCTAGGTCTATGAAACCTCTGAATTCACCTATGTATATAAGTTTTCTGGTTTTCTGCATGTGGATGCATTTCTGAGCTCGGACGAAATTGTTGAGTTTATGCATGCAAAAAATGCATTTCTGAACTTATGTATGCAGTGGATGGTGTATCTTTGCACTTCATTCATTTCCTTTGTCTACTTCTCCATTTTACTTCCTGCATGGGAGCGGAGGCACGCAAAATGCACATGGGTGTATGCAGAGCAGTAGATGGGCAGTTGTACTAGGTAGCCTGAGCAGAGAGTGCGTTGACGCACTGTACACAGTGCATCGACGCATTGCCCTGCCAGTGAGCAGTGCAAGGGTTTGATTCAAGGGTTTTGGGTTGGCTCAATACCTTTAGCACATGTAAGTGGAACATGCAATTTCAGGGAATGCATGGATGGTATTGATAGGCTAAATGTGTTACATCCCTATGGTTTTGATGATGTCTCACACTATAAATCAATCTTCTATCTCTAGATTAATGCTGTTTCATCATGTGAGTGAGTACAGTTCATTTGGTTGTCAGATAAGCATGCTATCATGATTCTATCTACACTCTGCCTAGTTAGTATAGACAGCAGTGGGTCGACCCACCCTCGCTGATGCGTCGACTCATCTGTACATTGTTTGTCTGGGTACCAAAGTCTATACACCAGCTTGGTCTATTGAGTCTGTACATTGGCATAACTTCTTCAAGTCTGTACATCGGGCACCTTCTAACTGAAGTCTACACACTGGTATTAAAATTCTAAGTCTGTACACTGCCCGACCAACTAAGTCTGCACATTGCCAAAGTCAGTTCAGCTCAACCCTATACATCCCTCCAAGCTTCAACTCTATACATTGGATTGTCAAACTTCATGTCTATACACTGGCTGCTGCATTGTCATGAAGTCTACACATCCGACAGTGTAAGCCTATACATCGCCCAGAGTCTTGTTTGCAAAGTCTGAACAGCGTCCGTTGTCAAGACTTCTTGAAGTCTGTACATCGGACTGCTTCTTTTGAAGTCTATACATTGGCTCGTTCACTTCTGCAAAGCATGTACATCAGACTGTGGCAAAGTCTATACATTCGGTTCCTTGGGCAAAGTCTATACATCGCTTAGTCTGCACTTTACCTTCAGCCCAAGCGTTCAAAGCCAAGTCTATACAACGCCAAGTCTGTACACTCCTCATCTGTTCCTACGCTTGGCCAAGTCCATACACTCAACATTTCCCTACGCTTTCCTGGCCAAGTCTGTACATCACTAAGTGTATACATTGAACTGCTCTTCAAAGTCTGTACAGCATCCGTCTCAGCCAGCGTCTCATGCTGCGTCTTAGGCAAGTCTGTACATCGGCCTCATTCGTTCAAGTCTATACATTGAACTGCTCTTCAAAGTCTGTACAGCGTCCGTCTCAGCCAGCGTCTCATGCTGCGTCTTAGGCAAGTCTGTACATCGGCTTCATTCGCTCAAGTCCACACATCCACAGTAGTTCATCAAGTCTATACATTCACTTGAGCTTCACCAAGTCTGTACAACGCTGAAGTCTTCACAAGTCTGTACAGTGCTTGAGCTTCATCTAGTCTGTACATCGCTTCAAGCGATTCAAGTCTATACAGACTACCTTTACATCCAGAGTCTGTACATCGGTTCAACAGCCGATCGTCTCATACAGAACTTTCCAAGTCTGTACAGCCGAGTGTCTAATGCATCGTCTCACTCTGGCATAGTCTATACATTGGCTAAAGCTTGTCGAAGTCTATACATCTCCGTTGAGCATCAAGTCTACACACTGCTCACAGTCTTATTCAGAGTCTCACACAGGTTCCAAGTCTGTACACTGTTTAGGCATCGTGAAGTCTATACAGTGGCTGAAGCTTTGTTAAGTTTACACATTGGTAAGGCTCGTTTGCATTGTTCATCACATGTATATACACTGCCTTTCATGAGCCTATCCATCAAGTCTACACATTGGGTTGTCCGACCACAACCCTATACATTCTGGTGTTATAACTTGAGTCTTCAATGCTCACAGCACACTCGTTTCAAGCCTGTACATTGGTGAGGCTTCGTGAAGTCTACACAGTGGCTGGGGTATGTAAAGTGTACAGATTAATAAGGCTTGTTTGCTTTGTTCTTCATAAGTCTACACACTACCTTCATATGCATTGTTCATAAGTCTATACACTGCCATTCGTTTGCATTGTTCATATGTCTATACACTGCCTTCACATGCGCTTTATTCATTAAGTCTGTACACTCTCTCACGTTGTACACACTTAATCAGTTGATGTTTCTGAAGTATATACATTCGTGTTTATAGCCTGAACTAACTAAGTCTATACATTCAATCTGTCTCTGTCTGTAGGCGATTCAGGCTGATGATTGGGCACGTGAACCGAGGTTGGCACCTGGCACGTGATCCAAGACAACAGGCGCATGACACGTGGATGGCAACCTAGTCAGGATGCTGCCATGTGGTCAAAATTCAAATGATCTGGCAAAAAGTGCATGGGCGGGAACCTGGCAGTCACACGCCAATATCTGCTATAAATATAGAGCTTCATCCTTCAGTAAAAGACTGACCGTGAAAAGAAAAAGCAGAAGCCATTGGTGAGAGTTTGCACGATCCAGAAAAGAAAAAGAGCAGAGAGTTCCAGATCTGAGAGGAGTTTGTTCGAGAGAGAGAGCAGTGTGTGTGGATTGATGAATTGCTTCATTTGAAGCTACATTTGTATTGGATTTCAGAACCGATTTCTTCTTCATTGGTTTTTGTTTCTACTTTATTTTCGTTTCATTTTGTTCATCCTTCTGATTTGAATTGGTTTCCCTCCGGTGTGTGGAGGAAGGGAGTATTACTCCAGTTTCCCTCTGAGTTGCAGAGGAAGAGAGATCGGTGATCTCTGGTGGTGTTAGTGACTAGTTGTCATTAACAGTTTCCCTCCGGTGTGTGGAGGAAGGGAGAGGATTCTCCGGTTGTGTTCTAGCTGGGAGCTAGAACAGGTTTCAAGTTCTGTGGGTAGCAGAGCTTGGTTGAGGGATTTGTTTCCCTTGGGTGTTCAAGCTGTGTGGCAGCATGTTGTTCGCAGACTGAGTCTGCATTGATCTAGCATTGTCTAGTGGAATCCTCATTCTAGTTGGAGTGAGGGGTGGATGTAGATTGCGGACTGCAATCGAACCACCTAAAAACCGAGTGCCTCCTCTGTGGTTTGCTATTGTTATCTGCGCTCTTCATCTGCTTGTCTCTTTGCTTCCATGTGATCAGTTCTTCATTCTCATTTGCATTTCTCTGTGTACGGGTTAAGGAGGTGCGTTAGCAGTAGAATTTATTTTCCGCCTAAGTTTCTACAAATTGGGAGTGATCTATTCATCCCCCCCTTCTATATCACTCTTGCTGCGCTAACACTTGGTATCAGAGCAGGTTTACGCCATGTGGACGAACGGTCAAGGAAATGCTAGTGGTCCTAGAACCTTCATGGCCGAAGGTCAATCCATTAGTCGCCCTCCTTATTTCGATGGTAGTAACTATCTGTTTTGGAAGAACAGGATGGAAGTGTTCATCAGGGCTCAGAGTCATAAACTGTGGAGAGTAATCATGGTGGGGCCATATGATCTGCCACCAAACGAGGACGCTTGGACAGATGACCATGTCAAGCTCTCCTCACTCAACTGGACGACGCTGAACATCATTCAGTGTGCTATTCATCCAGAGGAATATGCCCGTATATCTGCATACAGAACTGCCAAGCGAATGTGGGATGAGCTGCAATTGATCTATGAAGGTACAGCTCAAGTGAAAGCCTCGAAGGTAAACCTCTACACTTCTAAGTATGAAATGTTCAAGATGAATGCAGATGAGAATATAACTGAAATGTATGCCAGGTTGTCCTTGATCACAAACACACTTAAAGGGCTAGGGAAGGATCTTGCTGAGGCAGATATAGTCAGGAAAATCCTTAGATCTTTATCCCCGGCATGGCACACTAAGGCCATTGTGATTGAGGAGTCAAAAGATCTGACTATCTTGACTGTGAATGAACTCATAGGATCTCTTATGACATATGAGATGAATTTTAAAGGAGGTGGAGAAGGAAGTGAGAGGAAGGGTAAGATTGTGGCTCTAAGAGCATCCCGCAATAAGGGTAGCAACAGCGGGAGCAGCAGCAGTAGCCCCGAGTCTGAGTCTGAGCTTGAAGGTTTGTCAAATCTCGACCAGGAGGAGCAGGCAATGCTCACTAGACAGTTCAGAAAATTTTTGAAGAAAAAGGAAAAGACCTTTAGGAAGAAGAAGCCACACTCTTTCAACAAGAGTGCTGAATTTACTAGTTACAGGGATAGAAATCCTAAGAGACTGACTTGTTTTAATTGTAACAAATAGGGACATATGAAAGTAGAATGCCCAGACCTCCAGAAGAAGGGTCCCTATCTTCAGAAGAAAAATATAAAGGTGAAGAAGAAGAAGAAGCCACAGGCAATGGTCTGCACATGGAGCGAGGAAGAAGAAGACCCCGAAGACGCTTCCTCAGAAGAATATGAAGATGGAATTTGCCTCATGGCAAACAGTGAAGAGGAGGTAATAAACGTTTTTAAAAATTTCTCAATTGATGACTGGGAGGATGCTTATGGTGACTTGCTAGATAAATTTAATTCTCTTAGCAAAGAGCACAGAGTTCTGAAAAGAAAATTTAACACAAATGTTGAAGAACAAACTCTGGTCTGTGAGGAAAATGAGAAGCTAAAAGAACAACTAGAAGAAATGACCTCACTAAGGAAAGAAAATGATAAGCTCAAGGAAGAAACTCAAGAAAGTCAAAAACAGCTCAATGAATTCAAAACTAAAATTGAAGAAAGCATGAATGAAATTAGAGTGAACTCAGAGAAATATGAAGCTGTGAAGAAAGTAAATGTTGAACTCCTAAAAAATTGTGAGTCCCTTCAAAAGGAGTTGGAAGACAAACAGAAAGTCTTAGAAAAGTTTGTCCAAGGAAAGACTAGCTTAGATGCTATACTAGGGACTAGTGTCAATGTCAATAAGGAAGGTCTAGGCTATGACCCAACCAACAAGAGACCCTTGCAATTCAAGACCATCACCTTCTGCCCAGAGAAGGGAAAAGAAAAGCTGGACACACCATCCAGCTCAAACAGCTCTAAGGAAATTCAAAGTCCTAAAGAAAACACAAAAACCAGTACTGGACAACCATTTAAGATGGGAATGAATTTTATGAAGAATAACACTAAGCCCACTCACCAGAACACAAATGGTAGATGGACCAAGAAAGTAAATCAGAATAAGAGCTAGAATTACAACAATCAGATGGGTCCAAACAGGACCTACTGGAGAAATAACTTTCATGGTCAAAGATATGCTAATCAACAAGCTTACAGGAAATTTCCTAGGAATAGGAAGACTAATGAATGGAATAGAACTCACTTCTCCAGTTCAGCTGGATTCAACTTTAATTGTCACGCCCCGACGCGGAATATCGGGACGTACAGTTAGAAACGAGCTGGAAAGAGAGGGAACTAATCTAAATATATACAAATGCTAAGAAATGGAAATAACTTATTGACCATTAAACAAAACATAACTTGTACATAATCCTCAAATCAACTCAATACAACTGGGATAACAACTCTAAACCACAATAACATAACTGAAGCACATCACACTCTAAACACAACTAACTGATACACTCAAAACATCACTCCTGCCCTTCCCCATTGGTAAGCACGTCACCTGAAAAGCCTGGAAAGGGGGGAAACAATAATTATGAGCTAACGCTCAGTAGGAAATAACAGATAGGTATAAGTGATTAGCAGTTTAATTACATTTTCAAAATATCATGCTACAAAGGATAATGCAATAAAAGAATAATGATGATATAATGAAACAAAATTTAAAGATCTTGCAAGGTCACGAAATATAAAGGAACAGAATGGTAATACTTAAGAGGAATAACAAAGACAAGAATTTACTACAGGAGATAACGATAAAGAGTTGGCCATATCAAGATAATTCAAGTCATGTCAAGCACGTGTGTAGTTTCATTTCCACGTCCAAGTAACAGCAAGTAAGTAACAACAAGTAGAGTATAGAACAGTGAAGAGTGGAAAGTGAAAAGTAGTAGAGAGTAGTAGAGAGTAGTGGCCAGTCCTAGATTTAACCCATGTCATAGTACTGGTGCCAAATGCCACACCTAGTCAATCACCTCCCCGGGGGTACACGTAGTGTTCGTGCGCTCCTCCCAGGACTAGACCGAGCCCTTAATTGTTTGCCAGGCATTGATTTCTTTGGATCAAAGATCCCACGAATCTAGACTTCCATAATTTATGGCCGGAATTCCAAGGTTTGAACCATGTAGCAATAACAATTTCAAGTAGGAAGGAGATTCATTTCAGAATTTCAAGGTAAGCATAATCATCAATGATGTGACACAACCTCGGACTTAGTCAAACAAGCACATCTAAGCATCCAAATGGGCCTTAATGGGCCACCGCTCTCTTCGTTGCACTCTATTCCCGGGGTGACTATGTGATACCAAGGGTGACTTATGGGAATGGACCCTTACTGGTAGAGGGCCAGCAAGGCCAAGAATTGATTCCCCAAGGTTGGTTGCCCAATTCGATTGGGGCCGACAAAGTGCACTCGGGCACCGGGTCACACTAACCCACGGCGATCACTCTAAGTCATGGACTTGAGGATCGGGCGCTCCTCACGAATTCAGCGGTGCATGAATCAAATATTGAGAGAGCTACACTAGGTGAGCAAGGAAGAGACACTTACTCGACCGGTTTGAAGAAACCGGTCCCGGTCGGAGACGAGGGCGAGCGGGGAGGCGGTGGTTCCCCACACGCCGCGGCGGTGTCGCTTGACCTGCCAAACCACTTACAAAACTACTCCTCTCGCAGGAGGGGGGATCTTGGGGTAGGGGTTAATATGATACATTCAAACACTACCACCACGCAGGGTGGGGCCTTCAGCCGGCCAAGCGGGGAGGGGTTGGTGGACCGAAACGAAGAGAAATGAGAACTAGGGAAGTTGCAGCTTCAATCTGGAATTCTGGACAGGGGGTCGCTGTGATGGCTATGCCGGGCTTGTCCGGACTCCAAATTGATCGAAACCAGCTCCTGAAGCTTCCTGACTGGAAGAGGTGGACTCCAGAATTTTTTGGGGAAGCTCAGACGGTCGGAGGTGGCTGCACCAGCAACAGGAAGTAGCCTCCTCTGTCTGGCCGCAGGTACTGTCTGGACTGTAACAGCAAGTTCCAGAAGTGACTGAGCGCCCTCCCGAGCTCCGATCAGCACGAAACCAGAGGCATCATCTTCGTGGTCGAGGTAGCTTTCAGCAGGAGGTGACGGAGATGCATTCAGAGGTCGAGGATGGCCGGGGCACCCAGAAGAGTGGGTACTGGTCGGAGTAGACAGCAGAAAACAGAACTAGATAGATCGGGGGAGAAAATTCGTAACTTCTTCCTCCGGTGGCCGAACGGGGTTCTGTTTCTTGATCTTGAAAGATGACCGGTAGAGGAAGAACTTTGATGAAGGGGCTTAAGCCTGAATCCGCTGGGGTTTGTCGTGGTAGAAGGATCTTCCACGCTCTGGTCCAGGATGAAGACCTCTCTGCGCACTGTTGGGAGAATGGCTCTATCTGGCAGCTCCGAGCTCCGATCGTGTTGATTCCACCTCGCCTGCGAAGTAGACTGGAAGGCCTTTCCATAAAGGTAGGCCACGCCTTCTGAATAACTAGGATGAATCCGTGGTTGACGCTGCAACAAGGGCTGTTCTGAAGATCTGCACAGCTCCAACCTACTAGAAGAAATGAGAGGGAGATGTGGCTTCTTTGGTGGAGGGAAATGGTAGGAATGACCTAAGGGAGAGTGGGGGCTCTTGTGGGGTGGAGAAGGGAGCTAATGGTGATGGGGAATGAGGTGGAGAATGGCTGGAAGCAAGTGCTAGCAGGTGGAGGAGGAAGAGCTACGAATTTGGGGAAGGTGGGTGAGAGGAGAAGGTGAGGGGGGCACAAGTGAGTGGAGGGAAGGGTGGATTTCAAATTCAAAAGGTCTTGGAAGGTGGGTGATTATGTTGGGAAGTGGAGTGCTTGCATTGGAATGGGGTAGATTTGGTTGGAAGGTGGAGGAAGGTGTTGGAATGGGGAGACTTCTACCTAGGAACTAGGGAGTGGAGTAATGGAGGCCATGGGGAAGTGGAGGGCATTAAAGGAGGTGGTTGGAGGTTGGAAGTGGATGGGAGAAGGGAGGAGAGAGAAGGAAATTCGGATTTGGGGTTGGAGGAGAGAGAAAGAGGGGTGAAATAGAGAGATTAAGAGGGGAATGGGTGGGGAATCTCTCCCCTAGGGTCTCTCACCCAAAAACTAGAGGAATCACTCCAATTTGAACTCAAATGGCAAGTTTAACTCAAAAGGATGTAATCATTCATTTACTTCAAATGAGGGGAGTGGGGTCCTATATATAGGCAACCCACTCTTTACAATAAGTCCCTGACAAAATAAACAACTACAAATAACCAAGGGGGTTGGGAGTGTTAATGGGCCTAGTCCAACGAATGGGGCCCAATAGCTTACATTAGACATCATGATGATACCAAACATAGGAAAATAAGTGCTAGACTTAGGGAAATGACTCAAATAAAATGGAAATACATCAAAATGACTCAAAGGAAAACTACAAAATGGATAAGGGGCCTTAATAGAGTGAGGCCCAAACTCAACTAGCTCCCGAATGTGAAGAAGTGGACCCGAGCCAAAGGGAGTCGTGGGTGATGCCTCCATCAAATCCCCTGGGCCGCAAAGAGCTCGACTCCGTCGAGTAAGGGTCCATCCGGCTAAGGTACCGCTCGAGGAGATCTGGATCCAATCGCTGTAGGTCCTCCCGACTTACCCATGAGTCTTCCAACGGAGGCCGATCCTTCCACCTGACGAGATAGCGCTCATAGACCTTGCTCCGGGTGGTAGTGACCTGCTCATCCAATATTTGTTCAATGCGATCACGCTGAGCTCTTTTGGCTAGTGGACTCTCCTCTCGGGTGGGTGCTCTCTCAAAGGAGGGAGTGGGCTCGATCTCCTCACTAGGTCTCACCGTGGGGCCCTTGTAAGACACTAAGTCGGCGACATTGAATGTAGGACTTACCCCATAATCCTCGGGGAGATCTAATTCATAAGCATTCGCACCAATACGCCTCAAGACCTGGAAGGGCCCAGTCCCACGTGGTCTCAACTTGGAGTTGGCTCCTGGGGAGAGCCTCTCCGTCCTCACCATCACAAAGTCACCCACTTGGAACTCTAAGTGACGCCGGTGAGAGTCGGCCAACCTTTTATACGCCTCATTTTTCATGCCAATGTGCTTGCGGATTTCCTCATGCAACTCTCTAATATGTTGTGCAAAAGACTCGGCAGAAATGGACACTCTAGCATGCTGGGGAAGGGGAATGAGATCGGATGGCTTTCTTGGTTTGTACCCATGCACTGCTTCAAATGGACTCATCCCTATTGACTTATTGACGGAATTATTGTATGCAAACTCAGCCTGTGGTAAGATGAAATCCCAATTTCCGGGCCGATCCTCAACAAGACACCTAAGGAGGTTCCCTAGACTCCGGTTGACCACTTCAGTTTGGCCATCCGTTTGGGGGTGGTAGGCAGTGGAGAATTTGAGGAGGGTACCCATCATGTGCCAAAGAGTCTTCCAAAAATAGC
This sequence comes from Amorphophallus konjac, assembly GCA_022559845.1. Taxonomy (NCBI): domain Eukaryota; kingdom Viridiplantae; phylum Streptophyta; class Magnoliopsida; order Alismatales; family Araceae; genus Amorphophallus; species Amorphophallus konjac. The sequence goes on along the minus strand of CM040117.1, from coordinate 184,184,973 downwards.
TAGTGAATTTGACATCCTTATCGGAGACTATGGTCTTGGGTAGCCCATGGAGGCGGACTACCTCATCAAAGAATAACCGGGCTATATGGGAGGCATCGGAGGTTTTGTAGCATGGGATGAAGTGGGCCATTTTGGAAAATCTATCAATCACCACATAGATGGAGTCATGCTTCCTAGAGGTCTTGGGTAAACCTAGCACAAAGTCCATGCTCAAATCTTGCCATGGGCGGTCGGGAATGGGAAGTGGGGTGTATAGGCCGGTGTTTTGTTTTACTTGTTTGGCCGAAGCACATGTGCGACATTGACCCACTATTTTGCCTACATCCCTCTTGAGGCTTGGCCAATAAAATTGACCCTCAACTAAGGCAATGGTCTTGTGGACCCCAAAATGACCGGCTAACCCACCGGCATGTAATTCCCAAACCAAGAAGTCTCGAAGAGATGTCCGAGGAATGCAAAGCCTTGGTCCCTTGAAGAGGAACCCATCCTCTAAAATGAATCCTTCATGCTCCTTGCTAGAATGAGTGGTCAAGTTGGCATAGATTTGTCCAAAGTCGGGGCAACTAGGATAATCATCCTTGACCTTGTCAAAGCCAATCACTTCCACTTGGATAGTGGATAACAAGGACATCTTCCTACTAAGGGCATCCGAGGCCTTATTCTCACTCCCGGCCTTGTGTTTGATGACAAAGGTGTAGGATTGTATGAACTCAACCCATCGGGCATGTCGGGCATTCAACTTTTGTTGGGAATTGAGGTATTTGAGTGCCTCATGGTCGGAAAAGATGACAAACTCTTTGGGAAGCAAATAATGTCTCCAATGTCGGAGGGATTGGACCACGGCATAGAACTCCTTGTCATAGGTGGAGTATCTAGTCCTAGCATCACATAGCTTCTCACTAAAGTAGGCGACCGGGTGTCCCTCTTGACTAAGAATCCCTCCTATCCCAATCCCGGATGCATCACAAGTGACCTCAAAAACTTTAGAGAAATCGGGAAGACATAGGACCGGGGCTTGGGTCAACTTTTCCTTAAGCTCAAGGAAGGCTTTAGAGGCGGCTTTGGTCCAAACAAAGGTTCCCTTTTTGAGACAATCAGTTATTGGGCCGGTGATAGTGCTAAACCCCCGAATGAATCTCCTATAGAATGTGGCCAACCCATGGAAACTTCTAACCTCATGAAGGGTGTGGGGTTCAGGCCAATCAATGATAGCTTGGACCTTGTCGGGGTCCATGGAGACTCCTTTGGTTGACACCACATATCCTAGGAAGGTGATGGTAGTGGTCATGAAATGACACTTTCTTAGGTTGGCAAATAAGCTCTCTTGCCGGAGGACGGTGCAAACTTTCCTAAGGTGTTCGAGGTGGGCTTCATGGGTGTGGCTATAGATGAGAATATCATCAAAGTATACCACTAGAAAGTTCCCAATGAAAGGCCTAAGTGCTTCCGTCATAAGACGCATGAAAGTACTTGGGGCATTAGAAAGCCCAAATGGCATGACTAACCACTCAAAGAGACCATCCTTGGTCTTGAAGGCCGTTTTCCACTCATCCCCGGGCCTTATCCTAACTTCGTGGTAACCACTCTTGAGATCTATCTTAGAGAAGATGGTGGCTCCAGCTAGCATGTCCAACATGTCATCAAGCCTAGGGATAGGGAACCTATACTTGACGGTAATCTTGTTAATGGCCCGGCTATCCACACACATCCGCCACGATCCATCTTTCTTGGGGGTAAGGAGGGCCGGGACGGCACATGGACTCTTACTAATGCGGATGAAGCCCTTCCTAATGAGTTCCTCTATTTGCCTCCTAAGTTCGGCATGTTCCGTAGGATTGAGGTGATAATGAGGAAGGTTTGGAAGGGTGGCTCCCGGCACTAGGTCGATTGCGTGTTGCACATCACGCATGGGAGGGAGTTGGTCCGGGAGCTCTTCCGGGAACACATCATGAAATTCTTCCAATAGTTGTTGGATCTCTATGGGATGGGGATTAGAAGGGGTAGGTTCCCCTAAGCATATGACAACCGCACACAAAGGCACCCCTTGAGCAATTTCCTCTTCAAGCTCTCTCCTAGTGATGAGATGAATACCTTGGTCAACCCCGTGGTTCTACTTTGTTTTGGGGTTTGGATAAGGGCTTGAGTTGGAGGGGTGGAGTTCCCCGAGACTTGTGGAGTGGTGGGGTGTGATCCTTGAGGGAGAGTGTCCCTCTTGGGCATGGGACGAGGTGGGGAAGGGTTAAGACGGATAGTCTTACCCTCATGCTCAAAGGTGCATATGTTGCTTCTTCCTAGAATGGTGGCATCCACATCATAGAGCCAAGGTCTTCCTAAAAGGATGCTACCCACTTCCATAGGTATGATGTCACACCATATTTGGCCATGGTAGGAAGAGAAAGTGAGAGGCACTAGGCATTGGGTGTTGACCGGGATGGAGTTGTTGTTGATCCATGAGACCCGGTATGGACTTGGGTGGGGAGTGAGAGTAAGCCCAAGGAGCTTGACGGTGTCGGGTGACACGGCATTAACACAACTACCACTATCCAAGATCACTTTCCTCACATGGTTTTCTATCTTGACAAAGGTGTGGAAAATTGAAGTCCGTCGCCAATCCTCTTCTTGAGGTTGGGTGAGAGTGCACCTAATGACTCCTAGATGGGAGTTGTTTGAAGGAGTGGAATGATCTAGACCCGACTCTAGACATTGGGCTTCATACTCCTCTTCCCAATCTATTAAGGCTTCATGTTCCTCAATGACATTTTCTTGTTCCTTTTGGGGTTGGACTTCTTCCTCAATAAGCAAGCTAGATAGCCCCTTAGATGGACATTGCCCCGCAAAATGACCATACCCATGACACTTATAGCATTGTTGGCGCCCACTTCCCGGGGTGGCTCCTACACTTGGGCCTTTGGGGTTGTCATCCTTCCGTGGAAGAGGGTGACTAGGAGCGGGTTTGTTTGGAGTGATGGGTGGGGGAGGGTTGTAGGACCTTAAAGGGGCATTCCCACTTGGGCTAGGAGCTCTCATGGGGGTGGGTGGAATGGGACGTGGTCCCATGTTTTTGGGGTCGGTGGGTCGGGGAGGGATAAATCGGGAACTCCTAGAAAACCTTTCCACATCTCTAGCAATTTGGTAAGCTATCTCAAGGTTATCCACATCTCTCATGAATAGTTCCCTCTTGATGTGGCTTTGAAGCCCATTCCTAAAGCGGGATAAGGTGACATCCGCATCCTCATGGACTCCACACTTTAGAAGATAAGAGTCAAATTTTTCAATGTACTCTACCACGGTCTTTCCTTCTTGGGTGAGGCTTTGCCATTCATCTAGGAGCATTTGGTGGTAGGTTCGGGGAAGGTATTTGTTCCTAAGTAGATTCTTCATATCCGCCCAAGTGTTAATAGGCTCATCCCTCCTAATCCGCCTTAGACCCTCTTGATTTAGCCAATAAATTTTGGCCAACTTAGTGAGATGCATCTTAGCCAATCTAACTCTTCTTTGGTCGGACATGGGGTACCATTCAAAGTATTGGTCCATAGCGGTCTCCCATTCTAGGTAAACACTAGGTTCATGTGAACCGTCAAAGTTTGGGGCCTCTACCTTGATCATCCTTAAAAGGGGGTCATCCGGATCATCCCGTGGACGTCGGTCATGGTTTTGATGGGGGCGAGGTATCTCATGCTCATAATAATGGTCATAGTCCATTTCATCCCTATAAAATTCAGCATGTGGGTGATGGGCTCTTGGGCCGTTGTTCCTTGGGTGGAACTCATCCCTATGAGGCTCTATATGTGGAGGGTGGACTCTTGGGCCTTGGTTCCTTTGGGGAAAAACATTCCTATGATAATCACCATGTGGTGGAGGGACTCTTGGCTCATTGATTCTTGGGTGAGGATCTTCCCTATGAGGTTCATCTTGTGGAGGGGGAATTCTAGGCTCATTGTTCCTTGGGTGGTACCCTTGGTCTTCTAACCGAGCAATTCGGTTGGTAAGGGACTCTAGTTGGGCAAGGATGGTTGTGAGGGCAGCCTCTACCCTTTCTTGGGGTTCCTCCCTAGGAACATCTTGGTTGAGTTGGTGAGGATTGGGATCCATGGTTGGAATCGAAGATGAAGAACCGGGTTGGTAGCTAGTACCACTACGGGTGGACATGCAAGACAAAGGGCCAAAGTGGTTGGACACACAATGCAACGGTCCTAGGACTTAAACTTGATAGAGACAAGTCAAGGACTTACTCTGATACCACTTGATGTGACACAACCTCGGACTTAGTCAAACAAGCACATCTAAGCATCCAAATGGGCCTTAATGGGCCACCGCTCTCTTCGTTGCACTCTATTCCCGGGGTGACTATGTGATACCAAGGGTGACTTATGGGAATGGACCCTTGCTGGTAGAGGGCCAGCAAGGCCAAGAATTGATTCCCCAAGGTTGGTTGCCCAATTCGATTGGGGCCGACAAAGTGCACTCGGGCACCGGGTCACACTAACCCACGGCGATCACTCTAAGTCATGGACTTGAGGATCGGGCGCTCCTCACGAATTCAGCGGTGCATGAATCAAATATTGAGAGAGCTACACTAGGTGAGCAAGGAAGAGACACTTACTCGACCGGTTTGAAGAAACCGGTCCCGGTCGGAGACGAGGGCGAGCGGGGAGGCGGTGGTTCCCCACACGCCGCGGCGATGTCGCTTGACCTGCCAAACCACTTACAAAACTACTCCTCTCGCAGGAGGGGGGATCTTGGGGTAGGGGTTAATATGATACATTCAAACACTACCACCACGCAGGGTGGGGCCTTCAGCCGGCCAAGCGGGGAGGGGTTGGTGGATCGAAACGAAGAGAAATGAGAACTAGGGAAGTTGCAGCTTCAATCTGGAATTCTGGACAGGGGGTCGCTGTGATGGCTATGCCGGGCTTGTCCAGACTCCAAATTGATCGAAACCAGCTCCTGAAGCTTCCTGACTGGAATAGGTGGACTCCAGAATTTTTTGGGGAAGCTCAGACGGTCGGAGGTGGCTGCACCAGCAACAGGAAGTAGCCTCCTCTGTCTGGCCGCAGGTACTGTCTGGACTGTAACAGCAAGTTGCAGAAGTGACTGAGCACCCTCCCGAGCTCCGATCAGCACGAAACCAGAGGCATCATCTTCGTGGTCGAGGTAGCTTTCAGCAGGAGGTGACGGAGATGCATTCAGAGGTCGAGGATGGCCGGGGCACCCAGAAGAGTGGGTACTGGTCGGAGTAGACAGCAGAAAATAGAACTAGATAGATCGGGGGAGAAAATTCGTAACTTCTTCCTCCGGTGGCCGAACGGGGTTCTGTTTCTTGATCTTGAAAGATGACCGGTAGAGGAAGAACTTTGATGAAGGGGCTTCAGCCTGAATCCGCTGGGGTTTGTCGTGGTAGAAGGATCTTCCACGCTCTGGTCCAGGATGAAGACCTCTCTGCGCACTGTTGGGAGAATGGCTCTATCTGGCAGCTCCGAGCTCCGATCATGTTGATTCCACCTCACCTGCGAAGTAGACTGGAAGACCTTTCCAGAAAGGTAGGCCACACCTTCTGAAGAACTAGGATGAATCCGTGGTTGACGCTGCAACAAGGGCTGTTCTGCAGATCTGCACAGCTCCAACCTACTAGAAGAAATGAGAGGGAGATGTGGCTTCTTTGGTGGAGGGAAATGGTAGGAATGACCTAAGGGAGAGTGGGGGCTCTTGTGGGGTGGAGAAGGGAGCTAATGGTGATGGGGAATGAGGTGGAGAATGGCTGGAAGCAAGTGCTAGCAGGTGGAGGAGGAAGAGCTACGAATTTGGGGAAGGTGGGTGAGAGGAGAAGGTGAGGGGGGCACAAGTGAGTGGAGGGAAGGGTGGATTTCAAATTCAAAAGGTCTTGGAAGGTGGGTGATTATGTTGGGAAGTGGAGTGCTTGCATTGGAATGGGGTAGATTTGGTTGGAAGGTGGAGGAAGGTGTTGGAATGGGGAGACTTCTACCTAGGAACTAGGGAGTGGAGTAATGGAGGCCATGGGGAAGTGGAGGGCATTAAAGGAGGTGGTTGGAGGTTGGAAGTGGATGGGAGGAGGGAGGAGAGAGAAGGAAATTCAGATTTGGGGTTGGAGGAGAGAGAAAGAGGGGTGAAATAGAGAGATTAAGAGGGGAATGGGTGGGGAATCTCTCCCCTAGGGTCTCTCACCCAAAAACTAGAGGAATCACTCCAATTTGAACTCAAATGGCAAGTTTAACTCAAAAGGATGTAATCATTCATTTACTTCAAATGAGGGGAGTGGGGTCCTATATATAGGCAACCCACTCTTTACAATAAGTCCCTGACAAAATAAACAACTACAAATAACCAAGGGGGTTGGGAGTGCTAATGGGCCTAGTCCAACGAATGGGGCCCAATAGCTTACATTAGACATCATGATGATACCAAACATAGGAAAATAAGTGCTAGACTTAGGGAAATGACTCAAATAAAATGGAAATACATCAAAATGACTCAAAGGAAAACTACAAAATGGATAAGGGGCCTTAATAGAGTGAGGCCCAAACTCAACTAGCTCCCGAATGTGAAGAAGTGGACCCGAGCCAAAGGGAGTCGTGGGTGATGCCTCCATCAATCAAGAAGATTGAAAACCAATCACAATAAGAGTTAATCATGCAGCGCTACTGTAGTACAGCAGCTATCCAACAAGCTAATCAACATATTAATCCCAATTATCAAGTTAATATGTCAAAGATTATCCATTATCATTTGCATTAAGACAATTACCAAAAGCTGATTCAAGATGATAAGGTAAAGGAACAAGCTTGTACAGAAAGGAAAAAGAATGCATTAACAGAGATTTAATTACACCATTAACCACTAATTATGTGGGTTTCTATTTAACCATTGTATACATTGCAATTAAGATGATGAATGACATGCTTTTACATCGGGATAGAACATATGAACCAATGCAATTTGAAAATCATAAGGTTTCCAGAACAGGTCACTGGTTCTTCAAAAGTATAGTTTTCAATTGGTCTAAGTTCAATGGGTCGATCCCCTAATGATTTGGATCGATCCACGGGTCGAAAAATGATGAAAACTAGGTTTCTGGTACATGGGTCGACCCCTAGGGTCGACCCCTGAAAAATTGGGGTCTGTCTGCTGGATGGGTCGACCCCTGGGGTCGACCCCCTCAAATCCAGTAGCATGGGTCGACCCATTGGGTCGACCCTCGCGCTGGGCCAAATGGGTCGACCCCAGGGATCGACCCTCGGGCTGGCCTTTGCTGCTGGGGCATGGGTCAACCCCTGGGGTCGACCCCTGCAAGCCCAGAAAAGGCCGGGGCCTCCGGAAAACATGTAAACTTACCCATTTGAGGTCCAATTGAGTTGAAATCAAAACCCCATGCTATAGAAATCTTACTAGACATATGAGGGTCATAATACATGAGTTTTAAAGCATGAATTTCATCAGAAACCCACTTAATCACAACCGATTCTATGAAGAACACAAGAAGACCTAATTCTTGACATACTTCCACTAAATCTAAAAATTCTCCCAACATACACAACGGAATTTGGGGATTTTGGTGTCAAAAGAAAGCTAACAAGCTACTGATTACATTCATGTATATTAATTAGAAGTTGGGCTGTTATAACCTACCTCAAATCGGAGAAAGACTTCGAAACCCTAGAATGAAGAACAAGCTTGACAGCAGCTCACAAAAAGCTTGATATCTCCACGGATACCTAATGAAATTTGGGGCTTTCAGTCCCATTGGATAGCTCTCGTCGAGCTGATCAAGATACTATATTTACAAGTCTCAATTGGTTAAGGGTACCTACCTTAATCGACGGATTAAAGGGCTGGAGATGAAGAACGACGAACTACCAACACCCTCCACCAAAACGACGAATGCTCCCAGATCTGGACTCCTCGTCGGCTGACCCAGCTACCAAATGAAACTAGAGTCGAAGAGCTACATTTCTATAGGTCATGGAGCTTCTGGAGCCTTCGGAGTTGGGAGTATTTGGCGCTGCAAGTTTCGTGTTAGAAACGGCGCCGGAATCCTTGACTCGACCAAATCTATGTCGGCAGCACGTTTTAGGGCTAGGTTTACCTCAAATTGATTGAGGGTAAATGTTCCTTACCTCGTGGCCTTCCATTTGCCCTTGATTTCAGATCATTTGGTTGAGTAATAAGGTCGAATTTCACGTTTTAAGTTACGATTAGGTAAAGGGTAGGTGAAAGTCAAATTCAGGATTAATCCTCTAATTAGACAAGGTTACGTAATTAATTTGGGTCAAGTCCAGAAGATAAAATTGCTATAAAAATGATCTTTTACCCAATTACTATTTTTACAGATTTTTCTAAGGTAGTCGAATTTTATAGGTTCTATTTTCTAATGAATTAAATATTAATATTTCAAAATTCAAACATTAATTCATTTTAATTCAATTTTCAATTAATAAAAGCTCAATAAAACTTAATAAATAATCGGGATATTACACCCTCCCCTACTTAAAGAATTTGGTCCTCCAAATTCACTGCACTATATACGGAAAGTAGGGAAAAGATAGATCACCTAGAATAGGTCGGGATACCGCTTCCGCATAGTATCTTTCGATTCCCAAGTAGCTTCTTCGGTTCCACGCCGACTCCACTGAATCTTGACCATCGGTATAGACCGATTCCGGAGTTGCTGCTGTTTCCGGTCTAGAATCTTGATAGGTCTTTCTTCATAAGTCAAATCTTCCTTTAACTCAAAATCCACATGTTGAATGATGTGAGTGGGATCGTACACATATTTCCGTAACATAGACACATGGAAAACATTGTGTACGCCAGATAACTGAGGCGGTAAAGCCAGTCTATAAGCAACTTCTCCCACCCTATCTAGGATCTCGAATGGACCAATATACCTCGGACTCAGCTTGCCATGAATGCCAAATCTTCGAATCCCTCTCGAAGGAGAGACTTTCAGAAACACATGCTCGCCAACTTGAAATTCTAATGCTCTTCTCCTTGTGTCGGCATAACTCTTCTGTCTTGACTGAGCCACTTGTAACCGGTCTCGGATAACACGGATGTTCTGTGATGATTCTGAAACAAGATCCGGTCCAAGCCATTGCTTCTCGCCCACCTCGTCCAACACAACGGGGAACGACAGCTTCTTCCATACAAAGCTTCAAATGGAGCCATTTGTATGCTGGATTGGTAACTGTTGTTGTAGGCGAATTCAATCAATGCCAAGTGATTACTCCAACTGCCTCCGAAATCAATCATGCAAGCTCGCAGCATATCTTCCACTATCTGGTTGGTTCTTTCAGTCTGTCCATCTGTCTGTGGATGAAAAGCAGTACTGAAATTCAGACGAGTACCAAGAGACTCTTGCAGTCCCTTCCAGAAATGTGAAGTAAATCTCGGGTCTCTATCAGACACAATGCTGACAGGTATACCATGGAGCCTTACCACTTCCTTCAAATATAAAGCAGCCAATACATCAACTGTCCACTTGGACTTAATGGGTAAGAAATGAGCCGATTTTGTCAAGCGATCGACGATCACCCATATCGCATCAAATCCACCACGAGTCTTAGGTAGACCCATAATGAAATCCATGCCAATGCTTTCCCACTTCCATTGGGGTATGTCGAGTGGTTTCAACTTTCCTGCCGGTCTGAATGTTCAGCCTTAACTTGTTGACAAACCAGACATCTACTCACGAAATCTGCAATTTCCCTTTTCATATTCGGCCACCAAAAGGACCTTTTCAAATCCTTGAACATTTTAGTGCCTCCAGGATGAATAGTGTATTTGGATCTATGTGCTTCCTCCAGAATCTTGTTCTTTAACTCAGCTTCATCAGGTACACAAGTTCTACCCTGGAATAACAATCTTCCATCGTCAGCCACCATGAAGTCGGGTCTGCTGCTCAAACTTCCCTTGATCTCAACCAGCTCGGGATCATTATCTTGCAAGGATTTGATCTCCATCAATAATTCGGGCTTAAGTCGAATCTGTGCAATTATAACCCGATCATTATCAACATTTAGATCCAGGCTAGCTAACTGTTCTAATAGCCTCCACTCTTGTAACATGAGACTTGATAATTTAGCCACAGGCTTCCGGCTTAATGCATCTGCCACCACATTGCCTTTACCGGGATGATATTCAATCGAGAAGTCGAAGTCCTTCAAGTACTCCAACCATCTTCTCTGCCTCATGTTAAGTTCTTTCTGAGAAAATAAATACTTCAAACTCTTATGATCTGAAAATACTGTGAATGTTTCTCCATACAAGTAATGCCTCCAAATTTTTAAGGCGAAAACAACTGCTGCAAGTTCCAAGTCATGAACGGGGTAATTCTCTTCGTGCTTCTTCAGCTGCCTAGAAGAATAAGCAATCACCTTACCATGCTGCATGAGTACACAGCCTAAGCCAATACCAGAAGCATCGGTATAGACCACGAAACCACCGTCGCCAGAAGGTAAAGCCAATACGGGTGCAGTAGTGAGGCAATCCTTCAATGTTTGAAAGCTCTGCTGACATTCATCGGACCATTCAAACTTGTTGTCTTTGCGGGTCAATCGAGTGAGAGGTACCGCAATCTTGGAGAAGTCTTGAATAAATCTCCGATAATAGCCTGCCAGGCCTAGGAAGCTTCTCACTTCGGTCACTGTAGTAGGCTGATCCCAGTTCCTTACTGCCTCCACTTTCGAAGGATCAACTGAAATACCTTCTTTGGTGATGATATGTCCTAAGAAGGACACTTCTTGCAGCCAGAAATCACACTTACTGAATTTGGCATATAGTTGATGATCTTTCAATATCTGCAATGCCATCCTCAAATGTTCGGCATGCTCTTCTTCAGTCTTGGAATAAATTAGTATGTCGTCAATGAATACCACGACCCATTGATCAAGATAAGGCCGGAATGCATTATTCATTAACTGCATGAAAGCTGCTGGTGCATTCGTTAGACAAAAAGGCATAACGACAAACTCAAAATGACCATACCTGCTGCGGAAAGCCGTTTTATAAATATCATCTTCCTTAATCCTCAGCTGATGATATCCAGATCGAAGATCGATCTTAGAGAAATAATGTGCTCCCGCTATCTAGTCGAATAATTCGTCGATCCTCGGCAATGGGTATTTATTCTTGATAGTTAGCTGGTTCAGTTACCGATAATCGATGCATAATCTCATCGAACCATCCTTTTTCCTGACGAATAATACAGGAGCTCCCCAAGGTGAAGTACTCGGACGAATAAAGCCCTTCTCGAGCAATTCCATCAGCTGTTGCTTTAATTCCCTTAGCTCCGCAGGGGACATACGGTAAGGAGCTCTAGAAATAGGAGACGCGCCAGGAACAATATCAATGGAGAAGATAACTTCCCGCTCAGGTGGAAGTCCGGGTAGTTCCTCCGAAAAGACTTCGGAGAATTCTCGGACAATAGGAGTGTCCTTTATCTCAACTCGCTGTTCCAGTGTAGCATGGACAAAGGCTAGAAAAGCCTCGCAACCTCGCCTCATCAGCTTGTCGGCTCGAAGAGAAGAGATGAGCGATACGGGGTTATGGTGCTTGATCCCCGTAAAAGATAAACCAGAATGTCCAGTAAAAGTCACTGAGCTAGAACTGCAGTGAACACTGGCCTCGTACTTGGCTAACCAATCTACTCCAAGGATTACATCATAATCCTTCATATCCATGCAAACTAAGTTGGCTGGAAAGTTCCGTTCATCAATAATAACCTTACTAGAAGGATAGTAATATTGAATAGCCCCTCCAGAACCAATAGGAGTTGATATAACCAATGGAGAATTCATCATAATAGGTTCGACAGATAACGACTTCGCAAATTTCTGAGAAATAAAAGAATGCGTTGCACCAGTATCAAAGAGAACAAATGCGGGCTTGTCGATTATAGTAAGGGTACCTTTGACAAGTCCGCCATCATCAGAAATCCCAGTTTCATCCGCATGTAAAGCTTGGAGCCTTCCTTGCGGCTTCTTGATAACTTGAGGTTTTGCCGGTGTAGCTTGTTCCGATAGAAGAGGGCAGTCAGGGATACGGTGTTCCCTACTCCCACATCGTAAACACGCACCTAGCTTGCGCCAGCATTCCTCCATCTTGTGACCTGGACGATCACAATACTTGCACTTGCCCTTGAATGGAACAATAGGGCCAGGTTTCTTCTCTTCATTTCTTGGCATCTTGCCTTTTCACGTTCCCGATCCGGTCCATGAACTAGACCCACTCATGGGCCTCTTTTTGCTAGTGCCAAATCCGGGTCTAGGAGTTGGTTGTTCCTTCTTCATGCCTTGCCCACAGATCCTCTTCGTCATTTCTAAGGTATCTTCTAGAACTTGTGCCTTTCTCACCATCTCAGAATAAGTAGAGATCTCCATCGGTGCCAGTTGATTGATGTAGTGAAGCTTCAACCCGTTGAGGAATCGCTTAGCTTTCATCTTTTCTGTGGAGATAAGGTGAGTAGCATAGCGCGAAAGCTGAGAGAACTGTGCTTCATATTCGGCCACCGATAAGCTTCGCTGCTTTAGAGCCGCGAACTCCGCCGCCTTCTTCTCTTATACACGATCGGAAAAATATTTGTCGTTGAAGAATTCCTCGAACTCTTCCCATGTGACTTGTTGATCACCTAGAGTTGCCTTGACGGAATCCCACCAAGTACGTGCGTCCCGCTCCAATTGGAAGGTAGAAAGAATGACACGCTCTTGGTCGGTGCATTGCATGACTTCAAAAATTCTCCCCATTTCGTTGAGCCAATGCTCGGCCTCGTCGGGGTTAGTCGAACCAGCAAATCTTGGCGGGTTCATTCCTCGAAAGTTCCGGTATAAGTCACCGGTGCCATGACCTGCTGCTCCAGCTTGAGCTACCTGATGTAACGCCTGAGTCAGGCCTTGAACCGTGCGCTGCAGGTTCCTCCATTCAGCACGTTCGGCTGCCATCTACACGAGAAATAGATTACTTAGGTCCAATAAAATAGATAATAACATGATTAAGGAACGAACTTAACCCAAGTTTCTACCCAATCTCACCAGGTCAGGTTCTAGACTTTAACAAGGTTAGAGGTCTAATGCACCTAAACACGACCAAAACTCGGTACCTGGCGGAGCTAATCGGTCCGAAGACCACTCGCGCAAGTATGCGACCTTCCCGATAGGCGTAGCCTAACGTTCGGACAACACCTTTTGATATACCGATTATTGGAATGCAATGCAAGAAAACCTAAACTTAGGGAACCTAGGAATATGAAACCTAGGGCTCTGATACCAACTAAACTGTCACGCCCCGACGCGGAATATCGGGACGTACAGTTAGAAACGAGCTGGAAAGAGAGGGAACTAATCTAAATATATACAAATGCTAAGAAATGGAAATAACTTATTGACCATTAAACAAAACATAACTGGTACATAATCCTCAAATCAACTCAATACAACTGGGATAACAACTCTGAACCACAATAACATAACTGAAGCACATCACACTCTAAACACAACTAACTGATACACTCAAAACATCACTCCTGCCCTTCCCCATCGGTAAGCGCGTCACCTGAAAAGCCTGGAAAGGGGGGAAACAACAACTGTGAGCTAACGCTCAGTAGGAAATAACAGATAGGTATAAGTGATTAGCAGTTTAATTACATTTTCAAAATATCATGCTACAAAGGATAATGCAATAAAAGAATAATGATGATATAATGAAACAAAATTTAAAGATCTTGTAAGGTCACGAAATATAAAGGAACAGAATGGTAATACTTAAGAGGAATAACAAAGACAAGAATTTACTACAGGAGATAACGATAAAGAGTTGGCCATATCAAGATAATTCAAGTCATGTCAAGCACGTGTGTAGTTTCATTTCCACGTCCAAGTAACATCAAGTAAGTAACAACAAGTAGAGTATAGAACAGTGAAGAGTGGAAAGTGAAAAGTAGTAGAGAGTAGTAGAGAGTAGTGGCCAGTCCTAGATTTAACCCATGTCATAGTACTGGTGCCAAATGCCACACCTAGTCAATCACCTCCCCGGGGGTACACGTAGTGTTCGGGCGCTCCTCCCAGGACTAGACCGAGCCCTTAATTGTTTGCCAGGCATTGATTTCTTTGGATCAAAGATCCCACGAATCTAGACTTCCACAATTTATGGCCAGAATTCCAAGGTTTGAACCATGTAGCAATAACAATTTCAAGTAGGAAGGAGATTCATTTCAGAATTTCAAGGTAAGCACAATCATCAAGAAGATTGAAAACCAATAACAATAAGAGTTAATCATGTTGTGCTACTGTAGTACAGCAGCTATCCAACAAGCTAATCAACATATTAACCTTAATTATCAAGTTAATATGTCAAAGATTATCCATTATCATTTGCATTAAGACAATTGCCAAAAGCTGATTCAAGATGATAAGGTAAAGGAACAAGCTTGTACAGAAAGGAAAAAGAATGCATTAACAGAGATTTAATTACACCATTAACCACTAATTATGTGGGTTTCTATTTAACCATTGTATACATTGCAATTAAGATGATGAATGACATGCTTTTACATCGTGATAGAACATAGGAACCAATGCAATTTGAAAATCATAAGGCTCATGATTAGGTCACTGGTTCTTCAAAAGTATAGTTTTCAATTGGTCTAAGTTCAATGGGTCGATCCCCTAATGATCCGGATCGATCCACGGGTCACAAAATGATGAAAATCGGGCTTCTGGTACATGGGTCGACCCCTGGGGTCGACCCCTGTAAAAAATGGGGTCTGCCTGCTGGATGGGTCGACCCCTGGGGTCGACCCGTTCGGCCCAGCGCGAGGGTCGACCCAATGGGTCGACCCATGCTGCTGGATTTGAGGGTCGACCCCAGGGGTCGACCCTCGGGCTGGCCTTTGCTGCTGGGGCATGGGTCGACCCCTGTAAGCCCAGAAAAGGCCGGGGCCTCCGGAAAACATGTAAACTTACCATTTGAGGTCCAAATGAGTTGAAATCAAAACCCTATGCTATAGAAATCTTACTGGACATATTAGGGTCATAAAACTATAATTTGAAAACACGAATTTCATCAGAATTCACAAGAATCACAACCTATTCTATGAAGAACACAAGAAGACCTAATTCTTGACATACTTCCACTAAATCTAAAAATTCTCCCAACATACATAACGGAATTTGGGGATTTTGGTGTCAAAAGAAAGCTAACAAGCTACTAATTACATTCATGTATATTAATTAGAAGTTGGGCTGTTATAACCTACCTCAATCGGAGAAAGACTTCGAAACCCTAGAATGAAGAACAAGCTTGACAGCAGCTCACAAAAAGCTTGATATCTCCACGGATACCAAATGAAATTTGAGGCTTTCGGTCCCATTGGATAGCTCTCGTCGAGCTGATCAAGATACTATATTTACAAGTCTCAATTGGTTAAGGGTACCTACCTTAATCGACGGATTAAAGGGCTGGAGATGAAGAACGACGAACTACCAACACCCTCCACCAAAACGATGAATGCTCCCAGATCTGGACTCATCGTCGGCTGACCCAGCTACCAAATGAAACTAGAGTCGAAGAGCTACATTTCTATAGGTCATGGGGCTTCTGGAGCCTTCGGAGTTGGGAGTATTTGGCGCTGCAAGTTTCATGTTAGAAACGGCGCCGGAATCCTTGACTCGACCAACTCTATGTCGGCAGCACGTTTTAGGGCTAGGTTTACCTCAAATTGATTGAGGGTAAATGTTCCTTACCTCGTGGCCTTTCATTTGCCCTTGATTTCAGATCATTTGGTTGAGTAATAAGGTCGAATTTCACGTTTTAAGTTACGATTAGGTAAATGGTAGGTGAAAGTCAAATTCAGGATTAATCCTCTAATTAGATAAGGTTACGTAATTAATTTGGGTCAAGTGCAGAAGACAAAATTGCTATAAAAATGATCTTTTACCCAATTACTATTTTTACAGATTTTTCTAAGGTAGTCAAATTTTATAGGTTCTATTTTCTAATGAATTAAATATTAATATTTCGAAATTCAAACATTAATTCATTTTAATTCAATTTTCAATTAATAAAAGCTCAATAAAACTTAATAAATAATCGGGGTATTACATTAATAAACCAGAAAGGAAGGTGCCAGAGAAAACCATGCTGAAACAAATCTGGATACCTAAACACTTGATCAGAGATTTGAACAATTCATTGGACCCAACTCATCTTGGGTTCCAAATCACTCTGCTTGATGTATCTGTGTAGGTCGGCCTGGCAGCTGAAGACAACAAGTGGTACCTCGACAGTGGCTGCTCCAGGCATATGACAGGAGACCGATCCAAGTTTAGCAAGATAGAGATGAAGCCAGGGGGTCTGGTCAAGTTTGGAGGAAAGAACAAAGGTAAAATAATTGGAGTTGGAACAGTAGGTAAGTCTTCCACAAACTCCATTGAAAAAGTCTTACTTGTGGAAGGGCTTCAACACAACCTGATTAGCATTAGTCAATTATGTGACAAGGGTCACATGGTTGTATTTGATGATAGTTCATGCAAAATCCTTGAAACAAATTCTGACATGGTTAAATTTGTAGCCAACAGGATTAATAATGTCTACATTGTAGACTTAGATGAGAAATCTGAATCTACTATTTGCTTATCTGCCAATTCTGAAAATGATGCCTTTGAATGGCATAGACGTCTAGGTCATGCTAGCTTTTCAACTTTAAATAAATTGGTCAAGCATGATTTAGTTAGAGGCATACCTAGAATTAAATTCAATTCAATATCAAAAGCATGTGATGCCTGTGCTCTAGGCAAACAGACCAGAAATTCCTTTAAATTAAGATCTGAGCCATTGTCTTCTAGACCAATGGAACTTCTTCATATGGACCTTTTCGGTCCCACTAGAACTCAGAGTCTTAATGGAAACAAGTTTGGCTATGTCATCATAGATGACTTCTCTAGATATTCATGGATATTTTTCTTAGCAAATAAGAGTGATGCATTTCAAAAGTTTAATCTATTTTTCAATAAGGTCAAACAAGAAGGGAAATACAAGGTCTGTTATATTCAATCTGACCATGGAGGTGAGTTTCAAAACTCCATGTTTACTGATTTTTGTGAAAAAGAGGGACTAACTCACAGGTTTTCCTCTCCCAGGACACCTGAACAGAATGGGATTGTGGAGAGAAGAAATAGAACTGTGGTGGAGATGGCCCGAACCATGTTGATTAAAAGTAAATTACCTAGAAGGTTTTGGGCAGAAGAGGTCAATACAGCAACCTACATAATCAACAGGGCCATGGTAAGACCCATACACAAGAAAACACCCTATGAGCTTCTAAAAGGTAAGAAACCAAACTTGTTTCATTTCAAAATTTTTGGAGCAAAATATTTTATTCATAACAATGATAAGAAAGTTTTAGACAAATTTGAAGCCAAGAGTTCACCTAGAATATTATTGGGTTACTCTGAAGTGTCAAGGGCATATAAAGTATTTAACATATCAGATCAGAAAGTGGAAGAGTCTCCACACATCCTTTTTAGTGGAAAGAAAGATGTTTCTAATGTTGAAAATCTTGACAGGGATTCCAATCATGGTGGGGATTTTCTAGAAGACCAACAGGAAGAAGAGAAGACTCAGCCAAGTGGAGAAATAAATTCCCCCAATCAGGAAGGGCCAAGAGAAACAGGTGAGCCTTCAACAAATATCAGATTTCTTAAAGACCATCCTTTAGATAAAGTCATAGGCAATCCTGAAGATCCTCTTCGGACTAGGTCTCATTTTAGAAATGTGAATAATGATGACTTAATTGCATTAGTCTCACAAATTGAACCCAAAACAGTAGAAGAGGCCTTAGCTGATCAAGCTTGGGTCAATGCTATGAGTGAGGAATTAGGTCAGTTTCAAAGGAATAATGTCTGGGAGCTTGTCCCAAGACCAGATGGTATAAATATCATAGGAACCAAGTGGGTGTTCAAAAATAAGATGAATGAAGATGGAATCATCTCGAGGAATAAGGCCAGATTAGTAGCCAAAGGCTACTGTCAGGAATTTGGTGTAGACTTTGATGAATCCTATGCACCTGTTGCTAGGATGGAAGCTATAAGATTGTTGCTTGCCTTTGCATGCTCAAAGAATATAAAACTCCAACAAACGGATGTTAAAAGTGCCTTTTTAAATGGAGTCATTAAAGAAGAAGTTTTTGTTGAACAACCTCCTGGATTTCAATATTCTCCTCAACCTAACCAAGTGTTCAGGTTAAACAAAGTCTTGTATGGTCTAAAGCAGGCTCCAAGAGCATGGTATGAAAGGCTGTCTGAATTTCTGATCAGCAAGGGCTACAAAAGAGGTAAAGTTGATCAAACTTTATTCACCAAAGGCATAAACAGAGATCTCATCATGGTTCAGGTATATGTAGATGACATTATATTTGGATCAACTAAGCATGAACTATGTGATGAATTTTCTACCATGATGTCTGCTGAATTTGAAATGAGCTTGGTTGGTGAACTAAAATATTTTCTTGGATTGCAGGTACAGCAGCTAGAAGATGGGTGCTTCATCAACCAAACCAAATACACAATGGAACTGTTCAAAAGGTTTGGCATGGAAAACTTAAAGCACATTACTACACCCATGGGCACCAATATTTCATTGGATGCAGATGAGACAGGTAAAGAAGTAAATACCAAACTTTATCGAGGTATGATTGGATCACTTCTTTACTTGACAGCCTCTAGACCAGATATACAATTTAGTGTAGGAATGTGTGCAAGGTATCAGTCTAGACCTACTGAATTACACTCAGCTGCAGTTAAAAGAATCTTCAGATATTTGTCAGCTACTCATTCTCTTGGGTTATGGTTTCCTGCATCTCACACACTTAACTTAGTAGCATACACAGATGCTGATTATGCAGGCTGTAAACTAGACAGGAAAAGCACTAGTGGCCATTGTGAATTTTTGGGTGGGTGTTTAGTGTCTTGGGGCTCCAAGAAACAACATTCTATGGCTCTCTCTACTGCAGAAGCTGAATATGTGGCTGCAGGGAGTTGTGGAACACCAGTAATATGGATTAAACACCAGCTTCAGGACTACCGAGTAGACCTGGGGTGTACACCAATTTACTGTGATAATACTAGTGCCATCAATATTGCTAAAAATCCTGTTTTGCATTCACGAACCAAACACATAGAGATAAGACATCATTTTATAAGAGATGAGGTGTCTAAGAATAATTTTGAACTGATTCATGTAGGCACAGATAATCAGATTGCTGACATATTCACAAAACCTCTGGATAATGAAAAATTCACCACATTGAGAAGAGAATTAGGCTTATACAAATTGTCTTAATTATGAAGCCTGTTCTTGTTGTGAGGGGGAGTTGTATTTGTCAGATGTTTAGCCTTCTTTCTTGTTGGTTTAAGGGGGAGTTCAGAATGCTTACTGGTTAGCTTTCAGGAATACTCTAAGTAAGGAGAAGCCTTGAGTTTATGCTGGAATGTTTTATTGAGGAATGATATGTCTTAGGGGGAGCTGAGTTGTGATGTGAGAAGAGAAGTTCTTTGACAGATTCAAAAGGGGCTGTCCAGATGTGTAACTTTGCTGGTCTTGCATGACTGATCTAGAGTGGTTCTCTCAGACAGTAGAGTGTCACTTATCTCTTAAGTCTATAAGTCAATGACTCTAATCTCCAGATTAGAATCTTTTCTTTAGTACTTCTTCAGAGATCTGGACTAATTGCATAAAGTATATCTTCCTACATTGTCATTGATTCTGGTTCAGGCCAAGAACTTGTATGTCTTGTTATCTGACCCAATCAACTTGAAATCTAGACTTCAAGACTCAATTCAAGAAATATTTCTTTTTGGTATTGTTTTCAATCATTCTATCTCTTTAACTCAAGGGCTTAACTGAACAAAAATGTTCTGTTTTGATCACTGAGAAACTGGGAGCTTCATCAATGAAATGAATATTTCTCCCATGTCATGAGGTGTCAAACGCTTAAAATGAATGAAAAGACATGACAGAGCAATGGTGGCTTGCTGGTGAGTAACTGGGGACTCTGGCCTCTAATCAAGGTGTTTCCTCATGTCAAAAGCCACAGTTACTATCTCTGTTCCCTAATAAAAAAAAGGGGAAGTAATGAGGTACTCACTCTGAGTAACTGGAGATTCAGACCTCTAATCCAGGTGTCTCTCTAATGTCAAAGGAGTGAACTACCAACTTACTCATTGATCTTCTTGAAAATCATCTCCAACAAAAATTCCTTGGTGTTATGCAACTAATGGATTGCTTGTCTTCAATACCTTGAGAACACCTCTCTGATTTCGTCTCTTACTGTCTTGTGGGATAGTTGAATGATCAGCTATATCTGACCATACTTGTGAACTCCTGCTCTAAATCATCCACTATGTATGCTGATAAACTTGTCAATCATTCTACTTCTCTATTGTGTACTGGAATTTAAAGAATCTTCTCTTGAGATTAGAAACTCACTTATTCTCTTAAGACCTATTCGTGACTTTCTGCACTAAGAACTTACTGCCCTTAGTGCTCATGTTTCCAGCACTGTCATACATTCTGTAGTTCTTTTTGCTGATGTCAAAGGGGGAGAGAAGTTTGCAATATCAGTGAGAAGTTCTGCAATATCAGTGAGTCTTGGATTTGTCTTGAGCTTTGGGGGAGTCATGAGTCATGTTGCTTCGGAGAAGATTTGGTTATGAGTTGTGGGGGAGATGAGAGTGTGTTGTAGGGAATGTTTAATTCATCTGCATGAGCATGCCTTGAATTTAATATGTTTGTTGCAGCTGATATAAATTTCTAGTTGAACCTTGATATTGCTTGATTCATAGTGTTGTCATCATCGAAAAGGGGGAGATTGTTGCATCCCTATGGTTTTGATGATGTCTCACACTATAAATCAATCTTCTATCTCTAGATTAATGCTGTTTCATCATGTGAGTGAGTACAGTTCATTTGGTTGTCAGATAAGCATGCTATCATGATTCTATCTACACTCTACCTAGTTAGTATAGACAGCAGTGGGTCGACCCACCCTCGCTGATGCGTCGACTCATCTGTACATTGTTTGTCTGGGTACCAAAGTCTATACACCAGCTTGGTCTATTGAGTCTGTACATTGGCATAACTTCTTCAAGTCTGTACATCGGGCACCTTCTAACTGAAGTCTACACACTGGTATTAAAATTCTAAGTCTGTACACTGCCCGACCAACTAAGTCTGCACATTGCCAAAGTCAGTTCAGCTCAACCCTATACATCCCTCCAAGCTTCAACTCTACACATTGGATTGTCAAACTTCATGTCTATACACTGGCTGCTGCATTGTCATGAAGTCTACACATCCGACAGTGTAAGCCTATACATCGCCCAGAGTCTTGTTTGCAAAGTCTGAACAGCATCCGTTGTCAAGACTTCTTGAAGTCTGTACATCGGACTGCTTCTTTTGAAGTCTATACATTGGCTCGTTCACTTCTGCAAAGCATGTACATCAGACTGTGGCAAAGTCTATACATTCGGTTCCTTGGGCAAAGTCTATACATCGCTTAGTCTGCACATTGCCTTCAGCCCAAGCATTCAAAGCCAAGTCTATACAACGCCAAGTCTGTACACTCCTCATCTGTTTTTACGCTTGGCCAAGTCCATACACTCAACATTTCCCTACGCTTTCCTGGCCAAGTCTGTACATCACTAAGTGTATACATTGAACTGCTCTTCAAAGTCTGTACAGCGTCCGTCTCAGCCAGCGTCTCATGCTGCGTCTTAGGCAAGTCTGTACATCGTCCTCATTCGTTCAAGTCTACACATTGAACTGCTCTTCAAAGTCTGTACAGCGTCCGTCTCAGCCAGCGTCTCATGCTGCATCTTAGGCAAGTCTGTACATCGGCCTCATTCGTTCAAGTCTATACATTGAACTGCTCTTCAAAGTCTGTACAGCGTCCGTCTCAGCCAGCGTCTCATGCTGCGTCTTAGGCAAGTCTGTACATCGGCTTCATTCGCTCAAGTCCACACATCCACAGTAGTTCATCAAGTCTATACATTCACTTGAGCTTCACCAAGTCTGTACAATGCTGAAGTCTTCACAAGTCTGTACAGTGCTTGAGCTTCATCTAGTCTGTACATCGCTTCAAGCGATTCAAGTCTATACAGACTACCTTTACATCCAGAGTCTGTACATCGGTTCAACAGCCGATCGTCTCATACAGAACTTTCCAAGTCTGTACAGCCGAGTGTAATGCATCGTCTCACTCTGGCATAGTCTATACATTGGCTAAAGCTTGTCGAAGTCTATACATCTCCGTTGAGCATCAAGTCTACACACTGCTCACAGTCTTATTCAGAGTCTCACACAGGTTCCAAGTCTGTACACTGTATAGGCATCGTGAAGTCTATACAGTGGCTGAAGCTTTGTTAAGTTTACACATTGGTAAGGCTCGTTTGCATTGTTCATCACATGTATATACACTGCCTTTCATGAGCCTATCCATCAAGTCTACACATTGGGTTGTCCGACCACAACCCTATACATTCTGGTGTTATAACTTGAGTCTTCAATGCTCACAGCACACTCTTTTCAAACCTGTACACTTGTGAGGCTTCGTGAAGTCTACACAGTGGCTGGGGTATGTAAAGTGTACAGATTAGTAAGGCTTGTTTGCTTTATTTTTCATAAGTCTACACACTGCCTTCATATGCATTGTTCATAAGTCTATACACTACCATTCGTTTGCATTGTTCATATGTCTATACACTGCCTTCACATGCGCTTTATTCATTAAGTCTGTACACTCTCTCACGTTGTACACACTTAATCAGTTGATGTTTCTGAAGTATATACATTCGTGTTTATAGCCTGAACTAACTAAGTCTATACATTCAATCTGTCTCTGTCTGCAGGTGATTCAGGCTGATGATTGGGCACGTGAACTGAGGTTGGCACCTGGCACGTGATCCAAGACAACAGGCGCATGACACGTGGATGGCAACCTAGTCAGGATGCTGCCATGTGGTCGAAATTCAAATGATCTGGCAAAAAGTGCATGGGCGGGAACCTGGCAGCCACACGCCAATATCTGCTATAAATATAGAGCTTCATCCTTCAGTAGAAGACTGATCGTGAAAAGAAAAAGCAGAAGCCATTGGTGAGAGTTTGCACGATCCAGAAAAGAAAAAGAGCAGAGAGTTCCAGATCTGAGAGGAGTTTGTTCGAGAGAGAGAGCAGTGTGTGTGGATTGATGAATTGCTTCATTTGAAGCTACATTTGTATTGGATTTCAGAACCGATTTCTTCTTCATTGGTTTTTGTTTCTACTTTGTTTTCGTTTCATTTTGTTCATCCTTCTGATTTGAATTGGTTTCCCTCCGGTGTGTGGAGGAAGGGAGTATTACTCCAGTTTCCCTCTGAGTTGCAGAGGAAGAGAGATCGGTGATCTCTGGTGGTGTTAGTGACTGGTTGTCATTAACAGTTTCCCTCCGGTGTGTGGAGGAAGGGAGAGGATTCTCCGGTTGTGTTCTAGCTGGGAGCTAGAACATGTTTCAAGTTCTGTGGGTAGCAGAGCTTGGTTGAGGGATTTGTTTCCCTTGGGTGTTCAAGCTGTGTGGCAGCATGTTGTTCGCAGACTGAGTCTGCATTGATCTAGCATTGTCTAGTGGAATCCTCATTCTAGTTGGAGTGAGGGGTGGATGTAGATTGCGGACTGCAATCGAACCACCTAAAAACCGAGTGCCTCCTCTGTGGTTTGCTATTGTTATATGCGCTCTTCATCTGCTTGTCTCTTTGCTTCCATGTGATCAGTTCTTCATTCTCATTTACATTTCTCTGTGTACGGGTTAAGGAGGTGCGTTAGCAGTAGAATTTATTTTCCCCCTAAGTTTCTACAAATTGGGAGTGATCTATTCATCCCCCCCTTCTATATCACTCTTGCTGCGCTAACACTTGGTATCAGAGCAGGTTTACGCCATGTGGACGAACGGTCAAGGAAATGCTAGTGGTCCTAGAACCTTCATGGCCGAAGGTCAATCCATTAGTCGCCCTCCTTATTTCGATGGTAGTAACTATCTGTTTTGGAAGAACAGGATGGAAGTGTTCATCAGGGCTCAGAGTCATAAACTGTGGAGAGTAATCATGGTGGGGCCATATGATCTGCCACCAAACGAGGACGCTTGGACAGATGACCATGTCAAGCTCTCCTCACTCACCTGGACGGCGCTGAACATCATCCAGTGTGCTGTTCATCCAGAGGCATATGCCCGTATATCTGCATACAGAACTGCCAAGCGAATGTGGGATGAGCTGCAATTGATCTATGAAGGTACAGCTCAAGTGAAAGCCTCGAAGGTAAACCTCTACACTTCTAAGTATGAAATGTTCAAGATGAATGCAGATGAGAATATAACTGAAATGTATGCCAGGTTATCCTTGATCACAAACACACTTAAAGGGCTAGGGAAGGATCTTGCTGAGGCAGATATAGTCAGGAAAATCCTTAGATCTTTATCCCCGGCATGGCACACTAAGGCCATTGTGATTGAGGAGTCAAAAGATCTGACTATCTTGACTGTGAATGAACTCATAGGATCTCTTATGACATATGAGATGAATTTCAAAGGAGGTGGAGAAGGAAGTGAGAGGAAGGGTAAGATTGTGGCTCTAAGAGCATCCCGCAATAAGGGTAGCAACAGCGGGAGCAGCAGCAGTAGCCCCGAGTCTGAGTCCGAGCTTGAAGGTTTGCCAAATCTCGACCAGGAGGAGCAGGCAATGCTCACTAGACAGTTCAGAAAATTTTTGAAGAAAAAGGGAAAGACCTTTAGGAAGAAGAAGCCACACTCTTTCAACAAGAGTGCTGAATTTACTAGTTACAGGGATAGAAATCCTAAGAGACTGACTTGTTTTAATAGTAACAAACAAGGACATATGAAAGGCGAATGCCCAGACCTCCAGAAGAAGGGTCCCTATCTTCAGAAGAAAAACATAAAGGTGCAGAAAAAGAAGAAGCCACAGGCGATGGTCTGCACATGGAGCGAGGAAGAAGAAGACCCCGAAGACGCTTCCTCAGAAGAATATGAAGATGGAATTTGCCTCATGGCAAACAGTGAGGAGGAGGTAATAAACGTTTTTGAAAATTTCTCAATTGATGACTGGGAGGATGCTTATGGTGACTTGCTAGATAAATTTAATTCTCTTAGCAAAGAGCACAGAGTTCTGAAAAGAAAATTTAACACAAATGTTGAAGAACAAACTCTGGTCTGTGAGGAAAATGAGAAGCTAAAAGAACAACTAGAAGAAATGTCCTCACTAAGGAAAGAAAATGATAAGCTCAAGGAAGAAACTCAAGAAAGTCAAAAACAGCTCAATGAATTCAAAACTAAAATTGAAGAAAGCATGAATGAAATTAGAGTGAACTCAGAGAAATATGAAGCTGTGAAGAAAGTAAATGTTGAACTCCTAAAAAATTGTGAGTCCCTTCAAAAGGAGCTGGAAGACAAACAGAAAGTCTTAGAAAAGTTTGTCCAAGGAAAGACTAGCTTAGATGCTATACTAGGGACTAAGGTCAATGTCAATAAGGAAGGTCTAGGCTATGACCCAACCAACAAGAGACCCTTGCAATTCAAGACCATCACCTTCTGCCCAGAGAAGGGAAAAGAAAAGCTGGACACACCATCCAGCTCAAACAGCTCTAAGAAAATTCAAAGTCCTAAAGAAAACACAAAAACCAGTACTGGACAACCATTTAAGATGGGAATGAATTTTATGAAGAATAACACTAAGCCCACTCACCAGAACACAAATGGTAGATGGACCAAGAAAGTAAATCAGAATAAGAGCTGGAATTACAACAATCAGATGGGTCCAAACAGGACCTACTGGAGAAATAACTTTCAAGGTCAAAGATATGCTAATCAACAAGCCTACAGGAAATTTTCTAGGAATAGGAAGACTAATGAATGGAATAGAACTCACTTCTCCTGTTCAGCTGGATTCAACTTTAATAAACCAGAAAGGAAGGTGCCAGAGAAAACCATGCTGAAACAAATCTGGATACCTAAACACTTGATCAGAGATTTGAACAATGTCATTGGACCCAACTCATCTTGGGTTCCAAATCACTCTGCTTGATGTATCTGTGTAGGTCGGCCTGGCAGCTGAAGACAACAAGTGGTACCTCGACAGTGGCTGCTCCAGGCATATGACAGGAGACCGATCCAAGTTTAGCAAGATAGAGATGAAGCCAGGGGGTCTGGTCAAGTTTGGAGGAAAGAACAAAGGTAAAATAATTAGAGTTGGAACAGTAGGTAAGTCTTCCACAAACTCCATTGAAAAAGTCTTACTTGTGGAAGGGCTTCAACACAACCTGATTAGCATTAGTCAATTATGTGACAGGGGTCACAGGGTTGTATTTGATGATAGTTCATGCAAAATCCTTGAAACAAATTCTGACATGGTTAAATTTGTAGCCAACAAGATTAATAATGTCTACATTGTAGACTTAGATGAGAAATCTGAATCTACTATTTGCTTATCTGCCAATTCTGAAAATGATGCCTTTGAATGGCATAGACGTCTAGGTCATGCTAGCCTTTCAACTTTAAATAAATTAGTCAAGCATGATTTAGTTAGAGGCATGCCTAGAATTAAATTCAATTCAATATCAAAAGCATGTGATGCCTGTGCCCTAGGCAAACAGACCAGAAATTCCTTTAAATTAAGATCTGAGCCATTGCCTTCTAGACCAATGGAACTTCTTCATATGGACCTTTTCGGTCCCACTAGAACTCAGAGTCTTAATGGAAACAGGTTTGGCTATGTCATCATAGATGACTTCTCTAGATATTCATGGATATTTTTCTTAGCAAATAAGAGTGATGCATTTCAAAAGTTTAATCTGTTTTTCAATAAGGTCAAACAAGAAGGGAAATACAAGGTCTGTTCTATTCAATCTGACCATGGAGGTGAGTTTGAAAACTCCATGTTTACTGATTTTATGAAAAAGAGGGACTAACTCACAAGTTTTCCTCTCCCAGGACACCTGAACAGAATGGGATTGTGGAGAGAAGAAATAGAACTGTGGTGGAGATGGCCCGAACCATGTTGATTGAAAGTAAATTACCTAGAAGGTTTTGGGCAGAAGCGGCCAATACAGCAACCTACATAATCAACAGGGCCATGGTAAGACCCATACACAAGAAAACACCCTATAAGCTTCTAAAAGGTAAGAAACCAAACTTGTTTCATTTCAGAATTTTTGGAGCAAAATGTTTTATTCATAACAATGATAAGAAAGATTTAGACAAGTTTGAAGCCAAGAGTTCACCTGGAATATTATTGGGTTACTCTGAAGTGTCAAGGGCATATAGGGTATTTAACATATCAGATCAGAAAGTGGAAGAGTCTCCACACATCCTTTTTAGTGGAAAGAAAGATGTTTCTAATGTTGAAAATCTTGACAGGGATTCCAATCATGGTGGAGATTTTCTAGAAGACCAACAGGAAGAAGAGAAGACTCAGCCAAGTGAAGAAACAAATTCCCCCAATCAGGAAGGGCCAAGAGAAACAGGTGAGTCTTCAACAAATATCAAATTTCTTAAAGACCATCCTTTAGATAAAGTCATAGGCAATCCTGAAGATCATCTTCGGACTAGGTCTCATTTTAGAAATGTGAATAATGATGACTTAATTACATTAGTCTCACAAATTGAACCCAAAACAGTAGAAGAGGCCTTAGCTGATCAAGCTTGGGTCAATGCTATGAGTGAGGAATTAGGTCGGTTTGAAAGGAATAATGTCTGGGAGCTTGTCCCAAGACCAGATGGTATAAATATCATAGGAACCAAGTGGGTGTTCAAAAATAAGATGAATGAAGATGGAATCATCTCGAGGAATAAGGCCAGATTAGTAGCCAAAGGCTACTGTCAGGAATTTGGTGTAGACTTTGATGAATCCTATGCACCTGTTGCTAGAATGGAAGCTATAAGATTGTTGCTTGCCTTTGCATGCTCAAAGAATATAAAACTCCAACAAATGGATGTTAAAAGTGCCTTTTTAAATGGAGTCATTAAAGAAGAAGTTTTTGTTGAACAACCTCCTGGATTTCAATATTCTCCTCAACCTAACCAAGTGTTCAGGTAAAACAAAACCTTGTATGGTCTAAAGCAGGCTCCAAGAGCATGGTATGAAAGGCTGTCTGAATTTCTGATCAGCAAGGGCTACAAAAGAGGTAAAGTTGATCAAACTTTATTCACCAAAGGCATAAACAGAGATCTCATCATAGTTCAGGTATATGTAGATGACATTATATTTGGATCAACTAAGCATGAACTATGTGATGAATTTTCTACCATGATGTCTGCTGAATTTGAAATGAGTTTGGTTGGTGAACTAAAATATTTTCTTGGATTGCAGGTACAGCAGCTAGAAGATGGGTGCTTCATCAACCAAACCAAATACACAATGGAACTGTTCAAAAGGTTTGGCATGGAAAACTTAAAGCACATTACTACACCCATGGGCACCAATACTTCATTGGATGCAGATGAGACAGGTAAAGAAGTAAATGCCAAACTTTATCGAGGTATGATTGGATCACTTCTTTACTTGACAGCCTCTAGACCATATATACAATTCAGTGTAGGAATGTGTGCAAGGTATCAGTCTAGACCTACTGAATTACACTCAGTTGCAGTTAAAAGAATCTTCAGATATTTGTCAGCTACTCATTCTCTTGGGTTATGGTTTTCTGCATCTCACACACTTAACTTAGTAGCATACACAGATGCTGATTATGCAGGCTGTAAACTAGACAGGAAAAGCACTAGTGGCCATTGTGAATTTTTGGGTGGGTGTTTAGTGTCTTGGGGCTCCAAGAAACAACATTCTGTGGCCCTCTCTACTGCAGAAGCTGAATATGTGGCTGCATAGAGTTGTGGAACACAAGTAATATGGATTAAACACCAGCTTCAGGACTACCAAGTAGACCTGGGGTGTACACCAATTTACTGTGATAATACTAGTGCCATCAATATTGCTAAAAATCCTGTTTTACATTCACGAACCAAACACATAGAGATAAGACATCATTTTATAAGAGATGAGGTGTCTAAGAATAATTTTGAACTGATTCATGTAGGCACAGATAATCAGATTGCTGACATATTCACAAAACCTCTGGATAATGAAAAATTCACCACATTGAGAAGAGAATTAGGCTTATACAAATTGTCTTAATTATGAAGCATGTTCTTGTTGTGAGGGGGAGTTGTATTTGTTAGATGTTTAGCCTTCTTTCTTGCTGGTTTAAGGGGGAGTTCAGAATGCTTATTGGTTAGCTTTCAGGAATACTCTAAGTAAGGGGAAGCCTTGGGTTTATGCTGGAATGTTTTATTGAGGAATGCTATGTCTTAGGGGGAGCTGAGTTGTGATGTGAGAAGAGAAGTTCTTTGACAGATTCAAAAGGGGCTGTCCAGATGTGTAACTTTGCTGGTCTTGCATGACTGATCTAGAGTGGTTCTCTCAGACAGTAGAGTGTCACTTATCTCTTAAGTCTATAAGTCAGTGACTCTAATCTCTAGATTAGAATCTTTTCTTTAGTACTTCTTCAGAGATCTGGACTAATTGCATAAAGTATATCTTCCTACATTGTCATTGATTCTAGTTCAGGCCAAAAACTTGTATGTCTTATTATCTGACCCAATCAACTTGAAATCTAGACTTCAAGACTCAATTCAAGAAATATTTCTTTTTGGTATTGTTTTCAATCATTCTATCTCTTTAACTCAAGGGCTTAATTGAACAAAAATATTCTATTTTGATCACTGAGAAACTGGGAGCTTCATCAATGAAATGAATATTTCTC
This sequence comes from Amorphophallus konjac, assembly GCA_022559845.1. Classification (NCBI taxonomy): domain Eukaryota; kingdom Viridiplantae; phylum Streptophyta; class Magnoliopsida; order Alismatales; family Araceae; genus Amorphophallus; species Amorphophallus konjac. The sequence goes on along the minus strand of CM040117.1, from coordinate 184,155,108 downwards.
CCATGTCATGAGGTGTCAAACGCTTAAAATGAATGAAAAGACATGACAGAGCATTGGTGGCTTGCTGGTGAGTAACTGGGGACTCTGGCCTCTAATCAAGGTGTTTCCTCATGTCAAAAGCCACAGTTACTATCTCTGTTCCCTAATAAAAAAAAGGGGGGGAAGTAATGAGGTACTCACTCTGAGTAACTGGAGATTCAGGCCTCTAATCCAGGTGTCTCTCGAATGTCAAAGGAGTGAACTACCAACTTACTCATTGATCTTCTTGAAAATCATCTCCAACAAAAATTCCTTGTTGTTATGCAACTAATGGATTGCTTGTCTTCAATACCTTGAGAACACCTCTCTGATTTCGTCTCTTGCTGTCTTGTGGGATAGTTGAATGATCAGCTATATCTGACCATACTTGTGAACTCCTGCTCTAAATCATCCACTATGTATGCTGATAAACTTGTCAATCATTCTACTTCTCTATTGTGTACTGGAATTTAAAGAATTTTCTCTTGAGATTAGAAACTCACTTATTCTCTTAAGACCTATTCGTGACTTTCTGCACTAAGAACTTACTGCCCTTAGTCCTCATGTTTCCAGCACTGTCATACATTCTGTAGTTCTTTTTGCTGATGTCAAAGGGGGAGAGAAGTTTGCAATATCAGTGAGAAGTTCTGCAATATCAGTGAGTCTTAGATTTGTCTTGAGCTTTGGGGGAGTCATGAGTCATGTTGCTTCGGAGAAGATTTGGTTATGAGTTGTGGGGGAGATAAGAGTGTGTTGTAGGGAATGTTTAATTCATCTGCATGAGCATGCCTTGAATTTAATATGTTTGTTACAGCTGATATAAATTTCTAGTTGAACCTTGATATTGCTTGATTCATAGTGTTGTCATCATCAAAAAGGGGGAGATTGTTGCATCCCTATGGTTTTGATGATGTCTCACACTATAAATTAATCTTCTATCTCTAGATTAATGCTGTTTCATCATGTGAGTGAGTACAGTTCTTTTGGTTTTCAGATAAGCATGCTATCATGATTCTATCTACACTCTGCCTAGTTAGTATAGACAGCAGTGGGTCGACCCACCCTCGCTGATGCGTCGACTCATCTGTACATTGTTTGTCTGGGTACCAAAGTCTATACACCAGCTTGGTCTATTGAGTCTGTACATTGGCATAACTTCTTCAAGTCTGTACATCGGGCACCTTCTAACTGAAGTCTACACACTGGTATTAAAATTCTAAGTCTGTACACTGCCCAACCAACTAAGTCTGCACATTGCCAAAGTCAGTTCAGCTCAACCCTATACATCCCTCCAAGCTTCAACTCTATACATTGGATTGTCAAACTTTATGTCTATACACTAGCTACTGCATTGTCATGAAGTCTACACATCCGACAGTGTAAGCCTATACATCGCCCAGAGTCTTGTTTGCAAAGTCTGAACAGCGTCCGTTGTCAAGACTTCTTGAAGTCTGTACATCGGACTGCTTCTTTTGAAGTCTATACATTGGCTCGTTCACTTCTGCAAAGCATGTACATCAGACTGTGGCAAAGTCTATACATTCGGTTCCTTGGGCAAAGTCTATACATCGCTTAGTCTGCACATTGCCTTCAGCTCAAGCATTTAAAGCCAAGTCTATACAACGCCAAGTCTGTACACTCCTCATCTGTTCCTACGCTTGGCCAAGTCCATACACTCAACATTTCCCTACGCTTTCCTGGCCAAGTCTGTACATCACTAAGTGTATACATTGAACTGCTCTTCAAAGTCTGTACAGCGTCCGTCTCAGCCAGCGTCTCATGCTGCGTCTTAGGCAAGTCTGTACATCGGCCTCATTCGTTCAAGTCTATACAATGAACTGCTCTTCAGAGTCTGTACAGCGTCCGTCTCAGCCAACATCTCATGCTGCGTCTTAGGCAAGTCTGTACATCGGCCTCATTCGTTCAAGTCTATACATTGAACTGCTCTTCAAAGTCTGTACAGCGTCCGTCTCAGCCAGCGTCTCATGCTGCGTCTTAGGCAAGTCTGTACATCGGCTTCATTCGCTCAAGTCCACACATCCACAGTAGTTCATCAAGTCTATACATTCACTTGAGCTTCACCAAGTCTGTACAACGCTGAAGTCTTCACAAGTCTGTACAGTGCTTGAGCTTCATCTAGTCTGTACATCGCTTCAAGCGATTCAAGTCTATACAGACTACCTTTACATCCAGAGTCTGTACATCGGTTCAACAGCCGATCGTCTCATACAGAACTTTCCAAGTCTGTACAGCCGAGTGTCTAATGCATCGTCTCACTCTGGCATAGTCTATACATTGGCTAAAGCTTGTCGAAGTCTATACATCTCCGTTGAGCATCAAGTCTACACACTGCTCACAGTCTTATTAAGAGTCTCACACAGGTTCCAAGTATGTACACTGTTTAGGCATCGTGAAGTCTATACAGTGTCTGAAGCTTTGTTAAGTTTACACATTGGTAAGGCTCGTTTGCATTGTTCATCACATGTATATACACTGCCTTTCAAGAGCCTATCCTGTTAGGGTGCTAGGCCCGGATATAGAGGGGGGTGAATGTATCCTTCTATGTATAATGGCCAAATAAAAACTTGGAAGCTAGAGATAGACACAGAGTAGAACCAATTTGATTCAACTCAAATACAAACACTTGGAGCGTGCCTATCCAAGCATCTAGCGGAAGCAAATCAAGCAATCTGATGAACCAGTTGAAAATCCTTTTAAACAAAAGAGCAAATATGTAATTGGCCCCCAAATAACCAACTAGCGGAAGCAGCATAAATGAGAATAATAAATCTCAAGACAATCTGTGAATGGTGGTAGGAGATATGGAAGAACACACTACAAGCAAACCACTGCTCAAAGATTTTAAGGTGGTTCGGTCCTCCAGACCTACATCCACCCCTCACTCCCAACCGGAGTGAGGCTTCACTAGCAAACGCTAGAACCAAGCAGACTCAGGCTGCAAATAGTTGCTGCCACACAGCTTGACCAGGGGAACAGCCTCCCCTCTTCCTCCCAACCGGAGGGACACCCAAGTGACTCCCAGCCACTTGGAAACTAGAGGTCGAAGACCTCTCTTCCTCCAGATCAGGAGGGACCACTGGACTTGTAACAACAAGCCCAGAACCGGAGGACTAGCCTCCCTTCCTCTAACCAGAGGGCAACCCACAAGTGACAACCTGTCACTTGCAACATGGAGATCAGATCTCCCTTCTCCTGAACCAACAGGAGGAACCTGATCCCCAACAGGGCAATCGGAAGAACAAAGATGATCAGAAAACAAAGAAAAACGATAAAGGAAAGTAATACAGCAATCAGAAAGCTGTAAAACGAAATGCACAATGTGGCTCTCAACGGAGCTGACTGGCCTGGATCTGATCCACGGTCCAGTGAAGACAGATCTTCAAGCAGCTTCTTCCTTCTTCTCCACGAGCTCTCTCGCTCACTCTCTTTCTCTCTTTCTTTCTCTTCTGCTCTCCAAATCTCTCACTCTCTATCTCTCTTTCTTTCTCTTCTACTCTCCTAATCTCTCACTCACCGCTCTCTCTTCACGGCTTCTCTCTTCTATCTCTTCTTCCTCTCTTTTCCTTCTTTTTCTCTTTTTCTGGATCGAAGGGCTTTCTGCTCTTCAGGCTTCTACTTCGATCGGCCTTCATCTGAAGACGAAGGCTCCATTATATACCAGCAGCAGCAGGTGGGTAAGGTGCAGAACGCGTGTGCCTCCCACGCTTCATCCAGAACCTTCTTGCCACGTGCCCTTATAGCATTGGTTCCTTTAGTATCGGATCACGTGCAGCCCAGACACCGGTGTATGTTCTTCCTCGGACCTGCAAGGAGATAAAAACCATTAACACTGAGGGCCACAAGAACTAAAACTGCATCAGGTATGTGATAGCAATACGAGAGGCACTTTACTGAGAACGACACGAGACACATAAAAATAAAGCTAACACCACAAAGAAAACGACACGAAGTATCACTGTAACAAAACAAACATTACGAAGAGAACGACACGAGATACATAAAAATAAAGCTAACACCACAAAGAAAACGACACGAAGTATCACTGTAACAAAACAAACACTATGAAGAGAACGACACGAGATACATTATAATAAAACTAACACCACAAAGAGAACGACACGAAGTAGAAAGAGAACAGCACGAGGTAAAAAGGAAGACACGCTGTCAGGGGAAACCTGGACGAAGGTAGAAGCCAAACAACACGCGGACATAAACACAAGAGAAACACGAAAATAGAAACCGACATGAAGTGTGGTTTCAAAACAAGAAAGACATGAGGTCTAGGGAAAAAATAACACGAAGACATGAATACAAAAATAACACGACATAACAAACTCGCTCGAACTTACAAACGACTCGAAGACGAGGACGACACGAAAATAACATGGAACAATTCAAAGACACGAGGTCTATGAGAAGCAACACGAAGACAGACATAACAAAGAAACGACTCGAACTAAGAACAACATGGAGACAACACAGTTAGACTCGACTTGAGATGAGGTGAAGTCTGTACAGACATGAATGTTCACATTGTATAGAGTTTGAAGCAAGTGACCGAGGCGATGTGTAGACTTTACCCAATGTACCGACTTGGTGGTCTTGAACGTAGGTAAGGCAACGCAATGTATAGACTTGCTCAAACGAGTGAACAGGTCGATGTACAGACTTGTCCAATGCATGAAGCACAGTCCACTGTATAGACTTGATGCCTTGAAGGTAATGTACAGACTTGATAGTGCAACAAATGGACTTTGAAACGCAGAGGCTGTACAGACTTGCCTAAGACGCTGGGTAAGACGGTGGATGTATAGACTTCAGGTGGAGACCATTGTGTAGACTTCTCGTGACACCCCAAAGAGCAGACTTGACGCAGTACAGACTTTCCAAAGACAACGTAACGCTGTACAGACTTGAACTGAAGACCAATGTATGGACTTGGTGATCTTCAAAGCACAATGTCCAGACTTTGCCACTGTATGGACTTGAAGAAACAGTGCAACGTATGGACTTGATCTCAAGAAATGTAAGCGAAGTACACACTTAGCCAATGTGTAGACTTTGCCTTAGACGCTAAATGAGACGCTAAAGTCTGTATAGACTTAGCCTAAGATAATGTATGAACATATCAGCAGAGAAGCAATGCACAGAACAGAAATCAAGAACAGAAATCAAGCACAAGCCAATATATCACAGCATGACTCAAGCATACACATGCGTTCTTCACAATTCAGACATGGCACACTTATGCAATCTCCCACAGAAAAGGTCAGACATATTCAAGACAATGTGGTGACTCATTCATGTTGCTATCATTAAAACACCACATCATCAACAAAGCACAAGGGGCACAACAATCTCCCCCTTTTTGATGATGGCAACATAATGAGTCACACTGACTCATCAAACTATTCTCCCCCTTTGACATAATCAAAAAGAAGGGAAATGGTTTGATAGTCAAATGCAGCACAATAATGCAGAGAATGAGTCAAGGTTCTTTAGAATGAAGATCTCCCTTATGACCATGAAACAGTACTCCCCCTATCAACATGCATGATTGACTGCTCTCCCCTTAGATGATAATAAACCATAACTCCCCCTGAAGCACTGGAATGGACTCTGGTTATCCAATAAATCAATCTGAAGACAGCCATTACAAAGAATCTGAATTCTGGTGAAGATACCACAGAATCAGAACTTATTGCAGAACAAGGTGGAAGATTCCAACAGTGTAGAGAGAAATACAGTCAGGAATCAATCTGAAATCCACCATCATAAAGATTCTGAGGTTCAGAAGGCTGCAAGTGAACAAGGTAATAAATCTGATCATGAGGGATTTGAATGCAAGGTCACAAATGATATGAACATGATTCAGTATGACAAGGAATGCTCCCCCTGAATAGATGCCACTTGATATGCAAGTGATGCATGACATGGAAGCTCCCCCTCAATAAGTGGAATCTATGAGATAGATGAGAAGGAGACCACAGGGGCAGACAAGGAGAAGTTCAGGTCAATGATCTAAGGAAAGTGAGCAGAAAGATTTTCAAGGAGATATCAATCTCATAAATCCAAAACATAATTTTTCAAGGTCTTCCATTATAGGGACTTATGAATGAGCCTTTTGAACAGCATGGTTTAAACATGATGTATGCAGAGTTTATCAATAAAATTCTGTATTGATATCTAAAACCATGTTTTAATAAAGATGAACCAAGCCCTCATATTTATCTTGATTAATCTCCCTTTCTCTTACACAATCAAATCTATTGACTTCTTTCAGAATTACATGCACTAGTATTGAAGTCAAGCAATTATGAAGTCATATGATTTTATCTAGGGTTGTAGCAATTTGATTTTAGCATCAATATTCAGATATTTCAATTTGTTCAACAATTTTCCATGCTACAAATTTTACGAGCAGTCTAGTTCAGTTCACACCTTGTAACTAGAGGATATACCTTGATCAGAGGCCAATATCCCTAAGCACTTAGTGTGACTAACTGTCATGCTATATATGAACAGAGATAGCATTTACACATCATGACACACTCCAAATCATTTCTTGATGAGTGAGTTGTATTTCTCAGTGTGCAAGCCATTGCTCTGCCTAAATTTCAATGAATTCTTAATCAGAGTTAACTAAGGCACCTCATGACATAGTCCTTTGGACATGTGTTTCTCAGTGACCAATGTCATTGCTCTGACAGATATTACCCTTTAGACATTTCAGAAAACTTCATTTGCTTCAAATCAATAATAGTTTCATGTACTTAATCAGTTGAAGTCATGCATTCAAAAGTGCAGATTTCAGAGGTTTTCAAGACACAACATGAAACAGATGGTTAATGTTTATTAAACATGCTTCAGATATTTTTAAGAGATTTTAAAGTCAAACCTTGAGTACATTAAACTTAAACCACCTGAGTTATTTCAGATATTCATAAAAACGTATAATAGAAGATTTCTAGTTCAAAAGTTTTCAGATTTATGATCGAGATAGCCCATTGAAATCTTCATGAAGGACTGATAGAATTTTGAACCCAAATAATACCAATTGATAGGAGAAATACCAATTGTTAAGAGAGATTGTGAAGCTCAAGGTTTTCAGAATATGATTAAGGTTTGTCAAAAAAATCAGTAAGAAGGGATATGCAATGAGTTCTGACACATGTATGCATTTGACAACCTATATGCAAAGCATTGACTCCCCCTCACAATATGCATTCAAACTCTCTTTTTGACATTTTCAATATAAGGAAATGCAATGCACTATATGTATGCAGGGACATGCAAAGACTCAACATTGAATGCTATGCAAGGATATGCAACTTACTCCCCCTGAAAATATGTAATGTTTGCACTGAAAACTGAACATATGAAACCAATTGATATTGTGACTTGTGCACAATCAGACTGTCCTATCAGATTTTTCAACATGGGCAGCATGCATGGATCAAATTTCAGCTAATCAGATTTTTCAGAAAGCAATGGACAGATTTCAAACAGCATTCAGATGCAGTTCAGATTTCTCAATGTACTATATATGCAAATCACATATATGCACTTCAGATGAGGAGAGTTCAGAGGCATCAATTCAGACAATGCAGATGAAGAATGATTATGCAAAAATAGATTTAGTATGTCATGCAGTAGAACTAAAAACAGGAAGTGCAAGAAATTTACCTGAAGGATTCAGGAAGGGGTTTTCATTCTTGAGTGCCTTGGTTTATTACCCCTTTTTTTTTCAGTCCCAAGGCACACCTGCATAGCAATGTTATTTTGCACAAACAGGTACCCAAGAAGTCTTGGGTCCTGACATGACATTATCACTCCTAGCATGTTTTCTCAGCACATTTTTAACTTGATAGTAAGGAGCAGCAGTTTTCAGATCTAATTTATGCACATTCTTGTTAGCATGAGTTCTATGTGCACATACATGAGATTTTCTGTTAACAGAATAAAAATTATGTTTACCAAAACCAGTTTGGTTTTGATATCCTGCCAGCCAACAGGTTGCAGCCCTGTGACCTGGCTTCCCACAGTTATAACATGCAGGAATCTTTTCCTTAAAAATAGATTTATCCCTCCCATAATCATTCTGGTGAACATGATTAACATGAGAATAGAATTTTTTCTTGCCTTCAGCTGACCAGCACTGAACAGCAACATGTCCCAATTTACCACAATTATAACAATGAATTTTCTTTTCCCAAAGGACATGAGTTTTAGCATGATTTTTCTGTGAATTAATAGCAGCAAGGTCATCTAACTCCAATGATTTGCATTCATGCATGAGATGATCCATTTCATGACAGTAAAAGCATTTGGATTTCCTGTTTTGAGCCGAATAGGATTTCTTAGCATAAGAAGTCCTAACATGAAATCTATCATTATCATTCTTCATGACAAGGCAATCATCAAGTACATGGCCAGAACTTCCACAATAGAAGCATTCAACATTCCTTCCGTGGATAATTGGAAATTTTCTAGCCTTAGGCTTGCTTGCATGAAATTTACTATTCTTCTTCAGTGTTCTCATTTTCACATTTTCCTTCTGATTTTGAATCTTCTGATCATCAGACTGTTTTGAAGACGGTGCAGAAGTACTAGCTAAGTTTGAGCTACTCACAAATGTTGCGTATAGTTTGTTCCTTACAGCTTGCTTAACTTGAGAATTGCACCTTTTCACTTCATTCAATTTGGTGACTTCCACATTCAAGGAATCTTCCATTTTTTCTTTACCTTTGGTAAATTTTGACAGAGAGTTGTTTAGATTTTCAATTTCAATTTGCAATGTCATAATGTGGTCTTCACACGAAATAACCTGATTTTGTAGCCCATCATTCAAACTTTTCAGGATCTCATTCTCCTGAATTAACTTCAATTCAATGTTCACTTCTTTTTCTTTCAAAGCTGATTTTTCTCTTTCTACCGTTAGCCATCTTTCAGAGAAAACAGTGTTAAGGACCATTAGCTTTTTATTTTGTTCCTTCAGATGGATGTTTTCTTCAATCATCTTATTTTTTAATTTATCAATTTCCTTCTTCTGAGTTAGCAGAGAATCATTTTCTTCTTTCAAGGAAGTGATTAAGTTTTCCTGTACATGATCATCAGAATGTAATTCTTCAATCAATTCCTTCAATTTAGATTTTAGATTTTCATTTTCAGCCTTTAGACATGTGATTTCAGCATTTTTCTCTTTTCTTAATTTTCTCTTTCCTGATTTGACTCTTTCATATTTATCTAGAAGATGCTCATGCATGGCAACTAACTCATCATGACTAATATCCTCGGTCTCAGAGATTACCTGGGATGAGGACTCATCTGATTGATCACTCCTTCTTGCCATGAGACATTCTTCTTCCTGTTCCACGTGTGTTGTAGACACTCTATCAAACATTTCCTTTGCAGTGCTACAATCTGAGAAAGAAGAAAAATCATCAGAACCGATTGCAGCCTTCATTAAATTTAGAGCTCTCACATTATCATCATTTTCAACTTGTGAACATGAGTCCACTTGGACTTATCCTTAGGAAGTTCATGTGGACTGTGAGAGATAACCTTCCACAATTGTGGATTAATAGAGTTAACATGCTTGTGCATACGATATAGCCAGAATTTAATATTTGAACCACTGAATAGTGGAGGATGAGCCATGACAGCATAACAGATTAATGCAACAGGAATATTGATGCACTAAAAGCAAATTAGCACCGAAAACCAGAGATCGAATCTACAGGTCGTTGGACCTTGTATGCCGACACCGCTCTGATACCAACTGTTAGGGTGCTAGGCCCGGATACAGAGGGGGGTGAATGTATCCTTCTATGTATAATGGCCAAATAAAAACTTGGAAGCTAGAGATAGACACAGAATAGAACCAATTTGATTCAACTCAAATACAAACACTTGGAGCGTGCCTATCCAAGCATCTAGCGGAAGCAAATCAAGCAATCTGATGAACCAGTTGAAAATCCTTTTAAACAAAAGAGCAAATATGTAACTGGCCCCCAAATAACCAACTAGCGGAAGCAGCATAAATGAGAATAATAAATCTCAAGACAATCTGTGAAGGGTGGTAGGAGATATGGAAGAACACACTACAAGCAAACCACTGCTCAAAGATTTTAAGGTGGTTCGGTCCTCCAGACCTACATCCACCCCTCACTCCCAACCGGAGTGAGGCTTCACTAGCAAACGCTAGAACCAAGCAGACTCAGGCTGCAAACAGTTGCTGCCACACAGCTTGACCAGGGGAACAGCCTCCCCTCTTCCTCCCAACCGGAGGGACACCCAAGTGACTCCCAGCCACTTGGAAACTAGAGGTCGAAGACCTCTCTTCCTCCAGATCAGGAGGGACCACTGGACTTGCAACAACAAGCCCAGAACCGGAGGACTAGCCTCCCTTCCTCTAACCATAGGGCAACCCACAAGTGACAACCTGTCACTTGCAACCTGGAGATCAGATCTCCCTTCTCCTGAACCAACAGGAGGAACCCGATCCCCAACAGGGCAATCGGAAGAACAAAGATGATCAGAAAACAAAGAAAAACAATAAAGGAAAGTAATACAGCAATCAGAAAGCTGTAAAACGAAATGCACAATGTGGCTCTCAACGGAGCTGACTGGCCTGGATCTGATCCACGGTCCAGTGAAGACAGATCTTCAAGCAGCTTCTTCCTTCTTCTCCACGAGCTCTCTCGCTCACTCTCTTTCTCTCTTTCTTTCTCTTCTGCTCTCCAAATCTCTCACTCTCTATCTCTCTTTCTTTCTCTTCTACTCTCCTAATCTCTCACTCACCGCTCTCTCTTCACGGCTTCTCTCTTCTATCTCTTCTTCCTCTCTTTTCCTTCTTTTTCTCTTTTTCTGGATCAAAGGGCTTTCTGCTCTTCAGGCTTCTACTTCGATCGGCCTTCATCTGAAGACGAAGGCTCCATTATATACCAGCAGCAGCAGGTGGGTAAGGTGCAGAACGCGTGTGCCTCCCACGCTTCATCCAGAACCTTCTTGCCACGTGCCCTTATAGCATTGGTTCCTTTAGTATCGGATCACGTGCAGCCTAGACACCGGTGTATGTTCTTCCTCGGACCTGCAAGGAGATAAAAATCATTAACACTGAGGGCCACAAGAACTAAAACTACATGAGGTATGTGATAGCAATACGAGATGCACTTTACTGAGAACGACACGAGACACATAAAAATAAAGCTAACACCACAAAGAAAATGACACGAAGTATCACTGTAACAAAACAAACATTACGAAGAGAACGACACGAGATACATAAAAATAAAGCTAACACCACAAAAAAAACGACACGAAGTATCACTGTAACAAAACAAACACTATGAAGAGAACGACACGAGATACATTATAATAAAACTAACACCACAAAGAGAACGACACGAAGTAGAAAGAGAACAGCACGAGGTAAAAAGGAAGACACGCGGTCAGGGGAAACCTAGACGAAGGTAGAAGCAAAACAACACGCGGACATAAACACAAGAGAAACACGAAAACAGAAACCGACATGAAGTGTGGTTTCAAAACAAGAAAGACACGAGGTCTAGGGAAAAAACAACATGAAGACATGAATACAAAAACAACACGACATAACAAACTCGCTCGAACTTACAAACGACTCGAAGACGAGGACGACACGAAAATAACATGGAACAATTCAAAGACACGAGGTCTATGAGAAGCAACACGAAGATAGACATAACAAAGAAACGACTCGAACTAAGAACGACATGGAGACAACACAGTTAGACTCGACTTGAGATGAGGTGAAGTCTGTACAGACATGAATGTTCACATTGTATAGAGTTTGAAGCAAGTGATCGAGGCGATGTGTAGACTTTACCCAATGTACCGACTTGGTGGTCTTGAACGTAGGTAAGGCAACGCAATGTATAGACTTGCTCAAACGAGTGAACAGGTCAATGTACAGACTTGTCCAATGCATGAAGCATAGTCCACTGTATAGACTTGATGCCTTGAAGGCAATGTACAGACTTGATAGTGCAACAAATGGACTTTGAAACGCAGAGGCTGTACAGACTTGCCTAAGACGCTGGGTAAGACGGTGGATGTATAGACTTCAGGTGGAGACCATTGTGTAGACTTCTCGTGACACCCCAAAGAGCAGACTTGACGTAGTACAGACTTTCCAAAGAAAACGTAACGCTGTACAGACTTGAACTGAAGACCAATGTATGGACTTGGTGATCTTCAAAGCACAATGTCCAGACTTTGCCACTGTATGGACTTGAAGAAACAGTGCAACGTATGGACTTGATCTCAAGAAATGTAAGCGAAGTACACACTTAGCCAATGTGTAGACTTTGCCTTAGACGCTAAATGAGACGCTAAAGTCTGTATAGACTTAGCCTAAGACAATGTATGAATATATCAGCAGAGAAGCAATGCACAGAACAGAAATCAAGAACAGAAATCAAGCACAAGCCAATATATCACAGCATGACTCAAGCATACACATACGTTCTTCACAATTCAGACATGGCACACTTATGCAATCTCCCACAGAAAAGGTCAGACATATTCAAGACAATGTGGTGACTCATTCATGTTGCTATCATTAAAACACCACATCATCAACAAAGCACAAGGGGCACAACAATCTCCCCCTTTTTGATGATGGCAACATAATGAGTCACACTGACTCATCAAACTATTCTCCCCCTTTGACATAATCAAAAAGAAGGGAAATGGTTTGATAGTCAAATGCAGCACAACAATGCAGAGAATGAGTCAAGGTTCTTTAGAATGAAGATCTCCCTTATGACCATGAAACAGTACTCCCCCTATCAACATGCATGATTGACTGCTCTCCCCTTAGATGATAATAAACCATAACTCCCCCTGAAGCACTGGAATGGACTCTGGTTATCCAATAAATCAATCTGAAGACAGCCATTACAAAGAATCTGAATTCTGGTGAAGATACCACAGAATCAGAACTTATTGCAGAACAAGGTGGAAGATTCCAACAGTGTGGAGAGAAATACAGTCAGGAATCAATCTGAAATCCACCATCATAAAGATTCTGAGGTTCAGAAGGCTGCAAGTGAACAAGGTAATAATGGGAGTGGCACCTCACATTTGTATGGTCAGAAAAATGCAGATGGAATCAGTCAACTGATAAGAAAGGAGTTGACTATACAGTTTTTGTTGATCATGCATAAATCTGATCATGAGGGATTTGAGAGAAGGAGACCACAGGGGCAGACAAGGAGAAGTGCAGGTCAATGATCTAAGGAAAGTGAGCAGAAAGGTTTTCAAGGAGATATCAATCTCATAAATCCAAAACATAATTTTTCAACGTCTTCCATTATAGGGACTTATGAATGAGCCTTTTGAACAGCATGGTTTAAACATGATGTATGCAGAGTTTATCAATAAAATTCTGTATTGATATCTAAAACCATGTTTTAATAAAGATGAACCAAGCCCTCATATTTATCTTGATTAATCTCCCTTTCTCTTACACAATCAAATCTATTGACTTCTTTCAGAATTACATGCACTAGTATTGAGGTCAAGCAATTATGAAGTCATATGATTTTATCTAGGGTTGTAGCAATTTGATTTTAGCATCAATATTCAGATATTTCAATTTGTTCAACAATTTTCCATGCTACAAATTTTACGAGCAGTCTAGTTCAGTTCACACCTTGTAACTAGAGGATATACCTTGATCAGAGGCCAATATCCCTAAGCACTTAGTGTGACTAACTGTCATGCTATATATGAACAGAGATAGCATTTACACATCATGACACACTCCAAATCATTTCTTGATGAGTGAGTTGTATTTCTCAGTGTGCAAGCCATTGCTCTGCCTGAATTTCAACGAATTCTTAATCAGAGTTAACTAAGGCACCTAATGACACAGTCCTTTGGACATGTGTTTCTCAGTGACCAATGTCATTGCTCTGACAGATATTACCCTTTAGACATTTCAGAAAACTTCATTTGCTTCAAATCAATAATAGTTTCATGTACTTAATCAGTTGAAGTCATGCATTCAAAAGTGCAGATTTCAGAGATTTTCAAGACACAGCATGAAACAGATGGTTAATGTTTATTAAACATGCTTCAGATATTTTTAAGAGATTTTAAAGTCAAACCTTGAGTACATTAAACTTAAACCACCTGAGTTATTTCAGATATTCATAAAAACGTATAATAGAAGATTTCTAGTTCAAAAGTTTTCAGATTTATGATCGAGATAGCCCATTGAAATCTTCATGAAGGACTGATAGAATTTTGAACCCAAATAATACCAATTGATAGGAGAAATACCAATTGTTAAGAGAGATTGTGAAGCTCAAGGTTTTCAGAATATGATTAAGGTTTGTCAACAAAATCAGTAAGAAGGGATATGCAATGAGTTCTGACACATGTATGCATTTGACAACCTATATGCAAAGCATTGACTCCCCCTCACAATATGCATTCAAACTCTCTTTTTGGTATTTTCAATATAAGGAAATACAATGCACTATATGTATGCAGGGACATGCAAAGACTCAACATTGAATGCTATGCAAGGATATGCAACTTACTCCCCCTGAAAATATGCAATGTTTGCACTGAAAACTGAACATATGAAACCAATTGATATTGTGACTTGTGCACAATCAGACTGTCCTATCAGATTTTTCAACATGGGCAGCATGCATGGATCAAATTTCAGCTGATCAGATTTTTCAGAAAGTAATGGACAGATTTCAAACAGCATTCAGATGCAGTTCAGATTTCTCAATGTACTATATATGCAAATCACATATATGCACTTCAGATGAGGAGAGTTCAGAGGCATCAATTCAGACAATGCAGATGAAGAATGATTATGCAAAAATAGATTTAGTATGTCATGCAGTAGAACTAAAAACAGGAAGTGCAAGAAATTTACCTGAAGGATTCAGGAAGGGGTTTTCATTCTTGAGTGCCTTGGTTTATTACCCCTTTTTTTTTCAGTCCCAAGGCACACCTGCATAGCAATGTTATTTTGCACAAACAGGTACCCAAGAAGTCTTGGGTCCTGACATGACATTATCACTCCTAGCAGGTTTTCTCAGCACATTTTTAACTTGATAGCAAGGAGCAACAGTTTTCAGATCTAATTTATGCACATTCTTGTTAGCATGAGTTCTATGTGCACATACATGAGATTTTCTGTTAACAGAATAAAAATTATGTTTACCAAAACTAGTTTGGTTTTGATATCCTGCCAGCCAACAGGTTGCAGCCCTGTGACCTGGCTTCCCACAGTTATAACATGCAGGAATCTTTTCCTTAAAAATAGATTTATCCCTCCCATAATCATTCTGGTGAACATGATTAACATGAGAATAGAATTTTTTCTTGCCTTCAGCTGACCAGCACTGAACAGCAACATGTCCCAGTTTACCACAATTATAACAATAAATTTTCTTTTCCCAAAGGACATGAGTTTTAGCATGATTTTTCTGTGAATTAATAGCAGCAAGGTCATCTAACTCCAATGATTTGCATTCATGCATGAGATGATCCATTTCATGACAGTAAAAGCATTTGGATTTCCTGTTTTGAGCCGAATAGGATTTCTTAGCATAAGAAGTCCTAACATGAAATCTATCATTATCATTCTTCATGACAAGGCAATCATCAAGTACATGGCCAGAACTTCCACAATAGAAGCATTCAACATTCCTTCCGTGGATAATTGGAAATTTTCTAGCCTTAGGCTTGCTTGCATGAAATTTACTATTCTTCTTCAGTGTTCTCATTTTTACATTTTCCTTCTGATTTTGAATCTTCTGATCATCAGACTGTTTTGAAGACGGTGCAGAAGTACTAGCTAAGTTTGAGCTACTCACAAATGTTGCGTATAGTTTGTTCCTTACAGCTTGCTTAACTTGAGAATTGCACCTTTTCTCTTCATTCAATTTGGTGACTTCCACATTCAAGGAATCTTCCATTTTTTCTTTACCTTTGGTAAATTTTGACAGAGAGTTGTTTAGATTTTCAATTTCAATTTGCAAGGTCATAATGTGGTCTTCACACGAAATAACCTGATTTTGTAGCCCATCATTCAAACTTTTCAGGATCTCATTCTCCTGAATTAACTTCAATTCAATGTTCACTTCTTTTTCTTTCAAAGCTGATTTTTCTCTTTCTACCGTTAGCCATCTTTCAGAGAAAACAGTGTTAAGGACCATTAGCTTTTTATTTTGTTCCTTCAGATGGATGTTTTCTTCAATCATCTTATTTTTTAATTTATCAATTTCCTTCTTCTGAGTTAGCAGAGAATCATTTTCTTCTTTCAAGGAAGTGATTAAGTTTTCCTGTACATGATCATCAGAATGTAATTCTTCAATCAATTCCTTCAATTTAGATTTTAGATTTTCATTTTCAGCCTTTAGACATGTGATTTCAGCATTTTTCTCTTTTCTTAATTTTCTCTTTCCTGATTTGACTCTTTCATATTTATCTAGAAGATGCTCATGCATGGCAACTAACTCATCATGACTAATATCCTCGGTCTCAGAGATTACCTGGGATGAGGACTCATCTGATTGATCACTCCTTCTTGCCATGAGACATTCTTCTTCCTGTTCCACGTGTGTTGTAGTCACTCTATCAAACATTTCCTTTGCAGTGCTACAATCTGAGAAAGAAGAAAAATCATCAGAACCGATTGCAGCCTTCATTAAATTTAGAGCTCTCACATTATCATCATTTTTCAACTTGTGAACATGAGTCCACTTGGACTTATCCTTAGGAAGTTCATGTGGACTGTGAGAGATAACCTTCCACAATTGTGGATTAATAGAGTTAACATGCTTGTGCATACGATATAGCCAGAATTTAATATTTGAACCACTGAATAGTGGAGGATGAGCCATGACAGCACAACAGATTAATGCAACAGGAATATTGATGCACTAAAAGCAAATTAGCACCGAAAACCAGAGATCGAATCTGCAGGTCGTTGGACCTTGTATGCAGACACCGCTCTGATACCAACTGTTAGGGTGCTAGGCCCGGATACAGAGGGGGGTGAATGTATCCTTTTATGTATAATGGCCAAATAAAAACTTGGAAGCTAGAGATAGACACAGAATAGAACCAATTTCATTCAACTCAAATACAAACACTTGGAGCGTGCCTATCCAAGCATCTAGCGGAAGCAAATCAAGCAATCTGATGAACCAGTTGAAAATCCTTTTAAACAAAAGAGCAAATATGTAACTGGCCCCCAAATAACCAACTAGCGGAAGCAGCATAAATGAGAATAATAAATCTCAAGATAATCTGTGAAGGGTGGTAGGAGATATGGAAGAACACAGTACAAGCAAATCACTGCTCAAAGATTTTAAGGTGGTTCGGTCCTCCAGACCTACATCCACCCCTCACTCCCAACCGGAGTGAGGCTTCACTAGCAAACGCTAGAACCAAGCAGACTCAGGCTGCAAACAGTTGCTGCCACACAGCTTGACCAGGGGAACAGCCTCCCCTCTTCCTCCCAACCGGAGGGACACCCAAGTGACTCCCAGCCACTTGGAAACTAGAGGTCGAAGACCTCTCTTCCTCTAGATCAGGAGGGACCACTGGACTTGTAACAACAAGCCCAGAACCGGAGGACTAGCCTCCCTTCCTCTAACCATAGGGCAACCCACAAGTGACAACCTGTCACTTGCAATCTGGAGATCAGATCTCCCTTCTCCTGAACCAACAGGAGGAACCCGATCCCCAACAGGGCAATCGGAAGAACAAAGATGATCAGAAAACAAAGAAAAACAATAAAGGAAAGTAATACAGCAATCAGAAAGCTGTAAAACGAAATGCACAATGTGGCTCTCAACGGAGCTGACTGGCCTGGATCTGATCCACGGTCCAGTGAAGATAGATCTTCAAGCAGCTTCTTCCTTCTTCTCCACGAGCTCTCTCGCTCACTCTCTTTCTCTCTTTCTTTCTCTTCTGCTCTCCAAATCTCTCACTCTCTATCTCTCTTTCTTTCTCTTCTACTCTCCTAATCTCTCACTCACTGCTCTCTCTTCACGGCTTCTCTCTTCTATCTCTTCTTCCTCTCTTTTCCTTCTTTTTCTCTTTTTCTGGATCGAAGGGCTTTCTGCTCTTTAGGCTTCTACTTCGATCGGCCTTCATCTGAAGATGAAGGCTCCATTATATACCAGCAGCAGCAGGTGGGTAAGGTGCAGAACGCGTGTGTCTCCCACGCTTCATCCAGAACCTTCTTGCCATGTGCCCTTATAGCATTGGTTCCTTTAGTATCGGATCACGTGCAGCCCAGACACCGGTGTATGTTCTTCCTCGGACCTGCAAGGAGATAAAAACCATTAACACTAAGGGCCACAAGAACTAAAACTGCATGAGGTATGTGATAGCAATACGATATGCACTTTACTGAGAACGATACAAGACACATAAAAATAAAGCTAACACCACAAAGAAAACGACATGAAGTATCACTGTAACAAAACAAATATTACGAAGAGAACGACACGAGATACATAAAAATAAAGATAACACCACAAAGAAAACGACACGAAGTATCACTGTAACAAAACAAACACTATGAAGAGAACGACACGAGATACATTATAATAAAACTAACACCACAAAGAGAACGACACGAAGTAGAAAGAGAACAGCACGAGGTAAAAAGGAAGACACGCGGTCAGGGGAAACCTGGACGAAGGTAGAAGCAAAACAACACGCGGACATAAACACAAGAGAAACACGAAAACAGAAACCGACATGAAGTGTGGTTTCAAAACAAGAAAGACACGAGGTCTAGGAAAAAAACAACACGAAGACATGAATACAAAAACAACACGACATAACAAACTCGCTCGAACTTACAAACGACTTGAAGATGAGGACGACACGAAAACAACATGGAACAATTCAAAGACACGAGGTCTATGAGAAGCAACACGAAGACAGACATAACAAAGAAACGACTCGAACTAAGAATGACATGGAGACAACACAGTTAGACTCGACTTGAGATGAGGTGAAGTCTGTACAGACATGAATGTTCACATTGTATAGAGTTTGAAGCAAGTGACCGAGGCGATGTGTAGACTTTACCCAATGTACCGACTTGGTGGTCTTGAACGTAGGTAAGGCAACGCAATGTATAGACTTGCTCAAACGAGTGAATAGGTCGATGTACAGACTTGTCCAATGCATAAAGCACAGTCCACTGTATAGACTTGATGCCTTGAAGGCAATGTACAGACTTGATAGTGCAACAAATGGACTTTGAAACGCAGAGGCTGTACAGACTTGCCTAAGACGCTGGGTAAGACGGTGGATGTATAGACTTCAGGTGGAGACCATTGTGTAGACTTCTCGTGACACCCCAAAGAGCAGACTTGACGCAGTACAGA
Source organism: Amorphophallus konjac (assembly GCA_022559845.1). Taxonomy (NCBI): domain Eukaryota; kingdom Viridiplantae; phylum Streptophyta; class Magnoliopsida; order Alismatales; family Araceae; genus Amorphophallus; species Amorphophallus konjac. The sequence continues at coordinate 184,135,639 of CM040117.1, read as the reverse complement.
CTTTCCAAAGAAAACGTAACGTTGTACAGACTTGAACTGAAGACCAATGTATGGACTTGGTGATCTTCAAAGCACAATGTCCAGACTTTGCCACTGTATGGACTTGAAGAAACAGTGCAACGTATGGACTTGATCTCAAGAAATGTAAGTGAAGTACACACTTAGCCAATGTGTAGACTTTGCCTTAGACGCTAAATGAGACGCTAAAGTCTGTATAGACTTAGCCTAAGACAACGTATGAACATATCAGCAGAGAAGCAATGCACAGAACAGAAATCAAGAACAGAAATCAAGCACAAGCCAATATATCGCAGCATGACTCAAGCATACACATGCGTTCTTCACAATTCAGACATGGCACACTTATGCAATCTCCCACAGAAAAGGTCAGACATATTCAAGACAATGTGGTGACTCATTCATGTTGCTATCATTAAAACATCACATCATCAGCAAAGCACAAGGGGCACAACATACCCATCAAGTCTACACATTGGGTTGTCCGACCACAACCCTATACATTCTGGTGTTATAACTTGAGTCTTCAATGCTCACAGCACACTCTTTTCAAGCCTGTACACTGGTGAGGCTTCGTGAAGTCTACACAGTGGCTGGGGTATGTAAAGTGTACAGATTAGTAAGGCTTGTTTGCTTTGTTCTTCATAAGTCTACACACTGCCTTCATATGCATTGTTCATAAGTCTATACACTGCCATTCGTTTGCATTGTTCATATGTCTATACACTGCCTTCACATGCGGTTTATTCATTAAGTCTGTACACTCTCTCACGTTGTACACACTTAATCAGTTGATGTTTTTGAAGTATATACATTCATGTTTATAGCCTAAACTAACTAAGTCTATACATTCAATCTGTCTCTGTCTGCAGGCGATTCAGGCTGATGATTGGGCACGTGAATCGAGGTTGGCACCTGGCACGTGATCCAAGACAACAGGCGCATGACACGTGGATGGCAACCTAGTCAAGATGCTGCCATGTGGTCAAAATTCAAATGATCTGGCAAAAAGTGCATGGGCGGGAACCTGGCAGCCACACGCCAATATCTGCTATAAATATAGAGCTTCATCCTTCAGTAGAAGACTGATCGTGAAAAGAAAAAGCAGAAGCCATTGGTGAGAGTTTGCACGATCCAGAAAAGAAAAAGAGCAGAGAGTTCCAGATCTGAGAGGAGTTTGTTCGAGAGAGAGAGCAGTGTGTGTGGATTGATGAATTGCTTCATTTGAAGCTATATTTGTATTGGATTTCAGAACCGATTTCTTCTTCATTGGTTTTTGTTTCTACTTTGTTTTCGTTTCATTTTGTTCATCCTTCTGATTTGAATTGGTTTCCCTCCGGTGTGTGGAGGAAGGGAGTATTACTCCAGTTTCCCTCTGAGTTGCAGAGGAAGAGAGATCGGTGATCTCTGGTGGTGTTAGTGACTGGTTGTCATTAACAGTTTCCCTCCGGTGTGTGGAGGAAGGGAGATGATTCTCCGGTTGTGTTCTAGCTGGGAGCTAGAACAGGTTTCAAGTTCTGTGGGTAGCCGAGCTTGGTTGAGGGATTTGTTTCCCTTGGGTGTTCAAGCTGTGTGGCAGCATGTTGTTCGCAGACTGAGTCTGCATTGATCTAGCATTGTCTAGTGGAATCCTCATTCTAGTTGGAGTGAGGGGTGGATGTAGATTGCGGACTGCAATCGAACCACCTAAAAACCGAGTGCCTCCTCTGTGATTTGCTATTGTTATATGCGCTCTTCATCTGCTTGTCTCTTTGCTTCCATGTGATCAGTTCTTCATTCTCATTTACATTTCTCTGTGTACGGGTTAAGGAGGTGCGTTAGCAGTAGAATTTATTTTCCGCCTAAGTTTCTACAAATTGGGAGTGATCTATTCATCCCCCCCCCTTCTATATCACTCTTGCTGTGCTAACAAAATGTACATGGCATGCGAGGGTTTGATCAAGTTTTCATGCAAGATGGCCCCTTGGTACATGATGGACTTCTTTGACTTCACGCATGGTGAGGATTTTCACTCGGACATAACTCGAGTTTCCAGTGCTCATCATTTGATATACGGGGGATCATGACAAACAAGCATTCAAGAAATGAAGTATGTATGAAGTTCTTTTTTGCATATGTCATGCGTGTGCAGGGAAATGCATGTATGGAGGTATGAATACCATGCTTAAATCTGAAATGTGAATGGAGAGGCATATGTGCCCATGTTCATGCAATTTTAGTGAAAAAATCTCGTCTGAAACCAAGGTGCATATGCAAATTTCAGATGGCAAGTGAAAGAGGGCAAGTATGCTCAAAGCCCATGAGAATTTAGTGAATCTATGGACTGTGCAATCATCCACATAAGAAGTTCAGTGGGGTTTCATGATCATGCTCGCAGCCACCCCTTTACAGGGGTCATCATGCATGTGCACCCCTATTCATCTTCTTTATGCATTGTATGTTTGTGTTTGTTTTTATTTGCTGACAGGGTGTTCGGTCGACCGAACTAGCTCGGTCGGTAGACCGAATTTCCCAGTAACAGAAGCCCTGGCAGGCTAAATAGTGGGACTGTACATGCTTCAAAAGAGGGGGGGGTCGACCCTTGGGATGTGGGGGTCGACCCCTATGCAGATTGCTGCATAGGGGTTGGCCCATGCAGAAAACCCTTGCGTTTTGAAAATTGTATGATCCCCTTTGAGCATCAAATGCTCGAAGGGCAAAGTGTATACCATATGCAAATGGGAAATGCAAGAATGAATTTTCTGAATTATGCAAATATGCAAGGGGGATTTCTATTGATTCATGCCTGCAAGAAGCCATGAGATTTCTTTCGATGCTTGTGAAATCATGAAATGGATTCTCATATAGCAGATATTATGCCAATGCAAAAAAGTACTCTTATGTGAAGATTTCAGTTTTTAAACTAGGAGGTTTGAATTTCATGCTTACCATTCATTTCTTTGTTCATTTTAGTTTCAGAAGTTCAAGGAGTCATGTTGATCCCTATCCTCTTCTTCTCTTGCAGTTCAGTATGCATGAATTCATGAATTCGCCTTTATTGACTTTTCTGTTCTGATTTGAGGGATTGGGTCCCAAACCCTTGCTTCATTTTTTATCTTGCTCATCAATGGTTCAACATATTTCTGAAATTGAGTTCGTTATTGCTTTTGTGTTTGTTGTGCAGAACTTTCAATTTTGATCTGGGAGATTAAATTTCATGCTCATAATTCAGTCCTGCTTATTCTGCTCATTCTGATTTTCAGCAAGTTCAGAAAATTCATATGGATCATCGTCTTTTTCTTTGTGTATCAGTTCATACTGGAAGAATTCTGTTCTGAATTTTCTTTTGTTCAGAGATCTGTCTTGATGGTTTTAAGTTCAGTCCACATATTATGCATTCTTCTTTTTTTTTAGTCTTCAAACTTCTTGGCAAAAATTCGGCAGCATCTTCCCTAGACCTGGAGGCTTTGGGGGGTTTAATTGGGTATGCATCCACGGAGAGAGCTCCGAGATGGCCCTGAAATAAAAGGGTGCGCACGGAAGCAGCAACACCCGGGGATACGCACGGAAGCGGTAACACCCCATGCTCCGATTTGGGCACGGAAATCCCAAGGACTAGCTTACAAGGGAATCCGATGACCCAGCGGATGCCACGATCCCGTTCCCAAGATGTGGTTTAAATCAATCGCCGCGTTACATGGCCATCAATATTCATCCCCTTCAAAGGGATCGCCCGTGAACCACGCTATGAAGAAGCGAGTCCCCGGGGATCTAGGGATGTTGAAGATTCCGAAAACCAACATTCGTGAAGAAAACGATCGGCTTAGGATTAAATCCCATATCTCTCACACCTTTAGCATCATGACCATTGACTTGGTCCAAATCCCAAGGTGGGGTTTTGAGAAGAAAAGTGAAATCATTTCAAAGCGAAACAAAGGAGAAGTTCGATGAACTGTTGGTGGTTGGCAACCCAGAACCACGCCCCTCGGATGTGAGTGAGCTCCGGGTCGGTGGCCACCGAATTAGCAGTTACATATATATAGCTATCATGATTGAAATCAATAAAAGAAAAGAAATCTCCCTATCTTGCAGAGGAACAAAAGGGGAGAGGCAGAGGGAGCACATTATGGCATCAGAGGGGGATCATTACCCCTATCAGGAGCGCAGAAGGAGATAGAATAGAGGCTATATGTATATATGCATACACATACAAATATATATACATATGGATATATGTGGAACATATTGGGAAGGAACACCATCGTGCACACGGAAGGGAAGAAAAGCCAGGACCGGAGGCCCTGGATCTCATTCTTTTTTTTTTGGAACAGCGAAAATACATCAACGTCAAATCTCGTAGCATATAGATCAGAAAGAAAAGAAGGGAGAAATAATGAAAGACACCCACCCTTAAAAGCGTCCCTCATAGCCTCTCTCTCTATTTCTGTGGACCCACTCCCTTCCCTTCTCTCCTTGCGAGTATTGCTTCCAGGGGAGTTTGAAGCAGGCTTCTATCTAGAGTCCGGGGGGGGGCCAAATTCCCAACGGAAGGCTCTTCTTATAGGGGTTGAAACCCTTGTTTATAAGAGAATTCTCCCCATGACTGCTGCGGCTGCTCCCATGCTGCTGCTGCTAGGCTCGATGGTGTGGCAGTTGCGGGTTCGACCGATGCTCTTGCTGTTGCTGCTGATGTCACTGCTGCTCTGCTACGTTATGGCACCTTCGTACAGCCGCGGCGGAGTTGGTGAAGCATGGGGCATGAGGAGCCATGGACGTATGAGGTCCGGTCAAAGACTGCATGGGCTCTGCGCGCTGCATGGAGGAGCCGGCGAGCATTCAATGCTCGGACAGGGGAGACCAAGAAGGCGGGGGAACAGTGCGAAGAAACCATGAGGAGAAGGTGTGACACGGAGGTACAGTGCGTGGATTTTCCTCCTGTTTCATTTTTTTTAATCCCTACTCTTTTCTTTTTACCCCCTCCTTCCATTCCATTTGCGCATATGCCCCTTTGCATTGGGCCTTCCTTTATCCTTTTTTTTCTTTTGCCCAATCAACATTGGCCCATGCTTGTATCATTTTTTTTGCTTCTTTTTTTTTTGATGCCAACAAATGCCCCCCACTCGCAGGTGTCGTGAGCGAGGGACGAAAGAGCGGGGCCTGCGGGTGTAGCTTCTTGTTGGGCAGGTCGTTGATATCGAGACGAAACATCTTCGGCTTCACACGAATGATCTCGGCCGCGAACTATATCGATTGGTTCTGACAGGGAATCAGGTGCCAATCAAGATGACATCGTCAGCATTGGGTCTCTACTGACGCAAGGACATCTGGCTTATCTGCTCTTAGACGGAAGGTCTAAGCCATCGGCTTGTATCGATTGGTTCTGACAGAAAATCAGAGATCAGGTATAGGTCATCACAAAGACATCGGGTTCATCTGGTCCTAGACAGAAGGTCTAAGCCATTGGGTTGCATCGAACATCTTGATGGGATGGATGGATGGGTCCTAACAGAGAGCCACACACCAATCGGATTGGGTTCATGCTGACGCAAGGAATTAGGTTTATCTGGCTTAGACGGAAGGTCTGAGCCAGCCCCTTGGCTAAGACCCCGGGAGGCCATAGGCACCGAGTCAAGTGTATGATCGGTATTGGGATTGCACCGAGCAAGGAGGTTGAGCTTCTCCGACTTAGACGAAAGGTCTAGTTCAGGCATCTCGGCTAAGACCTCGAAAGGCCATGTGTGCCGATGGTGGAATTTCTTTGGCATCGTTGATCATCTGCTGGCGTGAACACTGGTGGTTGAACCTCTTCGAGTATCGTGAACATCATTGACATCTACCGGCTCGGACGTCGATGGTTGAACATCTCGAACATCTTTGTATACCTTCAATCATCTTGAAACATCATGGAACATCTATCGGCCCGAGCGCCGATGGTTGGACATCCTGAACATCTTTGAACATTGCGAACATCTTTGATCATCTGTCGGCCTGGACGCCGATGGTTGAACATCTTGATCATCATCGAACATCTGTTGGCGCGGACGTCGATGGTTAAACATCTTGAACATCTTTGGCATCATGGAACATCTGTCGGCTTGAACGCCGACGGTCGAACATCTTTATCGTCATCGAACATCTTTATCATCATCAAACATATGTTGGCGCGGGTGCCAATGGTCTAACATCTTCATCATCATCGAACATCTATCGGCGCGAACGCCAATGGTTTAACATCTTCAACATCTTTATCATCATTAGAGCATCTGTTGGCACGGGCGCCAATGGTTTAACACCTTCAACATCTTGTGTAATCTGTGTAATCTCTCCTTGTGTTGACCTGAAAATCTATTTATCCATATGGCTAAAATTCATTCTCATGTTATTCACTCACACAATTGGTAATTTGATTTGATGTGTATTCTGAAAATTTGTTTGACTGCATGATCTGCTACATGTCTTCTTCTATTTAACTACACACTCTCCTAGGTGTACTCATGAGCATCCTAGTTACACTGACTCATCTGCACTTTTCATACACCTATCCCATCCCTTTAAATAAAAAGGGGGACCTATATTGCATGTATGTACATTTATCTGCTTGGGGTCAATCATATATGGATCCGGTCGACCGAATCATCTCTCTGGTCGACCAATATGATCATTCTATTTGCACTCTGCATGTCCATATTATCCATATTTGCATTTCAACCATGTGCATTTAGTTCATGCATTCCTAATAGAAAATAATAAACCTGACACACAAAGAAAATTCAAATCCATGGTTTCATAATAATCTGTCTGATTGTTCACATTTGCTAAATGGGCTTTAGGCATTGAAGTTCACTTGGTCTGTAAGTCTTTAGTCTGCACACTTTCGCATCTGTATAATCAGAATGTTCTGATCCGCATGCATGGTTTGACTGCTGCAACTGTTATGATTCAATTTACATGTGCATATATGGTTTGGACATCCAATTGCAGCTTTGTCATATCTGAACATGATCATTCCCCTTGCATTTAGCATGTTCATATTGCCAATCATCTGCATGCCTGCATGGCTCACATTGCACCATATTGACAAACTGCAAACATAGAACTCTGAGAATCATGGCCCTGGATAATGTATTACATAGATCTGACTGAACTTCATGATAACATCCTCTTTAATACCTGTCATTAGCTGGTGCTTTAGCTTTCAGGCTGATGGTTGACTCTCATAAGATTGCTTTTGATTTCCCATTTCAAACTGTTTTGATTCCAACTCTTCGCTAAGTGTTCATTGTCACTACATATGCTTCTCCTACAATACAAGATTGCTTGCAAATTCTTAAGTCTACCTCCCATGTCTCTATGTTTGCTTTTCAATGCCTACTCACACTTTCTTATGATGCCAAAGGGGGAGAAATTTATATTGCCTGGGAGAATAGAATTGCACAAAAGCAACAGAGTTTTGTCATCATCAAAAAGGAGGAGATTGTTGAAGAATGTTTTGATTGTGATAAAATCTTGTTCTTTGTATTTATATATGTGTGGTTACATATGGGTGTAGACACGCTAAAATTGACATCATTTTGAGTATATCTCCTATCGCACTGTGATGTCCCATTTGACCCTCAAATCGACTTTTTTGAGTGGTTTTTCTCATTTTTCTTGGATATCCAGCTTTCCCAAAATTTTCTAGATATTTTTCTATTTTTTCAGATTTTTCAGAGATTTTTCTCTATTTTTCTAGGACCTTTTCTAATTAATGGCGGTCTGTCTGTCGCTATTTAATGGGCGCCCCTGACCTGGGTGCCCATTACAAGAATTGGTGCCCAGGACCTAGGCACCCATTCCAAATGGTGCCCATGTGATGGGCGCCCATTCCCTGTAGGTTCCGTTTGACTGATTTTTCGAAATTCATGAATTAGTGACCCTCCGGAAAGTCGCCAATTTTTTAAATAGTGACTTTTCGGAAGGTCACCAATTATTTTCTTCATATTTTGAGCCAAATTCAGATTATTTTTAATTCCATGACTGTTCGGAAGGTCACCATTTGATAAATGGGCGCCCGTGTGGAAAGTCGCCAATTTCCTTGCTATATTTTGAGCTTTTAACTCCGTCTGAAACTCGTATTAATTTCTAATTCGCGACCACCTCATGGTCGCCAATTCTTTTCAAATTTCAGAAAGTTCTAATCCGTCTTGAAATACCTTGGAATTGGCGACGCTTCCGTCTGCCGTCCTTTTAAATAGCGACCTTCTGAGTGGTCGCTAATTCTTCCAAAATTCTGAACTCCGGCAGAACCTCCTTCTTTCTCCGTTTTGAGCCCCCTTTTCACTTGGGAAAGGGTCCTAAGGCTTACTAAGGTTGAAGGGACACATGGCCATGATTTATCTCTTTCCAAATCCAACTTAAACATGTTTTCCTAATTTTCCTTGAATTAAACTCCAGTTTTTGACTCTATAAATAGGACCCCTCTCTCCCTTGTGAAAAGGGCATTAATTTCAATTCAAGGGGAGGTGCTGCCGGATCGGAGGCTCAAGGAGAAGACTCCCATGAACCTCAAAGCTGCATCCTATGGAGATCTTCATCCTTTAAAGCCCCAAATTGGAGCAAAACAATAAGCCTTTCCCTTCCCCTCTTCTCTTATTTTATTCACCTTAGCATTGCATGCATCATATTTTCTTATTTTTCTTCATCTCAACCACGTTGAGATACTTCCCTTGTGCTACACTTGCACACCTCCTTATCATTCATCATTATTTCCTCACCCTTTGCATAGGGGTTTAAAGCCAATACCAACAAGGTGTGTCAATTTTCATGCTTCATGTTTATATTCATATTAAGAATTTGATGCTACACACTTGGTTCTAATCTATATCTTTCATTGGTGTTTTTGTTGTTTTACAAGGGCAATCAAGCTAAAGAAGAACTCTCTTCATCGGCCGGCCGATAGGAAGAGAAGGTGACAGTCACATCTCTCACGTTTTAAAAGGTATTTATTCACGATCTCTCCTTGTGCATGTGCGTTATATGTATATACATCATGCATCTTGTACATGGGGTCATTAAATGTGAATCTACCTTCTTTTCCCTTTGTTTCTGCATTTTGTAGGTTTTCGGTCGACCAAGAGGTAGGGTTCGATCGACCATTTCAGCCAGAGCCGGCTGGACTAAAACTGTCACAGAGTTCGATCAACCGAATTGGGCAGTTCGGTCGACCGAATTGGGCCGAACTCTTCATCTGCAGCCTGTAAAATTCCGGTCGACCGACCCCTTTCTATTGGTCGACCGAATGCGGCGAAAACCCAAAAATGTGGATCTGAAAACCATCTAAACCCAATCCATTTGTGCTTAACTTTTACCCCTTTGCCCCTAGGTTCATGGTAGACCTATTGGGGGTCTATTAGAGAGTTCTAGAAGGGCTATAATGGTCTTTCAATTTCTTCTATATATGCATATGTGTGAACTCCGAATTTGAGAAGAGAAATACCCTAATGTGCTTATTTTCTATCTTGTAGGAGAAGAAGGCCAAGGAGGAGAAAAGGAGGACTTCGAAGGTCGATTTCATCTACTCCAAGGAGTTTCTAGAGTTCGAGGAAGAAGAAGAAAATGAGCGGATCGACGAGAGGAACAAGAGGACGTAAGAATCGCCATCATCCGATCCGAGAGTCAAGCATCAACATCCATTGGCTTTGGATATCAAAGGGGGAACAACTTCTACATCTTATGCCTGTCTATTTGTGATGTTTGTCATGGGTTTTATTTCGATCTGAGCATAATTGAATATTTGTGTTTATTTCTAAACTAAAGATATTTATGTGTGTGGACCGTCTTCGTACGGTTGTGTTTACGGTGTTGCGGTTGTTGCAGCATGTGTGTGTCTGCTGCTGGACTTACGATCCAGAGCATTTGGGGTTCATCCCCGTGTTGTTGTGTCTACAGTGTGAGGAGAGTTCTCCTAGTGGGGATTTATCCGCGTGTGTGTATTGCAGCGTCGTCTCCGTGTTGGGGATTCATCCCCGAGTGAAGCCTTACCGGTTTGGTAAGGGGTGGACGTAGGGAGCACGTCGTGGTCCCAAATCACATTAAAAATTCTTGTGTCTTGTGGTGTGCATTGTGGTTTGCTTTATTGTGATATTTAATCGTTAATTCAATGCATGTGTGATCGGTGAGCATGAGCGAATCCTAATTGCATAAGCGAATCTCAATTACTTAGATTTCATTGTATGACATGTTTAATTGCTTAATCTTTTACATGATCGAGTGAGACGGTAGAGATTGAGTGAACTTCAATTACTTTGTTTAATTTATTTCCTTCAATCTCGTCAAACTTCTTAATTCCGCTGTGTAAAAGTTTTAATTTGCCATATCGCGTAGGGGATAATTCAACCCCCCTTCTTGTCCACTCGCCTACCCCGAGGACCAACAATTGGTATCAGAGCCACGGCTCTATTTTTTTGAGGTCTCACGACCTATAGAGAGATCCCTCGGCGAGTTTCATTGAGCATCATGTCTGATAGTTACATGTCTTCTCTTCCTCCTCGTTTTGATGGTCACAATTTCACTTATTGGAAAAATAAAATGTGTTTCCATCTTGGTATGAATGAACGTGAAATCTGGAAAGTCATATGTGATGGTCCACATCAACTTCTATCAAATAAAAGAGAATGGAATGATAAGCATGTAAAGAAAAATGACGTTAATGTTAAGGCTTTGGATTTTCTAAGGAACAGTATAGAGTCTAATGTTCTTTCTCGAATGTCTTCTTACAGCTCAGCCAGAGAGTTATGGGATAAAGTGGCTATGTATGAAGCAAATGTAGAAAACTCCCAAGTCAGTTCAAGCTTAATGGCTAATGATGAAGAAAGCAAAGAAAGCTTAGAGGGAGAAAGCGAAGGTGAAGTAAGTTTTGATTCTGAAGAACCTTCTATTGAGGAATGGCAATTAGCATATATTGAAATGCATGAAAGATGTAAATAATTTAAATATGAAAATAAGAAACTGAGAAACAAACTAAAATAAATTATGAGTACATCTGTTCCATGTGTAAAGTGCAAATTGCTTGAATCAAAAATTGAAGACATTATGCACGCAAATCATTCTTGTGAAAATTGTAAAACATTGAAAAAGGAAAATGAAGCTTTGAGATATGAAATCTAGAATAGATGAGCTTGATAAAGAAATTTTTGACATGCGTAAAGAACACATCTTGGTTGAAAAATCTGATAGATCTTTGAATTTTGAAAATGATTGTCATAATTTGGGTGAACAAAACAAACTCTTACTGTCTAAGATTTCTATGCTTCAGAAAAATGAAGAATGCCTTAAAGACACGCTAGCTTCTTTATCTGATGATGATAAGTTGTTTGAAAAATTTCTTGACACTGAATTAGATAGTAAAAGCATCATGAATGAAAATGAAGATCTTAAAAAGAAAAATAGTGCCATGCTAATTTAAATTTCCTTGATTGAAGGTAGATTGAAAGGTTTTGATAAGTTTGAAAAAAAAAAACTCATTGTTGAAACATGATAATGAACAATTGCTTGCTAAGATCTCAAACTTTGCTGAAATTGAGATAGTTCTTGAAAAATTAACTGAAAAACTGCATGCTATAAATGATGAAAATAAGAAAGTCATGGAAGAAAATGAAAATTTCAAATTAGTGAATTGCTTGTTAAGTGATAAAGTGTCTACATGCGAAGAAGAAATCACAAATGTTGAATTGCATATTTCTGATCTAGAAGAAAAGGTGAAAAGGTGAAAAGATGATTTGTCTAGATTTATAAAGGGGAAAGAAAATTTAGATAAGGTGTTGGGTGTTAAAGTGAATTTTTAAAAGGAATGTCTTGGATACACCCCGATCAATAAAAAATCTTTTGAAAATAAATTGAAAACATCTTTTGTTCATGCATTCGACATTCCAAGTACTTCAAAAGCACCTCCTCCAAATGTTCAAATTTTTTTTTTCTGAAAATGGTTTTACGAAAAAGAAAAATGTCAACATTAAGCCCTCCATGCCAAATAGATCTCAAAAAGTGAAATCGAATGTTGAATGCTTCTATTGTGGTATGTTTGGCCATGAAATGAATGATTATGTTGTCATGAAAATGGATGATGAAAATGCATGCAAAGATAAATCTTCTTTCAAAAGATAAAGAAATATTTCTTACTTCTATTGTCACAAACTTGGCCATGTGATGGATAATTACTTTATGAAACAAAATGATGATTATCGTGCCATGAATGCTAAGTTTGATTTTCAAAGAAAATTCAGAAATGAGCATGTCTTTCATGCTCAAAGGTTTGCATCCTATAAGAAAAATATGTTTACAAACACTCATGCAAACAATGAGAATTCATTCCGTAAACCCACATCTCCTTGTTGTTTTCATTGTGGGAAGTACGGTCATGTAATGAAAAATTGTTGATTTTTAAGAACTGATAATTTTCATGCTTCTAGAATGAATGCTAAGTTTGATTTTGTTAAATCTGACTCTTTTGAAAATAGAAGATTGAATGCATTTGAAAATTCTTTTGCTCAAAAAGGAAAGTCTTTTGTTAGAGTTGCCACCCCTCAATGCTTTTATTGCGGAAATCATGGACATGTTATTGAGGATTATAGGATTATGAAAAATGATGACAAGGTGGCAATGAAAATGTCGAAGAAAATTTTTGGTAGCATTGCTACTAATCTCAAGAGACCCAAGAAGACTTGGGTGCCCAAATCTGTCAAATGAGCTGGTTTTGATAGAGGTGTGCCTTGAGGTAAATAAAGAATAAAAGGGGTTCTAATAAAAAAGAACAAGATACACTCGAATGGTAAAACCCTAACTTTACTTCTTTTATTGTCAAACTTGGTGATTTTGATGTTTTCCTTCTGCTACTTTGTTATGTTTGAATTACATTTCTTTACAAGCCATTCATGCTCTCATTGAATGAATTTTTGGTATATCAAATGTGATATGTGAAATGACAAATTAAGTCTGTCAAGAAGCTGTCACTATGCGTGAGGTGATCCTCGGATCAAAGTTCTCCGTCTTGTACCAAAATTTAGAAATTCAATTACTGTGGCTTATGAGGAAACATATTTTTTGAATGAAATCAAATTACCTTGATTTGCATGTGCTTTCAAATTGAATCTAAAAAAATTTCTTGTTTCAAAAAGGTAAAAATTTCTGAACTGTGGAATTGCTTGATCACTAATGTAACAATTGGTATTGAATGTTGACCATAGTTCAGTTTAAAGCTCAATGACTTTGTGTGATTATTTTGCAAAAATGATAAGTTGCTTGACATGTTCAAAAATCACTTCTTATTAATAGATGTTCAAACACTTGTCTTGCTCAGTTATTAAATTCTGTTTGAAAGTTGTTGGACACTTGATCATGCGCATCAAAATGCATTTTACATATTCACACAAATATGTCATATCATGTTCAAACTGAAACTCATATCTCATGCAATACTGTTTCGAATGGTCATGGTTGAACTTTTGGGTTTTAAAGAAAATGGTTCTTCATGATAAAATCTGAAATAAAATACTCATGGTTCAGTTCTAAATTCATTGAAAATCCATCTCATGTATTTACTAGCATCATGCTTAGTTGAATGTTTTGGAATGCACATAAACTAAAAATCTACACAAAAAAAAGGATTGCATTGGCATTTTAGCATATCATTCATAGACTCTACATATCATTGTGAATTTGAGTCTCGTTGCATATTTTGATTCATGAGTGTTTGCATGACTGTTTCCATGAATTCTTACATGTGTGTATGTATTTAGCGTATGAAATCATTTCTTGACTCTTCTAAGGCTTAACCTCCTTCATAAATAACAATGTAGTGATTTTAATCATGTGTGATACATTTCATATATTAAGGGGGAGGATTTGATTTCGACCGTACATACATTTAGGGGGAGTCATAGCTGTGTCTTATCAAATTCATTTTATACATGTAAAATAAAATATTACCCCCACACCTTTGCACATAATAAATTTAATGACTTTCATTGATAAGGATTTGAAAAATTCCTTCTAACACTTTAAAGGGAACTTGAATCTCTACATGGACATTAAAGAGTAATCGTGTGGAAAAAATTACCTACCCCGCAAAATTCAATAAGTGGAATGTCAAACTAAGTGTCTGGGAATCCCCATTGAGACAAATGAAGAAACTCACGCCGAACGGTGAAGTAAAAATCCACGTGCGTGATGAATCCAAGTAGCCGGTGTAGATCTATTTAAAATCCACACTTAAATATAATGAGCAATAGATATGATGAAAGCAATAAAATAGCACGAGGTGCTAATGTGGAGGTTGTGATGTGATCGCCAGAGACACGAGGTCTCAAAAGTATAACAATGAAAGCATGGGGAAGGTGATCGCGAAAAATACCTTTAAAAGTGCGGGGACGTGAGTGCTCCTTTCTCTTCTAGATCGGCCGGCCGATGAAGAGAGTTCTTCAATTGATTACCCTTGCAACAAAGACAAACACCAATAAATAAATTGCATTAGATATGTGGTGAGTATAGCATCAAATCCTAAATAAAGATGAGCATGAAATCATGGTGAAGAACACACCTTAAGGGTGTTGGCCCTTAAACCCCTATGCAAAGAGGTGGGGAAAAATATGATGAATGTATGCAAAACATGGAGATGTGCAAGAGATGCACTAAGGGGAGATCTCAATACGATGGTGGAGAAAAATCAATATAACAATGAAACATGATGCATGTATTATGAACTAACAAAAAATACAAATAAGGGGAGATAAGATAGAAAAATCTTGTTTGGTGGCTCCTTTGGCTTGAATGCTCGATGGGAGGAAGCCTCAAAGGGATGAAGAGGTGAACCGTGAAAGAAGCCCCTCCTTAGCCAAGAACAGCCCCTGCGTAAGGAAAGAAGAAGAAAACCAAAAAAAACAGAAGAAAGAAAAAAAAGAAGCAGAAGAACGGAGGGAGGAGAGGAGAAGAAGACAGAAGAGGAAGCAGACGGCAGCAGAAGAAAAGAAGAAGAAGAAGAAAGAAGAAAAGAAGGAAACAGAAGAATCAACGGTAGGAGGAAGAAATCCAAAAATCTGGAGAAAAAGGAGTCCAACCCATTAACAGAGCTCGGAAGCTCTATTAATAAGATAGAAAGGGAGATAAGGAGGGAAGAGTCCAAAGGAGGAAGAGATAAGAACGGGCAAGAGCCCAAAATAGGGGAGGATTAAGCTGGGCAAGAGCCCAAACGAAGCAGGAGTCTCTCTGGGAAAGGTTGCGTTCGTTCGGAGCACAAAAGTGAAACACGACTTGGTTCAGGGCGTCAATTGTTGAATTGACGACCGGCCCAGAGGGCGTTTCTTAAAAACACGCCTTAGATCAGGGCGTTAATTCAAAAATCAAATTTTAGAATTTATTTGAAAAATTGTGAAACACGTCTGATTCAAAGGCGTTAATTAAAACACGCCCTAACAAAAGACGTTAATTTAAAATATTCAAAATAGGGCCATTTTTCATTTCTCAATATTATTTTCCCATTTTTTAGGTGAAGGTGCATCTCGTCTCACTGATTCCAACGACTATTTTTGTGAATTTTTCTGACACCCGGAAGGCCACCAAATCACCCCTAGAAGGGGGTTGAAAATAATATTAAAATATTCAATTTGAAAGTCACGCCCTCACGTACGTCGTGAATTCATTTTTGATTTTTTTTATTCTTTTCAAATTCAAAATAACGCCCTCTTATAAGTCGTTAATTCTTAAAAATTCCGAAAAATTCTCAGAAAAATCTAGAAAAATGGAAATTTGAAAGAATGGACGCCCTCCAATATAGTCGTCAATTTTTTAAGAAACGCCCAAGCCTAAGTCGTTATTTAAAAGACGCCCCAAGTCAAGTCGTTATTTCTGAAAAATACATAAAAATAGAAAAAAATGCCCAGAAAATCTAAAAAAATCCAAAAAAATAGGAAAAAATAGGAAAAGGGTGAAAAAAGGGAGAAATCTAAGAAAAGTGAGAAAAACCACTCAAATAGAACTAATTTGAGGGTCAAATTGGGGCATTACAAGGCAATATGAGATGTACTCACAGTAACGTCAATTTTGGCGTGTCTACAGCTGCCCCGCCTTGGCGTCTGCTTTGCAAGGGAGCAGAGCAAACTGAAAAGTAGATGCCAAGGTGTGATGAGACACGCAATCAACATCACTTGATGAGAATGAAATCAAAAGCTCGAGATGAAGCAAATCTCGGGAAATCCAACGAAATCAACAATGTTTGGATAAAATGGGGAGATGTGCACGCGGTGCACGAAGGAGAATGATCAACTTCCAGCGCGGTGGAAGTACCCCAGGTCACAAACCTGTAGTTTCACCATTGGGGAGCGGTTACCAGCCATGTGGACGTGCTGCAGCCAAGGTGGATCAAAGGGAAAGGATTAAAATAAGATGATAAAATCCAAACAAGGAGCTTTCGAGAAAATCACCCAAAACAGCGACAAAACGAACTGAGGATTCAATTCGGCATGGAATATCTCATATCGAGAAAGATTAAGATCAATTCAACCCTCAAAATCAGCTTATCAGAATGATTTTCCAACGTTAATTCAAAGTCCTACATGAATGCATGCTGGGCTAAAGGGAAAATAACAAATGAAAATATAATATAATCAAGGATAATATTGTTAAACTGCCCAGACTGGGTCAAGAAACCAATTCTGCGAGCTGATACTAAGCCGAAGCCCGTTTATCCACGCACCAACTCGTAAAAGGGAACCATCGTCCCCAGTCTTGGACGGCTCAACGGCCTATCCGTGTGACTAAGACTCCTCTGGAATCATCATTGTTTTTGATGAAGGGGAACTCAAATCCCAGATTTACCAAAGCCACAAGGTCCTTGATATAATCTAGTAGCGTATGTAACATATAGTAAAAATGCATACAGGGAGAGATGGTGGAGCAATAAGCATGGGGAACTGAGAGATGAGCTGCAAGCACCGTGGGACTTTGAGTGATGATGCCCAGCCGGCGGGACCAAGAGCCTCTTCCTGCGCTCAAAAATTCATTAGCCAAGATATAACGAGCAATGAATAAGGCATTTAATCATAGCATGCATAGCATGAATCAAAGCAACCAATCATAGCATATATCATGAACAGCATAAGTCAAATCATGGCATAGCAAAGCATCATTATTTGTTGTTTGTCATGAGATGACAATCTGGCTAACCAAGTTTTGGAGTTAAATAATCAGGATCTGATAATGCCCATCGTCGGAGTAATCAGATGAAACGAGCAGAGTTGATTGAAAGATTTGGAGATGAATAATCATGAGATATGATAATCAGAATGATATAGGGAGATGATGCCCCTGGGTGGCATGTCATGAGAATATTGGGAAGAATCAATAGATTGATAGCAATAAGTAGAGAGAGGACCCATCCCGTGCTTTTGGTCTCTGCAAAGCTGTTCCTGCAAAACACCATCAGAAAATACAATACAAATTTTTGGATTTTGGAATATGCAAATTTTTATGAGTTTTTGGAAAAGATTCAAATTTTTATGGATTTTGAAAATATTCAAATTTTTGTGGAGATTTTGGAAATATTCAAATTTTTGTGGAGATTTTGGAAATATTCAAATTTTTGTGGAGATTTTGGAAATATTGTTAATGCAGCATCAAAGGGTGTTCTGAACCACTGGCTAGGGGTCCTTGTTCCTTCCCTTTTTGCTTAAAACTGTCCAAAGCTGGGCGTGCATTGTAAGGTGGCGCCCTATAACCGACCGCCTTTGATCAACGGTGCCCCTACCAAGGCCATACCCGAGAAACATTCGGTCTTGGAGGGAGAAGAGAAGAATAATTGGAGATAAGCTTTATGCAGGATGGGAGATATCAAGACTTGAATTCCTTCCAAGGTGCTTCCCCTCAAAGAGGTAGTCTGTTGTGCCGGGGCTTTGTGCCTTTGATTTTTAGACCCTTGACATGCATACGACCAGGGTTTTCCCTGCGGGGACTTTGCCACTCTTGACATGTCTTAATTCATACTTTTACTTTTATCGAAATTCTGACTTGATTTTCATAATAGCCCTTTTGGCTAGATGTATATCATGAAAGCTCATATGAAAACTCATATTGATTTTGATTTTGGGTCAAGACTGCCCCTATTTGAGACTCCTCTCGTATTGGGGATTACCTAGGTTGGTCATCTCATCCGTCAACCTCTTGCCCCTGCATGTGGCCGAATAAAGAAGAGAAAAAGACTTCAGATATACTCATGGCATGGCCAAGATAGCAACGGTGTTTTTATCAAAGGAGCCAGCTAAGGACGCCGTGAAGTGTGTGGAATGCCCAGCTAAGGGTTGCTCTTAACAAGCGGGGAGAGAATGTTGAATTCCCAGCGCGGGGTTCTTATTAACCAAAGGTGCTGCAAAGCAAGCCTAAAGACTCTTTTTGAGAATGATTAATTAAACAAAAGCCTAAGATAAAGGTTTAAAACACCACTCTTAATCTCGTTAAGAAGCACTTGATTTTGAAAATCATGCGTGAAGTAATGAGAAAATGATATCATTAAAATGCATACTTACGCCAATATGTTACCTTGCAACCTTTGTAGAAGCAGCTGCTGCGAGAGCGATCTTGATCATCGTGGATAGTCCTCTTTGGCAGTCAAAAGATTGGAAGCAAAGGATTTGAAAGTGGCTTAACAAGAGGAGTGGTGCCAAGACCAGACTCAGACGAATAAGGAGAAAAGGAAGAGAGGCGAGGGCTAGAACTCCCTCACTAAGGTGTGGAGACCCTGATCACATGAACAGTCTACAGAAGGAGAGGAGAATTAGAAGGAGGAGTGAGGACTAAAGCCTCGAAAGCAATGGGAGAAGGGCAAATGCCCAAGGCAGTGGATGTGGAAGAAGTTGGGTCAGACCCAGAATCAGGAGGAATTAGAAGAAGAAATTGGTAGATAGAAAGAGGTGGATCCGAAGGGTCCGGAGGCAGAGGAGAATCATGGGAAGACCATCCGGAGGCTCCGGTGGGATACTAAAGAAGGGACGCGATGCCCTAGAAAGAAATATGGAAAAAGATGATGGAAAAGGAAGAAGAAGATGAAAGATGTGATGTTTTGGAGGATTAGAAAGATGAATCGGAGGAAAGATGGGGGGTCCGGAGGTTCCGGAGGAAGTAAATGGAAAGGGACGCGATGTCCAGGGAGGAGAGGAAAATCCGGAGGTTCCGGAGGAATGAAATCAGGAAGGAGAAGATGGAAAGGGGCGTCGTGCCCGGGGAAAAGATAGAGAGAATCAGATGAAGAATCCGGAGGTTCCGGAGGAATGATGGAAGGAGGGACGCGATGCCCAAGAAGGTCCGGAGGTTCCGGTGAAATGAGGTGGAAGGGGGCGCGATGCCCGAGGGGAAAGTCCGGAGGTTCCGGAGGAAGCAAATAGAAAGGGGCGTGATGCCCGGGGAAAAGATAGAGAGAATCAGATGAAGAATCCGGAGGTTCCGGAGGAATGAAATCAGTAAGGAGAAGATGGAAAGGTGCGTCGTGCCCGAGAGAAAGGTCCGGAGGTTCCGGAGAAATAGAATCAGAAAGGGCGAGATGCCCAAAGAGGAGGGATAAAATTCCTGGAGGTTCCAGGGAAATGGCAGGAAGGGGGACGCGATGCCCCAAGGAGAGTGGATAAAAGGATGAATATGAATAAGATGGGAAATGCGGAATATCCGGCGGTGCCGGAAGGCGGGGAAGATACGGGTTTGGAAACCCGGGAAGCAGGAGGTGCAAATGTATGCAAAATGATGGATGCAATGAATGCAAAGAATGGAATGAATGAATGAATGAAAAATGCATGAAATTCGAAGAAGATGAAGAATGTGAAGAGTGAGAAGGTGAGATCCTCCTCTTTTCCCTTGGAGTGGCCCATGAAGAAAAGGTGATTGAAATGGATATGGATGAAGTTGAATGAACAAGAGTGGAAGAAATAGGGGACGACCCCTTAAGACAATTGCCCCTCCACGGCAGTGAACATGTACGACCAATTGGCCCAATAAAGGAAGCTTCAATAAATGACCACCCCCTTGGAAAGCGAAGATCAATAAGGTGAGGGAGTCGTAGAGTTGGAACATGAAGCATCGCCATGCCCATTGATGGTGATGAATATGGATGTTGAATAAAATGGGCATTCGCCCCTTGTAAGGAATAATGAATTCGGAATTCGAAATTGGAACAAGGGGTGCCCTGCCCGGCCCTTAGACGGCATCAACGCCCGGCATGGCGGCGACTTGGCTTCTTCGACCGTGCTTGGCACAATAACCCGATTGTCATCCGGCAAATGAATTCTTGAATCTTGAATGGCACGGCCAAATCCTTGCTGCCCGGCTCTTGATTATCTTCAGCACCTGTGCTTGCAGAAGGCCCCCCATTCCGAGTAGTAAGGGAGGTGAAGCGGAGGCGGAAGGCTCCATGAATGGTGGAGTTATAATGGAAGGTGTTGGCGTAAGTGGAGGCGGAGGTTCAAACACATCGAGTTTCTCCCTTTGCTTGCAAGCGGTCGGGATTGGCTCGGGTGCAAAAAGTGGTGGATCCTGCTCAGAATTAACCATAGGTAAAGGCGAAAGGCTATGTGGTGGAGGTATGGGTTTTGGGGTTAAAGGCATAATGGAGGGTAATGGTGGTGAAATTGGGTAAGTGGAGGCCGAGGTGGAGGCTAGTGGGAGGCTGATTAGGGAAGGTTTAATGATGGGTTCGACGGAGGCTAATGGTGTGGAGGTAGATGGCTTAACGGGTGGAGGTTTAATGGTGGAAGGCTTGGGGGAGGCCAGTGTTGCGGGGGTTAATGGTGTAATAGGGGGAGGTGTGATGTATGCGGCGTCAAGGATAGGAGGAGACTTACAATGTGCCGGTGTGGGTGATTGAAGTATCGACCCATCATCGTAACACCAATTAGTCTCATAAATAGGGATTGGATCGGGGATGGTTTCATCCTGAGCAGGAGGTTCATCGAATGAAAGTGGAGGGAGCGGGAAATTAAGGAAACTCGGAAGGGGTGCCTGCGGAGCTTCATCATCATCGTACGCTGCCTCAGATTCTTCAATTGTCGGCTCTTCCTCGCTTGGAATGCCGAAGTCATAATCATCCATCCTGTCTTTCCATTCATTCTCCATCTTTGTAATTTCGTCTAAAGCGGCATGGAGAGGATTGACTGGAGTAGGAGGAGCCATGACCCTCTTTATTTGTTCCTCCATCAAAGTAATCTTATCGAGCAGAGTTTGCTGGAGGGGTGTAACATGAACAACAGGAGGTTGGCAGGGCCTTGAAGGAGGAGGGGCCACATAAAAAGGCCGTGGAGGGGAGTTGACGGGATGACCCGTAAAAGAACCCGGACGGGCCGGATTGCAAGGAGTAAAAGGGCCTCGGGGCCGTGTTGGAGGAGGAATAGAAGGAGGTGGGTGTCGGACCACCCGAGTAAAATGAATAGGGGGAGATGGGTAATGGGCTACCCGAATATGATTGGAAGGAGGAGGTGGGTGATGGGCCACCCGTGTAGAATTGGAGGAGATGGGTGATGGGCCACCCGAATAGAATTGGAGGGAGATGCATGAGATGTACCCTCAACGGCAGCCTTAAGGGCTTGGATCTGTTGAGGGGTAAGATGATCTAATGCATGCAAGATTTGAGAGACTTCTCGTCATTAGGATGAGACGGTCCCGAGGGAATAGTGGCTCGAAATTGAGGAGGGGGACCATAAGATGGACATTGCCCATGGGTCGGGCATGACCATGAGAATAAGGGCGTGGTCCCTTGAAAGAATGGTGAGAATGCTGATTAACATGTTGAAATTGAGGATATGAAGTGCTAGGCTGTGCATCCTCATGAATCGAATTGAACATGTTTCTATCATGGTAAGCCATTATATAATCAAAATTCTCAATAATTATGCAAATAGCACACAAGTTGGAATGGTTACCGTGATTTTGATTTGTTTAATCCTTGGTGAATTAAGGATTTTAATAAAGTTTGGAAAGATTCACACAAGGAGAGTCCTAGTTTCAATATGATTCACTTCAATGCCAACTAGGAACTCTCACTCACCACGTGTTAGGCCAACTATATCGGGACTCCAAAAGGGTACAACCTGCCCGGCGTCCGTGAGGGAATCCACGGATGCGGGGACTTATGGACGCTTGGTTTAGGAATTTCCAATCCAAAGAGACGGAATGCTCAATGGAGGGTCGTTCCTTCACCAAGGGGGTGTGTGGCTCCTAGTATAAAGAGATAAGGCCTCTCAAACCAATGCAGAATGAATGAATGAATGCAAGATATAAGCAGAAATATGATACAGTGATAAACAAAGGAGTTCGGTGAAAACACAGGAATAAGACGCCCTCGGGCAGGGCGCTATAAATCAAAAGACGCCCTGGGGCAGGGCGCTACCAATGGAAAAGACGCCCTGGGGCAGGGCGTGAAACACTGTGAGGAGATGCCAACCAAGTCAAGAAACGCCCCGTGGTGAGGCGTTACAAATAAAAGGACGCCCTTGACCAAGGGCGTCAAATCATGAAACAGCGCCTTGGTGTGAGGCGCTAATCAAGAAAGAAACGCCCTGGGGAAGGGCGTGAATTCAACAGATCACCAAATATAATAAAAACGCGTCCTGACAGAAGGCGTTAAACATGGAAAAGGCGCCCTATGCTAGGGCGTTAACAAAAAACGCGCCTCTGTCAGAGGCGTTAATTGCCTTATTCCAGAAACTCTTCACGGCCAGCAGTAGCAGAGAAACACTCACAGAGTCAATCACAGTCAATCAACAAATATGAATATCAAAACATAATCATGCTCATCAAATTTTATTTTTTTTGGATAAAGTGGGATTTCAAAAAGAAATCTATCAACTGACAAATCACAAGTGGGACAAGAAAACAATGGAGGGTGCCCGAGGGGCACAAAGGAGGGGTACCGTGGGTACCAATAGGAAAGGGCACGCGAGGGTGCCAAGGGGAAAGGGGTAATCAAATGAAGAACACAAAGTGTCCCACCGTGATCGCCAATTTGTAGATCTATTTAAAATCCACACTTAAATATAATGAGCAATAGATATGATGAAAGCAATAAAATAGCACGAGGTGCTAATGTGGAGGTTGTGATGTGATCGCCAGAGACACGAGGTCTCAAAAGTATAACAATGAAAGCATGGGGAGGTGATCGCGAAAATACCTTAAAAGTGCGGGGACGTGAGTGCTCCTTTCTCTTCTAGATCGGCCGGCCGATGAAGAGAGTTCTTCAATTGATTACCCTTGCAACAAAGACAAACACCAATAAATAATTGCATTAGATATGTGGTGAGTATAGCATCAAATCCTAAATAAAGATGAGCATGAAATCATGGTGAAGAACACACCTTAAGGGTGTTGGCCCTTAAACCCCTATGCAAAGAGGTGGGGAAAATATGATGAATGTATGCAAAACATGGAGATGTGCAAGAGATGCACTAAGGGGAGATCTCAATACGATGGTGGAGAAAAATCAATAAACAATGAAACATGATGCATGTATTATGAACTAACAAAAAATACAAATAAGGGGAGATAAGATAGAAAAATCTTGTTTGGTGGCTCCTTTGGCTTGAATGCTCGATGGGAGGAAGCCTCAAAGGGATGAAGAGGTGAACCGTGAAAGAAGCCCCTCCTTAGCCAAGAACAGCCCCTGCGTAAGGAAAGAAGAAGAAAACCAAAAAAAACAGAAGAAAGAAAAACAAAAGAAGCAGAAGAACGGAGGGAGGAGAGGAGAAGAAGACAGAAGAGGAAGCAGACGGCAGCAGAAGAAAAGAAGAAGAAGAAGAAAGAAGAAAAGAAGGAAACAGAAGAATCAACGGTAGGAGGAAGAAATCCGAAAATCTGGAGAAAAAGGAGTCCAACCCATTAACAGAGCTCGGAAGCTCTATTAATAAGATAGAAAGGGAGATAAGGAGGGAAGAGTCCAAAGGAGGAAGAGATAAGAACGGGCAAGAGCCCAAAATAGGGGAGGATTAAGCTGGGCAAGAGCCCAAACGAAGCAGGAGTCTCTCTGGGAAAGGTTGCGTTCGTTCGGAGCACAAAAGTGAAACACGACTTGGTTCAGGGCGTCAATTGTTGAATTGACGACCGGCCCAGAGGGCGTTTCTTAAAAACACGCCTTAGATCAGGGCGTTAATTCAAAAATCAAATTTTAGAATTTATTTGAAAAATTGTGAAACACGTCTGATTCAAAGGCGTTAATTAAAACACGCCCTAACAAAAGACGTTAATTTAAAATATTCAAAATAGGGCCATTTTTCATTTCTCAATATTATTTTCCCATTTTTTAGGTGAAGGTGCATCTCGTCTCACTGATTCCAACGACTATTTTTGTGAATTTTTCTGACACCCGGAAGGCCACCAAATCACCCCTAGAAGGGGGTTGAAAATAATATTAAAATATTCAATTTGAAAGTCACGCCCTCACGTACGTCGTGAATTCATTTTTGATTTTTTTTATTCTTTTCAAATTCAAAATAACGCCCTCGTTAAGTCGTTAATTCTAAAAATTCCGAAAAATTCTCAGAAAAATCTAGAAAAATGGAAATTTGAAAGAATGGACGCCCTCCAATATAGTCGTCAATTTTTTAAGAAACGCCCATGTATAAGTCGTTATTTAAAAGACGCCCCAAGTCAAGTCGTTATTTCTGAAAAATACATAAAAATAGAGAAAAATGCCAGAAAATCTAAAAAATCCAGAAAAATAGGAAAAAATAGGAAAAGAGAGGAAAAAAGGGAGAAATCTAAGAAAAGTGAGAAAAACCACTCAAATAGAACTAATTTGAGGGTCAAATTGGGGCATTACAAGGCAATATGAGATGTACTCAAAGTAACGTCAATTTTGGCGTGTCTACAGCTGCCCCGCCTTGGCGTCTGCTTTGCAAGGGAGCAGAGCAAACTGAAAAGTAGATGCCAAGGTGTGATGAGACACGCAATCAACATCACTTGATGAGAATGAAATCAAAAGTACGAGATGAAGCAAATCTCGGGAAATCAACGAAATCAACAATGTTTGGATAAAAGGGGAGATGTGCACGCGGTGCACGAAGGAGATAAAATAAATGATCAACTTCCAGCGCGGTGGAAGTACCCCAGGTCACAAACCTGTAGTTTCACCATTGGGGAGCGGTTACCAGCCAGTGGACGTGCTGCAGCCAAGGTGGATCAAAGGGAAAGGATTGAAAATAAGATGATAAAATCCAAACAAGGAGCTTTCGAGAAAATCACCCAAAACAGCGACAAAACGAACTGAGACTCAATTCGGCATGGAATATCTCATATCTAGAAAGATTAAGATCAATTCAACCCTCAAAATCAGCTTATCAGAATGATTTTCACAATGTTATTCAAAGTCCTACATGAATGCATGCTGGGCTAAAGGGAAAAATAATCAAATGAAAATATAGAGTAATCAAGGATAATATTGTTAAACTGCCGAGACTGAGTCAAGAAACTCATTCTGCGAGCTGATACTAAGCCGAAGCCCGTTTATCCACGCACCAATTCGCAAAAGGGAACCATCGTCCCCAATCTTGGACGGCTCAACGGCCTATCCGTGTGACTAGGACTCCTCTGGAATCATCATTGTTTTTGATGAAGGGGAACTCAAATCCCAGATTTACCAAAGCCACAAGGTCCTTGATATAATCTAGTAACATATGTAACATATAGTAGAATGCATACAGGGAGATGGTGATAGCAATAAGCATGGGAACTGAGAAATGAGCTGCAAGCACCGTGGGACTTGGATGATGATGCCCAGTCGGCGGGACCAAGAGCTTCTTATCCTGCGCTCAAAAATTCATTAGCCAAGATATAACAAGCAATGAATAAAGCATTTAATCATAGCATGCATAGCATGAATCAAAGCAACCAATCATAGCATATATCATGAACAGCATAAGTCAAATCATGGCATAGCAAAGCATCATTATTTGTTGTTTGTCATGAAGATGACAATCTGACTAATCAAGTTTTGGAGTTAAATAATCAGGATCTGATAATGCCCGTCGGCGGAGTAATCAGATGAAACGAGCAGGAGTTGATTGAAAGATTTGGAGATGAATAATCATGAGATATGATAATCAGAATGATATAGGGAGATGATGCCCCTGGGTGGCATGTCATGAGAATATTGGGAAGAATCAATAGATTGATAGCAATAAGTAGAGAGAGGACCCATCCCGTGCTTTTGGTCTCTGCAAAGCTGTTCCTGCAAAACACCATCAGAAAATACAATGCAATTTTTGGATTTTGGAAATATGCAAATTTTTATGGAGTTTTGGAATATGCAAATTTTTATGAGTTTTGAAAAAGATATTCAAATTTTTATGAGTTTTGATCAATATGCAAATTTTTGTGAAGTTTTGAGAAAGGTATTCAAATTTTTATGGATTTTGGACAAGAAATATTCAATTTTTTGTTTGATTTTGGTTAGACATTGCTAAAGCAGCATCAAAGGGTGTTTTAAACCACTGGCTAGGGGTCCTCGTTCCTTCCCTTTTTGCTTAAAACTGTCCAAAGCTGGGCGTGCATTGTAAGGTGGCGCCCTATAACCGACCGCCTTTGATCAACGGTGCCCCTACCAAGGCCATACCCGAGAAACATTCGGTCTTGGAGGGAGAAGAGAAGAATAATTGGAGATAAGCTTTACGTAGGATGGGAGATATCAAGACTTGAATTCCTTCCAAGGTACTTCCCCTCAAAGAGGTAGTCTGTTGTGCCGGGGCTTTGTGCCTTTGATTTTTAGACCCTTGACATTCATACGACCAGGGTTTTCCCTGCGGGGACTTTGCCACTCTTGACATGCCTTAATTCATACTTTTGCTTTTATCGAAATTTTGACTTGATTTTCATAATGGCCCTTTTGGCGAGATATGTATAATGAAAACTCATATTGATTTTCTTTGGGTCAAGACTGCCCCTATTTGAGACTCCTCTCGTATTGGGATTACCAAGGTTGGTCATCTCATCCGTCAACCTCTTGCCCCTGCATGTGGCCGAATAAAGAAGAGAAAAGACTTCCAGATATACTCATGGCATGGCCAAGATAGCAACGGTGTTTTATCAAAGGAGCCAGCTAAGGACGCCGTGAAGTGTGTGGAATGCCCAGCTAAGGGTTGCTCTTAACAAGCGGGGAGAGAATGTTGAATTCCCAGCGCGGGGTTCTTATTACCAAAGGTGCTGCAAAGCAAGCCTAAAGACTCTTTTGAGAATGATTTAATTAAACAAAAGCCTAAGATAAAGGTTTAAAACACCACTCTTAATCTCGTTAAGAAGCACTTGATTTTGAAAATCATGCGTGAAGTAATGAGAAAATGATATCATTAAAATGCGTACTTACGCCAATATGTTACCTTGCAACCTTTGTAGAAGCAGCTGCTGCGAGGCGATGTTGATCATCGTGGGATAGTCCTCTTTGGCAGTCCATAGGATTGGAAGCAAAGGATTGAAAGTGGCTTAACAAGAAGGAGTGGTGCCAAGACCAGACTCAGATGAATAAGGAAAAAAGGAAGAGAGGCGAGGGCTAGAACTCCCTCATTAAGGCGCGGAGACCCTGATTACAAGGAACAGTTTACAAAAGAAGCGGAAAATTAGGAGGTGGAGTGAGGACTAAAGCCTCTAAAACAATGGGAGAAAGGGCAAATGCCCAAAGCAGTGGATGTGGAAGAAGTTGGGTCAGACCCAGAATTAGGAGGAATCAGAAGAAGAAATTGGTAGATGGAAAGAGGTGGATCCGAAGGGTCCGGAGGCAGAGGAGAATCATGGGAAGACCCATCCGGAGGCTCCGGTGGGATAATAAAGGAAGGGTCGCGATGCCCTAGAAAGAAATATGGAAAAAGATGATGGAAAAGGAAGAAGAAGATGAAAGATGTGATGTTTTGGAGGATTAGAAAGATGAATCGGAGGAAAGATGGGGGGTCCGGAGGTTCCGGAGGAAGTAAATGGAAAGGGACGTGATGTCCAGGGAGGAGAGGAAAATCCGGAGGTTCCGGAGGAATGAAATCAGGAAGGAGAAGATGGAAAGGGGCGTCGTGCCCGGGGAAAAGATAGAGAGAATCAGATGAAGAATCCGGAGGTTCCGGAGGAATGATGGAAGGAGGGACGCGATGCCCAAGAAGGTCCGGAGGTTCCGGTGAAATGAGGTGGAAGGGGGCGCGATGCCCGAGGGAAAGTCCGGAGGTTCCGGAGGAAGCAAATAGAAAGGGGCGTGATGCCCGGGGAAAAGATAGAGAGAATCAGATGAAGAATCCGGAGGTTCCGGAGGAATGAAATCAGTAAGGAGAAGATGGAAAGGTGCGTCGTGCCCGAGAGAAAGGTCCGGAGGTTCCGGAGAAATAGAATCAGAAAGGGCGAGATGCCCAAAGAGGAGGGATAAAATTCCTGGAGGTTCCAGGGAAATGGCAGGAAGGGGGACGCGATGCCCCAAGGAGAGTGGATAAAAGGATGAATATGAATAAGATGGGAAATGCGGAATATCCGGCGGTGCCGGAAGGCGGGGAAGATACGGGTTTGGAAACCCGGGAAGCAGGAGGTGCAAATGTATGCAAAATGATGGATGCAATGAATGCAAAGAATGGAATGAATGAATGAATGAAAAATGCATGAAATTCGAAGAAGATGAAGAATGTGAAGAGTGAGAAGGTGAGATCCTCCTCTTTTCCCTTGGAGTGGCCCATGAAGAAAAGGTGATTGAAATGGATATGGATGAAGTTGAATGAACAAGAGTGGAAGAAATAGGGGACGACCCCTTAAGACAATTGCCCCTCCACGGCAGTGAACATGTACGACCAATTGGCCCAATAAAGGAAGCTTCAATAAATGACCACCCCCTTGGAAAGCGAAGATCAATAAGGTGAGGGAGTCGTAGAGTTGGAACATGAAGCATCGCCATGCCCATTGATGGTGATGAATATGGGATGTTGAATAAAATGGGCATTCGCCCCTTGTAAGGAATAATGAATTCGGAATTCGGAAATTGGAACAAGGGGTGCCCTGCCCGGCCCTTAGACGGCATCAACGCCCGGCATGGCGGCGACTTGGCTTCTTCGACCGTGCTTGGCACAATAACCCGATTGGCATCCGGCAAATGAATTCTTGAATCTTGAATGGCACAGTCGGCCAAAGTCTTCTGCCCGGCTCTTGCTTATCTTCAGCACCTGTGCTTGCAGAAGGCCCCCCTTCCGAGTACAAAGGGAGGTGAGGCGAGGCGGAAGGCTCCGTGATGGTGGAGTTATAATGGAAGGTGTTGGCTAAGTGGAGGCGGAGGTTCAAACACATCGAGTTTCTCCCTTTGCTTGCAAGCGGTCGGGATTGGCTCGGGTGCAAAAAGTGGTGGATCCTGCTCAGAATTAACCATAGGTAAAGGCGAAAGGCTATGTGGTGGAGGTATGGGTTTTGGGGTTAAAGGCATAATGGAGGGTAATGGTGGTGAAATTGGGTAAGTGGAGGCCGAGGTGGAGGCTAATGGGAGGCTGATTAGGGAAGGTTTAATGATGGGTTCGACGGAGGCTAATGGTGTGGAGGTAGATGGCTTAACGGGTGGAGGTTTAATGGTGGAAGGCTTGGGGGAGGCCAGTGTTGCGGGGGTTAATGGTGTAATAGGGGGAGGTGTGATGTATGCGGCGTCAAGGATAGGAGGAGACTTACAATGTGCCGGTGTGGGTGATTGAAGTATCGACCCATCATCGTAACACCAATTAGTCTCATAAATAGGGATTGGATCGGGGATGGTTTCATCCTGAGCAGGAGGTTCATCGAATGAAAGTGGAGGGAGCGGGAAATTAAGGAAACTCGGAAGGGGTGCCTGCGGAGCTTCATCATCATCGTACGCTGCCTCAGATTCTTCAATTGTCGGCTCTTCCTCGCTTGGAATGCCGAAGTCATAATCATCCATCCTGTCTTTCCATTCATTCTCCATCTTTGTAATTTCGTCTAAAGCGGCATGGAGAGGATTGACTGGAGTAGGAGGAGCCGTGACCCTCTTTATTTGTTCCTCCATCAAAGTAATCTTATCGAGCAGAGTTTGCTGGAGGGGTGTAACATGAACAACAGGAGGTTGGCAGGGCCTTGAAGGAGGAGGGGCCGCATAAAAAGGCCGTGGAGGGGAGTTGACGGGATGACCCGTAAAAGAACCCGGACGGGCCGGATTGCAAGGAGTAAAAGGGCCTCGGGGCCGTGTTGGAGGAGGAATAGAAGGAGGTGGGTGTCGGACCACCCGAGTAAAATGAATAGGGGGAGATGGGTAATGGGCTACCCGAATATGATTGGAAGGAGGAGGTGGGTGATGGGCCACCCGTGTAGAATTGGAGGGAGATGGGTGATGGGCCACCCGAATAGAATTGGAAGGAGGGAGAGATGCATGAGATGTACCCTCAACGGCAGCCTTAAGGGCTTGGATCTGTTGAGGGGTAAGATGATCTAATGTATGGATGATTCGAGAGACCTTCTCGTCATTGGGAGGAGACGGTCCCGAGGGAATAGTGGCTCGAACTTGAAGAGGGGGACCATAAGAATGGACATTGCCCATGGGTTGGGTATGACCATGAGAATAAGGACGTGGTCCCTTGAAAGAATGGTGAGAATGCTGATTAACATGTTGAAATTGAGGATATGAAGTGCTAGGTTGTGCATCCTCATGAATTGAATTGAACATGTTTCTATCATGGTAAGCCATTATATAATCAAAATTCTCAATAATTATGCAAATAAGCACACAAGTTGGAATGGTTACCGTGATTTTGATTTGTTTAATCCTTGGTGAATTAATGAATTTTAATAAAGTTTGGAAAGATTCACACAAGGAGAGTCCTAGTTTCAATATGATTCACTTCAATGCCAACTAGGAACTCTCACTCACCACGTGTTAGGCCAACTATATCGGGACTCCAAAAGGGTACAACCTGCCCGGCGTCCGTGAGGGAATCCACGGGTGCGGGGACTTATGGAGGCTTGGTTTAGGAATTTCCAATCCAAAGAGACGGAATGCTCAATGGAGGGTCGTTCCTTCACCAAGGGGGTGTGTGGCTCCTAGTATAAAGAGATAAGGCCTCTCAAACCAATGCAGAATGAATGAATGAATGCAAGATATAAGCAGAAATATGATACAGTGATAAACAAAGGAGTTCGGTGAAAACACAGGAATAAGACGCCCTCGGGCAGGGCGCTATAAATCAAAAGACGCCCTGGGGCAGGGCGCTACCAATGGAAAAGACGCCCTGGGGCAGGGCGTGAAACACTGTGAGGAGATGCCAACCAAGTCAAGAAACGCCCCGTGGTGAGGCGTTACAAATAAAAGGACGCCCTTGACCAAGGGCGTCAAATCATGAAACAGCGCCTTGGTGTGAGGCGCTAATCAAGAAAGAAACGCCCTGGGGAAGGGCGTGAATTCAACAGATCACCAAATATAATAAAAACGCGTCCTGACAGAAGGCGTTAAACATGGAAAAGGCGCCCTATGCTAGGGCGTTAACAAAAAACGCGCCTCTGTCAGAGGCGTTAATTGCCTTATTCCAGAAACTCTTCACGGCCAGCAGTAGCAGAGAAACACTCACAGAGTCAATCACAGTCAATCAACAAATATGAATATCAAAACATAATCATGCTCATCAAATTTTATTTTTTTTGGATAAAGTGGGATTTCAAAAAGAAATCTATCAACTGACAAATCACAAGTGAGACAAGAAAACAATGGAGGGTGCCCGAGGGGCACAAAGGAGGGGTACCGTGGGTACCAATAGGAAAGGGCACGCGAGGGTGCCAAGGGGAAAGGGGTAATGAAAGAAGAACACAAAGTGTCCCACCGTGATCGCCAATTTGTAGATCTATTTAAAATCCACACTTAAATATAATGAGCAATAGATATGATGAAAGCAATAAAATAGCACGAGGTGCTAATGTGGAGGTTGTGATGTGATCGCCAGAGACACGAGGTCTCAAAAGTATAACAATGAAAGCATGGGGAAGGTGATCGCGAAAAATACCTTTAAAAGTGCGGGGACGTGAGTGCTCCTTTCTCTTCTAGATCGGCCGGCCGATGAAGAGAGTTCTTCAATTGATTACCCTTGCAACAAAGACAAACACCAATAAATAAATTGCATTAGATATGTGGTGAGTGTAGCATCAAATCCTAAATAAAGATGAGCATGAAATCATGGTGAAGAACACACCTTAAGGGTGTTGGCCCTTAAACCCCTATGCAAAGAGGTGGGGAAAAATATGATGAATGTATGCAAAACATGGAGATGTGCAAGAGATGCACTAAGGGGAGATCTCAATACGATGGTGGAGAAAAATCAATATAACAATGAAACATGATGCATGTATTATGAACTAACAAAAAATACAAATAAGGGGAGATAAGATAGAAAAATCTTGTTTGGTGGCTCCTTTGGCTTGAATGCTCGATGGGAGGAAGCCTCAAAGGGATGAAGAGGTGAACCGTGAAAGAAGCCCCTCCTTAGCCAAGAACAGCCCCTGCGTAAGGAAAGAAGAAGAAAACCAAAAAAAACAGAAGAAAGAAAAACAAAAGAAGCAGAAGAACGGAGGGAGGAGAGGAGAAGAAGACAGAAGAGGAAGCAGACGGCAGCAGAAGAAAAGAAGAAGAAGAAGAAAGAAGAAAAGAAGGAAACAGAAGAATCAACGGTAGGAGGAAGAAATCCGAAAATCCGGAGAAAAAGGAGTCCAACCCATTAACAGAGCTCGGAAGCTCTATTAATAAGATAGAAAGGGAGATAAGGAGGGAAGAGTCCAAAGGAGGAAGAGATAAGAACGGGCAAGAGCCCAAAATAGGGGAGGATTAAGCTGGGCAAGAGCCCAAACGAAGCAGGAGTCTCTCTGGGAAAGGTTGCGTTCGTTCGGAGCACAAAAGTGAAACACGACTTGGTTCAGGGCGTCAATTGTTGAATTGACGACCGGCCCAGAGGGCGTTTCTTAAAAACACGCCTTAGATCAGGGCGTTAATTCAAAAATCAAATTTTGGAATTTATTTGAAAAATTGTGAAACACGTCTGATTCAAAGGCGTTAATTAAAACACGCCCTAACAAAAGACGTTAATTTAAAATATTCAAAATAGGGCCATTTTTCATTTCTTAATATTATTTTCCCATTTTTTAGGTGAAGGTGCATCTCGTCTCACTGATTCCAACGACTATTTTTATGAATTTTTCTGACACCCGGAAGGCCACCAAATCACCCCTAGAAGGGGGTTGAAAATAATATTAAAATATTCAATTTGAAAGTCACGCCCTCACGTACGTCGTGAATTCATTTTTAATTTTTTTTATTCTTTTCAAATTCAAAATAACGCCCTCTTATAAGTCGTTAATTCTTAAAAATTCTGAAAAATTCTCAGAAAAATCTAGAAAAATGGAAATTTGAAAGAATGGACGCCCTCCAATATAGTCGTCAATTTTTTAAGAAACGCCCAAGCCTAAGTCGTTATTTAAAAGACGCCCCAAGTCAAGTCGTTATTTCTGAAAAATACATAAAAATAGAGAAAAATGCCCAGAAAATCTAAAAAAATCCAAAAAAATAGGAAAAAATAGGAAAAGAGAGGAAAAAGGGAGAAATCCAAGAAAAGTGAGAAAAATCATTTAAATAGAGGTAATTCGAGGGTCAAATGGGGGCATTGCACGGCAATATGAAATATACTCAAAATAATGTCAATTTTAGCGTGTCTACAGCCGGGAATCCCCATTGAGACGTATGAGGAAACTCGCACCAAACGGTGAAGTCCATTAAAAGAAACAAAATCTGGGTTGTGCGAAGATA
Organism: Amorphophallus konjac; assembly: GCA_022559845.1. Classification (NCBI taxonomy): domain Eukaryota; kingdom Viridiplantae; phylum Streptophyta; class Magnoliopsida; order Alismatales; family Araceae; genus Amorphophallus; species Amorphophallus konjac. The sequence goes on along the minus strand of CM040117.1, from coordinate 184,101,861 downwards.
CCGAAAATCGAGAATATAAAGTGAAAGTGTAGAGAGGAGATTATCTTCTAGTGTTCTTTAGAAAATCTGAATATCCATATATTTTGAAGTTCATTGTTCATGCATCACATTTCACATATGGGTATTTTTGTGATGAATGTATACTATGGATTTGCTTACATTCATAGTTTATGTAGTACTTCTAGTTGTGTATGTAAAACTCCTTTAGTTATGCTTCATGTCTTATATTTTGAAATGGAATCACATGCTCTTTTCTTAACCTGTGCCTCAGTTAGGGGGAGTTCTATAAGTAATATTTGCGTGCATGATAGTTGTGTTTGTGTGCTTGCATGTTCATACATTCCCCTCTTTGGTCTAATTCTGAGCATAAATTTTGCATTTGAAGGATGAAAGTCACAATGTGCATTGCTACATGTCTTGCATTCTTAGCATTCACTTAGTGCATATTTTTAGCATTTGGAAGATGAAACTCATGGTGTGCACTCTTGCATATTTGGCATTTTCAACGTGCATATAGTTCATACATGATATCAACTTGAACACTTCATGTTGCACATATCTTCCAACAATTTGAACAATATTTGGTATCATATCTTTGGGCCAACAATTAGTAACATTTGGCATAAGAATTGGTATCATATCTTCAAGCCTCACATGTTCATTTCATTTCTAATAACCCCACTGTCAGTTGCCTTTTTGTAGATGAGAAAAGGGGGGAGAATGGTTTGTGTGCTCAATAATTAATGCCTTATGATTTTGTGCTTAATGAAAGAGAGTAGCTTTGTGGGGGAGAATGTGATTGAATGCCTTATCTTTCATTCTAATAATGATTCATTGAAATGCTTCTACTCTATCTTTTGGAACTCTCGCACACATCATTTTGTCACCATCAAAAAGGGGGAGATTATTGCATCCCCTAGTTGATGTTTGGTGTTTGGTGTTAATGATAACAAAATGATTGTGCTTGTGTGTGTTTCGTTGAGCAACATGTATGCATCTTGGTTGATGAGTTAAAAGATGACTTCAATGTTCTCACTTAGAAGTCATATGAATGGTTGTTGTTTAAGGAACTCATGCTATGTTTATCTTGGCTTGTAGGATCAAAATCCATGGTTCATGCTTGGAAGTCAAAGAAGTCAATCAATGAAGTTCTTATTCAAAAAGGGAGTTAACTCACTCATTGTATTATGTAGACTCCCTCAATGTTTCATGCATTTCATCAAATAGGCTTTCAAAGTCTTGGTTGGGTATTTTCATGCATTTCCTCGTGAGATTTTTGGGCTTGAAATATGCTCAACCTATTAACTTGAAATTTGATAAATGTGATTTTAATGATGCTTACTCATTATATGGAGTCATGGACATTTGGTTTTGGCAATTCAAGTCAATGTGCATAGTGTGCTTCAAATGCTAATATGATAATCATGGTTTTAGGGGTGATTCAATTCTAGCTTGAACTACATGTTAAATGGTATATTTTCATTTTGGAAATGGAAGTTTTAAAGGCTAGAATTGTTTAAATGGGTTTCATACATTTTTCACATGAGACTTTTGAGGCTAGTCACATGTTCAAGATTGTCATGCATATCTAAGTGGAAGTTGGTATGATAATAGCCCTATTGCCTAGATACATGATGATTTGAACTCTGTCTTGGTTGTGGAGATTGTGAAGAAGGGTCATGATTGAACCTTGAGAAAGTTGATCAAATTGTTCATGTGATTTTCATGCTTTTCCTTCATGCATATTTTTCTAAGGCTTTATGAGCTAGCTAAGTGTTAATGAACTCCTAATGCAAATCTTGGTTTAAATGAGTTGGATAGATGTTATAAATTCTTCATGCAAACCTTGACAAAGATTAGTTGAAACATATTCTCTCATTATATGAAATTTGTGTTCATGATGCTATCTCATTGCATAAAGGAATAGGAATATGATCTTGATCCTAAGTTAAAGTTAATGATGCCCTCAAAGTATTCACATTCACCTTGTTCATGTGCTTTATATGTATATACATCATGCATCTTGTACATGGGGTCATTGAATGTGAATCTACCTTGTTTTCCCTTTGTTTCTGCATTCTGTAGGTTTTCGGTCGACCAAGAGGTAGGGTACGGTTGACCATTTTAGCCAGAGCCGATAGGACTAAAACTGTCACAGAGTTTGATCGACCGAACTAGGCAATTCGATCGACCGAACTAGGCAGAACTCTTCATCTGCAACCTGTAAAATTCCGGTCGACCGATCCCTTTCTATTGGTCGACCGAATGTGGCGAAAACCCAAAAATGTGGATCCGAAAATCATCTAAACCCAATCCATTTGTGCTTAACTTTTACCCCTTTTCCCCTAGGTTCATGGTAGACCTATTAGGGTCTTTTGGAGGGTTCTAGAAGGGCTTTAATGGTCTTTTGATTTCTTCTATATATGCATATGTGTGAACTCCGAATTTGAGAAGAGAAATACCTTAATGTGCTTATTTTCTATCTTGTAGGAGAAGAAGGCTAAGGAGGAGAAAAGGAGGACTTGGAAGGTGGATTTCATCTACTCCAATAAGTTTCTAGAGTTCGAGGAAGAAGAAGAAAATGAGCGGATCGACGAGAGGAACAAGAGGACGCAAGAATCGCCATCATCCGATCCGAGAGTCAAGCATCAACATCCATTGGCTTTGGATATCAAAGGGGGAACAACTTTTACATCTTATTCCTATCTATTTGTGATGTTTGTCATGGGTTTTATTTTGATCTGAGCATAATTGAATAGTTGGGTTTATTTTTGAACTAGAGATATTTGTGTGTGTGGACCGTCTGCGTACGGTTGTGTTTACGGTGCTGCGGTTGTTATAGCGTGTGTGTGTGTGTGATGTTGGACTTACGATCCAGAGCATTTGGGGTTCGTCCCCATGTTGCTGTGTCTACAGCGTGCGGAGAGTTCTCCTCGTGGGGATTTATCCCCGTGTGTGTATTAGAGTGTCATCTCCGTGTTGGGGATTCATCCCCAAGTGAAGCCTTACTGGTTTGGTAAGGAGTGGACATAGGGAGCCCGTCGTGGTCCCGAACCACCTTAAAAATCTTTGTGTCTTGTGATGTGCATTGTGGTTTACTTTATTGTAATATTTAATCATTAATTTAATGCATGTGTGATCGGTGAGCATGAGCGAATCTCAATTGCTTAGATTTCATTGTATGATGTGTTTAATTGCTTAATCTTTTACATGATCGAGTGAGACAGGAGAGATTGAGTGAACTTTAATTACTTTGTTTAGTTTATTTCCTTCAATCTCGTCAAACTTGTTAATTCCGCTACGTAAAAGTTTTAGTTTGTCATATTGCGTGGGGGACAATTCAACCCCCCTTCTTGTCCACTTGCCTACCCCGAGGACCAATAGTTTTAGATAGGGTTTTTTGGTCATTTGGTGTCTCTACATAGCCTAGTATATATGTTTGTGAATTTTGGTGAGAAGAAAACCAATGAGCTTACATTTCTTATCTTGCAGGTGAAGAAAGCAAAAGAAGGAGAGAACAAGAGAAAGTGGAAGGATTTTGATCTACTTGGAGAGATTTCTGGAGCTCGTTACAGAATAGAAAGTGGAGTGGAATGAAGGGAGGATCGAGATGATGTTGAAATCTTGAAAGAAAGCTTGGAGTAGAAGAAGGAGAAGAGGAAGAGGAGAGGAGCTCGCTTCCCCATGCTGCTGAAGCCAAGATTCTTCATCCGGATCGTGTTTTGAACCAATTGTGATGTGTAGATTGTCGTCCTATCATCCTCACGGCTATTCAAGCATCAAGCAGAGCCATCTAAAAGGGGAAAGTATTCCTGCAGAATTTTCTATTGATATATCTAAAAAATCATGTGTCATTTGATGTCATCTTGATAGATATATTTGTATTAACAATGACGATTACTGTGTGTGGTCGGAGTGTGCAGTGTGCACATCTAAGTGTGTTCGGTTTGTTCTGGTCAGTAGCGTGTATGACTATGGGCTACGTTTCTGTAGTGTGTGTGCTTGTTTCGGGGTTCGTTCCCGTGTGTTGCTGCGTCTCCGCAGTGTACGCTTGTCTTTGGGGATTGTTCCTCATGTGTGGTTGAGAGTTTTCTCGTGTGTGTGTGTGTGCAAGCGTCGTCCTACATGTGTGTATTGGAGCTTGGCTCCAGGTGTGCGGGGATTATCCCCGTGCTCATTTTCCAACAGTGAAGCCTCACTCAGTTGAGTGAGGGGCGGACGTAGGGAGCCCATTGTGGTCCCAAGGAAAGCAAAAGAAGGAGAGAACAAGAGAAAGAGAAAGGATTTTGATCTACGTGGATAGATTTCTGGAGATCGTCGTAGAAGAGAAAGTGGAGCGGAATGAAGAGAGGATCGAGATGATGCTGAAATCTTGAAAGACAGCTTGGAGAAGAAGAAGGAGAAGAGGAAGATGAGAGGAGCTCGCTCCCCCATGCTGTTGAAGCCATGATTCTTCATCCGGATCATGTTTTGAACGAATTGTGTTGCATAGATAGTCATCCTATCATCCTCGCGGCTATTCAAGCATCCGGTGGAGCCATCTAAAAGGGGAAACTATTCCTGCAGAATTTTCTATTGATATATCTGAAAAAATCATGTGTCATTTGCTGTCATCTTGATAGATATTTTTGTGTTTAGATGGAGGGAAAAAACATTCGAGAAATAATATGAAGCAACCCTTGACGAGGGCTAAAGCTAAATATCTAGCTGGTGGTCGCCAATCATGCTCCCACTATCAATGATTGGTCCCATATTGATATGGAACATTCGAGGCATAGGTAATGCTAAGTCTATGCATAGCATTAAAAATCATATAATGAGGAATGATGTATAAATTGTATGCATTATAGAACCTAAGATTTCTGCTGACAGATTGGACAATATTAGACAAAGACTCAAGTTTGATTGTGCCTGTATGAATCAGGAGGAGAATTCCAAAATCTGGTTGCTATGGCAACATCCTATTTCAGTTTCGGTTGTGCAAAGTCATACTCAATTCATCACTGTTCAGATTCAAAATGGAGGCTGTGTGGACTACTTTGCCACTTTTGTTTATGCTTCTTGTAATGCGGCTATTAGAAGAGATTTGTATGAAGATCTTATTCAGTTTGGTGGTTCTATAAATCAACCTTGGATATTGGGTGGAGATTTTAATGCCATTATGTCACCTGAGGAAAAGAAGGGGGGCACTATGGGATTTATTAACTCTATGATAGACTTTCAGGGCTTTGTTGCAGTGGCAGGTTTGCTGGATGCTGGATATTTGGGTAATCCATTCACATGGTCTAACAATCAGACAGGGGTGAGCAATATAAAGGCCAGGTTGGATAGAAAGTTATTCAATGATTGTTGGGCAGAGAATGCCCCTGAGATAATAGTCAAACACCTGCTGAGAGAACTATCAGACCATTCGCCTATGCTTCTTTATAATCCTCAATTAAAATCTGGCCCAAGTAGATTTGTTTTCTAACATATGTGGCTTAAGGATGATAATTTCAAAACTCTGGTGCGTAATGCATGGGATTCTGTTCCATCGGATCACCACAATGCCTTTCATATTCTTCAGCACAAGCTCAAAGCCATCAAACCGGTGATTAAACAGTGGAACAAGAATCAATTCGGCAATATCTTCGAAAGGAAAGCAAAAGTAGAGGAGGAGGTGCTTCTGGCAGAAACTCTCTTTGATGCTGACCCTAATGAGGCTAACAGAACATCTTTACAAGTTGCTCAAGCAGATCTAAGGAGATGCCTTCATCTGGAGGAAATTTTTTGGGGACAGAAAGCTAGAACTAACTGGCTGTAGCTGGGGGATCGCAATACCAAGTTCTACCACCTTCATGTGAAACAAAGGAGAGCAAGAATGACAATACACAGAATAAAACTTGACAGTGGAGACTGGTGTGAGGATGAAGCAGTGTTAAAGGACAAAGCTATGGAGTTCTTTAAACAGCAATTCACATCTTCTGAGCATCAAATTAAGCCTGAAATTCTGGAGCACATCCCATGTCTTATTTCAGCTGAGGAAAATAAAGCTCTTACTGTTGTTCCTGGTGAGGAGGAAATTAAAACAGTTGTCCATTCTCTAGCTCCCGACAGTGCCCCAGGCCCTGATGGATACATGGGAAAGTTCTTCACATCATGCTGGGATATCATTTCAGAAGATATTATTAAACTCGTGCAGGGTTTCTTCAGAGGATTGCCTTTGCCAAAAGGTACTACATCTTCTCTGATTGCTATGATTCCAACAGTGGTATCCCCAAGCTCCTTTGCTGAAATGAGGCCTATTAGTCTATGCAATTTCACTTACAAAATCATTTCCAAAATAATTAGCAATAGGATGGTAGACATTCTTCCACATATAATATCTGAAAATCAAGGGGCATTCGTTAAAGGGAGGAATATAGTGGACATTATCTCTTTAGCTTCAGAATGATGAAAGAACTGGGAAGGAAAAGCAGAGGTAATAATATAATTCTCAAATTAGATATGGCAAAAGCATATGATAGGCTGGAGTGGGATTTCTTGTTAGCAGTTATGAAAGCTTTTGGGTTCTCAAATAGATTTTGTTCCATGATTTCTATGATGCTCTGCAATTGCTAGTTTTCTGTATTATTTAATGGAACCGCTACTAGATATTTCAAATCTACTAGAGGGGTCAGACAAGGTGATCCTTTGGCCCCAGCACTCTTTATAATTGCAGAAGAAGCATTAAGTAGGGGAATCTTCAGGCTACTTAATAGTGGGCAGGTTCAGCATTATAATGTGCCTCGAGGTTGTCAGCAAATAACTCACTTACTCTATGTTGATGACACTGTGGTTTTCTTAAATGGTATGGCTAAGAACATCAAAAGGCTGCTGACATTCATAAAGGATTATGAGGAGTCCTCTGGTTAGAAAGTGAACAAAAGCAAAAGCAGTTACATTGTATCACACAAAGCAGGACCTGCAGTTATAAAAAGAATATCAGACAATACTGGTTTTCAGCACAAAACTGGTCTACACTCATATCTTGGAGTCCCTCTCTTTGAAGGAAGGAAAAGAGTCTCACATTATAAATACCTGCTGGAAAAAATATGCATCAGGTTAGACAGCTGGCAATCCAAATATCTTTCCCAAGCAGGTAGAAGGTGCGTTATAAATTCTATGCTTCAATCCATTCCTATCTACACCGCAAGTGCTTCATGCTTACCAGCAACAATTATTGGCATTATAAATCAGCTTTGTGCCAATTTCTTTTGGAGTGGCAAAGAAGGTCCGAAGCACCATTGGGTATCATGGTCTAACATTACCAAACCGATAGAGGAAGGTGGTCTTGGTATAAAAAGCCTGCATCATATTCAAGTCACCATGGTGGTAAAACATATTTGGAGAATTCTCAACGGCACCTCCCTATGGTCTCAGTTTGCAACTTCTAAATACATAAAGGGCCATCTGAGCACTATTGAGAAGCCGTTTCCTACTGGAGTTCGAAAGGATGTTTATAGTATTGCTAAGCAAATCGTGCTGTCCAACACTCGATGGATCCCTATGGATGGGAATACAATTGATGTGCTGAAGGACAACTGGTGTGGAACTGTGTTGGCCCCTCATGCTAACACCCCAAAGGTCACACTTAGGGAAGCAATTCTAAACCCAAATCACTCGGTGTGGTCTTATATTCCATACAACATTGCACAAACCATTGGATCCATACAGTTGAAACAGAGGTCGGATAGGTGTGTTTGGGCTACTAATATAGATGGCACATTTACCAGTAAATCTACATACAATGCAGCACGACTACAAGGGAATAGAAGACTACCACTAAAGAAGATTTGGGGAGCATATATCCCTCCGAGAACCTCACTGTTCTGCTGGCGGATTCTGCATCTTGCAGTACCTGTTGACTACACTATAAAGGACAGTGGTATTTGCCTCCCTTCAAAATGCATTTGCTGCAAATTTAATAATCAGGAAGAGAGCTTGAATCATTTATTTTTGGAAAGCCAACTTGCTAAACCCATGTGGAGGTTCTTTAGGATTCTCTTTGACTCCTGGTGCAGATTTCCAAATTCTGTCACGGGCTTCTGTTGGGATGTTATCTGTACATCTGATAATAAATCTCCATATGGCTATGCAACCATTCTCACAATGATGCATATATTATGGGAGATATGGAAGGCACTGTGTAAACTCAAATATGAAGACAAGGCGCATTCCGTTAGTGTGATGCAACAGCATATTATGAGGCAGGTGGAGTTTTCGTTGAAAAAGGCTATCCTCAGCAAAGCTCCTTCAGCAAGAGAAAGGATTATGCTGGAACATTACAATTTTTCTTACAGATTTACAGAGAAACTCCCAAAGCTTATAAAATGGTCCTGCCCTAATACAGGATATGCCTTAAATGTTGATGGGGCTGCTAAAGGAAACCTAGGACATGCTGGAGAGGCGGCTGCATCAGGGGAAGCAGAGGAGAATTCATTTATGGTTTCTCTTATTACTATGGTGTGGGGAGTAACATGGTAGCCGAGGCCAGAGCATTATTAGATGGGCTGAGAATTTTGGTTAAGAGTGGACTTCCTGTAGCTGTTATATATTCTGATTCCAAGGCCCTTGTAACCATGATACAATCTAGTGACCATCCTTCGTGGAGGATATGTAAATGGTGGGATAAAATTAAAGACATCATTACAAGGAATAGGTGGAATCTTCAGCATATCTATAGGGAAGGGAACTCAGTTGCGGATGTTCTAGCATCCTTAGCTTGCACCACCCGAATCAACAAAGACTTTAGATGCTGGAAAGACCTCCCAAGCAGTGCTCGTGGATGTGCCACAGTGGATGCAGCCGGTCTTCCTAGTTGGAGGAGATAAGGCATCTATGGACTTTTGTCTTTCTTTTGATCCTTTTTGTTACATACCCAGGGGTATGCCCCGTGGTATACTTGTAAATGACTTCTCCAGCATCAATAAAAATTGGGCCGGATACTATTGGTGGAATTAGCACAAATTGTGCATTCCCCCAAGAGTAATCCTTGGTCTCGTTCATATAAAAAAAATTAATGTGTGTAGTCGGAGTGTGTGGTGTGCACATCCAAGTGTGTTCGGTTTGCTGCGATCTGCAGCGTGTATGACTGTAGGCTATGTTTCTGTAGCTTGTGTGCTTGTTTTGGGGTTCGCCCGATGTGTTGCTGCATCTCCACAGTGTGTGCTTGTCTTTGGGGATTGTTCCCCATGTGTGGTTGGGAGTTTTCTCCTGTGTGTGTGTGCAAGCATCGTCTTACGTGTGTGTGTTAGAGCTTGTCTCCGAGTGTGCGGGGATTTATCCCCGTGCTGGTTTTCCAACAGTGAAGCTTTACTCAGTTGAGTGACGGGTGGACGTAAGGAGCCCGTTGTGGTCACGAACCACCTTAAAAATTATCTATGCAGTGGTTTGCATTGTGCGATTGGTTACTTATCTTCTACCCCATTCACAGGAGTTTGTTCTTCATAGTTGTACTCCTTTTTCTGTTTGAAGAATCACACACACTGTGAGCTAGTCATTATCTATTACACTTCTTGTGCTTTAACAATCGCTCACACATTTAATTTGCACACACTAAGAGCTAAGTTGTATTTAGATATTCAAGCCGCTTTTAATTCTTAATGTCCATCTATTGTCTCTTGGTAAATCTACGCCGTGCCTAATTGTTTAGGCGTTGTGTTAGTTTTCATTGTGGGGAGTTTGTATTTTAAATTGGATAAAAATTTTATGGAGGGATCTATTCACCCCCCCTCTAGATCCGCCTTCCTGCACTCCGGAACCCAATAGAGGGAGCACATCATGGCATCAGAGGGGGATCATTACCCCTATCAGGAGCGCAGAATGAGATAGAATAGAGGCTATACGTATATGTGCATACACATACAAATATATATACATATGGATATATGTGACACCTATTGGGAAGGAACACCATCGTGCACACAGAAGGGAAGAAAAGCCAGGGCTAGAGGCCCTGAATCTCATTCATTTTTTTTGTAACAGCGAAAATACATCAACGTCGAACCTCGCAGCATACAGATCAGAAAGAAAAGAAGGGAGAAATAATGAAAGACACCCACCCTTACAAGCATCCCTCACAGCCTCTCTCTCTATTTTTGTGGACCCTCTCCCTTCTCTTCTCTCCTTGCGAGTATGGCTCCAGGGGAGTTAGAAGCGGGATTCTATCTAGAGTCCGGGGGGGCCAAATTCCCAATGGAAGGCTCTTCTTATAGGGGGTTGAAACCCCTGTTTCTGAGGGAATTCTCCCCCTGACTGCTGCGGCTGTTCCCATGCTGCTGCTGCTAGGCTCGATGGCGTGGTAGCTGCGGGTTCGACCGATGCTCTTACTGTCACTGCTAATATCGTTACTGCTCTACTACGTTGTGGCTTCTTCGTACAGCCACGGCAGAGCTGGTGAAGCAAGGGGCATGAGGAGCCATGGACGGACGAGGTCCGGTCGAAGACGGCATGGGCTCTGCGCGCGTGCATGGAGGAACCGACGAGCATTCAATGCTCGGACAGGGGAGACCAAGAAGGCATGGGAACAGTGCCAAGAAATCGCGAGGAGAGGGTGTGACACGGAGGTACAGTGCACGGATTTTTCTCCTATTTCATTTTTTTAAAAAAAATCCCTTCTCTTTTCTTTTTACCCCCTCCTTCCATTCCATTTGCGCATATGCCCCTTTGCATTGGGCCTTCCTTTATCCTTTTTTTCTTTGGCCCAATCAACATTGGCCCATGCTTGTATCATTTTTTTTGCTTCTTTTTTTTTTGATGCCAACATGGGCCCAATAGGCTTCTGTTGCACACTCTGATCCACGCGCACAACCATCACAACGACTCGAGATCCGCCATCCCGATGATCCTTTACTCGGCTGGCTGACTCTAAAAAATAGGGTGAGGAAAGTCCAATTACCTCGAACCCAAAACACATATTCTCTCTCTTGATCTGGCAATCCTCTACAACTCTGCAGGCTCCGATCCACAACACATCGGGAATCACAACACCAGCCACAAATCCTCGTAAGCATAGCCCAACTAGCACTCATCCTTCCGGAATAGTGCCAGCACACCCTTACACTCCAAGGGAAAGGGCATCTCTTCTCACAGGCAACCATACTGCCAAATCACCCAACACATCTTGCACGGACTTCATGGCACACAAGAAGAGGCCAACCAATCCAAACACACGATGCGAGATGATGAAACTTAGCAAAAATGCGATCTTCTCTAACTAAGGAGAAACCAATCATACCTCTGACAAAGCGGGAGGTCTCCACGCTTGACTTGACTTCAAACCTCGTGCACGCTGGGAACCACACCTTCCAGCACCATAAAAATCATCACTCCCGTCAAGTCAGCTTCCTCCAACAACACTCTTCAAGTGTCCCGTCAGACCACACTCGCAGCATCTCTCGATGCACCATCATTGCAATTCCCTAACCTGCAACTCACCACGTCTCGAGCACCGACTTTGCTGATCGCCAGCCACACACTGCCACAACGGTTGAGCTAGCCACTGCCACACCCCTACCTATGCCTGCCTCTGATCTCGGAACCATTAACACGCCAAAATGCTTACCGAGGAGCGAAGATAATCATAAGAGATGCCAGGCTCGAAGGCCGCTACACCACTAGCCATCCAACATCATTCTCTCGAATCCGTCCTTACTGACACCAATCCATTCTCGATTCTCAGGTCCTCAAAATATCCATCTCCTGAGCTATCGCCGCGCGGACCACCATGCCAAGAGCCACAGTGCGAACCATGACCGACACCTGCCAACGCTCATCCTCAAATCCTGAATCTACCGTGAAACCTTCACATCTCACCTACCGCCTCAAACGATGCATCCAAGGCAGTGCACAATGGCCCCAAATTCCACAATCTAGGCCATGAACCAAGCCACTACCACACAATCTCGAACCAAATCTAGGACTAACGCAGCCCAGTCATATGTAGAAGCGCAGGACTTAAAGCTCACTAGGATAAATCTGCCCAATCTTGTCTCGAAATCTGTAAAATAATTGGGACTGGAATATCATCTCCGATGCCACAGAGCATGACGAGAAAATAAAGCTCGGTAATCAACAGCTCACCAGGAAGATCCTCCGCTTGTCCGAGCACATCTCTCGATCAAAACATCTAATCTGCCACCTCAAACCATGATCTCAACGCCTCAGGGGCTGGCTAAACCTCAAACTGGGGTGGCCAAAACGACAATAACTCCCTCAGAGCACACTTACGGCCACCTAACCATGAACAATCCTCGCCAGCCACCTGATGTCGCCGCAGATTCCTCGAATGCCGCACCGCAGACTCGCACCTGCCAACAACCACTGCCTAATGCAGCACCACTGGGGCAACCACCTCTAGGGAAGAAAGCTCTCTATCTCATTCCGCAGGACCCACGTCGGCACTCCAAAGAAAATAGAAGCTGCCTTCTCAGCGCCAACACCGCTCACTCTAGCTCTCAAGCGAGAAATAAAGTGGTAAATAAACACAAAACCCTATGCCAGCTGCCAACTGCACTGGACCTTATGGACTCTGATCACTACAATATCTCAAATTCCCATGTACATCCACATCCACGCTCTGATACCATCTGTAACGACCCAAGATACAGATATTGGGAAACACTCCATACCATTCGAATGCAGGCCTGCCACCCATGAGTCGGAGGGTTCGGAAGGGTTAGAAGGAGTGTGGAGGTACATATGAGATAATGCAGGAAATTACCAACTATAATTAACAATTTAAATAACATGAAATAAATTATATTTTTAATTAAATAATCTAACTATAGAGTCCAGTCCAAATAAAGTACAGTCTATAGGGAGAGAAACGTACTCAACGCCGAGTGAACACTCGGCCCGGCGAGCTGGCAACTAGGAACCTCCACGCTGCACCTCCGAACCTCGAGGAGGAACAGCTACACCTGAAAAGTAGGGGCTGAGTCTTATCTCATTGGCTCAGTAGGGGTCCCGCGGAACCCTACCACAAACAATGGCGGTAAAAGAAGTAGCGCTAACGAGAACAGCAACAACAGCGGGAGTAGCAACAACAACAATAATGTCGAAAGGAATAGCCGTAACACGGTAGCCGATGAAACCACAGCTCTATAAACTACTCCTACGGCACGAGAAGCACACCCCGATCTCACAATCGGGGGACCACCGAATTAACTGGTAAACCCTGGCTAAGCCGCCAGAAGAAATGCCACGACAGCTCTGTCGTGAAGGCCCGCCCTCATAGGCGATGACTAACCCAAGACCACACTGTTCAGGAATAGCCACGACCTCACAATCGTGAACCCTACACTGTCTAGGGGAGAAACCTCGGTAACCCTACCGGAAACCCTAGACCTCGACATCGGGAAACGTGTGGTAATTACACGTAAAATCATGTCTCGCACTCCCAAACCTCGAGTTATGAACACTTACACGTCACGTGACGGGAGTACCCGCCCACCCAAAGCAAAGCCGGATGCGTCCACTAACGACTTAGTCCGCGCCCCAGGTGTCTCCCTCGCCTTAGGCGGAAATTAAGACACCGTACACAAGTAACCACAGGACAAGGGTCTAGTCGGGGTCGTGCTTGTCAACACGCGTCCGTAGTCCCCGACCATGTGTGCACACACTGACTAACTGCACTATGTCAAGCCCTCTAGCTGGTTTTCCTCCCAGCCCGGACTCGAGCCGCTACAGTGGGAGGCCCTACGGCAAACCAGCCTAAAGATCATCCCCCCCAGGGTAGCTCTCCACCTACTCCCTGGTTGGTAAGCACAGACGTACCCAGGCAAGGTATGACTAGTGGGGGGTCACTAAACGTGAACACTCTCCGTAGAGAGAAACCACCGAAGGTCACGCACGCACCCATCGCTAGTAACACGGAATACCAGGTGGGTCGGGGCCGCCAGACTCTGGATGGTCCACTAGACCTACTAACTCAACGGTCCTTGAGTCATAAGACTCAGGTCAAGACAGTCGTACAGGAATGGCATCCATGTCGTCAATCTGGCCTAATTCTAGGGCCAGAAACCACGGTCAAAGATAATTCTTAAGACGGCTCATAGCCGCCAAGTTCAATCCATTTCTAAGGGAAACTAAGAAAAACCCCTAGCCCCAGGCTGGGTCACTGAACATACAGTTCGTAGGCCATACGCATGGCCCACACGCAAACCCCTTTCTGAAGAAGCTAACGACGTGCGGGAATAGCCCTCCGCACTCATATCGATCCACGGTGACTCGATCAAGCGTAACACGGAAGCCCGGAATGCACAAGGTCACCCAGACCATCAAAACTCATGGGCACATTAATCGAGGTAACATGGTATCTTTAGACACCCAAAAACACGGCCACGGTACCCCCGGGGTGTCCGGGACATTCACGGGGCCATAGGTCGACCAATGGGTCACAACAGGGTTGACTGGGGCCAAAATGGGCCAAGACACTGAATTTCGATCGACCAACACCCTTGGGTCGGTCGACCAACTACTGGGGTCGGTCGACCGCCCAGGCTGTGTCGACCCCCCAGCAGGGTGCGTCGATGTACCCACAGGGGGTCGGTCAACCGGCCCTATAGGGTTCGGTCGACCGAACCCACGTGGGTTCAGCCCTTCGTGGCGAGCCGTTCGGTCGACCGGCCCCAACCAGTCAGTCAACCGAAAATGGCAGAAACCCGCCCGGACTCAACCTTGGAGTCCGGTTTTCACGTTCACTCGATCCCAATCGAGGGGGAAAACAATGGGGACCATTCCTCGGGTCCCAAACCACAAAAATGAAAGGAAATAAACAGCAAAATGCCGATCGATCCGCCGAAACCGTCACACGCCCTAAAACATGCTTTTTAACCCCCCGGTGTGAAATAAACCACACTCGGCCTCGCCTCGGCCTATAAAACGTGGGGAAATGAACCACATGGGTTAGGGAACCATCCCCCTACCTCCACCAAAGATTTCCCACACCAAGGATGCTAATTCCTCGCGAAACGCCTCACGAACCGTCGCCGGGGTCACGAACTCGCGGAGGAAGAATGGCCGCGCCACCACCCCGATTCACGCTCCATCCTCGCTGCTCCTCGCCCCACGAGCCTCGCCGTCTCGCCCCCGCCTTCCTCCGTCGGCCGCCGGAGAAGAGAGGGAGAGAAAGAGAGAACGTGAGAGAGGGGAGGGAGAGAAATGAGAGATGGGGAGAGAGAGGTGGGTGAGGGTTTATTTATAGGAAATCATTTTGGGATTTAAAAATCTAGAAAATATAAAATTAGGAAAAACCATTCCCACGATCCTCGAAAAATGTACAACGCACCTGTAACGTCCCAGAGCCCGACAACACGTCGGTTCACCCTACACAGGATTCTGAAGGCTCGACAGCCAAAACCCGAGTAAATCAGAAAACACGTTCCAGGACTCACAAAGGTACTCCGAACTCACGGATTCTGATCCGAAAAAATGAAAAAAAAATCCGGGGTGTTATATGTGGGCTTCATGGTTTTAAAATCATGGTTTGTTACCTTGTACATGCTTATTTTCCTTGACTCCTATGATCCTACAGGATCTTTCTCACGTATTCCTACAATGTGCATTCCTTGGAATTCCATTGGCTATTAAAATAAAGTGGATGTCTAGATATTTACATGACTCAATGCCTGACGTTAATGGGGTCCGGTCTGGTCTGGGAGGAGCACCTGAAAGTATTTGTACCCATGGAAGCTATATTGACCACGATGTGGCATTGTACCGAAGTACATGACTTTCTAGATTAATCTACGACATTTCACTCTCTCTTGACGTGATATTATTTACATGACTTGACGTGCTTGACTCGAAATGAAACATGCTTGTACTTGAATAGCCAATATCTCTTCATGCCATACTAGTGAACTTTCCAATTCTTGCTATCTATTTCATGATTCGTATTTATTCTTGTCTATTTTAAGCTCATTTATGAATGATTATAGTTGCATTCATGTAACATGTTAATTACTTAAAGCAAGCATAGTGATAGAGATGTAATTCCTACTGAGCTTTTCACTCAACCAGAATTATTCTAATATTTTTCAGGTAATCAGGTAGCCAGCAAGGACGTTGTTCTAGAGGGAAGGGAAAGTGTGAATGAGAGCTCTTGAAGTTAGAAGACCCGTGTCTTTTATTTTTCTTGAGTCTAGATTGGAATTTCTTAGTCTAGTTAGTATGTCTTTTCTTTTCATGAAGTTGTAACTTGAGTCGAAGTTATAATAACAAGTTTATATTAATAAAGTTTAATTTTTTGTCAAATTCCTGGTCTGTTTTGGGCCTTGAGTTATTGCTCTGATTGTCATGACTGTTCGTTGTCACGTTCCAAGAGTGTTTCTGCTGCTATCGGTTTGGGGCGTGACAAAAGTGGTATCAGAGCCTAGGTTTTCTTAAACCCTAGGTTGGCCTTGAGTATGTGTCTTTTAGGTCCTTTCTTTATCGTTACCCTGTGAGATTGGCTAGAGCTTGGGGCTAAATAGTAAATAGGTGTAATTCTAAGAAGAATAAGATAATTAACTTTCATAATTATTCTTGCATAAGATAATTAACTTTCATAATTATTCTTGAATAAGATGACCAACTTTCATAATTATTCTTGAATAAAGATAATTAACCTTCATAATTATTCTTGTAGGAATCTAGATTTCAATAGAGGCGACTAGGTCTGGCTTTATTCCTCAGGTAGCGCTTGTAGATATCCAGGCTTATGTAGATCTAGTTAGGAGAGTTCAGCTATTAGAAGAAGCTGTAGAAAAGAGAGAGAGGAAGAAAGCCACTAATTCTAGAGGGTTTAACTAGACCAAGAAAAGATCTAATAATGGTTGTAGCTCGCAGAAGGGTAAGAAGTATAAGGGAGAGAATGGTTGGGTAGCTCCTATAGATTCATCTCGAGGAAGGTGTGAGTTTTGCGATAAGCTTAGTCACCGATCGGAGGATTGTTGGCGAAAGTCGGGAGCATGTCTTCATTACGGAAGCTTAGACCATAAGAGAGCTAGATGCCATGTTCCATCTCTGAAGCGCCAAGGAAAGATTCCAGCTTTATTGGAAGTCGAGCCTGCCAAAAAAGGAATTGTAGAAGGTACCTCTTATCCTTAAACCTTAAGTTAGCTCTCTTCCTATTTCGTAAATTCTTAGATTCTTTTGCTTGTATAATTACCCCAGTGATTAGTAGTTTTCCTCATCTTGAAGAAGGTCGTGGTGTGAATTTGGGGACCAAATTCTCTTTTAGTGGGGGAGGGTGTAACGCCCGACTAATTATAAAAGCTAAAATAGAAATAATTATCTATATTTTTGGAAGAGAAAAATAATTATGAATCTTGTAAGTCTTTATGAGGAATAAAATAAGATTTTCTTATTAATACGATATGGTCAAGCAATAGATCAAAAAGGGAGTCCAACTTGATTAAGCTAATGAATGAGTTATAAATGAACTAAGATCTATGTTAAAAGATTAAAAGACAATTGACAAATAATTATCTCCATAAAATTTTAAGAAATCAAATTATACATTAGCACCAAGCATAATTGAGATAAAATAGAGATTAAGCTCGGATAATTATCTTTAAGATAAATCTCATAAAATACGGTGAGCTAATATAATATGCAATCTCTCAAAAATACTTAATGATTTCAAGTTAATGAGATGATATTAAATTGATAAAATTGTTAATGATATAAGTAGTCGAAAT
The DNA here is from genome assembly GCA_022559845.1 of Amorphophallus konjac. Taxonomy (NCBI): domain Eukaryota; kingdom Viridiplantae; phylum Streptophyta; class Magnoliopsida; order Alismatales; family Araceae; genus Amorphophallus; species Amorphophallus konjac. The sequence continues at coordinate 184,084,156 of CM040117.1, read as the reverse complement.
TAACGATAACAAGAATATACCTAAAGTTCAACTTAAATCAGGATTTGTGAATAATTAATAATGAGCTTAATTAATAAGACTAGCCCAAATAATATAATAAGCCTTTTAACCTTTGCGTTGAGCCCAGTTAGAAATAGGCCCAAATAATAACTTAACTCACGTAACTAAGCTAAAGCCACTAAATAGGGGTGTTTTAGGCTATCCCATTAGGCCTGTGTCGAAGGTGATAGAACGTAGAGCATGAGCTAGAAGGGGGGATGAATTGATCACGTCCAATTTAATGCAATGTGAATTATGAGCGATGAAATCCCAGTCGTAGTAAGAGAATCTTCCTAATCAGGCCACGGAGAAAGACAATAAGCAGAAACTTAACGAGAAGGAGTTGATATTGAACTGTGATCGAACAGCAGACGTGCTTGTACCACAACAGAAGATCAGCGAGACACACCACACAAATGAAGTCAACCAAGCACACAAACACAGAAGAGACAGAGAGTTTTTAAGGTGGTTCAATTACGGTCTGCAATCTACGTCCACCCCTTACTCCACTGGAGTAAGGCTTCCTTGCACTAAGCAATAAAACACTGCAGACTCAGTCTGCGGACAACTGCTGACTCACAACTTGCCACAAGGGAAACAAATCCCTCAACACTGATCCTGCGACCTACAGGATCTGAACCTGAACTTGCCCCGGCAAGATCAGAACCGGAGGACCAACCTCCCTTCCTCTAAACCAGAGGGTACACACGAGCGAATTGCCTACACTCGCAACCGGAGAACCAATCTCCCTTCTCCTGATAGCATAGGAGGTACCCGACCTCAATCACTGAGCATCGAAAAACACACTGAAAAAGTGAGTAGAGTAATCAAACAAATGAAAAATGAAAAGAGAAAATAGTTGTAGCTCCGAAGTGCATAAGAGCACTCTGAATTCCACTCTTCTTTCAAGCTGGCGCAGTTTTCTGGCTATCTCTCTTTTCTTCCATTCAGCTCTGCTCTCTCTCTCTCTCTCTCTTTTTCTATCTTCAGCTTCCTCCTTCTCTCAGCCTTCATTCCTTTTTATATGAAGATAATGGGCGCGTGGATACCACGATTCTCGCCCAATCCTTTCACGCAGATCTGGCCCCTTTTTGATTCCACGTGTCAGAATCGTAGTCCTGTAGCAGTCCACGTGGCAGGATCATCTATTCTGGTCCTTGTCTTGGATCACAAGCCATCGACCTGGTACTTGATTTACACGGGGGGGTATCCTCACCGGTTTTGGGTTCGTCGAACACATGCTCGACCAGGTGACAAACCTGCCAAGCAAGAGAAGATATTAGTGAAGGCTACATTGGCCAAGGTCATGCACAGACTTTGATTGTGCACAAGCCAAGACATGCACAGGCTTTAACATGTCTAAGACAAAAAACTGCACCGACGTTGATCATGCGTGAGAGACATTTGCACCGACTGTGCTAAAACAAAACATTGCACCGACGTTGATCATGCATGAGAGACACAAATGCACATGATACGCAGAATGAGACGCACTCAGACATAAGACACAAATGCATGAGACGTAGAAGTGCACTGACACTGGGTGTGCTAAGACGTAGTAGAGACGCAGCCATAGACATAGCTGAGCATAAGACGCAATATGAGACGCAACAAAAGACACAATTGCATGAGACGCAGAACTGCACTGACACTGGGTGTGCTAAGACGCAGTAGAGACGCAGCCATAGACATAGCTGAGCATAAGACGCAATATGAGACGCAACAAAAGACACAATTGCATGAGACGCAATAAGAGACGCAAGACCATAAAATAGCACTGACTTGCTAGTGTGCACAGACCTTATAACATGGATAGTGGACAGTGGTATGCACGAACATGTCTTGTGTATGCACAGATCTTTACTTAGCTCGCTAGCATGAAGTGCACGGACCTTGGTATGCATGTACAGTGATGTGCATGGACCTTTGTTTACCAAGTGCAAAGCTAGCACGGATTTAGTCACATGCCTCAACGAGGGTTGCACCGACTTAGCTAATGCATAAACAGACATTACAATGACTTAGTCGCATGCAACACCGAAGGTTGCACCGACTAGATGACTGGATGCACAGACCTTATTCAGTTGAAATGGAGCATATGCACGGACTCAATATAGAATGAACTAAGTATGTACGGACTTTCAGAGTAAAACCAGAGAGTGTAGTATATGAAGAGTGTATAAAAGAAGAATGTATTAAGATAGACTATCATGGTTGACTTATAGTGTATGACATCATCAAAACCGTAGGAGTGTAACAGTCTCCCCCTTTTTGATGATGGCAACACTATGAGTCAATTTATGTCAATGCAGTCAAAATGGAGAAAATTGAGTGATCAAGCAAAGAACAATCATGCATGCTTTATTACACACTAACTCTTGGCAAAACAAAACACTCTTCCCATACCCCATCAATTGACTCTTCCCCCTAACTCTCAATTGACTCTCCCTTTGAAACTCTCCCCATTTGACATCATCAAAAGGAGATGAAAGAGATATGTGGCTGCGGGATTAGTGAAAGAAAAAATACTATATCTGCACAGCTAGAATGACCCAAGACCAAATCTTAAAAGATTAAGTAGGGCACTAAAACAAGCGGTGATTCTTCAAATCAAGTAATCAAGGAAGACTTAGAATGAGAGTGAAGTTTATCTACGTATAGAAGATATGATGAGGAAACAAGAGTGAGCAGATATGACAAGAAAGAGCTGATCAAAACTATACTAGTTAGACTGCAAAAGACTGATTCTCAAAAAAAAAGGTTCTTGAGGTATTGAGGACAAACAGTCCATAAACTAGCAGCAAGAACCAGGGATTTGACTGAAATATGTTTTTCTTTAGTGAGCAGAATAGAGACCAATAAGTAAGTTGGTAGATCACATCTTTGACATTAAGGAGACACCTTGATCAGAGGCCAGACACCCCAGTTACTCAATGTGAGAACCGTATTACCTCTCTTTTAGAGAACAGAGTTAGTAACTGTGGGTTTTTACGTGAGGAGACACCTTGATCAGAGGCCAGACTCCCCAGTTGCTCACCACTTTATTACCATTGCTCTGTCATGATCAAATAATTTGCACTTCTTAACAGAGATAATCCGACACCTCATGACTTAGGAAAAATTTCATTTCTTTTTGATGAAACACCCAGTTTCTCAGTAATCAGACCATTACTCTGAGCATATAATTTTTGTTTTTATCCCCTTATATTTTTGATATGAAATGTTTAAAAGCAATACCTACCAGAAGCACTGATTCTTAAAGAATGTGTTCCTTGAAGTCTAGGTTTCAAGTTTTTAGTAGATTTCATGACATACCAGTTTAGCTTGTTCCATGATCATGAAATATGTAGAGAGATATACTTCTTACACCTTATCCAAGTCTCTGCTAAGTTACTAGATAAAAGATTCTAGCTGAGCTTTAGTTGTTCAGACTTAAGGATTTAAGACAAGTATGGGATTCTACTTGCTGTGAATGAGCTGAATTAAGTCTTTCATGACAAACAACAGCAACATACATCTCTTAAATGCTTTTGAATCAGTCAACCTTCACATACTTACCAGCTCCCCCTCATAAAATGCAAGAATTTTTAAAGCAAACACTTCTTCACAGAGACAACTCCCCCTCACTCAATGAACTGTTATTCTATTATGACACATGCAGTATATGCAATTGCACAGACCCCTCAGCTTAACAGCTCGCATATAGACAGAACTCCCCCTCACATTATGACATGATATGCAGACATACTCATGTTGAGTGGTTAAGGGCATAGAGGAAAGACATGTTATTCATGGAAGCAAAACATTTTATTCATGAACAAAAAATAGTGTAAATGCTGAAAACAAAATCATGAAGGCATTTTATTCATGGAGCTAAGATTTAAAAATACTTAACTCTCTCCTCAAAGATGTAAATTTATCATTATCCAATGGCTTAGTGAAGATGTCAGCTATTTGGTTTGCAGTGCCTACATGGATTAATTCAAAAGTTTCTTTGGAAACCTCATCTCTAATAAAATGATGTCTGATTTCTATGTGTCTGGTTCGAGAATGTAAAACAGGATTCTTGGCTAGATTGATGGCACTAGTATTGTCACAATATAAGGCTGTGCACCCCAGGTCTACTTGATAGTCCTGAAGTTGGTGTTTGATCCATATAACTTATGTACCACAACTCCCTGCAGCTACGTACTCAGCCTCTACAGTAGAGAGAGTTACAGAGTGTTACTTCTTGGAGCCCCAAGAGACTAAACACCCACCTAGAAATTCACAATGATCACTAGTGCTTTTTCTATCTAACTTACACCCGGCATAATCTGCATCCGTATATGCAATAAGATCTAAAGTGTGAGATGCAGGGAACCATAGACCTAGGGTGTGAGTAGCAGATAAGTATCTGAAAATTCTTTTCACAGCTGTCAAGTGCAATTTAATGGGTCTAGATTGGTACCTAGCACACATTCCTACACTGAACTGTATATCAGGTCTCGAGGCAGTCAAATAGAGCAATGATCCAATCATATCTCAGTATAACTTTGCATCAACTTCTTTACCTGATTCATCTGCATCCAATGAAGTGTTAGTACCCATTGGTGTTATGATGTGCTTCAGATTGTTCATGCCAAACCTCTTGAGAATGTCCAATGTGTATTTAGTCTGATTGATGAAGCATCCATCCTCCGACTGTTGTACCTGCAAGCCAAGAAAATACTTCAATTCACCTACCAAACTCATCTCAAACTCAGCAGACATCAATTGAGAAAATTCATTACATAGTTCAGTACTTGTTGAACCGAAGACAATGTCAGCTACATATACCTGAACTATGATGAGGTCTTTATTTGAACTTTTGGTAAACAGAGTTTGATCCACTTTACCTCTGTGGTAGCCCTTGCTGATCAGAAATTCTGTCAGCCTCTCATACCAGGCTCGAGGAGCCTACTTTAGACCGTATAGGGCTTTATTCAACCTGAAAACTTGGTTAGGCTGAAGAGAGAATTGAGATCCGGGAGGTTGTTCTACAAAAACTTCTTCTTTGATAACACCATTTAAAAATACACTTTTAACATCCATTTGTTGAAGTTTTATGTTTTTAGAACAAGCAAAAACCAATAAAATCCTAATTACTTTTATCCTAGCAATATGTGCATAGGATTCATCAAAAATCAACTCCAAATTCTTGACAATAGCCCTTGGCTACTAGTCTGGCTTTATTTCTTGAAATAATTGTCACGCCCCGAGCGCGAAAAGATACTCGGATATGCGCGACGAGTTTATATCAATCATGTCAATCAGAGTAGTAGTGTATTCGACACCAAAACAGAGATGCGTAAAATAGAAAGATAACCCAATCCTTTATCGCATAATGGATAGACTATTACAAATCCAATACTCTATTCAATTAAAAACGAAAAGTACATAGTTGACTCAAGAAAATAAAGAAAAAGACTAGATGACACTTGGAGAAGTTCTATCTCTTTCACTCTTGACCATTCCCATCCGATTGACTTCCCTCGTCGTCGGAATTACCTGAAAAGTAGGGAACACATGGAGTGAGCGAACGCTCAGTAGGAATTTATATCTCAAGCGCTAGCAAGGGGTTTAAATAATTACATCTTTCATGTATGTACTGTAGCTATGCATGCTCGTATAAAACGACAAGATAGAGAGAGAATTTATCAAAAAGACAGCAAGATGAACTAGTCATGAGCTTTCAAGAAAAGATAACAAGATATTCAAGCAAGTACTTTTTAGCAAGTCATGTCAAGAACTTTGGCTATCATGTATCAAGCAAGCAAGTAATTACCCTTTCTCGGGTCACGCAATTCATGTCATGTCAAGTACGAGTCAAGTACAAGATTTATGTGGAATGTTCAATCAAGCTAGTCATGCACTCGGTATAATGCCAGATACCTTATCATTCAACTCCCATGGGCACAAGTACTTTCGGGTGCTCCTCCAGGACCAGATCGGGCCCTATATGCGCAGGCATTTATCATGTATATTTGACATCCACTCTTGTATATATATATATATAGCCAATATGGAATTTCAACAATTTAAGCTTGTAGACACGTAGGATAACTTTGAGAGAATGGAGTCCAAAAATACGACATTGGACATAGATAGGCGATAACAACGGTACAATCACGATTAACGATGAAACTAGGTGGAATTAGGTTCCCTTAACTCGGGTACCATGAACAAGTATGGACATTCTTTATATAGAATTGAGGTCCACATGAACAGTACATCAAAGGCAAGATACCCTCATTCTTATTATAGAATTGAGGTCCACAAGAACATCAACAAATGGCATGATATCATCATCCCATTAAGAATTCTCATGATATACCCTTTGCATATCATAAGGGCCGGTATACCATGTTTCTTTAGAGTGACATGGCATTCAATAGTGTAATGGGTTTTTAGGGTACAACCAGCTCAGTCGGCCTTGAGGGAATCCAAAGCTCGAGGAGTCTTACGGAGGTCTCTATGACTAACTCGCTAGTCCAAAGGAACGGAATGTCCAATGGAGAGCTTGTATGTCAATGAGAGTTGAGGGTGATCGATAAAACATCATGAAACGTGAGACTATACTCACGGAGTGGAGATATAGTGCCGATATACATATATATATAGATATACTGAAACCATCGGTTATCAGAAACAGGGTAAAAACATTTTTACAGGAAAATAACGACTTAAATAAAGTCACTACTCAAGTAATTAACGCATTCAATAAGGGCGTTTATCTATTTTACATTTTTGCAAGATTTCAATATTTCAGTATTTTCCCAAAAATGTGCCCTGGTAAGGGGCGTTTAATTACAAGTTGACGACGTATACAATGGTCGTTCATTCTTTACTTCTATTTTTGCAAAATATATATTTTTAGTAATTTATCAAAAACACGCCCTATGCAGGGGCGTTACTTTTCAAATCACGCCCTGAACAGGGGCGTTAGTCAAGTGAGAGACGACCTATACAGGGTCGTGTATTTCAAGAATTTACAATCTTTCAAGTATTGAAATTTCCAGAAAACGAGATATGGTCATGACAGTATAATATCAGGATTAATGATCATGCACTGATTTAGAATCATGTTTAAGTGAATATTGGACTAATTAACATGGATAATTATCAGGTAATTAAATTGACGTTTGTGTACAGGGCGTCAAATCTTTTGAATTGACGACCTTGTCAGGGTCGTTTATTTAAATAGCGCCCCAGTCTGGGTCGCGTATAAAATTAGCGCCCTTGGAAAGGGCGTTTCTTTCCAACAATAGAAACATTCAAAACTCTCGAAAACTATATGCATGAATTAATATATATGGTTTAACATAGCTATTATGGTGATTTGGGCTACAGTGCTTGAGAAAACCTACCTTATAGTTGATTTGAACGGACGCAGGTTCTGTGAAGAAAGAACGATACTCTGTTTTATAAACAGAGTCTTTTGAAGCTTTCGATCTTAATAGCAGTAGCAAGGGTAGTAAGAGGTTGCAGATGAAGAACCCACAATTCTTCAATCAACCGGGTTCACTTCTACAGACAACCTGTAGAGACAGAAGAAACGAAGAAGAAGATATTAAAATCTTCTTATACGTAACCGAAAGCAAGGGGAAAGAACTTACTTGTTCTTCGGAAGACAGAAGCTTTCAACCTGTAATCAGAAGTAGATGAAGAATCATCAGTATTCTTCACAAATTCGATAGACAGAGTAAAGAAAAAGAACATGCTGTTCTTTACGTACCTTAGAAGAGTCCGAACGCCAAATAGCGTTCTCGGTTCAAGCAGTAGGTTATTTATAGGATTTCTAGAATCCTAATAGGGTTAGTATTTGATTGGAAGTAACACTTCCGTGATAGAGTTATTACTACATTCGAACTCTTTCTCATAGTTATCAACTTACCCTGGATAGACTCCTGGGTCGAACGAAACTCAAACTGAATTAGCATCCTAAGTAAGGGCGTCGAATTTAAATTGACGCCTTGTCAAGCGTCGTTACTTGTTGAAACGCGTCCACTCAAAGGACGTTACGCTAACTTGCCCTTTTTATTTATTTTGGTCGTTTGAAATTTGACGCCTTGACGTGTGGGCGTCCTTTCTTAAAAACACGGCTTAGGTAAGGGCGTTTTCTTGTAAAGTAGCGCCTATATCTGAGGCGTTATTTTCATCAGGGTTTAATTATTTTTATTCCAAGCTCTTTCGTTTATTTACTAAATCTTTTAATCTATTTTGATTTATTTATTCCTTTTAAATTTATCAGGGTTGCTACACCCTCCCCCACTTAAAAAGAATTTGGTCCCCAAATTCCTATCATATATTTACATATGGAGAGTGTAGAGTTCATACCTTCTAAAATAACTCTGGAAATTGTTTCCTCATAGATTCCTCGGTCTCCCATGTAGCTTCATGTTCTGAATTCTTATTCCATTGTACTTTTAGCATGGGAATAACCTTATTCCTTAGGGTTCGTACTTCTCGATCTAGTATCTTATGGGCTTCTGCTCATATGTGAGATCTTCTGGATCACTAGGTCTCCATACTCAATAATATGTGATGGATCATGTACATACTTCTTCAACATAGATATGTGGAACACATCATGTACTTCGGACAGTTGAGGTGGCAATGCGATGCGATAAGCAACCTCGCCAACTCTTTCTAGTATCTCAAAAGGTCCGATAAATCTTGGTGTAAGCTTGCCCTTAACACCAAATCTTCATATTCCACGTCCAGGCGATATCTTGAGAAATACATGATCTCCAACTTGAATTCAAGAGCTCTTCTTCTTGTGTCAGCATAAGCCTTTTGTCCAGACTGAGTAACTTGCAGTCTTTCTTTGATCAATTGTATCTTCTCGGTAGTGTCCCTTACCATTTCTGGACCTAACAGTTGTTTCTCTCCAACTTCGTCCCAGCATAAGGGTGATCGACAACTCCTTCCGTATAAGGCTTCAAAAGGTGCCAGTTGTATACTTGCCTGGTAGCTATTATTGTATGCAAATTCGACCAGAGGCAAGTGATCATGCCAGTTTCCATCAAAATCAGTAATGCATGCTCTTAGCATATCTTCGACTACTTGATTGGTTCTCTCGGTCTGACCATCCGTTTGAGGATGAAAGGCTGTGCTAAAGTTAAGTCTCGTTCCCAACGAATGTTGTAGTCCTTTCCAAAAATGAGAAGTAAAACGGGGATCTCTGTCAGACACGATTGAAACAGGAATACCATGTAATCTGACTATTTCCTTGATGTATAGTGCAGCTAAGACATCAACTGACCATCGACTCTTGATTGGCAAGAAATGCGCTGATTTAGTCAATCGGTCAATGATAACCCATATTCCATCATGTCCTCTTTTTGATTTAGATAAACCCATGATGAAATCCATACCAATATCCTCCCACTTCCATTTAGGGATATCTAGAGGATGTAGTTTTCCAGCAGGCTTTTGGTGTTCCGCCTTGACTTGTTGGCACGTGAGACAGCGTGATACGTAGTCCGCTATTTCTCTTTCATGTTGGGCCACCAAAAATTTCTTTTACATCTTGGTACATCTTGGTAGATCCAGGATGAATCGTATATCTTGATCTGTGAGCTTCATCTAAGATCTTCTTCTTCAATTCTGGACAGTCCGGTATACAAGTTCTATTCTTGAACATTAATCTTCCATCAGAAGCTAATTGGAAATCCGATTGTCCTTCTAATCTGCCCTTGATTTCTACTAATGTAGGATCATCATTCTGAAGTGCTTGTATTTCAGACAATAAATCTGACTGTATGCTTACATGAGATAATGTGACACATCTAGGGTCCGTGTCCATGCTTATATTGAGTTCAGAGAATTGTTCCAGCAATTTCCATTCTTGAATCAGACAATTGGCTAACAGTGCTCTCGGCTTTCGACTAAGGGCATCTGCTACATGATTACCCTTTCCGGGATGATATTGTATATTGAAGTCGAAGTCCTTGAGATATTCCAGCCACCGTCTTTGCCTCATATTTAGTTCCTTCTGTGAGAAAAGATATTTGAGACTCTTGTGATCGGAGTATACAGTAAACTGTACTCCATAAAGATAATGTCTCCATATTTTGAGTGCAAATACTACCGCGGCCAATTCTAAGTCATGGACGGGGTAGTTCTCTTCATGCTTCTTTAATTGACGAGAAGAGTAGGCTATAACCTTCCCTTGTTGCATTAGAACACACCCGAGGCCAATGCCAGAAGCATCAGTGTATACCTCGAACTTTTCTCCTTCAATTGGCAATGCTAAGATAGGAGCTGTAGTAAGATGATCCTTGAGAGTTTGGAAGCTTCTTTCACATTCCTCATCCCATTCATAACGGATCTCCTTGCGAGTTAACCTCGTAAGTGGCACGGCGATTTTTGAGAAATCCTTGATGAATCGCCTGTAATAGCCGGCAAGACCTAAGAAACTTCGGATCTCGCTAGCATTGGTCGGTCTTTCCTAGTTCCTTACAGCTTCAACCTTTGATGGGTCTACAGACAAGCCATCCTTTGACATAACATGTCCGAGAAAAGTCACTTCTTCAAGCCAGAATTCACACTTGCTAAGTTTTGCATATAATTGGTTTGTCCTTAATATTTGTAATGCAATCCTCAAATGTTCCTCATGCTCTTCCTTGGTCTTGGAATAAATCAATATATCATCAATAAAGACCACCACGAATTGATCCAAATAAGGCCTGAATATACTATTCATTAACTGCATAAAGGCAGCAGGGGCATTCGTTAGTCCGAAAGGCATAACAACAAATTCATAATGGCCATACCTGCTTCTGAATGCGGTTTTATGAATATCCTCGTCCTTGATTCTTAGTTGGTGATATCCGGACCTAAGATCAATTTTGGAAAAGTACATGGATCCTGAAATTTGATCAAACAATTCATCGATTCTCAGCAGTGGATACTTGTTCTTGATAGTGAGATGATTCAATTGTCGATAGTCGACGCATAACCTCATGGATCCGTCTTTCTTCTTTACAAATAATACAGGCGCTCCCCACGGGGAAGTACTTGGTCTAATGAATCCTTTCTTAATGAGTTCCATCAATTGCTCCTTTAACTCCTTGAGTTCAGCAGGTGACATCCTATAAGGTGCCTTTGAAATCGGACCAGCACCAGGGACTAAGTCAATGGTGAAGGCCACTTCTCTTTGCGGGGGTAATCCCGGCAAATCTTCCGGAAACACGTCCGGAAATTCTTGTACCACTGGAATGTCTTCTAGCTTAGCTTCCTTAGCTTCTTTAACTGTGACAAAGGCAAGGAAAGATGCACATCCTTTCCTGATGAGCTTGCTAGCTCGGAGAGCTGAAATAAGAGGGGATCTGCTCCGACCCTTGGGGCTAGTCAAGATTAGTTCTGGAAATTCCTTGAATGTAACCTTACTATTGCGGCAATCAACCGTTGCCTGATACTTGGATAACCAATCTGCCCCTAGTATAACATCATACTCTTTCAGATCTAAACATATGAGATCAATAGGGAGATTTCTACCCTGAACCAATACTTCGCAGTTTTGGTAATGATGTGTAATATCAGTCTCATCATCCAGAGGAGTAGACAAAACTAACTTTATCCATTCCGGTTCTAGGGGTAATGGGTCAGCAAACTTCTTAGAAACAATAGAATGCGATGCACCAGTATCAATTAAGACATATGCATTCCTGGAACAAACTTTCAATGTACCTTCCACTAAGCCGCCTCCTTCTACTTGCTCGGTCTCCTTGATTGCATGAAGATGAGCATTCTTGGTTACTGGGCGCTTTCCGTCAACGGCTTGATCGTTAAGTAATGGGCAATCGGGAATCCGATGCTCACGACTCCCACAACGGAGACATGCTCCTAGTTTCCTCCAGCATTCTTCTGCTCTATGACCCGCTTTATCACTATGTTTGCGCACTATATTTGGAGAGGTAGTGGTGATAGAGAAGGGCTTAGTCTTCTTGAACTTTTGGTCTTGTGAGGATGCTCCTCCATTGCTAGGCCTTTTCTTGAAGTTGGGTTTAAAGGAACCCGAACCTGTAACTTGTTCCTTCTTATCCTTACCACGAATCCTATCAGACAGTTCCGTGGCATCTTCTAATAGTTGAGCTCGGCGTACTATCTCCGAGTAGACTTGAATGTCCATCGGCGCCAGTTGAGTAATAGCTTGGGGCCTGAGCCCATTAAGAAACCTCCTAGCTTTCATTTTCTCGGTGCTAACTAGATGCTTAGCATACCGAGACAATCTAGAGAATTGGGCCTCATACTCGGCCACTGACAAAGATCGTTGCTTTAATGCAGCAAATTCTGCAGCCTTCTTTTCCTGAACTCGGTCCGAGAAATATTTCGCGTTGAAGTGTTCAGCAAATTCCTCCCACGAAACCTGATCTTGATTTATAGTAGCCTCCATTGATTCCCACCAGCATCTAGCATCCCTTTCTAACTGAAAAGTAGCTAATAAGACCTTATCTTGATCCGTGCATTGCATAACACGGAATATTCGTTCTGTTTCCCTAATCCAGTGTTCAGCGTCATCTGGATCAGTAGAACCCGTGAACTTGGGCGGGTTCATGTTCTTGAAGGTCTGGTGGAGACTTCCTGCTCGTTGTCCACCCCCTTGTGTTACTTGTTGCAGCACTTGAGTCATGCCTTGCAGTGTACGCTGCATGTTGCGCCATTGAGCTCGTTCGGCAGCCATTATCCTACAATTATAATAACTAGATTAATACGTGATTTGTATCTTAAAGACTCTTTATATGTTAACTTAACCCTTGGTTCTACCCAATCTCACTGGTTAAAGGTTTGAACATATCCTTGGACTTGGGTTTTCCTAGGAATTGAATACCCTAGGCTCTGATACCACAAAAACTGTCACGCCCCGAGCGCGGAAGATACTCGGATATGCGCGACGAGTTTATATCAATCATGTCAATCAGAGTAGTAGTGTATTCGACACCAAAACAGAGATGCGCAAAAGTAAAGATAACCCAATCCTTTATTTCATAATGGATAGACTATTACAAATCCAATACTCTATTCAATAAAAAGGAAAAGTACATAGTTGACTCAAGAAAATAGGAAAAAGACTAGATGACACTTGGAGAAGTTCTATCTCTTTCACTCTTGACCATTCCCATCCGATTGACTTCCCTCGTCGTCGGAATTACCTGAAAAGTAGGGAACACACGGAGTGAGCGAACGCTCAGTAGGAATTATATCTCAAGCGCTAGCAAGGGGTTTAAATAATTACATCTTTCATGTATGTACTGTAGCTATGCATGCTCGTATAAAACGACAAGATAGAGAGAGAATTTATCAATAAGACAGCAAGATGAACTAGTCATGAGCTTTCAAGAAAAGATAACAAGATATTCAAGCAAGTACTTTTTAGCAAGTCATGTCAAGAACTTTGGCTATCATGTATCAAGCAAGCAAGTAATTACCCTTTCTCGGGTCACGCAATTCATGTCATATCAAGTACGAGTCAAGTACAAGATTTGTGTGGAATGTCCAATCAAGCTAGTCATGCACTCGGTATAATGCCAGATACCTTATCATTCAACTCCCATGGGCACAAGTACTTTCGGGTGCTCCTCCCAGGACCAGATCGGGCCCTATATGCGTAGGCATTTATCATGTATATTTGACATCCACTCTTGTATATATATATATAGCCAATATGAATTTCAACAATTTAAGCTTGTAGACACGTAGGATAACTTTGAGAGAATGGAGTCAAAAATACGACATTGGACATAGATAGGCGATAACAACGGTATAAAACATGATTATCGATGAAACTAGGTGGAATTAGGTTCCCTTAACTCGGGTACCATGACAAAGTATGGACATTCTTTATATAGAATTGAGGTCCACATGAACAGTACATCAAAGGCAAGATACCCTCATTCTTATTATAGAATTGAGGTCCACAAGAACATCAACAAATGGCATGATATCATCATCCCATTAAGAATTCTCATGATATACCCTTTGCATATCATAAGGGCCGGTATACCATGTTTCTTTAGAGTGACATGGCATTCAATAGTGTAATGGGTTTTTAGGGTACAACCAGCTCAGTCGGCCTTGAGGGAATCCAAGGCTCGAGGAGTCTTACGGAGGTCTCTATGACTAACTCGCTAGTCCAAAGGAACGGAATGTCCAATAGAGAGCTTGTATGTCAATGAGAGTTGAGGGTGATCGATAAAACATCATGAAACGTGGGACTATACTCACGGAGTGGAGATATAGTGCCGATATACATATATATATAGATATACTGAAACCATCGGTTATCAGAAACAGGGTAAAAATATTTTTACAGGAAAATAATGACTTAAGTAAAGTCACTACTCAAGTAATTAACGCCTTCAGTAAGGGCGTTTATCTATTTTACATTTTTGCAAGATTTCAATATTTCAGTATTTTCCCAAAAACGCGCCCTGGTAAGGGGCGTTTAATTACAAGTAGACGACGTATACAATGGTCGTTCATTCTTTACTTCTATTTTTGCAAAATATATATTTTCAGTAATTTATCAAAAACACGCCCTATGCAGGGGCGTTACTTTTCAAATCACGCCCTGAACAGGGGCGTTAGTCAAGTGAGAGACGACCTATACAGGGTCGTGTATTTCAAGAATTTATAATTTTTCAAGTATTGAAATTTTCAGAAAACAAGATATGGTCATGATAGGATAATATCATGATTAATGATCATGCACTGATTTAGAATCATGTTTAAGTGAATATTGGACTAATTAACATGGGTAATTATCAGGTAATTAAATTGACGTCTGTGTACAGGGCGTCAAATCTTTTGAATTGACGACCTTGTCAGGGTCGTTTATTTAAATAGCGCCCTAGTCTGGGTCGCGTATAAAATTAGCGCCCTTGGAAAGGGCGTTTCTTTCCAACAATAGAAACATTCAAAACTCTCGAAAACTATATGCATGAATTAATATATATGGTTTAACATAGCTATTATGGTGATTTGGGCTACAGTGCTTGAGAAAACCTACCTTATAGTTGATTTGAACGGACGCAGGTTCTGTGAAGAAAGAACGATACTCTGTTTTATAAACAGAGTCTTTTGAAGCTTTCGATCTTAATAGCAGTAGCAAGGGTAGTAAGAGGTTGCAGATGAAGAACCCACAATTCTTCAATCAACCGGGTTCACTTCTACAGACAACCTATAGAGACAGAAGAAACGAAGAAGAAGATATTAAAATCTTCTTATACGTAACCGAAAGCAAGGGGAAAGAACTTACTTGTTCTTCGGAAGACAGAAGCTTTCAACCTGTAATCAGAAGTAGATGAAGAATCATCAGTATTCTTCACAAATTCGATAGACAGAGTAAAGAAAAAGAACATGTTGTTCTTTACGTACCTTAGAAGAGTCTGAACGCCAAATAGCGTTCTCGGTTCAGGCAGTAGGTTATTTATAGGATTTCTAGAATCCTAATAGGGTTAGTATTTGATTGGAAGTAACACTTCCGTGATAGAGTTATTACTACATTCAAACTCTTTCTCATAGTTATCAACTTACCCTGGATAGACTCCTGGGTCGAACGAAACTCAAACTGAATTAGCGTCCTAAGTAAGGGCGTCGAATTTAAATTGACGCCTTGTCAAGCGTCGTTACTTGTTGAAACGCGTCCACTCAAAGGACGTTACGCTAACTTGCCCTTTTTATTTATTTTGGTCGTTTGAAATTTGACGCCTTGACGTGTGGGCGTCCTTTCTTAAAAACACGGCTTAAGTAAGGGCGTTTTCTTGTAAAGTAGCGCCTATATCTGAGGCGTTATTTTCATCAGGGTTTAATTATTTTTATTACAAGCTCTTTCGTTTCTTTACTTAATCTTTTAATCTATTTTGATTTATTTATTCCTTTTAAATTTATCGGGGTTGCTACAATAATTCCATCCTCATTCATTTTATTCGTAAAAACCCATTTAGTTCCTATGACATTTGTATTTTCTGGTCTTAGAACTAGCTCCCAGACATTATTTCTTTCAAATTGACCTAACTCCTCACACATAGCATTAACCCATGAAGCATCATTTAAAGCTTCTTCAACTGACTTGGGGTCAATTTGTGAAACTAAGGCGACTAGGTCTTGATTATGAACATTTCTAAAATGAGACCTTGTCCTAAGTGGATCTTCAAGGTTGCCTATGATGTTGTCTATTGGATGATCTCCTAAAAATTTCAAGTTTGTTGAAGACTCACCTGCTTCAGCTGAACTTACTTGATTGGAGGTACTTGATACTTCAGGTGGTTCAGCTTCAGAATTCTCCATCTTCTTTTGAGCACCTGTCATCATTATCCAAGTTAGTGAGATTGTTTGTTTCATCAAATATGACATGAGGTGTCTCTTCTACAGTCTGATCTGTGCAGTTGAAAACGCTATATGCCCTAGTTATTTCAGGGTATCCTAGAAAAATTCCTGGAGTACTTCTTACATCAAATTTGTCTAGGTCTCTTTTATTGTTGTTGTGGATGAAACATTTTGAACCAAAATTTTTGAAGTATGAAACATCATGCTTCTTACCTTTCAGGAATTCATAAGGTGTTTTCTTATGGATGGGTCTTACCAAGGCTCTATTAATGGTGTAGCAAGCGGTGTTGGCTACCTCTACCCAAAATCTTCTAGGTAGCTGACTCTCCATTAACATGGTTCTGGCCATCTCAATGATTGTGCAGTTTCTTCTCTCCACTATGTCGTTCTGCTCTGGAGTCCTAGGAGAAGAAAATTTGTGAGTCAATCCTTCTTTATTACAAAATTCAGAGAATGTAGCATTTTCAAACTCTCCTCCATGGTCAAATTGAATCATGGAAATTCTATGAATTCCTGCTTGTTTTACCTTACTAAAGAAATGTTCAAATTTTTGAAAAGCATTGCTTTTATTTTCAAGAAAAAACAACCATGCAAATCTAGTAAAATCATCTACAATCACGAACCCGAATCTTTTACCATTTAGACTCAGAGTCCTGGTTGGACCAAAGAGATCCATATGCAAAAGCTCCATTGGTCTAGATGATAGAGACTCAGATCTGAGTTTGAATGATTTTTAGGTTTGTTTCCCTAGAGCACAGGCATCACATGGTTTTGAAATAGAACAAAATTTAATCTTTGGCATTCCTCTAACTAAATCATGTTTAACCAATTTATTCAAAGAGGAGAAGCTACCATGACCTAAACGTCTGTGCCACATAAAAGCATTATTCTCAAGATCAGCAGATAGACAGAGATGTGTTTCAGATTTTTCATTTAGATCAACAATGTATACATTATTGACTCTATGAGCTTCAAACATGACTTTGTCAGAATTTATTTCAAGAATTTTACATGCATTGTTATCAAACAGAATTCTGTGACCCTTGTCACACAGTTGACTAATACTGAGCAGGTTGTGTTGAAGACCTTCCACGAACTTTTTCAATGGAGTTTGTGGAAGACTTACCAACTATTCCAATGCCAACAATTTTACCTATGTTTTTTCCTCCGAATTTGACCAGACCCCCTACCTTCATCTCCAGTTTGTTGAATTTGGATCGGTCACCTGTCATGTGCCTGGAGTAGCAGTTATCTAGATATCACTTATTATTCTCGGCTGCTAGGCTAACCTGCATAGAGCAAATTAAGCAAGGTGGTTTGGAACCCAAGATAGATTGGGTCCAAAAACATTATTCAACTCTGTAAGCAAACACTTTAGAATCTAGAACTATCTCAAAGTATTTTTCATTTGCACTCTATTTACAGTTTTGTTGAAGTTATAACTAAAGTTCTGTCCACTGGTTTATTGATGTTGAACCTGTTCCTGTTGGTGGACGGTTCATTCCTCGAGTATCTACTGTACCCAAACTGTCCAGAGGAGTTAATTTTATTGCAAATTTTCTGTGAAGGTGCAGGACCTCCCCAGTTTGTTTTGTACTGGCCAATTTTGTTATAGAAGTTGGAGTTTCTGTTTTGACTCACATGGCTTGACCTGTTAGCATTCTTGTTCTGGTGAATGGGCATAGTAGGTTGCTTAGCGAAGTTCTTTCCTGTTTTAAATTGTCGTCCAACATTGTTTGTTGAATTTTCCTTTAGATGTTGACCATTTTGAACATTGTTGGAACTGGATGGTGTGTCCAATTTTTCTTTCCCTTTACCTGAACAAAATGTCACAGTTTTGTACTCAAAGGGTTTCTTGTTTGTTGGGTTATAGCCTAAACCCTCTTTATTGAAATTAACCCTAGCACCTAGCATGGCGTCCAAATTTGTTTTTCCTTGAACAAATTTTTCAAGGGTTCTTTGTTTATCTTCCAGTTCTTTCTACAATGTTTCACAGTTTTTCTGGAGTTCAGAATTCACCTTCTTAACAGCTTCATTCTTCTCAATGATTAAGCTGTTGTTACTCTGACTCTATTGAAGTTTTGACTTAAGTTCTTCAAGTTGTTTTTGTACTTCTTGATTTTCAAACTTAAGGTCTTCATTTTCTTTTCTAAGAGAGTCCATTTCTTTTAAATCCTCCTTAAACTTCATATTCTCTTTGTTAGTTTGGACCTGCTCTTCAGTAGCAACATTCAATTTTTTCTTTACCATCCTATGCTCTTTGCTCAAAGCATTAAATTTATCTGGCAGTTCAACATATGAATCTTCCCAATCATCAATTGTAAAATTCTCAAAGATATTGGTTACCTCTTCGTCGCTTTTGGCCATGAGGCATATTCCTTCTTCGTCTTCCTCTGAAGAGCTGGCCTCTGGGTCTTCCTCCTCGTAACTCCACGTGCAGACCATAGCTTGAGGTTTCTTCTTCTGCACCTTGGAGGCCTTCTTCTGGAGATCAGGACATTCACCTTTTATATGTCATGTCTTCCTACAATGATAGCATTTGACCATCTTAGTACTCTTGTTCTTATCAGTATTAAAGTCTAAATGCTTACCAGAATTATTTGATCCTCTTCTTCTAAATGTTTTTCCCTTTGAACACAAAAACTTCCTGAACTGACGAGTGAGCAAAGCTTGCTCCTCTTGATCAAGGTCTGACAGTCCGTCAGACTCTGGTGCGGACACCCGAGCGATCAAGAAGCACGATACGCCGAGCCACCGGTACCATACGCGGAGCACCACCCGAGCCACGTCGGCGTCCATCTGGCTCGGAGACAGTGTGGAGACTCCCCCTTGAGTCTCGGCCTTTATCACATTTATTTGGACTTTATTTGTGTGTCATGTGTGTTATTTAGTTTTAATCGGTTTGTAATTTGGATTGTAATAAGGGTTTATATGTAAAATGGGACCACCTGGGTCCCACGGGCCCCCCACCCCTCCTCCCATTGATCCACCTCACCCCTAGGGCCCATGTGGGGTCAGTCAACATGTCAATTGTGGGCTTCTAGAAGGGTGGGCCAAGTGGGGGACAAGTGAACTTGAAAGTCAAGGTTGGCCACCAACCTTAACCCCTTAGTCAAGGGGGCGCCCCCCTCTCACTATCACCATTTTATTTTTTCAAAAATGTGTGTTAGAATTAATTAGTTCTATCCTTTTTTTTATTCCCCCAAACCCTAGATCTAGGGGTAATTTGAGTCTTTTGGCATTTCATATAAATGCCTTGTATTTCCCATTTATGAAGAATTAATGCATATCAAATCCAAGAATTTTGTTGGAGCAGCAAGGGCCGCCCCCTTCTCCCTCTCCCCTCTCTTCTTCTTGCAGCTGGGAAGGTTGCCTTCTGAGGTGAGAAGCCTCATGTATCAGTTCCGGTGATCGCCGCCGCCGCCATCGTGCCGCCATCGCACCACCACGGTTGCCGCCGGTGTTCTGTCCACCCAGGGTAGAGGCTCCATCCATGAATTTCTGCGCTCCACCCCGAGATCTTCTGGAGCCCAAAATTTCAGGGTGTGTTCCAGAGGTGTCTCCCACGTTCCACAAAATTTGGTTGGCCTTCTAGCTTCCATTTCATATTTTTTTATTTTTATTTTCCCCTCCCCCTCAGATCTGTCAGCTTTTTGTTCTCTGGGATAGTCAGCCTGAGTTTCCAATCTTCAGACCACTCTTTGATTTTTCCAGGAGCTCCCAAATTTACTGGAAGTTCTGTCCCCCTTCATCTCCATCCCCATTTTTTCGTGGAATTTCTAAAGGCCTCCATCTATTTTCTAAAATTCACTTTCAGATCCATCTATAGTTCTGTCTGCCTCACTCCAGATCCGACCACCCGCAAAATACCTTTCCCCATCCAAACCACAACAAAACCCTTCACAAAAAATATTGTCGTTTTCCTCTCTTTCCCCTCTACAACTTCTATGAAGAGATCAAGATCTGAATCGAAGATCTACCTTATGGTCAAAGGCAGTTCTCAGGAAACTGCTCTGCTATTCTTAGATTTCAGTAACTGACCAACAGCAACTTCAAAAATCAACAAAGGCCAGATCCGTGCAGATCCAGTTCATCTCACTGGCCTTAGATTGAAGGACTTCGAAAGAGCTTTCCAACGGTACCTTCTGTGCTTCAATCCGACATCAGGATTGATCGCAGAAGCCGATCTCGCCGGAGCGCGCGCTGAAAAAATAGAAGCATCAGTCCGTGGGCAGCAACTCCAACACTTGGTGATCAGAGCCGATCGGCCTCTGGTCGGTGTTTCCGGCCGACCGCCATCCCGGGAGACGTGCCACCAGGGGTCGCCATCACAGCGGGACCCACCCCATCAGACCCGGAGGACAGAGCGGCTCGTGGGCCCCACGGGCCCGTAGATCGCGTAGTCCGGACAGCACCAAAATGCGGGTTCGGCACCGCCGGGACGACATCAAAATGCTGCCCGTCAACCCGATTGTCGCGACTCCCGGACCCCACATGTGACCTGTTACCTCCCTACGTGGAGTGGGTCAAAATTATTGTACTGCTGTAAAAGTGTTTAACCGGGAGTCCGTGATTGGCCGGGGTTGTCTTCCCCACGCCGGGTGCGTGGAGGTACGATCGTAACTTCTTGGCATTACTTTGCTAGTTAGTATATGATCTTAGGCCGCTGTCGAGTGCGATAGGAACTAGCCCGTGAGTCCATGTCACCGCTGTGAGTGTGAGAGTGACCCGTCCCGTGGCTCGATCTGAGTCCGGAAGTGAGTCGACTACCCTTGAACTCTGCCGGTTCCTCAACCATGCACGATCTGCGTTTCCCTCGCTTGAGACGACGAGTGAGCTTGCGTTTCTGTTAGCGACGTATAGCCCATAGGAACTCATAGTGTCGAGCCGAAGTCTCTCCAATTTGTGTGTTGCTGGTCGCATCTCCATCTAGAGTCTGAGGTCCGCATCACTATAGAGTCGGTCTCCCGTGTCCGTCCCGCATCAGTTTGGTATCAGAGCGAGTCGAGTCTAGGGTAGTCGTTGCATAAGTCTTGCATCAGGTCTAAGTCGAGTCTAGGATCATCATTATTTTCAAAACAAAAAAAAGTGTTTTAAAATTGCATTTCATCCGATAATCTGGTATCTTAAAAGGTGTTGTCCGAACGTTAGGCTATGCCTATCGGGAAGGCCGCACACTTGCGGGAGTGATCTTCGGATCGATTAACTCCGCCACGTACCGGATATTGGTTTAGGTCTAGGTGCATTAGTCGGTGTTTGCATCAGTTTGTGTCTCCTAGTTCGTGTGTCTTTGCATGCCCACCCGTCGAGGTACCCAATACTCGCCACCACCACCTATGGCGGATTCCCGGCCCGTAGCTCCGATGAGTCCTCGACGGCCGAGATGTTCCGAGCCATTATGGAACGTCTTGACACGCGTATGGATGGCCTTAGTACGCGTCTAGATGGCGTAGGAACGCGTCTAGAAGGGAGAATGAAAGCCCTAGAGGATCGGGCCGAATCTTCGGACCAGTCCATCCAGGGTCTTGTAGGGAGGATTGCCGTCCTCGAGAGGGCCCCAGCGGCGGCGCAACCCGCGCCGACCAATGGTCAACAAGAGCCGGCTCAGCAACCTGCTGCACCAAGGGCTCAGGCAGTGGATGTTGGGAGGCAACAGGTGCATGTGGTGGATGACTATGCATCTGACAATGAGCAAGGGGGAAATGGTCGTCGTAATCAACGACGGAACCGTGATGATGATGATGACGACCGCATTCTTAGGGGCGTGCGTGCGGACCCTCCCACTTTTAGCGGGTCCTTGGACCCTAGGGTGTATTTAGATTGGGAGGCCGGCATGGACCGGTACTTCGAGTGGTTTGAGATGACGGACCACCGAAGAGTCCGATACGCGAAGATGAAGCTGCAAGGGCAGGCCCAAACTTATTGGACCAATGTGGAGAGCCTGCTCAATCAGCGACGTCAACCCCAAATCGGTACTTGGGATGACATGAAAACCAAGCTGAGGGAGAAATACCTTCCTGCCTCATATCGCCAACGTCTCATAGACAAATGGCAAAGCATCTCCCAAGGGAACCGATCCGTGACTGAGTACACCGCTGAGTTTGACGAGTATTACTTACGGTGTGGAGTCACGGAAGAGAGCACCATGACTATATCACGCTTTCGAAGAGGTCTGCGGCCCAACTATCAATATGAACTCTTTCACCGCAATGCGACCACTTTGGAGCAGGCGTATCAGGTTGCTCTCGAATTGGAGCAATTCGAGGCCGAGTTCGAGTCTCCCCATCGGTTGGGCTCCTTTCCCCTACGTAGTGTCGAGCCCCGTGGCTCATCTGGCACGTATCCGAGGGCCCCCATGGCTCGACCTCAGGAGCCCGCTCGCCCCGAGCCCTTTGCTCCTAGGCCTCGCCCTCCACCCCCGAGGGACCTTCCTCGTCCCCAGCATCTTACGGCACCCACAGCCCGTCCACCGGCACCCGCACCTCCTGCACGTCCTTTGCTACCTACACCTCCTATCCGTCGGGAGGATAAGGGGAAAGGACCCATGATTGGGGAGCCTAGTGGATCACGGCAGCAGTGTTACCGCTGCAATGGGTTTGGCCATTTTGCCAACCAGTGTCCCACCCGCCCATCTCTTATCATTGGGGACACAAAGGCCGAGGATACCACCCCTGCGGGCCTCGAGTTAGTCACCTATGAAGCAGATCAGGAGCTAGCTGACGAATACTATGAGATTGAAGGTGACGGCCTGGATGCCCCGCATACCGATGATGCCCACGTGGGGGTCGTCAGGTGTATTCTCACCCAGCCACAGGCCAGTGATGACTGGCGTCGGACCACTATTTTTCATACCTTCTGTAGGCTGGGCAAGCATGTGTGTAAAGTGATCATCGATAGCGGGAGTTGCATCAATGCAATCTCCACGGGTGCTGTCTCCCGTCTTGGTCTTACACCAGTGGATCACCCTAGCCCCTATCGTGTATCATGGGTGGATTCCACTTCCATCCCGAACAGGCTGCGGTGCTTGGTCCCACTGCAATTCTATGCCTACCGTGACGAGGTATGGTGTGATGTCCTACCCATGGAGGTGGGCAATATTATTTTGGGTAGGCCGTGGTTATTTGATCGGGATGCCACACTCCATGGCCGGTCGAACACCTGTACCTTCGACCATGATGGCCAACGGATTACTCTCCAACCCCATCAGCCCAAGAGCCCATCAGTTAGGGGTCCTACTGGTCCTAGTACCCCGGAGCCTTCCGTCCCCGGGCCCAGTACCCCGTCCCCAGCTCGGGCTATGACCGTTACATCTGGCCCAGGTGAGCCCTCGACTAGAAGATTGATGTTGATTAGCTCCCAAAAAATGGAGCGGGAGGCTAGTCGGGGCTGCCCCGTGTTTGCTATTGCGGTCCGAGAGGTAGAGCGAGACTCCGAGGGTGAGCTCCCACCCGAGGTTGTCCCCATTCTGCAGGAGTTTGCTGATATCTTTCCCGATGAGCTTCCCGAGGGACTCCCACCTATGCGGGATATTCAGCATGCCATCGACCTTATTCCGGGCTCTTCATTGCCCAACCTTCCTCATTATCGCATGAGTCCCACGGAACATGCCGAGCTAAAACGGCAGGTCGATGAGTTGATGCAGAGAGGATCTGTTCGGGACAGCATGAGCCCATGTGCTGTACCCGCATTACTCGCCCCGAAGAAGGATGGCACGTGGAGAATGTGCATTGATAGCCGTGCCATCAACAAAATCACCGTGAAGTACAGGTTCCCTATTCCCCGCCTGGATGACATGCTAGACATGATGGCTGGTGCCACCATCTTCTCAAAGATTGATCTTAAGAGTGGCTACCATCAGGTGAGGATTAGGCCAGGTGATGAGTGGAAGACCGCATTCAAGACCAAGGATGGTCTATATGAGTGGTTGGTCATGCCTTTTGGGTTGACCAATGCCCCTAGCACATTCATGCGACTCATGACTCAGGTCCTTCGACCGTTTATTGGAGTCTTTGTGGTTGTGTATTTTGATGATATCCTTATCTATAGTCGCACCACGGGGGACCACTTAGACCACCTTCGGCAGGTCTGTCTTCTCCTTAGGCGAGAGCAATTGTATGCAAACCCACAGAAGTGTGCCTTCATGACACCCCAGCTTACCTTCTTGGGTTTTATTGTGTCTAGTACTGGGGTCTCCGCCGATCCGGAGAAGGTCCGGGCCATTGTTGAGTGGCCGGAACCCCGTACGGTTCATGATGTCCGCAGCTTTCATGGCCTTGCGACGTTCTATCGTCGCTTTATCCGCGGATTTAGCTCCGTCACCGCCCCGATCATGGATTGTATCCGGAAGGGCACCTTTGTATGGATGAAGGCCGCAGCTGCCGCCTTCAAGGACATCAAGGAGCGCATGACCCAGACACCTATCCATCGATTGCCTGATTTCTTGAAGGTGTTTGAGGTCTCTTGTGATGCGTCAGGTGTGGGGATAGGAGGTGTGTTGAGTCAGGAGACCCACCCGGTCGCATATTTCAGCGAGAAGCTAAATGACGTGAAACTGCGATACTCCACTTATGATAAGGAATTTTACGCAGTTGTTCAGGCTCTTAGGCATTGGAGGCACTATCTTTTACATCAGGAGTTTGTCTTATACTCCGATCATGAGGCTTTGAGGTACCTCCATTCCCAAAAGAAGCTTAATTCGCGTCACAGTCGTTGGGTTGAGTATCTCCAGCAGTTCACCTTTGTGCTTAAACATAAGGCTGGAGTGGAGAACAAGGTGGCCGATGCCTTGAGTCGGCGAGCATGTTTGCTGACCACCATGAGTGCCGAGGTCATAGGGCTAGAAAAGATGAGAGAGGCCTATGTTGACTGTCCTGACTTCGGTCAGATTTATGCCACTCTCCAGGCCGGACCCTCGAGAGACCTTGATGATTATGTGCTTCAGGAGGGATACCTCTTTCGAGGAGGCAGGCTTTGTGTTCCCCGAACTTCGGTTCGAGACTTCTTAGTCTGGGAGCTACATGCGGGAGGTCTAGCCGGTCACTTTGGTCGGAACAAGACTATTGAGGCGGTTGAGCATAGATTTTATTGGCCGAGCTTGAAGCGCGATGTTGCTCACATTGTGGCTCAATGTCGTACATGTGCTACGGCCAAGATGAAGAAGCAAAGCTCGGGCCTCTATATGCCTCTTCCCGTGCCTGATGCCCCGTGGCAGGATGTTAGCATGGATTTTGTCTTGGGATTGCCACGTACCTCCAGGAAGCATGATTCGGTCTATGTGGTTGTTGACCGATTCTCGAAGATGGCCCTTTTCATTCCTTGTTCGAAGACTTCGGATGCTTCGAGGGTAGCCCGCCTTTTTCTTACTCATGTGGTGTGCAAGTTCGGGTTGCCTCGTACCATAGTGTCTGACCGTGATTTTAGATTCACTAGTTATTTTTGGAAGACACTGTGGCATATGTTGGGTACTCACCTCAAGTTTTCCACTGCATATCATCCCCAGACAGATGGTCAGACCGAGGCGGTCAATAGGAGTCTGGGAGACCTTTTGAGGTGTCTTGTTAGGGACCGCATAGGGGATTGGGATCTCATTCTACCCATGGCAGAACTTGCATATAATGATTCAGTTAATAGGTCTACTGGTATGAGTCCATTCGAGATTGTCACAGGTCATAGGCCTAGGAAGCCAGTGGATCTTGTCCCCATGCCTATCCATGCACGAGTGTCGGAGTCTGCCGAGTCGTTTGCTAGGCATGTTAGGAGTCTGCATGACGACATCCGTCGTCACATTGAGGCCAGTAATTCACGGTATAAGGAGCTAGCCGATGCCCATCGACACCACCGAGAGTTCCAAGAGGGCGAATATGTCATTATCAGGGTAAGACCTAAACGGTTTCCCTCTGGAACCGTTAAGAAACTGCAAGCTCGCGGAGCCGGTCCATTTAGAGTGTTGAAACGCGTTGGATCCAATGCATATGTTGTGGACCTACCTGAGGAATATGGTATAAGCTCTACTTTTAATGTATCGGATCTAGTTGCATATAGGGACCCAGCGGTGATCCCTAGTGAGCCTTTCGAGCCATCCCCTCCCATTGAGAGTGATCTCACACCTGAGTGTCCACCTCCAACCCCTTTTCCATGGCAGCGAGAGCATATAGATCATATACTGGATGAGCAGGTGACAGTTACCAGGAGTGGATCCTACCCGCGCTACCTAGTGCGATGGAGAGGACGGCCCGCCACCGAGGATACGTGGATCACCCATGGAGAGTTGCAGCGGATTGATCCGGACCTACTGGAGCGGTACCACAGTGATGCAGACCCTTACTCGACAGGGTCGAGTTTCTCCCACCCGGGGAGAATTGGTGCGGACACCCGAGCGATTGAGAAGCACGATACGCCGAGCCACCGGTACCGTACGCGGAGCACCACCCGAGCCACTTCGGCGTCCATCTGGCTCGGAGATAGTCTGGAGACTCCCCCTTGAGTCTCGACCTTTATCACATTTATTTGGACTTTATTTGTGTGTCATGTGTGTTATTTAGTTTTAATCGGTTTGTAATTTGGATTGTAATAAGGGTTTATATGTAAAATGGGACCACCCGGGTCCCACGGGCCCCCCACCCCTCCTCCCATTGATCCACCTCACCCCTAGGGCCCATGTGGGGTCAGTCAACATGTCAATTGTGGGCTTCTAGAAGGGTGGGCCAAGTGGGGGACAAGTGAACTTGAAAGTCAAGGTTGGCCACCAACCTTAACCCCTTAGTCAAGGGGGCGCCCCCCTCTCCTTATCACCCATTTATTTTTTTAAAAATGTGTGTTAGAATTAATTAGTTCTATCCTTTTTTTTATTCCCCCAAACCCTAGATCTAGGGGTAATTTGAGTCTTTTGGCATTTCATATAAATGCCTTGTATTTCCCATTTATGAAGAATTAATGCATATCAAATCCAAGAATTTTGTTGGAGCAGCAAGGGCCGCCCCCTTCTCCCTCTCCCCTCTCTTCTTCTTGCATCTGGGAAGGTTGCCTTCTGAGGTGGGAAGCCTCATGTATTAGTTCCGGTGATCGCCGCCGCCGCCATCGTGCCGCCATCGCACCACCACGGTTGCCGTCGGTGTTCTGTCCACCCAGGGCAGAGGCTCCATCCACGAATTTCTGCGCTCCACCCCGAGATCTTTTGGAGCCCAAAATTTCAGGGTGTGTTCCAGAGGTGTCTCCCACGTTCCACAAAATTTGGTTGGCCTTCTAGCTTCCATTTCATATTTTTTTATTTTCGTTTTCCCCTCCCCCTCAGATCTGTCAGCTTTCTGTTCTCTGGGATAGTCAGCCTGAGTTTCCAATCTTCGGACCACTCTTTGATTTTTCCAGGAGCTCCCAAATTTACTGGAAGTTCTGTCCCCCTTCATCTCCATCCCCAATTTTTCGTGGAATTTCTAAAGGCCTCCATCTATTTTCTAAAATTCACTTTCAGATCCATCTACAGTTCTATCTGTCTCAGTCCAGATCCGACCACCCGCCAGTCTAAAATACCTTTCCCCATCCAAACTACAACAAAACCCTTCACAAAAAATATTACCGTTTTCCTCTCTTTCCCCTCTACAACTTCTATGAAGAGATCAAGATCTGAATCGAAGGTCTACCTTGTGGTCAAAGGCAGTTCTCAGGAAAATGCTCTGCTGTTCTGAGATTTTGGGAACTATCCAACAGCAACTTCAAAAATCAACAAAGGCCAGATCCGTGCAGATCCAGTTCATCTCTCTGGCCCTAGATTGAAGTACTTCGAAAGAGCTTTCCAACGGTACCTCCTGTGCTTCGATCCGACATCAAGATTGATCGCAGTAGCCGATCTCGCCGGAGCGCGCGCTGAAAAAATAGAAGCATCAGTACGTGGGCAGCAACTCCAACACTTGGTGATCGGAGCCGATCGGCGTCCGGCCGGTGTTTCCGGCCGACCGCCATCCCAGGAGACGTGCCACCAGGGGTCGCCATCACAGCGGAACCCACCCCATCAGACTCGGAGGATAGAGCGGCTCATGGGCCCCACGGGCCCGTAGATCGCGCCGTCCGGACAGCACCAAAACGCGGGTTCGGCACCGCCGGGACGACATCAAAATGCTGCCCGTCAACCAGATTGTCGCGACTCCCGGACCCCACATGTGACCTGTTATCTCCCTGCGTGGAGTGGGTCAAAATTATTGTACTACTGTAAAAGTGTTTAACCGGGAGTCCGTGATTGGCCGGGGTTGTCTTCCCCACGTCGGGTGCGTGGAGGTACGATCGTAACTTCTTGGCATTACTTTACTTAGCTAGTATATGATCATATGCCGCTGCCGAGTGTGATAGAAACTAGTCCGTGAGTCCATGTCACCGCTGTGAGTGTGAGAGTGACCCGTCCCGTGGCTCGCTCCGAGTCCGGAAGTGAGTCGACTACCCTTGAACTCTACCGGTTCCTCAACCGTGCATGATCCGCGTTTCCCTCGCTTGGGACGACGTTTCTGTTAGCGACGTATAGCCCATAGGAACTCATAGTGTCGGGCCGAAATCTCTCCAATTTGTGTGTTGCTGGTCGCATCTCCATCTAGAGTTTGAGGTCCGCATCATATAGAGTCGGTCTCCCATGTCCGTCCCGCATCAGACTCCCCACTGCTACTGTCGCTGCTGCTGCTACTGTTACCACAGGACACCTTGAGAGCAATGTTCTTGCTCTTCTTATCACTTCCTTCTCTACTTCTTTTGAAGTTCATTTCGTAGGTCATTAAGGATCCTATCAGTTCAGTGACTGTCATTTTCGACAGATCCCTAGACTCCTCTATCACTATGGCCTTAGTATGCCAAGCGGAAGATAGTGACCTAAGAATTTTCCTGATAATGTCCCCTTCTGAAACTTGTTTCCCAAGCCCACTAAGACTGTTAGTAATCAATGACAACCTGGCATACATTTCTGTGATAGTGTCCTCATATTTCATTTTGAATAATTCATATTCAGAGGTGAGCATGTTTACCTTAGTGGCCTTCACTTGTGATGTACCTTCGTAGATTAGCTCCAATTCATCCCACATCTTCTTGGCTGTTTTGCAGGTTGAGATCCGGGCGTATTCATCAGGGTGAACCGCGCATTGAATTATGTTCAGGGCCGACCAGTTAATGGTTGAAAGCTTGATGTGATCCTCTGTCCATGCATCTTCATTTGGTGGAAGATCATACGGCCCTGTGGTGATCACTCTCCAGAGCTTGTGGCTCTGTGCTCTCATAAACACCTCCATCCTATTTTTCCAGTAAAAATAGTTATTACCATCAAAGAAAGGAGGGCGACTAATAAACTGTCCCTCAGCCATGAAGCTTCGAGGACCACTAGATCCATAATTACCCTATCCATTGGACCACATGATGGGTAACCTGCTCTGATACCAATTGATAGAACGTAGAGTGTGAGCTAGAAGGGGGGGGGGATGAATTGATCACGCCCAATTTAATGCAATGTGAATTATAAGCGATGAAATCCCAGTCGCAGTAAGAGAATCTTCCTAATCAGGCCACGTAGAAAGACAATAAGTAGAAACTTAACGAGAAGGAGTTGATATTGAACTGTGATCGAACAGCAAACGTGCTTGTACCACAACAGAAGATCAGCGAGACACACCACACAAATGAAGTCAACCAAGCACACAAACACAGAAGAGACAGAGAGTTTTTAAGGTGGTTCGATTGCAGTCTGTAATCTACGTCCACCCCTTACTCCACTGGAGTAAGGCTTCCTTGCACTAAGCAATAAAACACTCCAGACTCAGTCTGCGGACAATTGCTGACTCACAGCTTGCCACAAGGGAAACAAATCCCTTAACACTGATCATGCGACCTACAGGATCTGAACCTGAACTTGCCCTGGCAAGATCAGAACCGGAGGACCAACCTCCCTTCCTCTAAACCAGAGGGTACACACGAGCGAATTGCCTACACTCGCAACCGGAGAACCAATCTCCCTTCTCCTGATAGCACAGGAGGAACCTGACCTCAATCACTGAGCATCAAAAAACACACTGAAAAAGTGAGTAGAGTGATCAAACAAATGAAAAGAGAAAACAATTGTAGCTCCGAAGAGCATAAGAGCACTCTGAATTCCACTCTTCTTTCAAGCTAGCGCAATTTTCTAGCTATCTCTCTTTTCTTCCATTCAGCTCTCCTCTCTCTCTCTCTCTTTCTCTCTTTTTCTTTCTTCAGCTTCCTCCTTCTCTCAGCCTTCGTTCCTTTTTATATGAAGATAATGGGTGCGTGGATACCACGATTCCCGCCCAATCCTTTCACGCAGAACTGGCCCCTTTTTGATTCCACGTGTCAGAATCGTAGTCCTGTAGTAGTCCACGTGGCAGGATCATCTGTTCTGGTCCTTGCCTTGGATCACGAGCCATCGACCTGGTACTTGATTTCCACGGGGGGGGGGGGTATCCTCACCGGTTTTGGGTTCATCGAACACATGCTCGACCAGGTGACAAACCTGCCAAGCAAGAGAAGATATTAGTGAAGGCTACATTGGCCAAGGTCATGCACAGACTTTGATTGTGCACAAGCCAAGACATGCATAGGCTTTAACATGTCTAAGACAAAAAACTGCACCGACGTTGATCATGCGTGAGAGACATTTGCACAGAATGTGCTAAAACAAAACATTACACCGACGTTGATCATGCATGAGAGACACAAATGCACATGAGACGTAGAATGAGACCCACTCAGACATGAGACACAAATGCATGAGACGCAGAAGTGCACTGACACTGGGTGTGCTAAGATGCAGTAGAGACGCAACCATAGACATAGCTGAGCATAAGACGCAATATGAGACGCAACAAAAGATACAATTGCATGAGACGCAGAAGTGCACTGACACTGGGTGTGCTAAGATGCAGTAGAGACACAGCCATAGACATAGCTGAGCATAAGACGCAATATGAGACGCAACAAAAGACACAATTGCATGAGACGCAATAAGAGACGTAAGACCATAAAATAGCACCGACTTGCTAGTGTGCACAGACCTTATAACATGCATAGTGGACAGTGGTATGCACGAACCTGTCTTGTGTATGCACAGACCTTTACTTAGCTCGCTAGCATGAAATGCACGGACCTTAGTATGCATGTGCAGTGATGTGCATGGACCTTTGTTTACCAAGTGCAAAGCTAGCACGGACTAAGTTGTGTGCCTCAATGAGGGTTGCACCGACTTAGCTAATGCATAAACTGACATTGCAATGACTTAGTCGCGTGTAGCACCGAAGGTTGCACCGACTAAATGACTGCATACACAAACCCTATTCAGTTGAAATGGAGCATATGCACGGACTCAATACAGAATGAACCAAGTATGCACGGACTTTCAGAGTAAAACCAGAGAGTGCAGTATATGAAGAGTGTATAAAAGAAGAATGTATTAAGATAGACTATCATGGTTGACTTATAGTGTATGACATCATCAAAACCGTAGGAGTGCAACAGAAGGGAGTTTTCCTGTTGGCTAGGATTTTGTTCTGAGATTAGGTCGACCGATGGGGAAGGTGGCTGCAATTATGAAGGGATAGGATCGAACATAGGGTAGGTTGCATTTTAGTTGCATTAGGATTCCTTAGTATGATTCGGAGGGTATAATCCTTATAAATAGGACCTCCCTGTGATGGCAGAGCCATCGTGCTGCTGCTGTCGTCGTTGGTCTTGTTGCTGTCGTGCTCGCGTCGTAGGTGAAGCATCGTCTTATTTCTCTTCTTCTTCCTCTGCACGTGCATGCGTCTGCCTCTGCCTTTTTCTTCTTCCGCGATTGACGTCTGTCGACCTGTTCTCCATCCCTTCGCCTTTGTCTGTCTTCTTCCTTTACCAAAAGGTAGGTTATCTCTCAGGCATAACCCCTAAACTTCCATGCAGGCATGTAAGTAGAAATAGTCTTGTATTGTTCCATAATCCATGTAGTAGATCCATGCGATGTTCTAAGTTTTACATGTTCTTCTGGTTTTCTGTTTCACCATGAATTCGCGACCAGTGCAGTGGACGCAGATTAATTGGCGCCCTTTCACACAGGCGCTAATTCTTGAATTAGCGTCAAGCTGGAAGACGTCAATTAATGCACGTCCAGAACCCCTGACGCGAATTTTCTTGATGATTTAAATAAATCACCCATGTTTAAAATTTAATATATATTGAACCATGCTTAATAAAATTTATATGTGCATATTTCTAGAATCCCTATATTTTTCTCCATATTATCATGTCTTCAGTTCTCTTAAAGTCTTGATAGATACAAAGTCCTACTGTTCATGTTCCTTAAAAGAAGTGAACAGTAACATGAGTCTAAAAACGTACCTGCCCGATGCTTGTTGAATTGTAACAGGAAACAAATTAGCGTCTGGATCACTGACGCGTATTACAAAATCTGCGCCTCTCCAGAGAGACGCTAATTAATACACATCAGCCATGTAGATGCGATTTCATTATTAATATTAAATAATTTATAAATTTATAAATCGGTGTCCACTATCAGGACACGTATCAAAGAATTAGCGTCTCTTCAGAGTGACACTAATTTAAATGCCTATATTTCAAATTTATATAAATCTGGTTAATCCTAAAATTAGCGCCTCTCCACGAAGACGCGAATTCAGGAATTAACGCCTTTGCACGCTGACGCGAATTTCATTCTCACATGATTTCTCGCTGTTTTGATCCATATCGTGGGTCTTTCGGCACTACTGTCTCATGGCCGAGACATAGTCCATGTTTTCTGAGTTTACACGATAGACCCTATTTCTTGGAGATGGAAGGACCCACCGTCGAGAATTCCTCTTGTCGGATTAGAAATTCTTTCTCTAAGGCCTCCGTAAGTCCCCGACATCGAAGGATTCCCTCTTCAATCACTGGGCTGATTGTACCCTAAAATCCTTTAAACCTGTTTGGTCATGTCCCTTTGAAGAAACATGACACCCAGCCATCATAAAGCGCCAAGATTGGGTGTTCTGTGAGAGTCCTGACTCAGTCCAGAATTAGCGTCTAGTACAGTAGTCGCTATATCTTGAATTAACGTCCAATGCAGGTGACGTGAATTCAGTCGTGCATACTGTTCATCAGAATTAGCGCCCACCGTAGTGGATGCGAATTCTTTAATTCACGGCATCCTGAGTGGACGCCAATTCTTCCCAGATTCATACATTTGTGGGTTTCATGGTTTTAAAATCGTTGTTTGTTACCTTGTACATGGCTATATTCCTTGACTCCTATGATCTTATAGGATCTTTCTCAAGTATTCCTACAATGTGCTTTCCTTAGAATTTCATTGGCTATTAAAATAAAGTGGATGTCTAGATATTTACATGTCTCAATGTCTGGTATTAATGGGGCCCGATCTAATCCTGGGAGGAGCATCCGAAAGTACTTGTGTCCATGGGAGTTATATTGACTACGGTGTGATATTGCACCGAAGTACATGACTTTCTAGATTAATCTACGGCATTCCACTCTCTCTTGACGTGATATTATTTACATGACTTGATGTGCTTGACTCGAAATGAAACATGCTCGTACTTGAACAGTCAATATCTCTTCATGCCGTACTAGTGAACTTGCCAATTCTTGCTATCTATTTCATGATTCGTATTTATTCTTGTCTATTTTAAGCTCATTTATGCAAGATTATAGTTGCATTCATGTAACATGTTAATTACTTAAAGTAAGTCTAGTGATAGAGATGTAAATCCTACTAAACTTTTCGCTCATCCAGATTTATTTCAATATTTTTCAAGTAATCAAGTAGCCAGCAAGGATGTTGTTCCAGCGGGAAGGGAAAATGTGAATGAGAGCTCCTGAAGTTAGAAGACCTGTGTCTTTTATTTTTCTTGAGTCTAGATTGAAATTTCTTAGTCTAGTTAGTATGTCATTTCTTTTCATGAAGTTGTAACTTGAGTCAAAGTTGTAATAACAAGTTTATATTAATAAAGTTTAATTTTTTGTCAAATTCTTGATCTGTTTTGTGTCTTAAGTTATTGCTATGATTGTCATGACTGTTCCCTGCCACGTTTCGAGCATGTTTCCGTTGCTATCTGTTCGAGACGTGACAGGATGGAGTCTCAAGGTGGGACCCGAGCCTTCAAGAGGCGAGATATCACTATTATCAAAAGATTCAATATTAGATGGAACTATGTTGAGTCGACTCCATGCACTCCACAGGCAGGTGCATCGACTCCACAAGTGGGTGTGTAGACTCAGACATGTTGAGTCGACTCCACAAGCGGGTGTTCTCAGGCCGAAAGCAAGGTGCTTATTGAGTCGACTCAGAATACACTGTTTGTCTCTTGTGAGTCGACCCCACTGGAAGGGTGAGTCGACTCCACAAGAAGATTGCGATGAGTCTTATGCTGGGTAGCCGGGGGTGTCAACTTCACTAGTAGGGTGAATCGACTCAAGGAACTTTGAGTGGACTCATCTTTAGTTTTGAGTTCTCGTAACCGTGTAATTACTTTCTAATGGACAAATTCCATTCTATTTGTCTCAAGATACTAGTCTACGAGATTTGTGTAGACAGTAACCATTCTTACGTACATTTGTCTTTCTATTAATGCAATTCATTACTTATAAAAAAAATAGTGTTAACGGGTTAGTGTCTTCCAATGGTAGTTAATGTCAAAAATTGCAAAATAATTCTCCTAAAAAAAGACAGAATAGGTTGTCCGGGAACAATTATTTTTTAAAAGATCCTTCTACCCAAGAAATTATGATGCTCAATTTTTAATTTAATTTTTAAAATTGATGAAAATGAGCAACGGTCAATTTGGCAAAAGCAACGTAAATTTTAAATTTTATATAAATCTATTTAATTGGCGTGCTCCTACACACAGATGGTCAAGCACCCATAAAAGAATGCATTATATATATATATATATATATATATATATATATATATATATATATATATAGAGAAATTTCGACTGTAGGAGAGCATTTCTGCCGCCGCAACTCGTGAACAAGCAACAAAACTACAAAAGAATGAGACAAAAGTTGAAGTATTTAATCATTTAGGATGAGCAATGGAAGAGGGAAGACGGAAGATGGATTGGTGCAAAGTGGGGCAGCGAGGGGAAGAATGAAGGGTGACAAGGGGGAGAAAAAGTGACCAATTAATTTTTATATCTTGATTTCTTTAATTTGTACCTTTCTTTCAATGACGAGTGCCAAGTAGGAAATATAGCACAATGATGCGGAGCGGATTGCACAAATTATTTTTGAAGATACAGATTTATCAGGAGCCGTTGAAGAGATCCGAGATGAAGATTATTATTATTATTTTCTTCTATTTTCGCATTTAATTAATGGGTTATTTTTAGTTTAGAATTTATTTGATCGGCTATGTATTTTTGTTTATTTTAAGAGTAGGGATATTTTTATGTTAGAGCAAAAACAGAATGGGTCTAGTTGTAATTGTGTTTTTCTATAATTAATAGAAGATAGCCCTAATTAGGGTTATGCAATGATTAGAGAAAATTTGTGAAACACGTATGTGTGTTTTCTCCTTTTGACAGGATGTCAAACCCTCTTCTTCTTCTTCTGGCGGAGGCCAAACCTTTCTGACTTCTTTCCAGAGGCCAAAACCCCCATTTCCTATCTTCTTTTTGTTTGATTCCGGTTGTTCAGATTATCACCGTAACCCCACCGTAGTCACATTTGTTCTTCCCACGCGGGAACTGTTCATCATCCCCTTCCCGTCCGTGTGCCGCTGTAGCCCGGCGTTGTACCTCGCCGGCTCGCCGCCATCGGCACCGCCGTCGTCGCCGGCCGCGAGCGGCCCCTGTTGCGCCCGCCTGCGCTGCCCGGCGCTGCCACCCGCCATCCCTGCGTCCGTGAAGGCCCGCCTGCACCCGCACCCGCACTTCCCCTCCGGTGCACCCAACGACGCCGGCGTTGCTTAGCTGGGTCGCCAGCTCTGTCGTGCCAACCGGTGGCTGTCCGTCGCCCCTGTGGCATTGGCTTCCGGCCGCCCAACCCTTCTCGGAGCCCATCGGCCAGTGCAGCACGTGACTGTGGAACCGTCATCACCGACCCTATTGTCGACGCTAGAACCAGTCTGTTGCGGCCACCAGTACACGTATCGCACCCCCTGTACCTCATACCTGCTTCAAGGGATTTATGATTTGCCGTGACTCCATCATTGGACACAACCCACATCATTTGAAAGAGGCTGGTATCTCAACGTTATAGTTGGCGTCAATTTACTGGTCTGAGGGAAAGATCACAGTCATGCATTTGGTGGGTTAGGAGCCATATAAACGTGGTGAGGTGGTCAACTGAGTTTGGACTTTGAAGTTGTCGTGAGATAATTATGCACTGAGAGTTATTTGTTGGCCGTCATTCTCCACGGTGCCCACGAGCACAGCAGGGGCATTCCACAGAGAACCAACTGTTAGAAGCATTATTATGCACGGTTGATCAAATGCTATGAATAGTAGGAATAGTCAATTACTACTGTTCATTTATGGCCCCATAACTCATCCGTGCATTTATTTGGTGCATCTCCTATTGCTGATGTGGAGCTAAGTTTTAACTGTGAGGGTGATCACCGGAATTTGTCTGAGATTGGTAGCATATCATATGTTTGATAGAATGCCCACGAGAGCTCAGGTTATTTTGATAGGGTGAATCATTTCTGTCCTACATCAGATTTGGTATCAGAGCTTAGGGAACCAATTTATTTTTATAAATTGGGATCCTTAAATCTCTTTATGAATCCCATCATGTTCAGTACAAGTGTGCGGATTCCTAATGGCCAATGGGTGAATCTCACTTTTGATGAAAGCCGATGGCTTAATGGTATTTCTCAAGCTGTCGTTGATTTATTATCCCAGACATATTATATTGAGATTATACCAACCGGTGATGTTATTGTGCAATTTTCTCGTGATTTTGGGAAAATAAATTATGTCGATGATGCTTTGGCAATTCCTTATCCTTCTGATGAGCTCAATATTATTGTGGGTAAATGTTGGTTGAAAAAACGTGGGGGCATGTTAGATCATTCTCATCCTGAAAGATACATACTGAAAGCTCTTCATTTTGGGAGAAGATGTAAACTTTACTTTGATAAAGCCCATAAAATGAGAATATTGGGGCAACAAAGGGTCAATAAATTAGCTAACTCAAAGATAGCTATGGATCTGATTATGTCAGCCGCACCAGAACCTCAAATGACAAAAGAGGTTAATGACTCAGCCACATCTCCAGTGCTTCAGCAAGAATTACCTGTAATTGATGTCACCACTTAGCTTACTGATATGAGTCCCCATCTGTTATTAGAGCAGCTTCCACTAGCAGCACTTGATGGCCAATCAGAGGCCACCAATGTTCAGGATGCAGTCCCACAGATTGTTGATGCTTGGGATCATGATCTTTTCTTGCAGTCTGGATTGAATATGATGTCTGAGCTTCTCTTTGAGATAGATTCACCCTTAGTCACTATGGTTAAAATGTTTGATCAAAATATTTGGGATCAAATGCTCATGATTGATGCAGGGTTTGATTTGATTGCTGAGTCTATATTTGAAGCTGGTCATTTTCATTCTGATATGAATTCATTTCAGAAGCTAATTCTTGATTCGTGGGATCACGAGTTATTTATTCAGTCTGGATTGGATTTGATTTCAGATATTGCGTTTGAGGTGCCTACTGCACATGAGTCATCTCCAGTGGTGGTTCCTACATTTCATTCTACATGTGATCTAGTAGAGTGGCACCCATCATTTGATATTCATTCAGAGATCTTGTTTGAATTATATTCATCTTCAGTCACCACAGGTCCACAGAGTTCATGTTCTCTTATTGGTGCTGATATAAAATGTTGTATGGCTCAGAATGATTTTGACATGATATGGTGCAATGTTGAAATGCATATTCGCAGACGTCACCAACTATTTGATCTGAATATTTATGTGGACTGTTCGGTGATGAATGTTCCAGATGTTCCCATCTTCACTTCAGTGCTTCTTCATCATTTTAAAATTCGAGGTCGAATTTTTTCGAACAAGGGGAGATTGATGCGGAGCGGATTGCACAAATTATTTTTGAAGATACAGATTTATCAGGAGCCGTTGAAGAGATCCGAGATGAAGATTATTATTATTATTTTCTTCTATTTTCGCATTTAATTAATGGGTTATTTTTAGTTTAGAATTTATTTGATCGGCTATGTATTTTTGTTTATTTTAAGAGTAGGGATATTTTTATGTTAGAGCAAAAACAGAATGGGTCTAGTTGTAATTGTGTTTTTCTATAAGTAATAGAAGCTAGCCCTAATTAGGGTTATGCAATGATTAGAGAAAATTTGTGAAACACGTATGTGTGTTTTCTCCTTCTGACGGGATGTCAAACCCTCTTCTTCTTCTTCTGGCGGAGGCCAAACCCTTCTGACTTCTTTCTGGCGGAGGCCAAAACCCCCATTTCCTATCTTCTTTTTGTTTGATTCCGGTTGTTCAGATTATCACCGTAACCCCACCGTAGTCACATTTGTTCTTCCCACGCGGGAACTGTTCATCATCCCCTTCCCGTCCGTGTGCCGCTGTAGCCCGGCGTTGTACCTCGCCGGCTCGCCGCCATCGACACCGCCGTCGTCGCCGGCCGCGAGCGGCCCCTGTTGCGCCCGCCTGCGCTGCCCGGCGC
Organism: Amorphophallus konjac; assembly: GCA_022559845.1. Classification (NCBI taxonomy): domain Eukaryota; kingdom Viridiplantae; phylum Streptophyta; class Magnoliopsida; order Alismatales; family Araceae; genus Amorphophallus; species Amorphophallus konjac. Next base: position 184,045,087 of record CM040117.1, on the reverse strand, counting down.
TGCCACCCGCCATCCCTGCGTCCGTGAAGGCCCGCCTGCACCCGCACCCGCACTTCCCCTCCGGTGCACCCAACGACGCCGGCGTTGCTTAGCTGGGTCGCCAGCTCTGTCATGCCAACCGGTGGCTGTCCGTCGCCCCTGTGGCATTGGCTTCCGGCCGCCCAACCCTTCTCGGAGCCCATCGGCCAGTGCAGCACGTGACTGTGGAACCGTCATCACCGACCCTATTGTCGACGCTAGAACCAGTCTGTTGCGGCCACCAGTACACGTATCGCACCCCCTGTACCTCATACCTGCTTCAAGGGATTTATGATTTGCCGTGACTCCATCATTGGACACAACCCACATCATTTGAAAGAGGCTGGTATCTCAACGTTATAGTTGGCGTCAATTTACTGGTCTGAGGGAAAGATCACAGTCATGCATTTGGTGGGTTAGGAGCCATATAAACGTGGTGAGATGGTCAACTGAGTTTGGACTTTGAAATTGTCGTGAGATAATTATGCACTGAGAGTTATTTGTTGGCCGTCATTCTCCACGGTGCCCACGAGCACAGCAGGGGCATTCCACAGAGAACCAACTGTTAGAAGCATTATTATGCACGGTTGATCAAATGCTATGAATAGTAGGAATAGTCAATTACTACTGTTCATTTATGGCCCCATAACTCATCCGTGCATTTATTTGGTGCATCTCCTATTGCTGATGTGGAGCTAAGTTTTAACTGTGAGGGTGATCACCGGAATTTGTCTGAGATTGGTAGCATATCATATGTTTGATAGAATACCCACGAGAGCTCAGGTTATTTTGATAGGGTGAATCATTTCTGTCCTGCATCACACAAACTCGGCGTCCTTCTGTTCGGGGCGGCCCTATTCGCATCTGGGTGGAAGGAAACGAGAGGAGAGATGTTACCGGCGAGATGAAGGTCTCCCCAATAGCATGCGGCGACTCATAAAGCGTGGACGAGAGCTCCAGGCAGATTGTAGTGTTGATAGGATGCCGGGGAGTTATCCCATCCGTGGACTCTCTATTGTCAAAGTTGTCGGCTCCACATCCGCGACAGGGCATCTCGGAAGGCAGCGATGAGGAGGAGGAGGAGCATCGCGGCGCCCTCCTCGCGCCAGCGAGCGGCCAGTTTGGCGACGGTTCTTCATGAGAAATTACTGTGGGAGGGAGGCTAGGCAACCAGGGAGGCTGGACGATGGGACAGGGGGTTGCTAGACACGGAGAAGAAGGGTGGGTGGGAAGGAGGTGGGGGCAGTGGGAGGGGGATGCTCAAAGGTAGGAGAGTGAGAGTGCGAGGGTCGTGGCTAATTTCAAAAAAAATTGGGTGGAAGATATTTTTATTTTGAGACAATTTTAAACAATAAACGGACTCTTCCCTAAAAATTAGGTGTCACCTGAGTACGAGGGCCGTGGAGTGTGAGGGTTGTGGTTGATTTTTGGAAGAAAAAAAAGAGAAATACTTTTTTATTTTGGGAGAGGTCAATAGTGCGTTTGGGAGTAAATTTTTAAAAAATATTTATTGTGATTTTTTATAATTTTAAATTTATAAAATTAAACTTTTAACATATTTAATAAAATCGTAATATTTGAGGGAGGAATGAGTTTCCTCGTTAAGAAATAGAGAGATAGTCAGGGGGGAGAGAGAGAGAGAGAGAGAGAGATAGTTGATTATCAGGGGAGAGAAAGAAAGGTGAGATATGTGAGAGAGAGAGAAGGAGGTGGTCATGAGCGAGAAAAATTGACTCTTTTAAAATAAATAAATAAGTAGTTATTTTTTATTTAAGAAAGTTTAATGAAAAAGTTAACTCTCTTCTTAAAAATGAGCAGAGATGTTTCAGATAAGATTTAGTTCACGTTATTTTCTTAAAATAAATTTTAAGAGAAAAAATATCTGAGAAAAACATAAGCAAACATCCCATAAAAAAGAAGCATATTCCCTACAAATTAAGAGAGGTGTGACTTGATCGGGAGGGCAGTGGAATGCGTGGGTCGTGACCGCTGTCTAAATAAAAAGTGGGTGGAAGGCGTTTTTATTTTGGGAGAGACGAGAGAAGAAAAGTTCTCTTCCCTGAAGGTGTCACCAAACGGTTACAAACACCCAAAAGAATGTATCCAAGCACACTATTAAATTGTCTAATTTTCGGAAAGAGATCAAGCTGTTAATCACGGGAAGCTAGCCGCGGCGCCTGATAATTGGTAGTTGTACCAGAAACATACAGCCTACGCTGCAGAAAGCTCGCACTACAGTGTTTCTTTTCTCTCCTTTTTTTTAGTCCTCTTTCTTTATAAGCGACTGTTTAGAGCCACTCAGAAACGGCGACGAAGCGGCAGCTGTGAACGGTAAGCACCCCCATTTGCTGCTGCTGCTTCTCCGATGGAGGCGCTGCTCTGCAGGAAGCTTGGCGATCCCACGGTCCCGATCTCGGAGGCCTCGCCAATCGTGGTCTCCACGTCGGAGCCGGTCCCGGAGATCGGCTCCCCGACCGCCGTCAGGGTCCGGATCCGCGCGACGAGCTTGAACTACGCCAACTACCTCCAGGTGCTGGGGAAATACCAGCAGAAGCCCCCTCTACCCTTCGTCCCCGGCTCCGACTACTCCGGCGTCGTCGAGGCCGTGGGGAGTGGGGTCTCCAGGTTCAAGGTCGGGGATAGGGTCTGCTCCATCGCTGAGCTGGGGTCGTACGCCGAGCTGATCGTCGTCGACGAGACGGAACTGTGAGTTGTCGTTGATCCTGTGCTGCTAGACAGTGATTTTTTTTCTTGGGATGTTCAATTTGGCATGGGCAGGTTATTGGGTGTTTTTGGAAGTGCACACCTGCTGCCCGACGCATTAGGTTGATGGGTTTTATGAACATGTCAAGTGTATGGGAAAAGGCAGTTAACTTTTGGTGTCATGGAAAAGCTAAAATTGAAGAAATCAGATTGATGTGAGGATTTTATAATGGTGCTTGGTGGTACTGGCACGAAATTGTTTCTTGTAAGAACATGATATGCAATGGGACACGATTGGAAAGAACCAGGAATTACGGACGGCTCCGTTTCTAGCAGCTTGTTTATTCGGGCAGTTTTATCCGTCGCGTCTGTATTAGTCTTCCTTGGCCTCTCTAGTAAAACGTTGCACGATGTAGGATGCTTTCTGTGCTTTTCTTCTCTTTATCTATGGTTGTCTTTCTCTTTTGCACAATTCCACTTCTTGATGCTGCCAAGTGATGCCTCAAGCACAGTGTTAGTGTGTCACCCAGGCTGAACAAGGCATCTTACCGATGCTTTTAGATGAAGATGGATGAAGTGCCAAGTGTAGGCTGCTCTCTTCACCTATCAGAAGACAGAGTTCTCGCAAACCGTATCCAACTCTTTGTAAAGAAAGTCATAGGTGCAGTCAAACTGCAAGTCTACAAAAACCCAGGCAGATAATGGATGACGATGGTAATAATATTCTATTATTTAGCATATTGAGCCACTTAGGTGACCTGCGTGCCATGCCCAGTTTAACAGTTAGGCAACAAACGTTTGTATGGACTTTTTATAAAAATTATCATGAAAATTGCAGATGAATCTTTCAATGAGAGTCTGAAGGATAAACATGTGGCCTTACATCTAGAAATTATGATGCCAAGATGTTTTGAAAGTTTATGCAAGTGGCTACACTTCCATGCTTAGAAATAACTTAAAAATGCTTTTTTACAAATGCCAACTTGGAATTATTCATATTTTCTTTTATGTTAAGTTGATTTTGGTTTTAAAGACAAGCAGCAGAAACAAATCATAGCCATATATTTTGAATTAGATAAATGCAAAATGTAATCCATATAACTTGAAACTGCAACCAAACAGCAATTTGTTTTGACCAGAGGATCATATTGATTTTGTATAGACTTCTCCTTAGATGGTCTGTCAGATTCATCCTAAGCTGTTTGGAAGTCAATTTGATGTCCAGTAAATTGTAAGAAGGATGATCTTAACATGATTGGGAACTAAGTAGAACAGTTTGAATGTTAATTTGAAATACATTGATCTATTGTATCATTTTTACATAATTGTTTCTTGAATACTACTTGAATCAATCTTGGTTTCTTTTGGTTCTGGTTGGAAGGTTTTCAGTTCCTGATGGATGTGATCTGGTTGCTGCCGGAGCCCTGCCTGTTGCATTTGGCACTTCACACGTCGCCCTTGTTTACAGAGCTCAACTGAAGCCTGGCCAGGTGATCCTTCTTTTTCATAAACTGATCTATTGCCTTTCCTTTTGGCATTTGTAGACTAGCTTTTAACATCTTCCTGGATGGGACACTTCTCTTACAAAGTGAGTGCACAGTCTTTCTTGTTCTGGCATTCCCCAGTTATCAAGGAGAGATTGAATACATGCTGATCACCATAACGGACTAAGTGACCAACCATTTTTTATGTTACATTTACTATTCTACTTCAGTACTTCCAGGACCAAGGTTAAAATTCTAGCGTGCATTCTTTTCTCATTAGGTCCTAATGGAGAGTGGCCTTAATTGCTAATTTCTTAGTGTGATCCTGAATATTCCTGCTATTGATGCAGCTCATTGCGTTAGAAGTGTTAACAACAACAAGTGCCTCAAGGAGAGCCTTTGCAATCTAGTAGGATTAGAGAATCTTAGAGGAAAGGGTTCTTCAAACAAGTTTGAGTGAAAGAAGTATAAGGCGGCTATTCTTAGGTGGAAGGAGACATCAAGTTTTGAAGTCTACTCAGTAGTTTTCTTTCGACTGAGATTATTACTCATTGTTGGCCAAGTAATTTTTGCATGAAACCAATGAGATCATAACAAATGTCGCATATTATATTCAAACAACGATTATAGATGCAACTATGAAAATAAGTTGGGGTTGAAATCCCTTCAGAAGGCTAATTAGTAAGAAGATCAGACATTGTCTTTTCATGCTTAAAGTTTAAGGACAATTTTATTGCTTGTTTGGAAGACAGGACAATGTATCTTTTCTCCCCCTCTAAGGTGATTTCTGACTTCTCGTCTTCAATGCAATTTTAATAAGAGTTAAATGGTAGGTCACTAACTTCCGAATCAAATGTCTAGGGCTTTGTTTATACGTTACAAGGATGATAATTACTGATCGGGATTTAATAGCTAAAATAGAAAGAGGTTGACTGTGTGGATGGTCTGGGATTGGAGCCCCCAACTCCCCGAAAAGTAGGTTGGGGTGTGGTTTGCAGCATAAATAATTGGTTTCTAATATGATGAGAGGTCAGGTGAGAGTGCCTTAATGAGAAAAGATACCTGATGAGTTGGAACTTCAAAGGAGGGTGAGAATGCCCATCATTACAAAGATCTTCAACCAAGTGGTTAAGATATATCACAGGTTTAAAGCAATGGTTTCTTGGAATTACATTTGATGGTGATGGAGGGAAATATTGGTCAGAAAAGATGATTCACAAAATTTTCAGATTTCTTATTCAGCTGCAATTACTGTTTGAAGGTGATGAAACGTGTAGAATGGTTACTGAAATATTATGCTAGTCCAGGAGGAGATCCAGGTGAGTTTGTAGGAAGAGGCAGACTTTTGGATTGCATGGCAACACAACCCTCAATTGGAACACTGTGTGGATAAACAATATGGCAATGGGAAAGGATGTTTATTTGCCATTTGTGTCCTTCTGTAAGACTCATGATTGTGATGCTTGTGTGTATTTTATTAAGCGCTAAAGCCATCACAAGAAGTCCATATTTTATTTTTGCTATCTTTGAAAAGGACTTTGATGACAGAGTACAGAGATTTTTTTTAAAAATAAAATAAAATGGAGATTTCATATGATTTTTTTCTGTGGGGAATGGGGCAATCTTTTGATCGTAAAGAGACCACTGTAAGTGTTGTAATTTCCTTGCAATGGTGGTTTTAGCTCTGTGTATGAGATGCGCTGTACATTCCTACCTTAAACCGTGGAGTTGCTGAAATCCAAGAGCAAGTGCAACGTTGGCCCCTTCGAGCAATGGCATTTGTTGCAATTTGAGAATGAGGCTTGAATAGTTTTCCTGAATTATATTGTGCAGTTGGATATCCTTATAAGTTGGTCCTTTATTGCCAAATGGTTACCAGTTTGAGGGTATTACTCATTTCATCGGGCCTTTTGTAGTTTTCAAAAGCTTGATGCCTTACCTGAGCTCATGCAATGTAATTTGTTTCTTGGAGGCTCTTTTGTTGCTTTTGTTTACCTGTTTTTGGTGCCTTGTCAGTTTTTGGGGTCTAACTAATCTCAGTAAATAGGTAGTGGTCTAATTCTTTGCTAAATGTGAGACATATCTTTCTGTTAAGCTCTTCAGTGGAAGACAATGTCAGACAATTTTTATATTGTTGATTCTGTACATGTTAAATTAAAAACAGGTCAGTCAGATGCCCACTAGAAAATTTTCAACTGTTTGAAATGTTTGTTCACTTATGCAAATTACTTTCGTGCAAACTATGCAAAAAAAGTGCAGGTCTTGCTTGTTCTTGGTGCAGCTGGTGGTGTTGGGCTTTCAGCGGTACAAATAGGAAAGGTCTGTGGTGCCGTTGTGATTGCAGTTGCCAGGTACCGTTGTGATTGCAATTGCCAGTTCAACAGATATACCATTTATATCCTTTTATGCCTGCAAGTTATATATTCATAACCATCAAATTTCAGGGGTGCTGAAAAAGTGGAGTTTCTCAAGTCATTGGGTGTTGATCATGTTGTCAACCTGAGCCAGGAGAGTGTTTTGGAAAGTATAAAGCAATTTCTTAAAGCTAGAAATCTTAAGGGAGTTGATGTCCTATATGACCCAGTCGGAGGCAAACTCATGAAAGAATCCATGAGGCTGCTTAACTGGGGAGCACATATTTTGGTGATTGGCTTTGCAAGCGGTGAAGTCCCTATCATCCCAGCAAACCTAGCTCTTGTTAAGGTAGATCCATGGACCGTACTTCAGATATGCAGACTTTCTACATTTTTAGTCTCTGGCATATCATTACTTTTGTTTGGTTGTTCTATTTATGTAGTTTATTCCAGGAACAATTCGCATGTTCATTTGATTTAATAAGACCTCATTTAGTTCTTACCATTCAGCCTGTTTTTAGTACCATGCTTTTCATATGATTTTGGTACTGAAGTTTTTTTGATAGGTATAAACACGAGATCAGCTTTTTTTCTTTAGTTCATCTAAATATTACAATGTTCCTGCTGAAGTAAGTTCTTTCTTTGTGTCCCTTGAGATTAGAATGTGGAGCTCAATATCTATTCTTTTTCCGATCAATGGATGATTACCAAGAATGCATAGTTTGCTAATGTAGTTATTGTTTGTGAGCAGAACCCTAGAGTTCCTGATTTTATATATTTATCCTAATACACATATATATATTGCATGCAGAATTGGACGATTCATGGACTTTACTGGGGGAGCTACAAAGAACATTTCCCCATGGTGCTTGAAGATTCTTTAAATGAACTGCTTTCTTGGTTAGCACGGGGTTTGATATCCATCAATATTTCTCATAGATACAGTTTATCTGAGGTTAGTAACTTATTTCAATCCCTTGTTGCTGACTGCTTTTGTTCTGCCTCTTCTAGCACTGCTAAGATATTTTGCACCAAACATGTGTGTCTGATTTGTTATTGAACTTGTTCTCCTTTATCCAGAAGGGAAATTTTTTTAGCATTCTCACTGTTTTTAGATATTTCTAGGTCAAGGGAACTCTTTGATGTCATTACATGAAACTGTGTAACCAAGATTATGGATTTCCCTGACCCAGACAAAATGCTGTGGCTTTGAGTGTTGCCTTTGTCAGTAGCCTCTTGTCCAATTATGGAGTTTCAAGCCAGGTTGACATCTGATCAGGAAATTATGACAAATCTTTGTATGCAAATTCTTATGCCTAGAGCTCAGCACAGCTGGGCAACATTTTCCATGGACCCATATCAATCTAAAGATGAAGTGTTGGCATTCCATCTCAAATTTTATTCTAAATTCTTCTCACTTGTTCCATTAATCTTGTCTCTTGCACAGAGTATGTGTCCGGTTTGTTCACATAATAACTCATAATCTTTGTCACTGAGTCTGGCTGGGGATGGAGCGAACTTGTTGCTACAACTTTTTGTTGGCAGGGGGAACATACCCGAGATCATGTTTAGAAATTCGCTTGTTATTGCTGCCATGCTTGGTGCACTTATTTTTCTAATTTAACTTTTAACAGGCGAATCTTGCCTTTTCTGCCATCAAGGAAAGGAAAGTGATTGGTAAAGTAATGATTGTTTTTGGAGAAACATCGGCACAGAGATCCAAGCTCTGATCCTGGAACCATGGGCCAGTTTGTTTCTGGTAAAGACTTCACCATTTATTCTTAGCGCCCAGAGCACTCAAGTCTCCCAAGTCTTTCGCGACAGGACATTGCAAGTGTTTTCTTCACGGGATATGTTTTTGGATTAGTTGCTGGAATTAAGGCACCCCGTCTCAGAAGTTGCAACATAGCACTGCATTGATACAGAAATTGAGCTCTGCAATAAATGTACCTTGTAAGCCGACACTTGTGTCAATATTTGATAAAAGAAACTTGGGTTCCGTGATTTACTGCGACTAGAAACTGCTGATGTTTCTGCTCTCAGGCAATCGATATGTTAGTTGTTTGCACACTGAGGCGGTTTGCATGTGTGCATCTCACGCTCCTCTGTGTATGCTGTTCTCCCTTATCAGTGTATGTTTTTAAATTTCTAACTTGTGGACCAGATTCAGGCACGTACTGGCGAAGAGCATTTCGCATGTTGTCAAAGCTAGTCCTGACAGGTTCAAGTGATCAATGAAGGGCCAAGAACCGTATGGAAGACCGAGGAAGATCATAAAAAGACCTAGGCTGCTTTGCGTATATAATGAGCAACTTTGATGAATTGTAGATATCTTATATAAAGATCCAAATTAAAAAAAAATGTTTATGGACAATTAAAAACCTAAAATGTAATCTGCGTGGTAATTGGTTTACTTTCGTTGGTGGCTACGTTTTAAGGACTTTAGTTTGACTTTGATCGCAACATACAAGAAATAAAAAATAAAAAAAAAGAGACTTGGGTGATCCAAGTCGCGATTTGGTGTTTTTAACAGTTTTGTTTAAAGATAATAACGAACATGAAGTTTGGGCTCCGGCTAGGTGTAACGTAAAAAGTGTACGTTGGGTTCCAGCTGGTCATCCAATACTTTTGAGTGCAACCACAGCCGTCAGATGACCCTCTGTCTCAGGAGCTGCGTACCCATTGGGTAACCGAGGTTGGATCGGTGCCATCACCTCGTGGGCCCACACCTTCCAACCCTACGATGATTGGGATGGCGTTCGTCGATGAAGTGGTGTCATTCAGGCTGTTGGTCTTGCGAAGGGCGACCAATCTTGGCCAACCAATCTGCACACCTCCATTTAGTTCCAATCTGCACACCTCCATTTAGTTCGCCGGACAGTTTGTATCGACCGTGGTGGTTCAGACTTGGTACGGTTTGACGTGATATAGTATGTTATCACTTATCATGTCGCGTTAAAATAAGAATATTTTTTATTTAAATCTCAAATGAGAAGAAATCAAATTTTTTATGGATCATTTTATAAATATCTAACTCTCTCTCTCTCTCTCTCTTCTCCCCCACCCTCGATCCCTCTCTCTGTTAGGTCCCCTCTTTCTTCTTTTCTCCGACCCCTTTTTTAACCCGCCGGAAGAGGTCGATGACATCAACCACGTCACCGGATGACGCCGACGACCCCCCGATGATGTCGGCCATCCCGCCGCTCTCCCTCGTTCCGCTGGACAATGTTGGCCGTCCTTTTCTTCTTCTCTCACTTGATACCGTACCATGTGCATGCCACTATACCGACGTACCGATATTCTCTTGGGATGATCCAACACACCTTGTACTGCTATCAGACTGATATAACAACCCTTGCCTTTTGACAATTATTCTTTGTATTTGCACAGTTTCTTTCCTCGTCACATCATCACAATGATTGTTGTCATCTTTGACACCAGCATCATCCCCTTCCCCGTTGCAAGTTGCAATTATGTAGACTGTAGCATGTAGGTTTTACCGCAAGATGTGATCCTCATAATTGCAGTTTTGAGTTATACTCGGTGCATTACGAGGATTGCAGTAGTGCCATGTCACCCTGTAATTTCAACTCCGATTTGCCTACGTTGGTCAACATGACTGCTGGACATCATTATGTGTGATTGGCATAGCACATGTTTGTAGAAAAAAGACACGGGCTCTATGCTGTAAGAATGAAATATAGTGTAGGTATGAAATATCTTATATATGGAAATGAAATATGAGGAGGGTAAATCTGGTTTGACTCAGAAACGGCCTAAGCGTAAGCGGTTCATTAAGTTTTGTTGGGACGGTGCGATCGATACAGAGGGGGGGTGAATGTATCCCCTTCAAGAATATTGCCCAAATTAAAAAAATAATACGCCTGCTACTAGATACAGTTGCAGAGTAAAAGCAATAGAGTTCAAACAGGCATTTGATCGACCAGATGAGTTGCTGACTATACTAGTGGAACCAGATGAAGTCTAATGCCAAAGGACAGAACAATGAAAACTAAACTCACTTAGCAAGATGTAAAGCTCAAGGCCACTGCAGATCGAAACAAGACTATTCAAACAACCTGTGAAATAGATAGAAGATATGGAAGAACACACCACAGGCAAACCACAGAACATCAGGTTTTAGGTGGTTTGGTCCACAGACCTACGTCCACCCCTCACTCCCAACCGGAGTGAGGCTTCCACTAGCACAAGCTAGAAATCGCAGACTCAGTCTGCAACAGGTGCTGCCACACAGCTTGAACAACCAAGGGAAACAAATCCCTCAACCAAGCTCTGCTACCCACAGAGCTTGAAACCTGTTCCAGCTACCAGCTAGAACAGAACCGGAGAAACCTCTCCCTTCCTCCACACACCGGAGGGAACCTGCTAATGACAACCTGTCACTAGCAACACCAGAGATCACCGATCTCTCTTCCTCTGCAACCCAGAGGGAAACCGGAGTAACACTCCCTTCCTCCACACACCGGAGGGGAATCAATCACAAGTAGCACCCAGCTACTTGCAAACCGAAGACACAAGATCTCCCTTCTCCTGAGTCCACAGGAGGAACCCGATCCCCAACAGGGCAATCGGAAGAACAACAAGTGACTGTTTAAAAGAAAAGTAAAAAAAACCGCAGCAACAGAAAATTGGAGAAATAAGAAATCAGACTGTGGCTCTCGCAGGAGCTGGCTGGCCTGGATTTGATCCACGGTCCAGTAGGAACAGATCTTCAGTTGAAGCTTCTATCACTCTAGCTCTCTCTTTTTCTCATTCTTCCTTTTCTTCTCTTTCACAGGCTCTCTCTCTGTCTCTTCTTTCTTCTTCTTCTGCTCACAGCCTCTCTGCTGCACTGTCTGTCTATTTCGATCACTCTTTCTCTTTCATATCATTTTATCTCTACTTCATCTTTTTCTTCTTCTGCTGCTGGTTTCTCACTATATATACTTTCCCCCTTTTTCTCTCTGCTTCTATTTCTGGATCGAACTCTCTGCACTTCTGCTTTTTACTTTTTCCTTTCGATCAACCTTCATCTGTGGACGAAGGCTTTAATATATAGCAGCAGCAGCAGGTGGATGAGGTGCAGAATGCGTGTGCCTCCCACACTTCATCCAGAACCTTCTTGCCACGTGCCTTTATAGCATTGGTTCCTTTAGCATTGGATCACGTGCAGCCCAGACACCGGTGAATGTTCTTCCTCGGACCTGCAAGGAGATAAAAACCATTAACACTGAGGGCCACAAGAACTAAAACTGCATGAGGTATGTAATAGCAATACGAGATGCACTTTACTGAGAACGACACGAGATACACAAGATTATTACAGTACGAGACAAGGAGAGAATGACACGAGGTCAGATGAAAACAGCACGAGGTAAAAAGAGAACGACACGAGATACATACTAATAAGGCTAACACTACGAAGAGAACGACACGAAGTATCACTGTAACAAAACAAACACTACGAGGAGAACGACACGAGATACACAATAATAAAGCTTAACACTACAAAGAAAACGACACGAAGTCAGAAGAGAACAGCACGAGGTGAAAAGGAAGTCTCACGGAGTGAAACGGTAGGCAGACACGCGATCAGAAGGAACCTGGACGAAGATAGAAATAAACAACACGAGGACATAAACACAAGAATAACACGAAGACACGAATACAAAAACAACACGACATAATAATCAGCAAAGAGAACGGCACGAGGTGAAACGACACTATACTAAAAAGGCTGGAATACACATAAAAACAACTCGAGTACTAAGTTGCTCGAACGTACGAACGACTCGAAGATGAAAACGACACGAAAACAACATGGACTGAAACAAGGTATAGACTTGCCAAAGAACTGGACGATGTATAGACTTGAACAAGGCAAAGTCTGTACAGACTTGAGGGTTCACAACGTATATACTTTGGCAAGACAATGGCTGTACATACTTGAAGTGAAGACCAATGTATAGACTTCAAAGTTCAGCTGCCAATGAATAGACTTGGAAAGCTTGAAGGCCAATGTATGGACTTAAACATTAACACTCAAATGTATAGAGTTGAAGGGCTAACAGTCTAATGTAGACTTCAAAAGGACAAAGCATCCACAGACCAGACGATGTACAGACTTAGCCAATATGAGACACTGTACAGACTTTATCAAGTGACTGGCTGTACAAACTTCAGAAGATGAAAACTCTGTATCGACTTGAAGACCATGAGCCAATGTATAGACTTGCCTTAACAATGAATGAGTAGACTTTGAAACAAGAGTCAGGCAAACGGATGTACAGAGTTGGCCAGAGCAGCATGTATAGACTTTGAAATAGAGAGACTTTGAAACAAAGGCAGTGTATAGACTTGATGCAGTTCTGCTGCCAATGTACATACTTTGATTCCCAAATGCGATGTAGAGACTTTATGAGATGTATGAACTTTAGTGTGTGCGAGCTTGCTGACATGCAATGTGTAGACTTTGAGTGTGTGAAGCAGGCGATGTACAGATTATGCAAGCATGACACTGGGCGATATATGACTTACACTATCGGATGTGTAGACTTCATGAGAATGCAGTAGCCAGTGTATAGACATGAAGCTTGACACTCCAGTGTATAGAGTTCAGTTAGAAGGTGCCCGATGTATAGAGTTGAAGATGATATGCCAATGTACAGACTTAATCAATCAAGCTGGTGTATAGACTTTGGTACCCAGACACTCAATGTTCTGATGGGTCGACGCATCAGTAGGGGTGGGTCGACCCACTACTGTCCATACTAACTAACAGACTTGGCCAATCCAGTGTATAGACTCGTTGCCTTGAAGACAATGTATATACTTTGAAGACCGACCTAGCAGGATGTGTAGACTTGGAATGCAACCAGGATGTCTAGACTTGATGTGAGGCAATGCACAATGAACATGAACTAATGAATTGAATGCATATAGCAGACAAGAACTGAATGTATGCTGGAGAACTAATTAAAGCATTACCTGATCTGAGCATTCACCTTACCTGTCATGATTTGACTTTGACTTGGGTTAATTTCATGACCTGTGAGTCATCCTTAAACCTGTTCTGACAGTTTCTCATAATGCAACAAGATTATATCATCAAGGATGTAAACATAATGAGGCATAATACTGTCATCATCAAAACTCCAGAACCACAGGGGACACATCAATCTCCCCCTTTTTGATGATGGCAATATTATGAGTCATTGCAATAGATTCATCATGATGATTATGAAATACCATCCATCATGATGATTATGAAATACCATGTGACAGTTCATAAACATGCACCCATAATGACTAATGCATGCACCAATAAAGACTAATGACTCACATCAAAAATTCTCCCCCTTTGTCAACATCAAAAAGAATGGAGTGGTCATTGACTATTTAAGAATTTGAAATAGGAGCTATTATGCAAACAGAGTTACTATCATCTAAAACTCCCCCTGACAAGATACTCTCCTGAATGAACATTGAACCACAGGGACATGCAAAAGTTCTCCCCCTTAGATGGACAGTGATTGGAATGAAGCACATGAGATAAAGAAATCAACAGTTAAGTCTGAAATAATGGAGTCCATTGTGAGAAAGAAGGCACTCAGAATAAATGAGAAAGGTTTTCAATGGGATATCAATTTCATAAATCTGATTAAATAGGTATTTCAGACTCTTCTATTATAGAGATTTATGAATGATCTTCATTGACAAGTCAGATCAGAATATGATGTATGCAAGGCTTGTTCATAAGCTTTCTGTACTCATATCTGAAATCAGTTTTAATAAAGGTGAACCTTGCTTTCATATTGACAGTCTTGTTTAACCTTCTTCTTCCTTACTCACTTAATTTCAAAGATTCCTTTAAGAGATGCAATCAATAATAATGAAGTTAAACACATAAGAAAAACATTTGTTTCTGTCAAGGGTTCCAATAGAATATTTCTTTTGCACATATCTTTCAAATGGTATACTAGATTAGCAGCAATTTTCATAACATTCTTCATGAGCACTTGAGTTTAGTACACCCTTGTAACTAGAGGATACACGTTGTTTAGACGCCAGTATCCCTAAGCACTTGGATGGACTAACTGTCATGCTTCATAGGAACAGAGATTGCATTTACACTTCATGACACACTACAGATCATTTCTTTGATGAGTGAGATGTATTTCTCAGTGTGCATGCTATTGCTCTGCCAGATTATCAATCATTTTTAAGCAGAGTTAACTATGGCACCTCATGACACAGTCCTTTGGACATGATTTCTCAGTGACCAAGGTCATTGCTCTGACAAGATTTACCCTTAGACATAATCCATATTCTCAGATGTTTAAAAATCAATACTAATTTCATACATATCAATCAAGGAATATCATGATTTCAGAATTTTCAGAATTCAGAAGAGTTTAAAAGACTCAACATGAAAATATTGGTTAAAGTTTATTAAGACCAACTCAGATATTTTCAAGATATGTTCATAAGCAAACACAAGACATACATGAAACATCAACCGGCTGAAAGAATCAGACATTCATAATCCTATATAATAGAAGATTCCTGTTTAAGTTATTTTTCAGATTTATGATCAGGATATGTACAGAGAATTCTTTCTGAGTTTTCAGGAAAGGCCGAAACATTTTTGGGAACAGCCAATTCAACAGATGATACCAATGAATAGGATGAGTGAAGATGGCTGATAACAGTTGAAGCAGGAAGCTAAAATGTGTTGCATTACACATTCATCACAGGGATTTAGGCAAGATAGCAGTTCAATCTGAAGATGGGAAGTTCAGATGGTAGAATATGAATAATGCTCCCCCTAAATGTATGCATGATCTAACATTCCTAAATGTATGTAACTCTGACCTATGGTACCAGGCGGAGGACTTGGTCTAAAGACTACCTCACACATAGTAAGCACTTCCAGACAGAGTTCATCTGCCCTTTAGTATCTTACTATTTATATACCAAGAGTCATGCATGACAATCCAATGCATATGCAGTTCTACATGCATCTTTTAGCTAACACTGTGCCACTTATATGCAATTGTGATGCATGTGCATGTCAAATGTGCAGATGAACATTTTTAAGCATGAGACATCATCCAAGCAACAGACTTACTCAACTCACCTTTTCAGATTTTTTTTAGAATGCAATTTGTTTTCAGAGATTATGCATTTTAACAAATATCAACTAACTGCAATTAACATATGTATGCATCAAATGCAGACATTCTTTAAACTCATGTATGCACCAGTGCATGATAAAAGAAAATTACAAAAGGCAGATGCAGTTCTGGACATGTATGCATTGACATATTAAGCATGCTGTTCAATTAAAAAAAAAAATTCAGGTGAAGAAACATTTAATCAGCAGAGTTGGGGTTTACCATACTTTGGATGCCTTGGTTTATTTGACCCCCTTTTATTCCTCATCCCAAGGCATACCTGCAAAGTACAGATCTCATTTTGTGTTTCTAGGTACCCAAGACTTCTTGGGTCCTACTTTGTTAGTAACACCTCTGATAGGTGCTTTCCACATTCTTTGGGCATGTAAGTCATCAGACTTCATTAAATTACACTCACTCATGGAGTGCCCAACCTGCCCACCATAATGACAGGAAACAGCAGATCTTGAATTCTTTTTATTCACAACATTGTTAGCATGGAATCTGTGTGCATTATTCTGAACATAAATTTTATGTGCATTGGCATGAAGATTTCTGTTACTTGCATGAGATTTTGGTTTACCTTTACCTGCCCACCAGCATTCCGAAGCTCGGTGGCCAAATTTTCCACATTCAAAGCATGCCAGACTCTTTTCTTTAAAAACAGTTTTATTTCTTCCAAAAATATTTCTATTTGCAGGGAGTTTTATATTCTGAGAGAAAGTTCTTCCTTGAGCATGCCAATAGTCCTTGACTGTATGGCCATGTTTTCCACAATGAGAACAATTAGAAAAGATATTTCTATGAGGGCCTAACCAGCATTGTGCAGCAACATGTCCTATTTTTCCACAGTTATAACAATGAATTTTCTTTTCCCTAAGGACATGATTTCTACCCTGATTATTTTGAGCAGCTGCTAGGTCATCTTTTTCCATCAAATTACACTCATGCATCAAATGTCCATATTTGTGACAGTAGTGACAGATCATTTTCTTTCTAGATGCATGCGAGTGAGTGGGTGAAACATGCAGAGTGGGAAGAGGAACATGTTGATGCTTTTCTTTCTATTTTTCTGTTGTTTTCTCTTGAGCAGTTGACTGATAACCTGGAAGGTTCTGAGGGCTGTGAGAGGCTGAGCTGGAAACAAAGGAAGTTTGAACTTTGTTTTGAAAACTCTTCTTATTTGAGGGATTATAGCCCAACCATTCCTTCTGAAAATTTACCTTAGTTCCTAGAATTTTGTCCAGATTATCTTTTCCGTCCACAAATTTTGACAAGGAATTATTCAAATCTTCAATTTCATTTTCCAAAGAAACGATGTGTATTTCATAACTGGCAATCTCTTGTTCATTGCAATTTACACATTCGCTTAGCACCTTGTTTGTAATTTTACAATCCTCAATTTCTTATTCCAGATTTCTCAATTTTTCAGACTCTTCAATGTAAACAGTTTTTCCTTTTTCTAAGAGAAGAAGTTTCTCTGACATAGCAGTGTTCAACTGCTTCAATCCTTCAACCTCTTGAATTAGTTTGTCATTTTTTGATTTCAGATTTTCAATTTCTTCAATAGAGTCTTTATCCATTTTTATTGAGCTCATTTTATCATTCAACTCTTCCTCTATCTGTTCAAGCTCCAGAATCTTGTTTAACATATCTTTGTTTTCTTCCTTTAGAGAAACAATAAACTCCTTATGCCATTCTAAATTTGAGTGAAGATTTTCATTTATTTCCTTGAGGAATGGACACTCATTGCATGCAGATTTAACCGAACATATTGTTTGAATCTGGAGTTTTTCACATTGTTTCTTAAGACATTCATTTTCAGATTTCAGTCTACTTAGTTCAGAGCAAACACATTTAAGTTCATTCATCAATTTTTCATTCTGGTTTTTATGCATATGGATATCTGACAAATAGGCATCATGAGATTGCTTCATCTTTGAACAATTTTCACATGGTGAACTTGAACTACCCTGATCACTTTTCTTTTTCAAGTTCTTGTATCGTTTTCTTAATTGTTCATGAGACTCAAACAGCTCAGCATATGCATTCTCCCAATCATCTAAATAAAAATTCTCGAAGATGTTTACCTCCTCCTCCTCATCATCTTCTTCATTTTGGCTACTGCTAGGAATACTTCCTTTAGCCATCATGCAGTTGTCTTCATTTAACCTGTGAGCTAGCTTCAGCTCCTCCAGGATGTCCTTGGCAGACCTGCAATCATAAAAACAAGAGTGTAAGGCTCTGTCAGTGGCTGCTTTCATCAGATTGAAGGCTTTCTGATTTTCTCCATCCTTTGATCTGTGGCTGTTGGTCCATTTGGACACTTTCTTTGGTAATGTGTGAGGACCTTGTGAAATTAATTTCCACAGATCAGGATTAACTGCATCAACATAATTTCGTAGACTGATAAACCACGCATTAAAATTAGAACCATTGAAAACCGGTGGATCACCCATGAAAGCTGATCAGATAAATGCAACAGGAATAATGAAGCACCAAGACAGCATGATCGAATCTACAGATCGCTGGACCTTCTAAGCAGACAACCTGCTCTGATACCAATTATTGGGACGGTGCGATCGATACAGAGGGGGGGTGAATGTATCTCCTTCAAGAATATTGCCCAAATTAAAAAAACAATACGCCTGCTACTAGATACAGTTGCAGAGTAAAAGCAATAGAGTTCAAACAGGCATTTGATCGACCAGATGAGTTGCTGACTATACTAGTGGAACCAGATGAAGTCTAATGCCAAAGGATAGAACAATGAAAACTAAACTCACTTAGCAAGATGTAAAGCTCAAGGCCACTGCAGATCGAAACAAGACTATTCAAACAACCTGTGAAATAGATAGAAGATATGGAAGAACACACCACAGGCAAACCACAGAACAACAGGTTTTAGGTGGTTCGGTCCACAGACCTACGTCCACCCCTCACTCCCAACCGGAGTGAGGCTTCCACTAGCACAAGCTAGAAACCGCAGACTCAGTCTGCAACAGGTGCTGCCACACAGCTTGAACAACCAAGGGAAACAAATCCCTCAACCAAGCTCTGCTACCCACAGAGCTTGAAACCTGTTCCAGCTACCAGCTAGAATAGAACCGGAGAAACCTCTCCCTTCCTCCACACACCGGAGGGAACCTACTAATGACAACCTGTCACTAGCAACACCAGAGATCACCGATCTCTCTTCCTCTGCAACCCAGAGGGAAACCGGAGTAACACTCCCTTCCTCCACACACCGGAGGGGAATCAATCACAAGTAGCACCCAGCTACTTGCAAACCGAAGACACAAGATCTCCCTTCTCCTGAGTCCACAGGAGGAACCCGATCCCCAACAGGACAATCGGAAGAACAACAAGTGACTGTTTAAAAGAAAAGCAAAAAAAACAGCAGCAACAGAAAGCTGGAGAAATAAGAAATCAGACTGTGGCTCTCGCAGGAGCTGGCTGGCCTGGATTTGATCCACGGTCCAGCAGGAACAGATCTTCAGTTGAAGCTTCTATCACTCTAGCTCTCTCTTCTTCTCATTCTTCTTTTTCTTCTCTTTCGCAGGCTCTCTCTCTGTCTCTTCTTTCTTCTTTCTTCTTCTTCTTTCTTCTTCTTCTGCTCACAGCCTCTCTGCTGCACTGTCTGTCTATTTCGATCACTCTTTCTCTTTCAGATCATTTTATCTCTTCTTCATCTTTTTCTTCTTCTGCTGCTGGTTTCTCACTGTGTATACTTTTCCCCTTTTTCTCTCTGCTTCTATTTCTGGATCGAACTCTCTGCACTTCTGCTTTTTACTTTTTCCTTTCGATCAACCTTCATCTGTGGACGAAGGCTTTAATATATAGCAGCAGCAGCAGGTGGATGAGGTGCAGAATGCGTGTGCCTCCCACACTTCATCCAGAACCTTCTTGCCACGTGCCTTTATAGCATTGGTTCCTTTAGCATTGGATCACGTGCAGCCCAGACACCGGTGAATGTTCTTCCTCGGACCTGCAAGGAGATAAAAACCATTAACACTGAGGGCCACAAGAACTAAAACTGCATGAGGTATGTGATAGCAATACGAGATGCACTTTACTGAGAACGACACGAGATACACAAGATTATTACAGTACGAGACAAGGAGAGAATGACACGAGGTCAGATGAAAACAGCACGAGGTAAAAAGAGAACGACACGAGATACATACTAATAAGGCTAACACTATAAAGAGAACGGCACGAAGTATCACTGTAACAAAACAAACACTACGAGGAGAACGACACGAGATACACAATAATAAAGCTTAACACTACAAAGAAAACGACACGAAGTCAGAAGAGAACAGCACGAGGTGAAAAGGAAGTCTCACGGAGTAAAACGGTAGGCAGACACGCGATCAGAAGGAACCTGGACGAAGATAGAAAGAAACAACACGAGGACATAAACACAAGAATAACACGAAGACACGAATACAAAAATAACACGACATAACAATCAGCAAAGAGAACGGCACGAGGTGAAACGACACTATACTAAAAAGACTGGAATACACATAAAAACAACTTGAGTACTAAGTTGCTCGAACGTACGAACGACTCGAAGACGAAAACAACACGAAAACAACATGGACTGAAACAAGGTATAGACTTGCCAAAGAACTGGACGATGTATAGACTTGAACAAGGCAAAGTCTGTACAGACTTGAGGGTTCACAACGTATATACTTTGGCAAGACAATGGCTGTACATACTTGAAGTGAAGACCAATGTATAGACTTCAAAGTTCAGCTGCCAATGAATAGACTTGGAAAGCTTGAAGGCCAATGTATGGACTTAAACATTAACACTCAAATGTATAGAGTTGAAGGGCTAACAGTCTAGTGTAGACTTCAAAATGACAAAGCATCCACAGACCAGACGATGTACAGACTTAGCCAATATGAGACACTGTACAGACTTTGTCAAGTGACTGGCTGTACAAACTTCAGAAGATGAAAACTCTGTATCGACTTGAAGACCATGAGCCAATGTATAGACTTGCCTTAACAATGAATGAGTAGACTTTGAAACAAGAGTCAGGCAAACGGATGTACAGTGTTAGCATGTATAGACTTTGAAACAGAGAGACTTTAAAACAAAGGCAGTGTATAGACTTGATGCAGTTCTGCTACCAATGTACATACTTTGATTCCCAAATGCGATGTAGAGACTTTATGAGATGTATGAACTTTAGTGTGTGCGAGCCTGCTGACATGCAATGTGTAGACTTTGAGTGTGTGAAGCAGGCGATGTACAGATTATGCAAGCATGACACTGGGCGATATATAGACTTACACTATCGAATGTGTAGACTTCATGAGAATGCAGTAGCCAGTGTATAGACATGAAGCTTGACACTCCAGTGTATAGAGTTCAGTTAGAAGGTGCCCGATGTATAGAGTTGAAGATGATATGCCAATGTACAGACTTAATCAATCAAGCTGGTGTATAGACTTTGGTACCCAGACACTCAATGTTCTGATGGGTCGACGCATCAGTAGGGGTGGGTCGACCCACTACTGTCCATACTAACTAACAGACTTGGCCAATCCAGTGTATAGACTCGTTGCCTTGAAGACAATGTACATACTTTGAAGACCGACCTAGTAGGATGTGTAGACTTGGAATGCAACCAAGATGTCTAGACTTGATGTGAGGCAATGCACAATGAACATGAACTAATGAATTGAATGCATATAGCAGACAAGAACTGAATGTATACTGGAGAACTAATTAAAGCATTACCTGATCTGAGCATTCACCTTACCTGTCATGATTTGACTTTGACTTGGGTTAATTTCATGACCTGTGAGTCATCCTTAAACCTGTTCTGACAGTTTCTCATAATGCAACAAGATTATATCATCAAGGATGTAAACATAATGAGGCATAATACTGTCATCATCAAAACTCCAGAACCACAGGGGACACATCAAGTTTTGGACACGCTAAGCCCAAGTAAGGAGCGAACATATACGCTCAACCCAATAAGAGAACGGCCGGCCCAACAGAGCATCAGATTCCACGATGCCGACGAGGCCGACCCAAGTGCAGTTCTCGCCGGAGAACACTCCGACGATCGACCGTTACCCCCACAACGTCGGCCTTGATCCCGTAACGGACGAGCACGCGCCATGAGTGCCGTAAGACTCGTCCAGGGACCGGCCAACGCCGGAGGTACCGCCCTCCAATGGGAAACTCCCGCCAACATAGCAGAGAACGTTACTCTACTAAACGGACCCTTCCCTATCAAGGGATGAGGCCCCTCACTCCAGGACAACATATATAAAAGGGACATCAACAGAAGAGAAGAGCACGATAGATTCTTCTACTAAACCCCACACTACTATGCAAGAGGAGATACGGTGGATACTTCCGCCACTAGAGCTCCCTACTGAGAAGAGAGCGACCCGACCTGCAACTACAACAGAGAGGCCATCTACTACGTCCAGAGAGCCACTTCCTCCTGTACGGCCTTACCACCCAGCGAGCACTCTTCGAGAGTCCACTGGGAGCGGCGAGCATGCGTGCAGAGGACCTACACGTCTCCTGGATCGACTACTGCGGCTTCTACTTCTCTCTTACCCTGCTCTTCTCTATTGCTCATTAATCCATTGCTGACTTAAGCATCGGAGGGTTGTCCCTTGGGGTAACACACGGGACTCCTTCTGACGCCCTTCTGGTTTCTTGGTGTGTGCAGGCATCCACGGGCGCGAGAGACTTCCCCAACAAATAAATAGAGAATGTGGTACGTGGCCTAGAAACTATTTTCTTGTCGCTACACTTCTTGGCGCCGTCTGTGGGAAGACGAGCGAAAAGCTATGGCGTCCCGTGGAAGCCTCCGCAACGCCAGCAACCGGGGGCAGGGTTCCCATCAGGGACCCAACTTTCACCGGGGATCGCAGGAAGCTTCTTCCACGCGCCCCAGACAAGAAGTCACCCCAGGTGACCTAGATGAGCTCTGCCAGGAGGTCCGAGCCCTGGCGGAGTTCTGCCGAGAGCTCTGGGACCAGAGGCCCCAATACGCCCCACCCGAGCGATAGGAGGGTGAAGGAGGCTAGACCGGGAAAAATTTTCGGTAGGTACGGGAGGTTTCCCACCCCTCCGTCCCAAGGACCCAACGGTCACGCAGCGTGCCTGCGCCTAAGGTACGCAGCCCTCTCCATTCCAACCCAGACATGGACCGCCGGCTCCAATGGTTCGAAGAGATAGAGGACAGGGTCCGGTACCTAGACGACGTCCTCCTGGCTGCCAAGAATCGTGGCCTCATCGATGACGACCAAGACTTCCATGCTCCCTTATCTAGGGAAATCATGGAAGCCCCCATCCCGTCAAAGCTTCAGCTGCCGTCATTTGCCTCCTACAATGGCACCACCGACCCGGCCGACCACCTGCACGGCTTCGAGTCCCACCTGGTGTTCCACCGAGCCTCGGACACCATGAAATGTTTGGCGTTCGTAACGACCCTCCGAGAGAATGCCTGAGCGTGGTTCGAGTCCCTGCTGGCCGGGACGATCT
This sequence comes from Amorphophallus konjac, assembly GCA_022559845.1. Taxonomy (NCBI): domain Eukaryota; kingdom Viridiplantae; phylum Streptophyta; class Magnoliopsida; order Alismatales; family Araceae; genus Amorphophallus; species Amorphophallus konjac. The sequence continues at coordinate 184,021,816 of CM040117.1, read as the reverse complement.
CCTCCTTCCAACAGTTCAAGAAGCTGTTCAAGGAGAACTTCGTGGGCTGCCGAAAGGTCCAAGTCCGCAGTAACCTTGCTTGCTCTCAGGCAGGGGAAGGAAGAAGCACTATGGAACTTTGTCTCCCGCTTCCGCGTGGAGGCGCTCCGTATCCCCCACCTGGACGTCGGCATCGCCACCACGGCACTCACCCAGGGGACGCGGGACCACATCCTCCGATGCGCGCTCGGAGTCGAAGCCCCGACGACCCTTCCAGACCTCCTCGCGCTCACCCAGAAACATGCGCATTGCGAGGAGAACACCGCGGCCCTGCGCTGCGTGGCCAAGACTGACTAGCCCGACCGAAAGAGAGCTGCCGACCAGCCACGCGAAAGTCGGGGCAAACGGGAGCGACGCGATGGAGACCACCACGACCGCTCCGAGAAGGAAAGGGGTGGCTACCGCCACTACACGCCCCTGACGGCCCCACCCGACCAGATCCTGATGGAGATCCGCGAGGAGCCATTCCTCAAATGGCCATCACAGATGAAGTCGGATCCTAACTCGCGGAACAAGAAGAAGTACTGTCAATTCCACCGAGACCATGTCCACGACACCGCAGACTGCATCAACTTGAAGGACGCTATCGAGGATCTCATCTGCAGAGGATCACTCCTCGACAAGTTCCTCGCCAAAGCCGCCGAAAGACAACAAAAGATGCCCCCTCCGATCGACAATCGGCCCAATGGCAAGGAGATCATGATGATCTCTGGAGGGCCCGTCGCGGGGGGAGATAGCGCGAGCAGAAGATGTCGATACGTGACGGCCACCAACACGGCGGACCAAGGCGATGGCACCCCAAGGGAACTTTCTCCCTCAGGCCACCCGGGAGACCCCATAGTCTTCTCCGAGGATGACCTTGAAGGCGTCACGACGCCCCATTCTGATGCTTTGGTGGTTTCCGCCACCATTAACCAATGTGCTGTGCGACGCATCCTGGTGGATAATGGAAGTGGACCCGATGTTATTTTGTATGACTATCTTGTGCTCATGGGTGTGGACATGTCTCGACTAGCGCCATTGCACACGCCGCTGTACGGATTCTCCGACACGACTGTCCGTTGTAGACGTATAAAATTGTACGCCCGTATTTCTCGCCGAGCCCCCGCATTAACGGTAAAACCAAAGAAAGAAGACCCGGGGAGACTGGCCATCCAAGGCTCCGGGGGAACATTACCGCCCGGTAAATCTTCATATTTGCACGGGCGCATTAAATGACAAAGAAAATATAGGAAACCCCTCCTGAACCTATGCACTGCTATGGACCCATCCTCGAGTCCTTAACGGTGAAGAAAGATCCCAAAGAGTACACAACTGCAAGTCCCCGAAGCAAAGGCAAATGCCCCTTCCAAACAGCACACTATGTGCCCTTTCAACGGCACACCGCCTAGAAGGCCTTCAGCGGCACACTCCCGATGTCCCTCAGCGGCACACTCACTTTGTGCCCTTCACCGACACACCCAACTCATGCCCTCCAGTGGCACACTCACTTTGTGCCCTTCACCGGCACACTCACTTTGTGCCCTTCACCGGCACACCCAACTCATGCCCTCCAGCGGCACACTCACTTTGTGCCCTTCACCGGCACACCCAACTCGTGCCCTCCAACGGCACACCGAATAGCCCTCAGCGGCACACTCTGTGCCCCCCACCGGCACACCCCCCTTGAAGGCCCTTGCAATGGCACAACGTCTCAATGCCCTTCCAGTGGCACAATAGTTGTGCCCTGTCAACGGCACAATCATCATGCCCTCCAGCGGCACACCCAAATGAGCGCTCCAGCGGCACAGGCGTTCTGCCCCTCCAACGGCACAACGTCTTGGCCCTTCCAGCGGCACAGCGTTAAACCTCCCGGGACGGCACAACCTGGCAGAAGACACAACGGTCAGTAGGCAGACCCCTTGGCGCGCAGCTCGGCCACTTCAACGCCAGCTAGCGCCTGCCTTGGTGTCGCCCTCTGGTTGGACAAGGGGGATCCTCACCTGATAGTGAGGAGACCGAAGTCAACCTCGGATGGCAGTGCCATCATGACATCTGCCCCCTCCAACGGCCCACATATAAAAAGCCTCTCACGGAGAGAAAAAGAGGGAGGTGAAAAAGAGAGGCGATACCACCCACACGAAGAGAGCAGCAGTGGAAGGAGAAGAGGAAGAGAAGAAACAGGTAGAAGAGAGTGGAGAGATAGGGGAGAGAGGGAGCTGCCTGTAGGGTGGAGGGGAAGAATGTGGTAGAGAAGATGATAATTCTCCCCCGTTCCAACCCTCTCCCAGAGGTTTTCTTTTTCTTTTTCTTTTCACTTCTTAGCTTTCCCCCCTCTCCCTGTCGTTTTGGACGCACTGTATTATGTTTGGCCTTTGGGTCATGACCATTGTCATTTGAATTCTCCATGAATGAAATGTCTTTAGTTTCTACTTCTTGTTGTGTTTGTGGTTTTCTCCTCACTGTCGGTTCGTGATTTACATCCTTCTCCAACCTCCTAACTCTCTATGTTGCCTGTCCTCCCTATGGCACTGGTCTATCTAGTTGGGTGGTCAGTGTTTCTGACTTGATAATGCAAGGCTGGCCTCCTCCTCCTCTCAGTGGTATTCTGCAACGCAATCTCCCCCTTTTCTCTTCCCATGTAGCTTCGTTAAAGTGCTATGGTCCTCTACTCGGTGTGCATCATCCACCCACTGACCAAAAATGTTCCTCTGCTCCTTCCGCAGAGCCAGTGGTATACACACACCCATTCAAGCCCCCCCCGTCGTCACGCCACTCAAGCCTTTCAACGGCACACCTCCTTTTGTCGGCCCAACGGTACACCTCCCTTGGTTTACCCAACGGCACACTCCTCCTTTTGTTTGCCCAGCGATACACCTCCCTTGGTTTACCCAGCGGCAAACTCCTCCCTTGGCTTCCTGGCCGGCACACTCCTTGGTGCCTCCCTTGGCCGGCACACTCCCCTTGACCTCTCCTTGGCCGGTACATTCCCTGGCCATGCCCTCACTGTTGGACTTTTGTGACTTCCTTAGTGTTTTGATGATGAGCATCACTATGTTAAATATTATCATTTTAATCAGATATCTTGAGTAATGTTATACATTTGAAATTTCCATGATTAACAGGAAAACTGCCATGAGTTAATACCTTGCATGTCCGTAATGTTCCCTTCATACTTCGTGTTATCTTTTTGTACGTCGTGTTGTTCCAATTATGTTTGTTGGTTGTCTTCATGTCGTTATTTGTTCCATCGCGTGCTGTTCACTGCAGTACCTCGTGCTGCTTTCTGTGCCACTTCGTGTCGTTCCATCTGTGTCACCCCTTTGTCTTCGAGTCTCTTGTTCTGGCCAAGTCTATACAGCCTCATCTTTACCTTTGTTTCAAGCCAAAGTCTACACATTGGGTTAGCGTCATGCATCAGTCTTCAAAGTCCATACAATGCATTGTAGCATGTTCGAAGCTAAGTCCATACATTGGTTTAAGCTTCCAAGTCTGTACATTAGCCTTCAAGCTTTCCAAGTCTATTCATTGGCAGCTGAACTTTGAAGTCTATACATTGGTCTTCACTTCAAGTATGTACAGCCATTGTCTTGCCAAAGTATATACGTTGTGAACCCTCAAGTCTGTACAGACTTTGCCTTGTTCAAGTCTATACATCGTCCAGTTCTTTGGCAAGTCTATACCTTGTTTCAGTCCATGTTGTCTTCGTGTCGTCCTCGTCTTCGAGTCGTTCGTACGTTCGAGCAACTTAGTACTCGAGTTGTTTTCGTGTGTATTCAACTCTTTTTAGTAAAGTGTCGTTTCACCTCGTGCCGTTCTCTTTGCTGTTTGTTATGTCGTGTTGTTTTTATATTCATGTCTTCGTGTTGCTTTTGTATTCGTGTCTTCGTGTTGCTTTTGTATTCGTGTCTTCGTGTTATTCTTGTGTTTATGTCCTCGTGTTGTTTGTTTCTATCTTCGTCCAGGTTCCCTCTAATCGCGTGTTTGTCTACCGTTTCACTCCGTGAGACTTCTTTTTCACCTCGTGCTGTTCTCTTCTGACTTCGTGTCATTTTCTTTGTAGTGTTAAGCTTTATTATTGTGTATCTCGTGTCATTGTCCTCGTAGTGTTTATTTTGTTACAGTGATACTTCGTGTCATTCTCTTTGTAGTGTTAGCCTTATTAGTATGTATCTCGTGTCGTTCTCTTTTTACCTTGTGCTGTTTTCATCTGACCTCGTGTCATTCTCTCCTTGTCTCGTACTGTAATAATCTTGTGTATCTCGTGTCGTTCTCAGTAAAGTGCATCTCATATTGCTATCACATACCTCATGCAGTTTTAGTTCTTGTGGCCCTCAGTGTTAATGGTTTTTATCTCCTTGCAGGTCCGAGGAAGAACATTCACCGGTGTCTGGGCTGCACGTGATCCAATGCTAAAGGAACCAATGCTATAAAGGCACGTGGCAAGAAGGTTCTGGATGAAGTGTGGGAGGCACACGCATTCTGCACCTCATCCACCTGCTGCTGCTGCTATATATTGAAGCCTTCGTCCACAGATGAAGGTTGATCGAAAGGAAAAAGCAAAAAGCAGAAGTGCAAAGAGTTCGATCCAGAAAAAGAAGAGAAGAAATTTGAGTGAGAGCAGAAGAGAAAGAGCCTCCCTGAGAAACTAGAGTGTTCCAGTTGAGAGAGAAGAGAGAGTAGGAGAGTGATCAGAAGATGGGTTTTGACTTACGGATCAAATCCGAAGTCTGCTGCTCAGTTTGAGCTACATTGTTTCCAGTTTCTGAACGTTGGATTCTTTCTTTCTTGTTTTCGTTTCTTATATGTTTTCCATTCTTGATTGAGAGTTCTCTGTGTTACCTCCTGGTGTTCAGGGGAAGAGAGAGATGTGTTCTCTCTGGTTTACTTGCAACAGAGGTTGCAGTAGTGTTCCCTCTCGTAGAAGAGGTGTCCCCTCTGGGATTCAGAGGAAGAGAGACCTTGGTCTCTGGTTCTAGTGACTGTAGATCACTAGTGTTCCCTCCGATTGGAGGAAGAGGAAATTGTTTTCCTGGTTTCTAGGGACTTGACGTCCTTAGGGTTCCCTCCGGGTGTGGAGGAAGAGGGGAGGATGTTCCCCTGGTGAAGCTGTGAATCAGCAGTTGTCGCAGACTGAGTCTGCTTTGCTAGCAGTGCTAGTGGAATCCTCACTTCGATTTGAAGTGAGGGGTGGACGTAGGCAGACTGGAGATCTGGCCGAACCACCTTAAAAACCTCTGTGCCCTTGTGTGATTGTCTGTGGTGGTTCTTGTGGTGTGCCTTTTATCTACTCATATTATTGTTCGCACTGCGGTTTTTGTGGGTTCATCTGCGAGATTGCTTATTTTCAGTGAATCACTCTTCAGTAATTTTTAATCAGTTGAAAACAGTGATCTATTCATCCCCTCCCCTTCTAGATCACTTCATATTTCTCGTATCACTTGGTATCAGAGCGGATATTTCCCAATATGTGGTCCAACGGCCAGGGAAACGGATCCGCTGGTCCTCGCAGCTACATTGCTGATGGGCAGTCAATCACCCGTCCCCCTTTCTTCGATGGTAATAACTATTTTTTCTGGAAGAACAAGATGGAAGTCTTTATTAGGGCCCAAAGCCACAAGCTCTGGAGAGTAATTACAGATGGTCCGTACCAACTTTCACCGAACGAAGACATATGGACAGAGGACCAGGTAAAACTCTCTGCACTGAATTGGACAGCTCTTAGCATCATACAGTGCGCCGTCCACCCTGAAGAGTACTTGAGGATTTCAGCGTGCAAGACTGCAAAGAAAATGTGGGATGAATTGCAGTTAATTTATGAGGGCACATCTCAAGTGAAAGCTACCAAGATCAATATGCTTACAACTCAGTATGAGTTGTTTAAGATGAAGCCAGAGGAGTCGATCACAGAAATGTATGCTAGATTATCTGTGATCATCAATAGTCTGAGAGGATTTGGAAAGGAGATTCAGCAAGAAGACATTGTCAGGAAGATCCTTAGGTCCCTAACTCCCATCTGGGATACTAAGGTGACCGTCATAGAGGAATCAAGAGATTTATCCACCATGTCAGTAACCCAGCTGATTGGGTCTCTCATGACCCACGAAATGAACTTCAGACAAGGGAATGATGGACATGACAGAAAGGGAAAGAATGTTGCTCTGAAGGTCTCACGACATACTAAGAAGAGCAGCAGCAGCAGCAACAGTGGTGGTAGCAGCGAAGACTCTGACGGATTCTCAGACCTGGACAAGAGCGAGCAGGCCATGCTCACCAGGCAATTCAGAAAGTTCTTGAGAACTAAAGGAAAATTCTACAGGAGAAAGAGATTTAATGCTGCAAGGAAGTCTCCTGAACGAGAACTTGAGAAGAACCGATTTGTTAAGAAAGTTACATGCTACCATTGTCAGAAACCTGGTCACATGAAAAGTGAATGTCCAGAGCTGCAAGCTAAGGCTCCCGGATACCAGAAGAAGATGGTGCACAAGAAGAAGAAAGCCATGCTGTGCATATGGAGCGACGAGGAGGAGGATCCAGAAGCCACCTCGTCCAGTGAAGGTGAAGAAAAGACTTGCCTCATGGCCAACAATGAGGAAGAGGTAACGAACTTATTTGAGAATTTTACTTTGGATGATTGGGAGGACGCCTATGGCGACCTGTTAGCTAAATATAATTTTCTAACCAAAGAGCACAGAATGCTTAAACGAAAGTTTCACTCAGTTTCTGAGGAACACTCTATTGCTGTTACGGACAACATGAAAAACAAGGAGATGGCCATTGAGCTAGATCAGGCTAGAAGTGAGATCGAGAAGTTTAGAATGGAAAGAGAGGAAAATCTAGCTAGGTTGAATGAGCTGAAGAGTAAAACTGAAGAGAGTAAAAAGGAGTTTAGACTGATTGCAGAAAAATATGAGGCGGTTAGAAAAGTTAATCAGGAACTCCAGGACCAATGTAATGAACTTCAGAAGGAGATTGAGGACAAAGGAAAAATACTAGAAAAATTTACAGAGGGGAGAAACAATCTGGATGCCCTTCTGGGGTCGAGGGTAAACTTCAACAGGGAGGGATTAGGATACAATCCCACAAGTAAAAAACCCTTTGAATTCAAAACTGTCACGTTCTGCCCCGCCAAGGGCAAAGAAAAACTGGAAACCCCATCCAGTTCCAAATCTGTCTCTACATTGAAGGTTTCGACCAGCAAATCTATTCAATCCACTAGTCAGCAAGCTAAGTCAGGAAATCCTGAGACTAGAACTGCTCCTGTGCAACAGTTGTGGAACAAAGGTTTTCACACGACCACTCCTATTGATGTCACTAGAAATGTGAACAGTTTCGCTAAGAAGGCTCAGCATGCTAGTTATCAAGGAAAGCATGCAAACATGCATCACTTTCAGCACAATTTTCATTTGAATAAAAATGGCTACATGAATTATGCTCAGCACACACGTGTTTCCTCTAAGAGGCCCAACAACAATTTCTCTACTCAGACACATCATAATTTTAATAGGAATAGGCTCATTCAACACCCACTGAGAAATGCCAAGAAGGAAGAATCAATCTACATGAAATCTCTGAAAGGAACAGTAAAACAAATGTGGGTTCCTAAGTGTGATTTGGATAAATTGAAAACTGTCTTTGGACCCAATTTGAATTGGGTCCCACATCACTTTGTCTGAACTTTCGCAGGTTAGCCTGGCAGCCGAGCATAACAAGTGGTATCTTGACAGCGGCTGTAGCAGGCACATGACAGGAGACCGGTCCAAATTTAGCAAACTAAAAATGAAGTTTGGGGGCCTGGTCAAATTCGGTGGAAATAACAGAGGAAGAATAATTGGAATTGGTACAGTTGGTAAGTCCTCTACTAACTCCATTGAAGATGTGTATCTTGTAGAAGGACTTCAGCACAACTTGATAAGTATAAGTCAACTCTGCGACAAAGGACACAAGGACACCGGAGCAGAACGGAATTGTTGAGAGAAGAAACAAGTCAATAATTGAAATGGCCAGGACTATGCTGATTGAGAGTGGACTTCCAAGGAGATTTTGGGCTGAAGCTGCGAATACTGCATGTTACATTCTAAACCGAGCCTTGGTAAGACCTACTCATAGGAAAACTCCTTATGAACTTCTCAAGGGTAAGCAGCCAAACATTTCTTACTTTAAAGTTTTTGGCTCCAAATGTTTTATCCACAATAATGGTAAGAATGGTTTGGACAAATTTGAAGCTAGAAGCTCTCCTGGAATTTTTCTCGGATATTCAGAAACCTCGAGGGCTTACAGAGTTTTCAATAAAGCTGATCAAACTGTTGAAGAAACACCGCATGTAGTGTTTGATGAAAATGATTTCTCTAACAAAGTGATGGATGATGACAGGGAGCCATCTAATGAGGGAGATTTCTTGGAGAGAATTGAAGAAGAAGAAATGCAGCCAGCTGCTCAACCAGAAAACTCACAGCAAGAAGGAGCAGCTGAGGTAGGTGAACCCTCAGGTGAGATAATATTTCCCAAAGACCACCCTAGTGAAAATGTCATAGGCAATTTGCATGATCCTCCTAGGACTAGGTCTCATTTTAGAATTGTCCAAGAACAGGACTTAGCTGCATTGGTATCTCAGGTGGAACCCAAATCTGTGGAAGAAGCCTTAAAACATGATTCTTGGGTATCCGCCATGTGTGAGGAATTAAATCAATTTGAGAAAAATATTGTATGGGAACTAGTTCCCAGACCTGATAACACTCATGTCATTGGCACTAAATGGATTTTCAAGAATAAAGTTGATGAGAATGGAGCTATTTCTAGAAACAAAGCAAGACTTGTAGCTCAAGGCTACAGTCAGGAATTTGGTGTGGATTTTGATGAATCCTATGCCCCAGTGGCTAGGATGAAAGCTATACGAATTCTGCTTGCATTTGCATGCTCTAGGAACATTCGGCTGCAGCAGATGGATGTCAAAAACGCATTCTTAAATGGGGTATTGAAGGAAGAGGTATATGTTGAACAACCTCCAGGTTTTAATTTCTCTGTTCAGCCTAACATGGTTTTTAGGTTGAATAAAGCCCTCTATGGATTGAAGCAGGCTCCCCGAGCCCGGTATGAGAGACTTTCTGAATTCCTCTTGAGCAAGGGCTACACTCGAGGTAAGGTTGACCAAACCCTCTTCACCAAAAATCTCGGAAAGGATTTAATAGTGGTCCACGTATATGTTGATGACATCATCTTCGGATCTAACAATTCAAAATTATGTAAAGAATTTTCTGAATCTATGTCTCATGAATTTGAAATGAGTTTAGTTGGCGAACTAAAGTATTTTCTTTGGCTGCAGGTCAAACAGATGGAGGATGGTTGTTTCATAAATCAAACCAAGTATACTCTGGAGATGCTGAAAAGGTTTGGAATGACCAACCTCAAGACTATCTCAACACCCATGGGCACCAACTTCTCACTGGATTCAGACGAAAAAGGTAAAGAGGTGGATGCTAAATTATATAGAGGTATGATCGGTTCACTCCTCTACTTAACAGCATCCAGGCCTGACATTCAATTTAGTGTAGGGATGTGTGCCAGATACCAGTCTAGGCCTACTGAATTGCATTTGGCAGCTGTAAAAAGAATCTTTATATACTTATCTGCTACCCATGATCTAGGTCTTTGGTATCCTGCATCATGTAGTTTAGATCTCATTGCATATACAGATGCAGATTATGCAGGATGTAAATTGGACAGGAAGAGTACTAGTGGTCACTGCGAATTTTTAGGAGGGTGCCTAGTCTCTTGGGGATCCAAGAAGCAACACTCTGTGGCTCTTTCTATTGCTGAAGCTGAGTATGTGATAGCAGGGAGCTGTGGCACACAGGTTATATGGATAAAACACCAGCTTCTGGATTACTCAGTTGAGCTAGGTTGCACTTCCATCTTTTGTGACAATACTAGTGCAATAAACATTGCAAAGAATCTTGTACTTCATTCTCGAACTAAACACATCGAAATTAGGCATCATTTTATTCGTGATGAAGTAGCTAGGAAGACCTTTGAATTGATCCATGTTGGCACTAACTCACAAATTGCAGATATTTTCACTAAGCCACTGGATACCGAAAAATTTAGCACATTGCGCAGAGAATTAGGTATTTATAGAATTTCATGATTGAATAATTGATCTCTAAATAATTTGTCATGTGCTCTTATGCTTATCTTTGCTCATTATCTGTTGCTGAAAATAACCTCATTATGGGTGTTTGCTGATTCACTCGTATTGATTAATACCACTTTGTTTTCCTTGAGGGTTTTGAGGTTTGTCTTGGTTAAGTCTGAGTTGGAGTCAAGGTCTCAGGGGGAGCTAGATTAATAATTAGTGTCATGCTCTTTTGGCCAAATCTGAACATACTTTGAACGGACTTTTACTGACCTTATAAGAGAATCAGTTTGAGTAGGTGGATAAAAGAAATTTTTTGAATGTTTCATTCGTTAAGACTGTTCATCTAATTTCTTGTTGGAATTTCAGCTGTTAGTCCCACTGAGATCAAAATCTGAGTTCAAGACTATCTTCCTACACTGTAACTGACTTCTGATCTAGCCAGTACAGCATACCTACTTAGTCTAGTTAAGTCCGAAATGAGGTATATAGTGTTTTTGTCTGAAAAAAACTTTGGAGCTGGTGTATTATTCTCAAACTGAATCAAGACTAATTTACAAGGTTTCAAGTGCAGTTTAATGAAAAATTCATGAAAGAAGTTTTAACAACCTTGTTAACTGTTCATTGAGAAACTGGGACTTTCATCAATGAAGTGAAAGTATCCCATGTCATGAGATGGCAGTATAAATCAGGCTTAATTAGCTGTCTTGATCATACAGAGCAATGGTACATATCTGGTTAGTAACTGGGGTGTCTGGCCTCTGGTAAAGGTGTCACCTTAATGTCAACACCAGTTAGAATACTATCTCTGTCCTCTTGTCAGAAGGGGTAATGTGATCTTGCCACCAAGTAACTGGGGATTCCTGCCTCTAAACAAGGTGTATCCCTAATGTCAAAGGTGTACTTGACAGATTTATCTTTGATCTTGACCATCTTTGAAAAATTTTCTCCCTCTTGGTATCCAGATTCTGTTCACTTGGCTTTTAGGTCTTGGTTTGTTTGTTTTCAATACCACAGGTCTTTGTTTTTCCTGACTTCTTTGCTTTATACTCTCTGAGTAAAGACTTACTCTGACCATACTGGTATCTTGTACCCTATTTGCTTAGAATCTGGTTCTGTGTATGGAGCAAATCTTCATTCACCATTTTGCACACAGTCTGACTAACTGATCCTCAAAATCCTCACATAAAATTAATGGCTTTCTTAATTGCTTAAACATCTCAACAACTCTCCTTTATCAGCCATACTCTCTATTGTTTTCTCTCCACTGTCAGTAATTTTCTTTTCGAGATATCTTCAGACCTGTCCCTAGTTTTTGATGATGTCAAAGGGGGAGAGTGTCTTGCTAGTGTCTTGCTTGTGCTTTAGTGACTTGCTTGTGCTTTTGTGCTTTGCTGAGGGGGAGCGAAAGATAAGTGCCCTGAGTTATCTAGTCAGAGGAAAGTAGATGTTGTGTTCAGGGGGAGCTCTTGGGAGTCGTCAGAGGAGGCGAGTGTGTTGTGTGTCTGCATTGCTTATTTTCACAGCTTATCTTCATGCACTTCATCTTTGTTATTTAATATAGTGTTGCCATCATCAAAAAGGGGGAGATTGTTAGACTTTTGTGACTTTCTTAGTGTTTTGATGATGAGCATCACTATGTTAAATATTATCATTTTAATCAGATATCTTGAGTAATGTTATGCATTTGAAATTTCCATGATTAACAAGAAAACTGCCATGAGTTAATACCTTGCATGTCCGTAATGTTCCCTTCATACTCCGTGTTATCTTTTTGTACGTCGTGTTGTTCCAATTATGTTTGTTGGTTGTCTTCGTGTCGTTATTTGTTCCATCGCGTGCTGTTCACTACAGTACCTCGTGCTGCTTTCTGTGCCACTTCGTGTCGTTCCATCTGTGTCACCCCTTTGTCTTCGAGTCTCTTGTTCTGGCCAAGTCTATACAGCCTCATCTTTACCTTTGTTTCAAGCCAAAGTCTACACATTGGGTTAGCGTCATGCATCAGTCTTCAAAGTCCATACAATGCACTATAGCATGTTCGAAGCTAAGTCCATACATTGGTTTAAGCTTCCAAGTCTGTACATTGGCCTTCAAGCTTTCCAAGTCTATTCATTGGCAGCTGAACTTTGAAGTCTATACATTGGTCTTCACTTCAAGTATGTACATCCATTGTCTTGCCAAAGTATATACGTTGTGAACCCTCAAGTCTGTACAGACTTTGCCTTGTTCAAGTCTATACATCGTCCAGTTCTTTGGCAAGTCTATACCTTGTTTCAGTCCATGTTGTCTTCGTGTTGTCCTCGTCTTCGAGTCGTTCGTACGTTCGAGCAACTTAGTACTCGAGTTGTTTTCGTGTGTATTCAAGTCTGTTTAGTAAAGTGTCGTTTCACCTCGTGCCGTTCTCTTTGCTGTTTGTTATGTCGTGTTGTTTTTATATTCATGTCTTCGTGTTGCTTTTGTATTCGTGTCTTCATGTTATTCTTGTGTTTATGTCCTCGTGTTGTTTGTTTCTATCTTCGTCCAGGTTCCCTCTGATCGCGTGTTTGTCTACCGTTTCACTCAGTGAGACTTCTTTTTCACCTCGTGCTGTTCTCTTCTGACTTTGTGTCATTTTCTTTGTAGTGTTAAGCTTTATTATTGTGTATCTCGTGTCGTTCTCCTCGTAGTGTTTATTTTGTTACAGTGATACGTCGTGTCATTCTCTTTGTAGTGTTAGCCTTATTAGTATGTATCTCGTGTCGTTCTCTTTTTACATCGTGCTGTTTTCATCTGACCTCGTGTCATTCTCTCCTTGTCTCGTACTGTAATAATCTTGTGTATCTCGTGTCGTTCTCAGTAAAGTGCATCTCGTATTGCTATCACATACCTCATGCAGTTTTAGTTCTTGTGGCCCTCAGTGTTAATGGTTTTTATCTCCTTGCAGGTCCGAGGAAGAACATTCACCGGTGTCTGGGCTACACGTGATCCAATGCTAAAGGAACCAATGCTATAAAGGCATGTGGCAAGAAGGTTCTGGATGAAGTGTGGGAGGCACACGCATTCTGCACCTCATCCACCTGCTGCTGCTGCTATATATTGAAGCCTTCGTCCACAGATGAAGGTTGATCGAAAGGAAAAAGCAAAAAGCAGAAGTGCAAAGAGTTCGATCCAGAAAAAGAAGAGAAGAAATTTGAGTGAGAGCAGAAGAGAAAGAGCCTCCCTGAGAAACTAGAGTGTTCCAGTTGAGAGAGAAGAGAGAGCAGGAGAGTGATCAGAAGATGGGTTTTGACTTACTGATCAAATCCGAAGTCTGCTGCTCAGTTTGAGCTACATTGTTTCCAGTTTCTGAATGTTGGATTCTTTCTTTCTTGTTTTCGTTTCTTATATGTTTTCCATTCTTGATTGAGAGTTCTCTGTGTTACCTCCTGGTGTTCAGGGGAAGAGAGAGACGTGTTCTCTCTGGTTTACTTGCAACAGAGGTTGCAGTAGTGTTCCCTCTCGTAGAAGAGGTGTTCCCTCTGGGATTCAGAGGAAGAGAGACCTTGGTCTCTGGTTCTAGTGACTGTAGATCACTAGTGTTCCCTCCGGTTGGAGGAAGAGGAAATTGTTTTCCTGGTTTCTAGGGACTTGACGTCCTTAGGGTTCCCTCCGGGTGTGGAGGAAGAGGGGAGGATGTTCCCCTGGTGAAGCTGTGAATCAGCAGTTGTCGCAGACTGAGTCTGCTTTGCTAGCAGTGCTAGTGGAATCCTCACTTCGATTTGAAGTGAGGGGTGGACGTAGGCAGACTGGAGATCTGGCCGAACCACCTTAAAAACCTCTGTGCCCTTGTGTGATTGTCTGTGGTGGTTCTTGTGGTGTGCCTTCTATCTACTCGAGTTATTGTTCGCACTGCGGTTTTTGTGGGTTCATCTGCGAGATTGCTTGTTTTCAGTGAATCACTCTTCAGTAATTTTTAATCGGTTGAAAACAGTGATCTATTCATCCCCTCCCCTTCTAGATCACTTCATATTTCTCGTATCACTCACCGGCACACCCTGACCATGGTTTGCTCGGTACACCCCTGGATCGCCAGCCCGGCACACCTTGGCTATCACTTCTCCGGTGCACTCATAGCTTGTGTCAGTCTACTGGTTTCCCGTTCGGTGTTTTCTCTGAGTTTTCCGAAGTTTCCCCAAAGGTGGCTGCCTAGGCACACACCTCAGTTGTTGGTTCATGTCACTCCCTGTGGGCATGTTTCTTTTTACTCCCTTACCATCTGGGTCAAGGGGAGATGCTGCCGAATTTTTGTCAGAAATAACATGTTAAAAGACAAAATGAAGCAATAAACAAACAAACTAAGCAACAATAAAACTTTATAATCAAGATCGAGGAACTATGCAAGGCTCAAAGAATTGGACTGAACAAGACTCAGGGAATTGAACTGCTGAACACAGGCTTGGGACTCAATCACATGACAAGAAAATTGAAAGCTTGGCCATCAAGGACTCTCCGTCAGAATTGCCTGGACAAAGGACCTTCTCTCAAACTCTGCTCCATCCTTTGGATCTTGCCTTGTTCACTTTGATCCTTCATCCAACCCCTGGCCGACACACCCTTTGGTGCCTTCTTCAGCGGCACACTGTTCCCCCCTTCCTCTCTCCGGCACAGCCTTGGCCCATGCCTACCCGGTGCACTCCCAATTAAGCCTTTCCCGGCACACTTTAGTGGCATTGACATATTTAAATTTGTACCAGGCTCACCCAGACTCTCACCCCAGCCCGCATTGACTTCACCCCTTTGCCCCAGCGGTACACTGCCCACTTCTCCTAACCTTCCAGCGGTGCACCCCCCCAGCAGTACACTCCCTGCCTCTTTGTCTTACCCCTCATCAGACCCATCTCAAGCCCTTTGAACTCTCAACACATCTCCCTGGCCGGCACACTTTCGCTTGCCTTCAGCGGTACACCCAGCTCCCTTCAGTGGCATACTCTTAGACCTTCCAGTGGTACACCCTAGCCTACTCCCTTCAGCGGTACACTCCTCCAACCCCAGCCCGGTACACCCTCCAGCGGCACACTTCCCATTCTCCAGCGGTGCACTCCCCAGCCTTCAGTGTTGCACCCCTCGGCCTCCCAGCGGCACACTCAATCTTCACTCCATACCTCCAATCAAAAGAGGGAGAACAGAGTGATAATAATAAAAAAGGGGTGGTGGTGGTTCCAAGCAAGATAATAAGTAAAAGAGAAAATAACAAAAGGGGAGTAAAAGTAATAATAATAAGAATGTAATGATAAATAGGAAAAGAGCTCATAGTCTGTGAACGATAAAAGATAGTCAGCAAAAGGGGTAATGCTAGTAAATGAATGTAACGGTAAATATTACTCGAAGCAAATTACAAACATAACGGTATGGCTGTCATCTCTCCTCCTCAGATTCCGGACCCAGGAATATTAATGATGCCCTCATAGGCTGGGCTTCACCCTTGGGAGTTACTCCTCCCGTCATGGTTACTGCCCGGCCTTGTCTCGGGCCAATATCTCATCAAGGTCCCCTTCCTCGCCGGGACCTGAGCCCCCCACTTTGTATTAAAATTGTCATCTCCTGGCAGACATTTGCACGGATTCGTCCCCGTTACTGTCTTGCTTTCCGTATGGACTTTTGTCCGAATATGGAATGGTCCACCAGTGGCCGACATAATCTGAGTGCTCATACCCCAACACGGGCTTTCTACGTAGCCCTACTGCCCTTTCTTCTTCCTGCATCAATTAGTATTTCATTTGGTCGTAGGGCCCTTATTTTCGGCAATTAATCAAGGGTATTCCCCTCTCCGAGGGGATGTAAATGACGCTGTGACCTTTATGGCATGGCGGGTCTCAGTCCCGACCTGAACCACATAATCGCCTGACTGAGTCAGATCGAGCGCACCATGGGCTTCCATGAAGCCCGAATAAATCGTCACTCCGTGACTGGCATGCACACGCACTTAACAAATCAATAAGCAAATAACACCAAGGTGATAACGAAAAGTGCGTCTACAAGTCTGGCACGCCCGGTAACCAGATCACCCTTCATCTCTTTGCCGAAATTAAGGGCTCCACTGCCCCCTTCTTGTAATACTAATTCCTCAATTTGCAAATGCAGGTTGCATTCTGGACGTCAGGATGTCCCTTGCTTTCGGCCAGCAGCCCGTTGAAAGCCATGTTCGAAACGGCTACTTGGCCATCCCCCTCACTTTCGAGAGCTTCCCTCCCTCGGTTGGCTTCCCCAACTTTTTGGGGGTGGCCTTCACGCACCTGTTGGACGTGGAAGCGTCTGACGGGATCGAAAGCAACACCCCCATCCAGGGGGCCACCAAAGCTACTGCCGACCCACCAGTGGCCAAATCTCTCAAGACCGTCCCTGCAAGGACGCTGAGCTGCAACATGCACCATGTGCACCAAACTGCCGGCCCGTCCCGACAGGGGTCGGCCTCTCACCAGAGGAGGCTCCAGAGGAGCCACGCCACTGCATCACCCCGAGGCCGGTTCTCCAGCACCGGCAAGTCTGGTGTTATCGGGACCGTCCGAGTGCACCTCACCGAACCACGCTCCGAGATGATCCCGGAGCGCATTGTCCCCGCCGTGCCAGTGCGCAACTCTTTCCAGCCACTGGAGAAGATGAAGGGTAGGATGACGCCCGCAGCTCCGGCCACAACACCACAGCACCAACCTGAAAGGATCGGTGCGATGGATACAGAGGGTGGTGAATGTATCCCTCTACAAAATTGCCCAAATTAAAACCTTAGAACACTCAGAGATGTGAATTGATAACAAGTTCAGTTCTACCGAGACTGAAATATTGTGAAGTGTTCAACCAAATAGTAACTGTGCAATCAAACAGCTCAATGTGAATTTCTTTCGAAGACTAAACTTGCACAATCAGTGAACTTACTTCGGTACTAAATCAAACTCAAGCATTCATCAACCGTGAATGAAAAGTAATTAAATCATGATCCTAACCATGCATCTAGCGGAAGCTAAGGAAGGCAATCAACCCACTGCATAGATGATTTTTTAGGTGGTTCGGTCCACAGACCTACATCCACCCCTCACTCCAAACCGGAGTGAGGCTTCCACTAGCAAAAGCTAGAACCGCAGACTCAGTCTGCAAACAGGTGCTGCCTAACAGCTTGACCAGGGGAACAACCTCCCCTCTTCCACCAGACCGGAGGGGAACCACTAGTGACTACCCGTCACTAGCAACCAGAGACCGAAGTCTCTCTTCCTTTACCCAGGAGGGAACCCACAAGTGACACCCAGCCACTTGCAACCGGAGACACCAGGTCTCCCTTCTCCTGAGTCCACAGGAGAAACCCGACCTCAAACCAGAGAATCGGAAGAACAACGATGATTAGATAAAAAAATAAAAATAAGAAATGATAAAAATCACAGCGACTGAAAGCTGGAAATGAAACACACAATGTGGCTCTCGCAGGAGCTGACTGGCCTAGATTTGATCCACGGTACAGTAGGGACTAATCTTCTGATGAATCTTCTTTTCTTCTTCACGAGCTCTCTATCTCTCTTTCTCTTTTTCTTTTTCTTCTTCTTCTTCTTCTGCTTTCATACTCTGCCTCTCTTTTTCTTCTCTGCTCTTCTCTTCTCTCTCACTGTCATTCTTTTTCTCTCGATCCTCACGAGCTCTCTCTCTCTTTCCTTTTCTTAAGCAACTTCTCTTTTCTTCTCTTCTTCACTCTTTTTCTTCTTCTGGATCTTGCAGACTCTGTCTCTGCTTCTGCTTCGACCAGTCTTCTTCTGAGGAAGAAGCTTAGTATATATAGCAGCAACAGGTAGGGCGTGTGCTCTCCACAGTTCCCGCCCAATCGCCTTGACCACGTGGCAGCATCTCAGCCTGCTGTACTACACGTGTCACAATCTGGTCACCTCGTCCATCCTTGGATCACGAGCCAATCATTAATCTTTGCAAAGAGTCCCTGTCAGTCAGTCGAAGAGAATTATCAGTTTAAGGTTGAAACCTTGTACATACTTTATGAACGCAACACTGAAGCATGTACATACTTCATGTATGCAAGACTATGGCATGTACAGACTTTGTGAATGCAAAGCTAAAGCATGTACAGACTTCACGTATGCAAGGCTATGGCATGTACAGACTTTGAACATATGTAATGCAGTGTGCATGCAGTGAAGTATGTACATTGAAAGTGGATGCACAGTCGTGCCGTCAACAAATGTATGGACTTAGTGTGTGTAGTGTAGAGTGCATCTAAGCAAGGTATGAACATTACAATTGGATGCACTAACATGCCAAATGAATGTGCAGACTCCGTGCAATGCATGAAGCAATGTATAGACGAAGGAGTGCACAAATGCAGATAGCAAGGTATATACATTATAAATGGATGCACTGACATGCCAAATGAATGTACAGACTCTGCATGTAACAATGTGTAGACTTAGTGTTTGTGCAGCTAGCCAATGTATAGACTTGGCGTTTGTGCAGCTAGCCGTTGAATAGACTTTGCATTATGAAGCACACAGGCTGTACATACTTGATAGCATGCATTGATGTACAGACTTGACCGTTTACGTGCATGAGAAAACAATGTACAGACTTGAAATGAATGAAGAACACGGGCTGTACATACTTGATAGCATGCATCAATGTACAGACTTTAGACATGATGCAATGTATAGACTTGACTACACAGAGACGCTAAGTGAGACGCAGCTTAACAAGCACTGACTTGATGCTCACACGGCTGTACATACTTGCATGAGACGCTGGGTGAGACGCTAAGTGAGACGGTGCATGAACGATGACACAGGCTGTACAGACTTTGAATGATGCATGCACAAAGATGCTAAGTGAGACGGTGCAATGTATAGACTTAGCCGATGCAATGTTCACACGACCTTAGACGCTAAGTGAGACGATGGAGTTGTACAGACTATGCATATGATGTACAGACTTTATATGCATAAGGCACATGATGCAACAATGTATAGACTTGAAATCAAGAGATGCACCATGTAATGACTTTGCGTGCAAGACACTGTATATGCATGAATGATGTACAGATGAGTGCACAGACTATATGCTCAATGCAATCGTGCTATGGCATGCAGCTACTGTTAATGCACCGAGGTCATATGACAGATGAACACTTAAAGCAAATGATGCATAGACCTTAAACCATGACTCATAGTATGTCATTATCAAAACCAGGGTTCCAACATTCTCCCCCTTTTTGATTATGACAATACTATGAGTCATGTGTGCTTATTCACACAACCATTTTATTTCATCATTTCTTCAGACAAACATATCTATGACTCATACCAATTTCTCCCCCATTGTTATTATCAAAAAGAACCATGGGGAGGTATGAATGCAGAGATGCAGATGCAACAAGAAATGCAAGAACTCCCCCTAAATATATGAATGCAAGCACACAATTCTCCCCCTTTAAGAATTTCTATGCAGCATGATTCATATGACAAGGAAGCTCCCCCTGAAAAAAATAGAATCTTATGAGATGGATGAGAAGGAGACCACAGTGGCAATTAAGGATAAGTTCTGGTCATGAAGAATCACGGACAGTGAGCAAAAGAATTTCAAATAAGCTCCAAACACAAGTGATTCAACAAGATTTTCAAGGAGATACCAATCTCATAAATCTAAAACATAATTTTTCAAAGTCTTCCATTATAAGGGCTTATGAATGAACTTTATTGATCAGCATGGTTTAAACATGATGTATGCAAAGTTAGTCAATAAAATTCTGTATTTATATCTAAAATCACGGTTTAATAAAAATGAACCAAGCCCTCATATTTATATCTTGATTAACCTCCCTTTCTCTTACATAATCAAATTTATTGACTTCTTTCGGAATTACATTCACTAGTATTGAGATCAAGCAATAATGAAGTCATGTGATTTTGTCTAGGGTTATAGCAATTTGATTTTTGCATCAATATTCAAATATTGCAGTTTGTTCAACAGATTTTCATGCTACAAATTTTACGAGCACTTTAGTTCAGTGCACACCTTGTAACTAGAGGATATACGTTGATCAGACGCCAATATCCCTAAGCACTTAGTGTGACTAACAGTCATGCTTTATATTAACAGAGTTAACATTTACACCTCATGACATACCTCAACTCATTTCTTTGATGAGTGAGATGTATTTCTCAGTGTGCATGCTATTGCTTTGCCAGATTATCAATCATTCTTAAGCAGAGTTAACTATGGCACCTCATGACACAGTCCTTTGGACATAGTTTCTCAGTGACCAAAGTCATTGCTCTGACAACTATTTACCCTTTAGACATTTCAGAAAGCTCATTTGCTCCAAATCAATACTAATTTCGTGTACTTAACCAAATAAAGTCATGTATTCAATAGTGCAGATTTCAGAAGTTTTTACAAGACACAGCATGAAATAGTTGGTTAAAGTTTATTAAAAATATGATTCAGATATTTTTAAGAGATTTAAAGATAAACTCAATGGATACATTAAACTTAAACCAGCTGAGTTATTTCAGACATTCATAAAATCGTATAATAGAAGATTCCTAGTTCAAGTGTTTTCAGATTTATGATCGAAACATGCCCCATTGAAATCTTCATGAATGACTGATAGAAGAGATCCAGCAAGAATAAGTGATTGTGAAGCCTAGTGTTTTAAGATATGATCAAGGTTTATCAATAGAATCAATAAAAAGGATATGCACACCAAGCAAGATATCAGGAGGTCAGGCATGCTTCAGGATCTTCAAGGTTAATATGCGATGAATTCTGACATAAGTGTATGCATTTGACAACCTGCATGCAATGCATTGACTCCCCCTAACTAAATGCATTGATGTCCAGACACGACAATCTGAATTAGAGAGCTTCGGTTGACTAGACAGATTTGGAATCACAAAGGCATTTTGCTCCCCCTGTCTATATGCACAGAAAATCACTTGTTTTTGAATTTTCTAAAATAAATCCAGTGCAGTTAACTATATGCATGCATATACAGTGACCACTTCTAAAGCACAATGCATGGACACAATTATGGTGCAGAGGCAACACACTCCCCATGCCTAAATCTACTGAATCATCCTTTTGGAGTTTTCAAAATGATTCAAATGTGATCAACACAAGTATGCAAACGCACTGACTCCTTTTAGCAGATGCAATGATTTATCCCTTTTTGGATTTTTCAATTTAGATGATATGCAATGCATCATACTTTATATGAGCAGCAGGACATCATATGAAGTCAATCAAATTTTCAAAAGATTTTAATTAAGCACAAACAGATTAATATGATATGCAATCATCTAAAGCAAACAATTTCAGATAGCAGAATTTAAGGCAAGTTTTCGGAGCTGACCTTAATAGTGCTCTCCTGGGGGTTTCATTCTTTGAGTGCCTTGGATTATTAACCCCTTTATTCATAGCTTCCAAGGCACACCTGCAAAACAATGGGTTATTTTGATCCAGTAGGAACCCAAGCAACCTTGGGTCCTGTATTACCCTCAACAAGTGTTCTTGACCTTTTGCAAACAACACTGTCATCATAGCCCATCAACTTGCAATTGGACATGGGATGTCCAGACTTACCACGGTAATGACATGAGACAATAGGTTTTAAATTTCTTTTCTGCACATTAGCATTATCATGGAAATTTTTCCTTTTATTTCTATCAAGCACATTCTTCCTAGCAGGGTATCTAGCATATTTGAAATTCACACTCCTACCCTGGATATGCCAACAGTCCTTGACTGTATGGCCATGCTTTCCACATTCGAAGCACCTTGGGTGCTTACCTTTGGAACCAAGGTCATTTCTATCAAAAACCTTTTTGTTAACATGGAAATTAACAAATTTAGAATTGAATCGCTTTCTCTTATTCTGCCAACATTGAGCAGCAATGTGGTTCAATTTGCTACAGTGAAAACATTTTAGTCTCTTTTCTGAAATGGCACGATCTTTAACATGAAATTCTCCATCATGCATTTTTCTAGCAGAAAGGTCATCATGTTCCATTAATTTGCATTCATGCATGATATGACCTACTTTATGACAGTAAAAACATTTAAACTTCTTGTTCTGAACAGAGGAGGACTTTTTAGCATAAGAAGTCCTAGGATGAGATCTATCATCATCTTTCATCATGACAAGGCAATCAGTCATTTCATGGCCAACCTTTCCACAGTAAAAACAATGAATATTCGTGGCATGAGATCTATTGGCCTGAGAGTATTTAACATGCAAGTTTTTATTCTTTTTGGTTTTCTTTTATTTTTCTGTTTTCTGTTTTTCTTTCTGATTAACAGGTAGATTTGAGGGAGAAGCTAAAGTGCTAGTTAACTCAGAGCTTCGTACAAAGGTTGTGTACAATCCTTTTCTTACTTCCTGTTTACTCCTTCCATTAGCAGCTTTCGGATTTTCTTCATTCTTGGAAGACTTAGACAGAGATTTGTTCAATTCAGTGATTTCATTTTTGAGAGAGGAAATGAGCATTTCAGAATTTGTGATCTTTTCATTAAGTATGACATTAATGGCTTTGTAGCTATCAATCTCTTCTATTAATGCACCTGCTCTCTCATGTTCATTTTCAGATGAACTCTTCCCTTTTGCAAGTATTAAAAGCCTCTCAGACATAGCAGAATTCAGCAGCTTCAGCTCTTCATTCTCATTTCTTATTTGTTCATTCTGAACTATTTCATCAATTAGGATTTCATCATTTCCTAATGAATTCAGCTCATTCTCTAGTTCAGAAATCTTAACCGTAAGTTCATTATTTTTATTTTTCAGCACAGAAATTTGTTCTTTGTGCTTGTCAAGTTCAGTTTGATTTTCTTGTTGAAGCCTTTTAGCCTTTTCATTTTCAAGCTTTAGTTGTTTCATTTTTGAGCCTGTATTTTCAGCTTCTTCCAATTGCTTCTTATAGTTCTGAATATCAATTAGATAAGCATCATGAGACTGTTTCAATTTTGAGCAATTTTCACATGATAAATCACAATAATTTTGATCAATCTTTTTCTTTAGTCTTTTATTTTCAGATTTTACTTTTCTATATTTTTCATACAATTCAGTATACATTTCCTTTAAATCATCAAAAGTCATTTCGTCAGAATCAGATTCAGAATTTACCTGATCTTCTTCTTCATTGCTTAAGGTACTTCCTCTTGCCGTAAGACATTTCTGATTCTCATGAAATGTGATCACTGAATCCCAGATTTCCTTCGCAGTCCTACATGTAAGAATAGAGGAAATGACATTAACGTCTACAACATTCTTCAGAATGTCCCGAACTCTTATATTCTCACTGTTCAATTGTTTATCCTTCTGGGACCATTTACTCTTCTCTCGAGGCAAAACATGTGGACCATATTCAATGAGATTCCACAGTTTTGGATCTATAGAGTTTATAAAACCACATAGACTACGTGACCATTTCTTGAAGTTAGAACCATCAAAAACTACAAGTGATGCCATTATAAAGCAATGGAATAGACTCAGATCAATGAGCAAGAAAGCAATATCAGAAGAATGCACCACATTGGAACTGTAAAGCACGAAATCAAATCAGCAGGATCCTCTGCAGATCGTTGGATCTGGAAGTCAAAAACATGGCTCTGATACCAAGTGAAAGGATCGGTGCGATGGATACAGAGGGCGGTGAATGTATCCCTCTACAAAATTGCCCAAATTAAAACCTTAGAACACTTAGAGATGTGAATTGATAACAAGTTCAGTTCTACCGAGACTGAAATATTGTGAAGTGTTCAACCAAACAGTAACTGTGCAATCAAACAGCTCAATGTGAATTTCTTTTGAAGACTAAACTTGCACAATCAGTAAACTTACTTCGGTACTAAATCGAACTCAAGCATTCATCAACCGTGAATGAAAAGCAATTAAATCGTGATCCTAACCATGCATCTAGCGGAAGCTAAGGAAGGCAATCAACCCACTGCACATATGATTTTTTAGGTGGTTCGGTCCACAGACCTACGTCCACCCCTCACTCCAAATCGGAGTGAGGCTTCCACTAACAAAAGCTAGAATCGCAGACTCAGTCTGCAAATAGGTGCTGCCTAACAGCTTGACCAGGGGAACAACCTCCCCTCTTCCTCCAGACCGGAGGGGAACCACTAGTGACTACCTGTCACTAGCAACCAGAGACCGAAGTCTCTCTTCCTCCACCCAGGAGGGAACCCACAAGTGACACCCAGCCACTTGCAACCGGAGACACCAGGTCTCCCTTCTCCTGAGTCCACAGGAGGAACCCGACCTCAAACCAGAGAATCGGAAGAACAACGATGATTAGATAAAAAAAGAAAAACAAGAAATGATAAAAATCACAGGGACTGAAAGCTGGAAATGAAACACACAATGTGGCTCTCGCAGGAGCTGACTGGCCTGGATTTGATCCACGGTCCAGTAGGGACTAATCTTCTGATGAAGCTTCTTTTCTTCTTCACGAGCTCTCTATCTCTCTTTCTCCTTTTCTTTTTCTTCTTGTGCTTTCATACTCTGCCTCTCTTTTTCTTCTCTGCTCTTCTCTTCTCTCTCACTGTCATTCTTTTTCTCTCGATCCTCACGAGCTCTCTCTCTCTTTCCTTTTCTTCTGCAACTTCTCTTTTCTTCTCTTCTTCACTCTTTTTCTTCTTCTGGATCGTGCAGACTCTGTCTCTGCTTCTGCTTCGATCAGTCTTCTTCTAAGGAAGAAGCTTAGTATATATAGCAGCAGCAGGTAGGGCGTGTGCTCTCCACAGTTCCCGCCCAATCGCCTTGACCACGTGGCAGCATCTCAGCTTGCTGCACTACATATGTCACAATCTGGTCACCTCGTCCATCCTTGGATCATGAGCCAATCATTAATCTTTGCAAAGAGTCCCTGTCAGTCAGTCGAAGAGAATTATCAGTTTAAGGTTGAAACCTTGTACAGACTTTATGAACGCAACGCTGAAGCATGTACATACTTCATGTATGCAAGACTATGGCATGTACAGACTTTGTGAATGCAAAGCTAAAGCATGTACAGACTTCACGTATGCAAGGCTATGGCATGTACAGACTTTGAACGTGTGTAATGCAGTGTGCATGCAGTGAAGTATGTACATTGAAAGTGGATGCACAGTCGTGCCGTCAACAAATGTATGGACTTAGTGTGTGTAGTGTAGAGTGCATCTAAGCAAGGTATGAACATTACAATTGGATGCACTAACATGCCAAATGAATGTGCAGACTCCGTGCAATGCATGAAGTAATATATAGATTTAGAGCGAAGGAGTGCACAAATGCAGATAGCAAGGTATATACATTACAAATGGATGCACTGACATGCCGAATGAATGTACAGACTCTGAATGTAACAATGTGTAGACTTAGTGTTTGTGCAGCTAGCCAATGTATAGACTTGGCGTTTGTGCAGCTAGCCGTTGAATAGACTTTGCATTATGAAGCACACAGGTTGTACATACTTGATAGCATGCATTGATGTACAGACTTGACCGTTTACGTGCATGAGAAAATAATGTACAGACATGAAATGAATGAAGAACACGGCCTATACATGCTTGATAGTATGCATCAATGTATAGACTTTAGACATGATGCAATGTATAGACTTGACTGCACAGAGACGCTAAGTGAGACGCAGCTTAACAAGCACTGACTTGATGCTCACACGGCTGTACATACTTGCATGAGACGTTGGGTGAGATGCTAAGTGAGACGGTGCATGAACGATGACACAGGCTGTACAGACTTTGAATGATGCATGCACAAAGATGCTAAGTGAGAAGGTGCAATGTATAGACTTAGCCGATGCAATGTTCACACGACCTTAGACGCTAAGTGAGACGATGGAGTTGTACAGACTATGCATATGATGTACAGACTTTATATGCATACGGCACATGATGCAACAATGTATAGACTTTAAATCAAGAGATGCACCATGTAACGACTTTGCGTGCAAGACACTGTATATGCATGAACGATGTACAGACGAGTGCACAAACTATATGCTCAATGCAATCGTGCTATGGCATGCAGCTACTGTTAATGCACCGAGGTCATATGACAGATGAACACTTAAAGCAAATGATGCATAGACCTTAAACCATGACTCATATTATGTCATTATCAAAACCAGGGTTCCAACACAACCGACCTTTAGGCCGACCAAGGGCAAACAGGCATGGGTTCCCAAGGCAACCCGGGTTACTTCACCAACCCAAGCAGGTCCCAGCACCTTTCGCCCGGCAAGGGCTCAACAAGCAGACCGGGTCAAGACATCGGCCCCCATCTACCAGTCGACTCTTGCCCCACTGGCCCCATCGGAGAACACCCGCCGTCGACACCATGGACGTCACTATCAGGCTGCCCGTGCGGAGCCTGCAACCCACGTGCCCGTTGCTGTCAATAGGGCAACATCACCGGCTTCTCCCCCTGATCAAGACTGGGAAGGAGCGGAGCAGGCTATAAGAAACTACTTGCGGGGCCCAGAGAGCACTCCCCTAGGTCGCCAGAGACTGCTGGGGGCAGTAGCCTCTGCATTTGAAGAAGAAGAAGCCCAACCTGTGCCTAGTGCCGAGTCAAGGAACTGCTCTGAGGAGCGTTACCAGTCCCCACTGAGGGAGGAAGTGAGGCCACGGGGGTCGATCTTTGACATACTGGTCTTCCCGGGTAGGACATCGAGAAGAGCGGCAAGAAGAGGCAGAGACCTAAGGGTCTATACTTGCAACATGGCAGGTGTCTGTGGCCGGTACGGGGCCTTACTGACCAAGCCTGAAGAAATGGCCAGACTTGTAGCAAGGCCAGGACCTCCCACCAGAAGAGGGAAAGTAGCAACTGAGAAGACACAAGCTCACACTGAAGAAACTGACTATGGGGAATCGTCAATGGCCCTGGCTGCCAATGTCATTATTGAAGGCACCACGGGAGGACAGTCCACGTCGTTTGAGGAGACGCCGGCTGAAGAAAGAGGGGGCACCCCTAGCCTCTCCATGAGTGACCCCGCTGTATTACTTATGATGCAGTAATATCAGAGGGAGATCGAGTTGTTAAGGAAGCAGTTGACGGATAGAGCTGCTCAGCCCTCGACATCCAGGCAGACTGAAGCATTACCAGAGACCCCTGGAGGTAACGCTCAGGCCTCGGAAGCTTCTCCACAGGCGACAGTGTCTCCACCGATGCCTACCTACACCGGGGGCACACCCCTGCATCAGCCACAGCATACAACTCCGGCCCCGCCGCAGAACCTGCCATTCTAGGGATCCACCATTGCACCTCGGGCGACAGTGTTAACAACGCCGCTGGCGCAACCGGCTCATTTCTACCCGAACCCGGTTGACCCGGCGACGGTGAACAGACTGATGCTTGAACAGATGATAGACATGAAGCTGGCATCAAGGAGCGATGGTGATCACATGCCCTTCGATGTGTATCGGGTACCCTATCCGGCACACTATGCTGCCATGAGGCTCCCGGCCGGCATCACCAAGCCGCCGAAATTTGAGAAGATTAATGGGCAAGGGTCTCCTAGGGAGCACATTGCCTACTATGTGAATGTTATGGGGGACCTAGCTGCAGATGAAGCTTACCTCCTCAAATTCTTTGGCTCAACACTTACCGGGCTTGCTTTTGAGTGGTATTCGAGCTTGCCCGCCGGATCCATTGCAGACTGGCCCGACATGCAGAAGAAATTCAAAGAAAGGTTCTACATAGCTGAGCGGGAGGTAATCGTGGCAGAACTCTAGGCCACGAGACAAAGAAATGATGAGTCGGCTCTCGACTACATAAAGAGGTGGAGGAATCTCATCATGAGATGCAGACGTCCCCCGCATCAGGAGGACGCATTGCAAATTTGTAAACAGAACCTGAAAAAGGAAATCCTTGAAAGGATGATTGACGCTGAGGTGCGATCATTTGACCGTCTAAACAACATAGTAGCGGAGATCGAAGCGTTTCTTGCTCGATACTCCTCTACTCCAACTGCATTGAGCCAGAGGGCCAGACAGGCCGAGAAGAGGCCGATACCGCCGGAAGTCCACACATTGGACTTTGAAGCTTTTGAGAAACAGAATGAGAAAGCCAAGGAGACGTCCAACCCTCCTCCACCCAGATCTACTGAGTGGCGGGAGGGTCCTTCCTTGCGGGAGAAGATGAGGAATAAGTTGTACTCTTTTCCTCGAGATAAGTCCCGGATCCTATTTGAATGGGCCACCAGATACAATAAAATCACATTACTAGAACCGAAGAGGCCTGGTGACATAAAGAAAAAGGATGATCCTCGTTTCTGCCCGTATCACCAGATGCTGGGGCACACTATCGAGGAGTGCTACATCTTCAAGGATGTCATTGAGTCCTTGATCAAGAAGGGAGAACTGGACATGGGGGAGCAAAAGATAGATCCTCCGTAACCACACGAGATGCCGAGCCTCGGTACCAGTGTCAACATGGTATCTTTATACCAGCAGTTGTCGGAAGAATGGGCGGAGGCCAGCACAAAGGCCACTTATGAAGCCTTCGTCATTGTGCCAGCACAAGACCAAGGAGGTTGGCAGACTGCGCCGACAAGGAATAGAAGAAGAAGGCAAGCTCCCTGGCCCACACCGGAGGTTCACATAAGGGGTGTCACACCCCGACCAGCACCGCCACCAGTGACGCCTGTTTGGCATGACACAGCCCCCCGGCTAGTCATGAGGTGCCCCACTCACAACAAGAAAAAGCACATCCCGATGCGGGTGCACAAAGAGACCAGTCCTGCGTTGGAAAGACGCCAAGCCTTTATTGATGGGTTTGAAGATTATGAACATCCTGAGATCCAGCCTGTGGAGTTAAAGGAGTATGTCCCTTGGAGGAAGTTCGAGTCACTTGAACTGGCTCTAGAGGCAGAAGTCGAGGCGAAGGAAGAACCTTTCTTGTGGGGTGAGCCTCCCCAAGGCCAATTGCCGGCCACTGAAGAAAAGAAGAAAAAGAAGCAGAGAAGGCCCAGAAACAAGATGAAGAGCGGGGTTGTTCTTTCTTGCAACACCCTCTTAGCCTTATTTGACACCGCCCTCTCCCTGGGAGAAGAAGAGCAAGAGTCACCCGTTGAGCCGTCAGAAGTGAATCAGGCTGAAGCATCCACCTCCCAGCATGCCACCAGGTCAGGAAGGAAGTGGGGATGCCCTCCTTAGGCCAACCACAACATCCTACTTCGGGGAGAACAACCCTATCACATCCCTGAGCCTAGGGTCCAAGGCATGGAGATTCCTCCTCCCTCGGGTCTCTACCTTGGAGAGCCGGTCGGCCAGAGTACCCCTTCATTTATTGAGTTTCTCACGACTCAGGGGGGAAGGCAGTCATGCCCCTGTGAGTCTCGGAAGATCAAAGAAGCAAGTAGCCTCTCGGCCCCGCTGGTAGTGATTCCTTCTCGGTCAAGGGAAGAACTTGATAACATCCCGAACCTTGCCGAGTTCATGCAAGAGAAGGAAGTGACCCAACAGGCTCCGCAAGCTCAAGTGATACCTGACCCGGTGGAGGAAGCACCCGCTGAGCCGGCTCCTCAGGCCCAGACTGGGGGCAGGCGTAGTAGAATCGAAGAGATGAAGTTGCTCGAGGTCCGAGCTAGCAACAGAATAGTCAAGCACCTAAGAAGATCCCAGCCAGATTCACCATCTGGGAGATTCTATCTCTAGATGAAGAGACACGGCAAGCCGTCATCGCGGCCTCCAGACGCCAGCATATGTGGAAGCTTGCCTTGCAGAAATGTCACCCGAAGTAGCTGTGGCCTTTACAGAAGAAGATATGCTCCTACCCACCTGCAGTCACAACAGGCCACTCTACATGAAGGGGCAGCTGAATGGGCATCCCATCAATAGAGTATTAATTGACCCTGGGGCAGCAGTGAACATACTCCCCTACCGGGTGTACGAGAAACATTACTTTGACGTACACTTGATTGAGGTCAAGAATGTTAAGATTGCTGGCTTCAACCAGAAGTGCGAGGTCCCCATGGGGGTTGCAGAGTTTAACCTCTCCCTCGGTGATTTCACAAGTAAGGTCCAGTTTCACATGATCAACTCCAGCACCTCCTACAAGGCATTGCTCGGCCGACTTTGGCTGCACCAAAACAGGGTAGTGCCGTCTACTCTGCATCAATGCATCAAGTACCCCGACAATGGGAAGGAGGAGAGAATCTTTGCTGACCTCCACCCTTTTGAGGTGTTCGAATGTCTTCTCTCAGATGGCAATTTGTATCTAAAGAAGCTGAAGCAAGCTCCCCAAGTCACCCTGGACAAGGGAAAGAAGAAGGCGGAGCTCGACAGCTGGTTCCCTCCACCGTCGCCAGGCTATGTGGCTCCCCGTCAAGTGTCATTTGTCTCTGAGGCAGAAGGAGTGTTCGAAGCCACTCCCCTTTCCATCTACCCTGCACCGGGGACGTCATACCTCGAAGACTTGCTGGAGGACATCAGGGTCCCCCCTGGGATCATCAAGCCTCTCGCAGAAGCTGACTGCCAAGTGGTTGAACCATTAAGGACCTTTGAGGTGCCTAACCCCGAAGGACGGTCTACTACCTTCTACGTGGCTAATGAGCACCCGGTCAGAGGGGACGATGATTGTAAACTCCCCGACAAATTGCATGACCCATTCATCCCGATCACGGGACTGCCTGACATAACCGGCCGTGTAGCCAGGCTGACCAGAAAACAAGGGATCCCCTTTTACCAGCTCTCCAGTCGGAAGGACATGTTCAAGAAAATGTGGAATCCACCAAACCTGGACCGGAGGTTGCTACAAATCACCCGGCATTCAGGATTGGCCTTCTCATTAGAAGACTCCTACGAAGCTGACATGATATCAGTCTCGGCTCCAAATGGCAGCAGCCTCACAGGCGCCGTAGGCCCACAAGAGGTTGAAGGTCGCCAGCACATTAAGCCTTCAGCCAACGAAGAGCAGGATGAAGAGGTATTCCTATGGAATCCACCCCCTTGCAGGAACAAGGGGAAGGCCCCATCCTCCTCTGAGGGACTAGCCCCGAATGACTACAGCAAAGGGCCGCCATTGCCTTCGTCTGATACTGATGCAAAAGGCGGAGAAGTAAGCCAGACGCCGGGCCTCCCTCGGTGCGACTTTGCCCTATTTGCCCTATGCTATCAGCAGTAGCGGGAAATTGAGATGTTGAAGGCTCGCTTGGCCGAAGTGACTGCACTCGTGTCTGACCTGATCGGGGGCATCTTCCGCCAACAGAACATTGGCACGCACCAGTCCTTGAGCATCGTCCCGCATGCCCCCGTGCACCTGAAAAGGGAGGCTAAGGATGTAGCTGCTTCCCCGGTCAGACGACCGGCCGAGCGAAACCCTACGCTGCAGGAGAGGATGCAGAGACCCTACTCTTTCCCGAGGAGGAAAACCCGAGGAATTTTTGAGTGGGCTTGCTACTACGGCAAGGTCTCCCTCCCAAGGTCCAAGAGGCCGCAAGATGCTCGCAAAAGCAGTGACCCCTTGTTCTGCCCTTATCACCAAATACTGGGCCATTCTATCGAAGACTACTACGTCTTCAAGGATATTGCTCAAGATCTGATTGAGACAGATGAGCTCAGAATGGGAGATTATGTGGTGGCTCCGCCACACCCCCATGTGACTTGCAGCCACGAAAAGGGTGTCTACATGGTGTCAATCCAGCACCAGATTTTTGAAGATGCAGTTGAGAACGGGCAACCTCAGCCACCGGCAGAGAACTAGCCGCCAGTGTGGTAATCCATCACTTCGGCCCCTGCTAGAGCCGTCTATGATAATTACTAAGAAGTCCCCGAAGAAGTCCTTTATTTCCCCGCACAAGAGGACCCCTCGAAGCCACGACCCGCGAGCCCGGAGGTGGGGGATACCAGCAAAGCCTCATTGCCCGACGAGGCTGAGCAGGGTGACACCTATGGTGTCCTTGAAGCAGAAGATGGCGAAGATCAAGATTTCGTCGACCTATTGCCGACACCGCCGGAAATTGAAGATGGCAGCCAGGCCACGGTAGATGAACTTATTGAAATTAACCTGGGCTCGGAAAGCGACCCCAGGCCGACCTTTCTAAGTGCCCTCCTTCCTCCACAGGAGAGGGAGCAATATATCAAGATGCTGCAAGAATTCCGAGACTGTTTTGCCTGGAATTACAAGGAGATGCCCGGCCTAAGTCCCGGTGTGACCCAACATATTCTGGCCATCGATCCCAAGGTGGAACCGGTGAAGTAGTCTCCCCGACGCATGAGGTCGGAGCTGATAAACCAAATTTGCAAAGAAGTCGACAAGCTCATAGATGTCGATTTTGTAGCTGAAAATCAGTATACCACTTGGTTGGCCAACATTGTGCTGGTGAAAAAGAAGAATGGATAGATCAGGATTTGCGTGGACTTCCGCGACCTGAATAAAGTCTGCCCAAAAGATGATTTCCCGGTGCCCATCACTGAAGTAATGATTGATGCAACTAGTGGCCACGAGGCCTTGTCCTTCATGGACGGATCATCCAGCTATAACCAAATCTGGATAGCTGAGCACGACCAAATTCATACGGCCTTCCGGTCAGCCAAAGGGATATTCCATTACAGAAGAATGCCCTTCTGCCTCAAGAACGCTGGCGCTACTTACCAGCGGGCGATGACCAAAATATTCGACGAGCTGCTATACAACAAAGTCGAATGCTACATTGATGATTTGGTCGTCAAGTCAAAGAAAAGAGAAGATCACCTGAAGGACCTCAGAGTCATCTTTAAAAGACTCCAACAGTACGAGCTAAAAATGAACCCGATGAAGTGTGCCTTCGGCGTCTCCAGTGGGAAGTTCCTCGACTTCACTATCCGATATAGAGGGATCGAGATCGACCCTAAAATAAGAGCCATTCAGGAGTTACCTCCTCCGAAGGATCTGGGAGAGTTAAGATCCCTGCAAGGCCAGTTGGCTTACATCCGAAGGTTTATCTCCAATTTGTTAGGGCGCTGTCAGCCATTCCACAAATTGATGATGAAAAATGCACCTTTTGACTGGAACTAGGAATGCCAGAGGCCTTCGATCGGTTGAAGGATTACCTAAAAACCCCACCCGTGCTGGGGGCACCTGTCAAGGGAAGGCCGCTTATTCTATACATAGCTGCCACCGAATGCTCAATGGGGGCAATGCTCGCACAGAACAATGATGAGGGGAAAGAGAAAACTCTCTATTACCTTAGCCGAAGATTAGTGGGGGCAGAAGAAAAATACACCCCGATTGAGAAGGTCTGTCTCACCTTGGTCTTCGCAGTCAAGAAGCTGAGGCATTACATGCTCTCTCATGAAGTGAGCCTGATCTCCAAGACCGACCCGGTTAAACACATTCTCTCCCAACCAGTCCTGAAGGGGCGTCTCGTCAAGTGAGCCGTACTGCTAATGGAAATTGATATCACCTACGTGCCACAAAAGGCCGTTAAGGGTCAAGCCGTAGCTGAATTCTTTGCGGCACATCCCGTGCCTGAAGATTCCCCATTGGCCACAAAGTTGCCTGAAGATGAAATATTAGAGGCGGTTCAGGTCTAGCAGATCGCCTGGCAGCTCCACTTTGACGGCGCTTCAAGAATAGAAACAACCCTGTCCGGGCACACAAAGGTACGAGCAGGGGCCGGCTTCGTCCTTAAATCCACTGAAGGAGAAGTATTGCACACATCCTGTTCTATCAATAAACCCTGCACAAATAATGAGGCAGAGTATGAGGCTCTGATCATCGATCTCCAAGTCGCTTTGCAAATGGAGATTAAAATGCTACAAGTATTTGGCGATTCGTTACTAGTCGTCAAGCAAGTCCAGGGGCAGTTTGATGTTCAAAAACCTGAGCTGCTCCCTTACCATGCTAAGGCGAAGCAGCTCATGGAGCAATTCTACCTCATTGAGATATGCCACGTTGCCAGGGGAGAAATGCACAAGCCGATGCACTGGCAAAATTGGCAAGTTCGCTGGCAGTCCTGTCCGATGGATCTCTTAGCATCCGGGTGATGAATCAGTGCCAAGTACCTAGCATGATAGAAGAGCCAGAAGAAGAAGAACTGGAGGTCGCTGCAGTCGAAGCCGTCGGCCTACCTGACTGGAGGGATCCCCTTATGCAATGGTTTAAATACCAGTAATTGCCCAGACAAAGAGAAGAAAAGATCAGGCTGATCAGAACAAAGGACTCTTACGAGGTCTGGAACGGGATCCTGTTCCGAATCATGGCAGACGCCAAACGGAATGTGCTCCTTCGATGTCTATCTACTGAAGAAGCTTGGAGAGTCATGAAAGAAGTCGACGTTGGGATAGCAGGCGCACACCAGGCGGGACCGAAGATGAAAATTGAAATAAAGAAGCTTGGCTACTACTGGCCGATAATGTTTGATGACTACTTCAAGTACGCCAAGTCTTGTCAGAAATGCCAGGAGCATGCCACGGTGCCCAGGAGGCCACCCGTGCCGCTGCATCCGACACTACCCAGCTGGCCTTTCGCCCAATGTGGGATAGATGTCGTGGGCCCACTACCCGCCTCATCCGCCGAGTGCAAGTACATTTTGGCGGCAACTGATTACTTCTCCCGTTGGGCGAAAGCCGTTGCTCTGAAAGAGGTGACTGGGGAGATCGTAGCCAGATTTATCCGGCGTAATATCATATTCCGATTTGGCACTCCACACCGAATTATCTCAGATAATGGAAGCCACTTCCGCAACCAAAAAGTCTACCGGTTGGCAGAGAAGTACAAGATCGACTGGAGGACGTCGACCCCCCTACAACCCGCAAGCCAACGGTTTGGCCGAAGCTTTCAATAAAACTCTTTGTACTCTCCTCTCCAAAATTGTTAATTCTAACAAAAGGGACTGGGAAGAAAGAATGTATGAGGCCCTATGGGCATATCGAACTGTTTACAAAACTCCGACGGGTTGTTCACCCTTTTCCCTGGTATATGGCTCAGAGGTGATCGTCCCCATCGAGCTGGAGATACCCTCCCTTCGGGTCGCAATCCAACACGGGTTGGTCCGAGAAGATCAAACAAATGTCGAGCGAAGGCTCGAAGAGCTCTCTAGCTTGGAGGGGAAGCGACTCTAGGCCCAACAGAATATCCAGGTCTACCAGGCCTGGATAGCTCGCGCCTTTGACAAGCTCGTCAAGGAACGCGAATTCAAGAAGGGTGACCTCGTCATGGTGAAGAGAAGAGAAGTCATGGCTTCCAATCCCAAGGGCAAGCTGAATGAGAATTGGCTTGGACCCTATGTAATCCAAAAGGTCTACGAGGGCGGGGCGTATGTGATAGTCGACCATCGAGGGGAGGTTCAATTTCCACCCCTTAATGGTAGGCATCTGAGGTTGTATCACGCTCCAATTCCTCCATTCAATGAATAATACGTTTCCCCGCCCCACAGCGGGCGAATTTGCTTTTCAATTACTTGAATGGTTTGGCTACTACCTGCTACGCATTACAAGAGAGGCAACGAAAGAGAACAAAAAAAATAACACAAGAAGGAAAGGAGGAAAAGAGATAAAAGAAGAAAAAAAGGGAGGAAAAAAAGAGAAAAGAAAAAAAGAGAGAAAGAAAAGAAAAAAAGAAAAAAAGAAAAAAGGAGAGAAAGAAAAGAAAAAAAGAAAAAGAAAAGAAAAAAAGAGAAAGAAAAGAAAGGGAAAAAAGGGGAAAGAGAAGAAAAGAAAAAAAAAGGAGGAGGAACATCTCTCCTTTATTAACCATCACTCTCAGCCTCGGGGGTGTTTTAATAAACGAATCAACCCTGTCAGCCCTTGACATTCTGTCGGCACTGACGAAGAACACCCCACCCGAACATTTCGTCCGGGATTAGGGAATCAACCCTTCTCCTTGCGTTGGCACCAGCCCGTACCAGCGAATATTTCAATAAACGAATCAACCCTGTCAGCCCTTGACATTTTGTTGGCACTGACGAAGAACACCCCACCCGAACCTTTCGTCCGGGATTGGGGAATCAACCCTTCTCCTTACGTTGGCACCAGCCCGTACCAACGAATATTTCAATAAACGAATCAACCCTGTCAGCCCTTGACATTCTGTCCGCACTGATGAAGAACACCCCACCCGAGCCTTTCGTCCGGGATTGGGGAATCAACCCCTCTCCTTGCGTTGGCACCAGCCCGTACCAATGAATATTTCAATAAACGAATCAACCCTGTCAGCCCTTGACATTCTGCCGGCACTGATGAAGAACACCCCACCCGAGCCTTTCGTTCGGGATTGGGGAATCAACCCTTCTCCTTGCGTTGCCACCAGCCCATACCAACGAATATTTCAATAAATGAATCAACCTTGTTAGCCCTTGACATTCTGTTGGCACTGACGAAGAACACCCCACCTTAACCTTTCATCCGGGATTGGGGAATCAACCCTTCTCCTTGCGTTGGCACCAACCCGTACCAACGAATATTTCAATAACAAAATCAACCCCGTCAGCCCTTGACATTCTGTCGACACTGACGAAGAACACCCCACTCGAACCTTTTGTTCGGGGGTTGGGGAATTAACCTACTTCCTCGCGTTGGCGTCAGCCCCGTACCAACAAGTACGTCAAGAGACAAACAGACCACATCTGCCCCCGACACCCTGTCGGCATCGACAAACAACCCTCTTTTGACCAAGACTTCTCGTCTAGGTCATTGAACGAACAAACTCTTCTCTCCGTCCCTTCGGGCGACGAACAACCTACTTTTGACCGAGACCTCCAGTTCAGGTCATTGAACGAACAAAGTCTTCTCTCTGCCCCTCCGAGGTCGGATAAACCTATTCATGCCAGATATACCAGTAATATGATTTGGTTAAATCGCTCGATGGACATGGTGGAGTGGTCCCCTCGTCCCCCCTTTGGAGGGGCGAGCACTCCCCTATGCTCTTACGCGAACCCCACCGGGTTTCCCCGAAAAAGCTACTAGTACGAACCCGCATTCCATCACATAGCAAAAAAAGAGAAAAAAGAGAAGAGATTTCCCAACACCACACACATACAAGAGGCACGTGGGATAATTGTATTGTATTCTTTTTGAAAGAAAATTACATTGGCCTCGGGGCATACCCCGTTGTTATATGCTAAAAAGAAGATAGAGGGATAATCGGAGGAAGGCCGACAACTAGTCTATTCTTCGGAAGATTTCCTCTAGAGGGAGGATCCCAACACAGGGAAAGTTCACCATTTCACGCAGGCGGCCCTCCTGTGCGTCGAGGCGCTCCAGCTCTGTCGTCACGGAGGCTACCTCAACCTCAGCAAAGCTTAGCTCCTCGGCCCCTTTGACCTCGGCCACCTCTGCCTCGACCAGGTCGGACTCGGCCTTAGCAAGCCAGCCCTTGAGCTTTTCTATCCTGTTCTCTAGGGCATGGATGTCAACGCGGCACTCATCCAGAGCCCTCTGGCATTGGTCCCTGTTATCCCGCCGGGCTTCCAAGGCCTACAGATATTCATCCCTCTGGGCCCCAATGGCTGTGAATTCAGTGGGAGCCTGCGTCTCGAGGAACTCACGGCGGTTGACATATTTCAACAATAATATAACCCATCGCGACCATTCCTCCAGAGGGCAGCCCACCATCTGCAAGGCCCCGGTCAGCTGCATGACCACCGTATGGACCCCTTTGTACGGAAGCGAAGGGTCGGCGACTATCATCGACCGCAGCGTCAGCAAAGTCTACTGAACCGGTAGGTCTGATGCAGCACGGCCTATTGAAGGTACGTCGGGCAGCATGAACACGACACGGCTGTCCACCGCTGCCCATAGCTCCGCGTACACCGCCGTTGATGAAGACGGAAGAGTCAGCATCAGACGGCTGGATCTTGCTAGTTCAGAAGACGGTTCCTGGCTAATCACCGCGAGTGGCGAGGGTGAAACTGTAATGGAATCACCCGACGCCGCCGTGACAAGGGGCTGCTCCATTCCTACTGCAGGGGCAAGGCCCACATCTGAAGATGATGCCCCTACCTACACGGGCGGATCTGCTTCTGCTTCCATCTCTTCAGCACTGCTCAGACCCGGTGTCGCCTCGCAAGCCGGGAGTGCCAGAGCCGCGACCCCGGTCGGGAAAAGGGTGTCAACCGCAGCCAGGCTTGATGTTATTTCTGAAGGAACTTCACTCCCTTCTGCCAGGGACTCTCCCGGGGGGGGGGGGGGGTAGCAATGATTGTTAGTATCTTCCCCATGAGACGGGCCTCCTCCGATAGGATCGGCTTCAGGATCGGCGGGAGCGGGATCACGATCCGCGGGACGGCTCCCATCCGTAGAAGAGACGCCAAGGATCCCGTGTATGGTCCCAGGAGCATCTTCAATCTTTTCGCCGCATGCAAGCGGAAGGATGAGCTCCACCTGGGGACGACCTTACGAGCCCGAGGTGCATGCGCTCCACGGGGCATAGTTATTATCTGACCATGTGAAGAAAGGTTAGCCACCTACCAGGTGAAGTAAATTGATGAATTCTCAAAGGAGCCGAATGGGTCCCCATGCTTACCTCGCCAGCCGGTACTATGCTGCTCTCCGGCGTCGTCTCTCCCCGGGTATCGGCTTCAGGCACCATCTCCTCGCGGGTCTCGGTCGCTGGCACCGCCTCCCCTTCTTCCCAAATCTCAGCTTCGGGTACTATTGGCTCTCGGACCTCGGTCTCTAGCGCTATTTCCCCTTCCTCAAGGGCCTCAGATGCCAAAAAAGGGGTCTTCACGACTCCTTGGGAGGCGTGATCCTGTGCGGCCTCAAATGAATCAGTAACCCTGAGAGAAGATGTAAAAGAAGAAAAGACGAGAAAGGAAGAGAAGAGAGGAAAGCGTGCACTTACAGTCACTACCACTTCCTCCCGGGGCAGTACCTCGACCGTCGGAGTGGAGGCGCCCGAGCTTGCCACGGCCTCTTCTTGACAAAAGGCCTCGACTATGGACGCCAACCTGTCCAAGGCCGCAGTGGTTTTCTCTTGCAGCCCGAGACAGGGATTTTCGTATCTTTTGACGGGGCCTGTTCCTATTGGAAGTCGAAGAACAACAATATTAAGGAGGTTAGTTAACGGCCTCAAGAGAGAAACCTGAACAAACAGGTTCGCACTTACAGGTGCCTACTTCACCAGGCTAAGAGAAACAGGTAGTACCGGGGCTTTCCAAGCAGGAACTCGAAAGCTGGGCTCCCCGGGTGCACCCTGGGTTGAAAGCACTTCGTCAGACGAGTAGCCATAATCTACCTTTTTGCCTGACGAAGATTTAGTGCTAGTGGGCACCTCTTTCGTTGTCAAGGGAGCCCCCGCCTCAGCATCCAGGGTCGGCACGTCATCGCGCTGGACGGGCAGCCGTGACTTCCCTGACCGCCACCCCTTTCTCTTATATGTCTGCTCGAACCGGGATGTCGCGGGGATCACCTCCGGCTGAGGGACTGCTACATCAGCTCCTGCCAAGCGAAGCGGGATCCAGGTTCACTCGGGTCCGTAAGGCTTCAAGGAATGGAGAAAATTAATTGAAGTGACCAATAAGGAGAGTGATATACCTCCTTCAACTTCAACAGCGGGAGTTGGGGCGAAGGAGATCTCTTCGGCAGACTCCATGGCCTCGTGAGTTACGGCTTCACCCACGCCTGGGATAGATACAGATGTGGGCCTCTCGATGATAGCTGAAACAAAAATACAAGTGTTATAAGAAGCGTACCTCTTGGCATCGAAATAAACCTTGAAGAACCTCAAAGACCGGGGAGGCCTAACGTGCAGGCCGGCCCGGCTCCGCCCGAGCAGCGGCGAACTCCTCGAAGGATAGAGGAAGAGGAATTGAAGGGACCGTCGAGGCGGAGGTGGCTTCCTTCTTTCTCCGCTTCACCCTCTGCCGCTCGGCCTCCTTAGCAGCGTCCAGGGCTTTCTTAACGGGTGACTTTGCCCGGGGCCGCTTGCTCGGCTTTGGCAGAGGCGTGGTAGTGGGGGCTGGTGGCGCCGCCTCAAAGTGGGCGGGTTTCTGTACCAGTCGGACGAGATTCCGGTACTGCGCCAACTGGTTACTGTCGGGATGGTCTGACGAAAGAAAAGAAAGAAAAGAAAGAAAAGAAAGGAATCAGTTAGCAGTCAGCAGCATAAGGGGCTACAGCTACGGAAGACAAAAAAGAAGCATCATACCATGAGGGCCGGTGTACAGCCGTAGGGTTATCGGCCAGTAGGTCAGGGCCGATTCTTTGTCTCGGCGAGCTGCGTCACGCACCAGCCAAAGGATGTCTCCGATCTTCACACAACGATCGGCGAGGTGTACCAGGTCTGCGTGCTGCTTGAAGGCCAGGTGACAATAGAGGCTGAAGTGGTCCATGCCCCATCCGTCAGCATAATGGAAGGAGATGCTCAGGCACGTGTCCAGAATGACAGCCGTTGGGTCGCCCACTTTCATCTCGTGAACCCGGAAGAGGACATATAGCCATGTAGTTTCTTTGTAATTTTCGGGTCTTCGTTCTTCCCTCCTCAAGAAGGTGGGGTAGGGGCATGTCGGGTCCGTCTCTGGGCACCAAGTGCGAGCGAGTGTGCCTTCTTCTTCAACCGGGAAGGGATAATTGATGTGATCCAGCCGATCTGACCCAATCTTGCACAAATGGGTCAGATTCTTCTTGAACTCATCCTTGGCTACGGCTGGCAACTTCGGCTGTGGGGACGGTCTGGCCTCTTGGGCTTCCTTGCGGGCGGCCATGTATGCTGCCACCACCTTCTCTTTGCCGTTCATCAATCGGAGCAGATGCCCCGGATCAATATCTAAGACGGGCACCGGTTGCTTGCTCAAAAACTTCTGCTCGGCGCCGTCCCAGCAATCAGTTCTGCAAAACCGATAAAAACCCGTCATGGCGTTCCACCATTTGATGTAGTCCGCCGTCACCCGCGGAATTCGGCCAGGCGCCGGCACTCTAAATATGGACTTGTCGGCCCGGTGAAAATAATCCCACCAGGACCAGGCATGCTCGGCAACCGGGCTACCCCGAAGACTCCGCACGGGCAAAGGAAACTGTGCATTATGCGTAGGGATATGCTAGTTATACCCAAAATTGCACCCGAAGCGAAAAGGGTAATAGGGTTCTAGCAACAGAGTATCCCCCTTTCTGAAGACTAGCACGCTCGGGCGAATAGACAACACCCAGTCACGGAGCTCCGGCTCTATCAGAGGGTGAACTATGGTCTGCTGGCTGATATGGTGGGGATATTTCTCCACTTGGTCATCCCGACATTCCCTTTTGCTGTTGACCAAAGGACTGGAATGGGCAGCCATCGTCCAGAAGTGAATGCTGTCGGGAGAGTCCTGGGGGACGGTTGTAAGCCTACCCCGAATGCTGAACAGCTGCATCGTTGTCGAGCCCGTCTCAGCGCTTGCGAACTCCAACATCCGCCGAAACAGGCCCTAGGATTGTATGACGTGTTAGGATCAAGTGGTATGCTCTGATACCAACTGATAGGATGCTATAACTGATCTAGAGGGGGGGTGAATAGATCAGACACCCAATTAAGACCAACAATAATAGCTCCAAGTGCGGAATTAAAACAAGCTGCTGTTGGACGACAGAAGGACAAACAACACAATCAATGAAAGCCGACCTAACAGATCTAGATCAAGACGATCCTAAGCATTCTTCTACTACGGATCGAAGAAATAAACAGGATGCACACAAACCACACAACAATCACACAGTAGACAGAGATTTTTAAGGTGGTTTGATCTCAAACCCGAGATCTACGTCCACCCCACACTCCAAACCGGAATGTGGCTTCTACTGCTGATGCACAGCTTCGCTGATCCACAACTCTGGGGTCAAAACCCTATACACCGCTGGGCGTTACAGCTTATGCCGTCCAAAGTAATCCTCCTCTGCAAACCGCTGGGGACTTACAGCTTTACCCGACCAGAGGAATCCACCTCTACAAACCGCTGAGCTTCACAGCTTGCTCCGCTGACACACAGCTTGAAAACGCAGTTTCAGAAATGAAAAATAAAATAAACGAAGAAACAAAAGAACCCACTCGGGGAATGTAGCTCAACACTGAGCAATTTCAGCTCCGGTTCTGAACCGAGAGACCGAGGAACAAACACTCACAGTATTATCTCAGACATCTCTCTTTCAGCTCTCTCCTTCTCTTCTTCTCTCTTTCTTCTTTTTCTCTTCTCTCTGGATCGTGCAAGCTCTCTCTGCTTTTGCTCTTTCGAAGTATGTTCACGATCACTATTCTCCTGAGGAAGAAGCTTCCTATTTATAGAGCAGTAGAAGGATAGGGCGTGTGGTCACCACAATTTCCGCCCAAACACCTTCGTCACGTGGCGGCATCTCAGCATAGCTGCTTTCCATGTGTCGCGATCCTGGCACTTTCTTCAATCTTGGATCACGTGCCCTTCTTAGTCTTTACAAAAAGGCACCTGTCAAGGCATCAG
The DNA here is from genome assembly GCA_022559845.1 of Amorphophallus konjac. NCBI lineage: Eukaryota > Viridiplantae > Streptophyta > Magnoliopsida > Alismatales > Araceae > Amorphophallus > Amorphophallus konjac. Next base: position 183,979,315 of record CM040117.1, on the reverse strand, counting down.
ATATAATGTCATATTCAGACAATTATACGATATAAAAATGAGATTGCACAGAATAGAGATTTTGATGCACGGACTCAATTGTGGTGTTTACATACACATGCACAGACTCAATCATCTCTTAAAAAGTAGATGCACAGACATGGTTTCAAAACAAGACCTACGGATACATCGGCTGAGTGTGTGCAATGGCAAGTATTGCACTGACCTGATGACTTGCCACAGAAGATGTTGTACAGACTTAGCATGCCCCGTGCCTGAGCTTGCACGGACTTATTCACACAGAATGCTTGACTTGCACATACTTAATGTGTAAAAGGAGAAAGCATGAACTTCTATGCACCGAGTTACCTAAGACATATTGCACAGACTCTAAGTGCCTGGTGCAGAGGTTGCACCGACTCGGTGGCGTGCATCGAGAAGAATTGCACCAACTTAGTCGTGTGCATCAGCGAGGATTGGACAGACTCAATGTAAAATTAACCATGTGTTGCACCGACTCTATTCAAAGCACAGACTAAGATGCACACACCATTGATATGATTATCTGACATATGAATGCATCAAAATACTTACACCATAGTATATAGAAATAAAGTCAACTGAGTCACACACCACTGTTGCTAGTCATCAAAACAACTATTGTCAATCATCAAACCGTTTCATCACAAAGCAGTGCACGAACTGCTTATCAACCCAGAGGAGTCCCAACAATCTCCCCCTTTTTGATGATGGCAACACATAGAATGAATACAATGAGATGATGTATTTTGATGAGACATGAATGATAATCAAGTGGCATGCATGCAACTACACAAGTTATGCACAGACTTACTCCCTGAGCGAGTCCTTTGAATTTTCCCTTTGAATATCTGAATGCAAACACACATTTTCTCCCCCTTTGCCATCAGTAAATAAGGAACAACATTCTATGTAACAGTTCAGAATGTGAGCAAATTATGGGGCAACCCTTAAGTTATATGAATCAAGCAATGGGCTTTCTTGATTAAAGTCAGGTTTAACAGTTATAGAAGGTAAAGTGAATTCACTGACTTTCTGAAATAGGGTTATATATTCCATTTATAGCAATGAACCTGAGTTACATAACCATAAAAGTCTAGGTCGAGACAACACCCTACTTATTTCAGAGAGAGTGAATAGCAAGGAGAGTCACTTGAATTTGTATTGAGGTTAAACAATTGACACGTAATGACTTTTGTTTTTCCAAGGGTTACAACAATTTTCTTTCATGAGTTTTAGAAATTTGAACTTATTGAACAGTCACGTGTCATTTATGCTGTTGACATTAGGTGTATACCTTGATTAGAGGCTGATACACCCAGTTACTAAGCATAAACTACTATATCTATCTCTGATCAAAAGCTACATGGATAGTTTACACTTTTGACATTAAGGGTACACCTTGATCAGAGGCCAGTACCCCTAGTTACTCAGTGAAACCTCTCCTATAAATTTGACCACATGAATAGAGTTAACCTGAGTCACTTCATGACTTAAGGTACTCTCCATTTCTTTGATGGAGACCTCAGTTTCTCAGTGTAACTCAGTCATTGCTCTGCCACTTTGTTCATTTCTTTTTCTTTAACCTTATAACTTTTAGGAGTGCCTTGTTTAAGAACAATACAGACTTTAGTTTTCAAACCTTAGACTTCACTAAATCTGTCATGTTCAGATACTGTGAAGACCTGTTTTATTATAGCCATGAGATAGAGGTTAAGAGCTATAAATATTTTCTATCACCTTGTTTCCTGAAGACAGTCTTTTGAACTCTACAGCCTATTAAAGTTAAACCTTCAGATCATTCAATTGAGCACATGTGATTCTTAGAGCAGAAGAGTTGTAATAATTGCAGCTCACGACAATGAACTAATTACTAGAATGTTATCCATTCTTAGTAAAAGGAGTGGACATAGAAGTGCAGAATCAACTCAAGAATTTTCAAAGGAAGTAGTTCCTGGCAAAATCAATTTGTACCAAGGACATAAAAGATGCCACATGGTGGGACATCTGAGACAGAGGAGAGAGTAGAAGGAGTTGAACTCAGTTCAGATATTGCTATCCTCCCCCTGACATCAAGATGCATTAACTTAGATATGCAACAGGCAAACTTTGCACCGACTTTATCCTTCACGAGCAATGCAATGCACTGACCTTATCATGCAGTTTGGATAAAAGATGCACCGACCATCATGCTACAACCTTACATTACGCATCAACAATATGCAAGACATGCATCGACATTATCGTGCGAAATGTAGACAATGCACGGACTTATATGTATGTGCGGTATGGACATGCACTGACCAACATGTGACTAGAATGCAATATGCACAGACCTAAAGACATACAATGACTTATGCTTCATGCAAAGTATGTAATGACCAGAGTGCTTACACATTGCATTGGCTAGGTGCAATACGTGCATCAAGACTCTGTGCAACTCATACACAACCATCAGAAAACGTCAGTGCAAGACATCAAACAACCGATTACTCAAGAATCTTCTTTATTCAACTTTTTAAGGAACAGGTTGACACAATCACCTCTGAACATATCAACACACAGCTCAAGAATGAATTTTATTCATCATTTTCTTGCTGAAAATTACATAGTCCCAATTCTCATCTTAGATATTTAAATATTTCATTTTCAAGGGATTTAGTAAAGATGTCAGCAGTCTATTTTTCAGTTTCAACAAATATGAATTCAATTATATTTTTACTTACAGCATCTCTAAGAAAGTGGTGTTTTATTTCAATGTGCTTAGTCCTAGAGTAATGAACATGATTTTTAGTTAGGCAAATAGCACTAGTATTATCACATAAAATTGGAATACATCCCAATTTTATCTGATAATCTGAAAGCTGGTGCTTGATCCATAGTACCTGAGCTGCACAATTTCCTGCAGCAACATATTCTGCCTTTGCAGTGGATAATGCAACTGTGTGTTGCTTCTTAGAAGCCCAGGATACTAGGCAGCCACCTAGGAATTGGCAATGCCCACTAGTGCTTTTCCTATCTATCCGACACCCAACATAATCTGCATCAGTGTATGCCAGAAGCTCTAGCTCACACCTAGCAGGGTACCAAAGTCCAAGTTCTTGAGTGCCTGATAAATACCTAAAGATCCTTTTCACTGCTCTAAGGTGAGACTCCTTAGGACTAGCCTGAAATCTGACACATAAACACACTACAAACTGTATATCAGGCCTAGATGCAGTAAGATATAAAAGGGATCCGATCATACCTCGATATAGTTTTTTGTTTTGGTCCACTGTATTACCTTTGGAGTCTTCATCAAGACTTGTTGAAGTACCCATTGGTGCTGCAATTTCCTTGAGGTTTTCAAATTTGAACTTCTTCAGCAGATCCCTTATGTACTTAGACTGGGTGATAAATGTTCCATCTTTTGTTTGAGTCACCTGTAGTCCAAGAAACAATTTTAGCTCACCCATTGAGCTCATCTCAAATTCTTGTGTCATTAGTTTGGAAAATTACTTACACAATTTGGGGTTAGTTGACCCAAACACAATGTCATCCACATAAATCTGAACAAGGAGAATGTCTAGATGACTTACCTTGGTGAACAACGTTTGGTCAACCTCACCTCTTGTGAACTTCTTCTCGGTAAGGAATTTGCTGAGTCTGTCATACCAAGCTCTAGGGGCTTGCTTCAAGCCATAAAGAGATTTATTTAACTTATAAACATGATTAGGAAAATCTAAGCATTCAAAGCCAGGAGGTTGTCTCACAAAGACATCCACTTTTATTTCCCCATTGAGAAAAGCAGATTTAACGTCCATCTGCTGGAGAGTTATTCCTAATGAGCATGCATAGGCCAAAAGTATTCTAATTGCTTCTAACCTAGCTACAGGGGTAAATGACTCTTCAAAGTCAATTCTGAATTCTTGATTGTACCCCTGAGCAACAAGTCTAGCTTTATTTTTAACTACATTACCTAGCTCATCAGTTTTATTCCTAAAAACCCATTTTGTTCCAATGACAGTCCCATGATCAGGAGGTGGGACCAGATGCCACACCTTGTTTCTGTCAAACTGATTAAGCTCTTCGTGCATGGCATTGATCAAATGCACATCTTTGAGAGCACTATCAATGGTTTTGGGTTCAACATGAGATACCAATACATATGCATTTAATTCATTTTGAGCTCTAATGAAACCTCTAGTCCTAGGGGGTTCATGCAAGTCACCAATGATATTTTCAATAGGATGATCTCTTAAAAATCTGACATTTATAACTTGGTTACCTTGACCTTCATTTACCTCCCCCCGAACAACAGGCTCCTCTGCATTGCCTTCTTCAGCTTCTTCTTCTTGGTCTGATTGATCTTCAGGTTTTTCTTTCTTGAGAATTTCTCCGTCATCTTCTTTCCTGCATTGACCAACCTCACAATTATTTAGGGACTCATCAAAGACAATATGTGGAGATTCCTCAACAGTTTTAGAATTAAGGTTGTACACTCTATATGCTCTAGAGTTTTTAGAATATCCAAGGAAGATTCCTGGATCACTTTTTGGTTCAAATTATCAAGATCTCTTTTATCATTAACATGAATGAAGCATTTACACCCAAAGACCTTGAAATAAGCAACTGAAGGCTTCTTACCTTTTAAAATCTCATAAGGAGTTCTCTGAATGAAAGGCCTTACCATGGCTCTGTTGATTACATGGCATGCAGTATTAACTGCCTCTGCCCAAAATTTTCTTGGTAAGCCACCTTCAACAAGTAGTGTACGGGCCATCTCCACAAGTGTCCGGTTCCTCCTCTCTACTATTCCATTCTGCTCAGGTGTTCTTGGGGAGGAGAACCAATGAGTAATCCCATTGTCCCTGCAAAAGTTTTCAAATTGTAAGTTTTCAAACTCACCTCCATGATCAGACAAAATATTTTTTAATCAAATTTTCATTTTTCTGTTTGATATTTAAATAGAACTCCTGAAATTCAGTAAAAGCATCATTCTTGTGAGTGATGAAAAAGACCCAAGTATTCCTAGAGAAGTCATCAACTAGGACATATCCATATCTCCTACCTGACAAGCTGACTGATCGTGTGGGTCCAAATAGATCCATATGTATCAGCTCATAAGGTTTGAGAGACATGTTTTCAGTTCTTGATTTAAATGACTTTCTGGTCTGCTTGGACTGTGTACATGCATCACACACCCTATTTTCCTTCTTAAAAGATATTTCAGGGAGTCCTCTTACTATGCTGTGTTTATTCAATTTGTGCAAGACAGTGTAGCTAGCATGGCCTAACCTACGATGCCACAGAAAAGCTAAGTCCTCTTTATTAGCAGTGAGGGATAGGTAAGAGTGTGCAATATCATCTAGATTTACCATGCAAATATTATTCATTCTTTTTCTAGAGAATTTAACCACATCAGAATCAGGTTCAAAAATTTTATAGCTAAGTGCATCAAATACTACCGTGTGCCCTTTATCACAAAGCTGTCTGATACTTAGAAGATTATATGCTAATCCATCTACCAGCAAGACTTCATCAATGCAACAGGTAGTGCACTTACCTACTTTACCTGATCCGATGATTTTACCCTTAGTGTTTCCTCCGAAGGTGACAAGGCCTCCATTCTTCTCTGTCAGCAAGTAAAATTTATCCTTGTCCCCTGTCATATGCCTGGAGCAGCCACTATCCAGGTACCACATGTTGTGCTTGGCTGCCAGACATACCTACAGTCATAGTCACGGAGAAAATTTTGGAACCCAAAACTGTTTGGGCTCCGAAGCAGAAATAGAACAATTCATACATGACAACAAGATTTTTGGGATCCACGCTTGTTTGAGAGCTGGTTGATTGGTGGATTTTTTGACATTTTTTCTATTGTTTCTCTTCTTCTCAGCATTGGCAGGCTGAATTTTTCTTGACTTGTTATTTGTTCTGTCGTCATTGTTCCTTGCAATTTGATTATTTTTGTGCCAGTGCCTAGGCCAATGAGCATTCAGGAAATAGTGGTCAACGTTGGTCCTTGGCTGACTGTAGGTGGTTTGTTTCCTAGAAGCCCATATTCTAGACTGCCCAACCCAGTTTCTAGCCTGAGGTCTGTATGTCTGTGTGGTACATGACTGATATCTAGACCTCCCTTGAGCTCTATTCCATCCAGACTTATAGAATTGTTGTGGCTCCACATGATGGTAGGTCTGGACTCTGGGCTGGTGGAAATGGCTCGATTGACTTCTGGCAGAAGTGTTTCTACCTTGCACCCTAGACTCACTTGACTTCTTCATGGGTGAGGGTTGAGTCTTCCTCTGAACTATTGGCGGTGACTTGTTAACCCTAGCCTGGGGTTTTGGTGTGCGCGAAGGTTGACCCCTAATCTGAACTCTACCCTGAGAAGTAGGACATTGTGTACTATTATGGCTAAACTCACATATTTGCTGCTTGCCCTTGTCCTTAGCACTGGGCAATTTGGAATCAACAACTTTAACAACAGACTTTACATTTCTCATCTTGACGAGGGATCCCTTTTCCTTCTCAGCAACAAATGAAATTGTTTTCAAAGCAAAACTCCCTTTAGCTGTGGGGTTATACCCGAGGCCTTCTCTTCTGAAATTTACTTTTGACCCTAAGAGTGCATTCAAATTATCAGATCCTTGGGTCATGTTTTCGATAATTTTCTTTTTATCTTCATTCTCTTTTTCTAGGTGATCAATTGAATTTTTTAGTTCATGGTTAACACATAGTACAACTTCATATTTCTCATTAACAATTTTCATTTCATTTTCATAATTTTGCAATTTCAATTTTAATTCGTCAATCACATTTTTCAGATTATCATTTTCTTTTCTAGAATCTATCAATGTATGCTTAACATTATCAACTTCAGCACATGAATTTTTTAACATGTCATTTTCAGATTGCAAGCAGGCAAGTTTATCAGACATAGTTTTGTCATTCATAAGAGAATTTACTTTCTTCTTCAAATGCATGTTCTCTTTTATGATATCATCTACCTTATCTAGCAAATCTTCGTAAGCATCTTCCCAATCTGAAATAGTGTAATGCTCAAAAGGATATGATACCTCGTCGGAGTCTTCCACTTCGTTTTCATCATTTCTAGCCATCAGACAGATGGGCTTTTCTTCGTCTTCACTTTCTGATGTGCTGCTCAAGGTCCCCTCGTCCTCATCGCTCCATGTGCTCACCATTGCTCTTCCTTTGGGAGCTTTCTTCTTGGCTTTCTCTTTCAGCTTCTGGAGCTATAGACAATCAGCCTTCATATGACCAGCCTTCCTGCAATGGTAACAGACATTAGTGTCAATTTTCTTGGCAGAATTAGATTTGTACCTAGTGTATCTCCTCCTGCCATATTGTCTTCGGCTGAAATTTCTTCCTTCCTTCCTGAGAAATCTTCTGAACTCTCTAGTCAGCATTGCTATCTGAACTCATTCAATTTTCGATCCAGAGAGACTCTGATCACTAGACGATCCATTGTGGCTGGATCGACTGGAACGACTGTTGCTTGCCTTCAGAGCGATAGGCTGCTTCTTTTTCTCGAGCTCCTCTGTCTTTGGCAGATTCATTTCATAAGTCATTAATGAACCTATCAGCTCCTCCACTTTGGTGTTCTGGAGATCCCTCGACTCCTCAATAACTGTCACTTTTGTATGCCATACTGGAGTCAGGGATCGCAATATCTTTCTCACGATTTCATAATCAGAATAGTTTTTCCCCAGATTTCTGAGACCATTAGTTATGAGGGTAAGACGCACGTACATCTTAGTGATGGTCTCGCTGGGCTTCATCCTGAAGGCTTCATACTCTGAAACTAGTAAATTAGCCTTGGTCTTCCTCACCTGAGAGGTTCCCTCGTAGATAACCTCCAACTTATCCCACATCTCTTTCGTTGTGGCACACGAAGAGACTCTTGCAAATTCAGTGGGATGTAGAGCACACTGTACGGCATTGATAGCGCTCCAGTTGAGAGTAGATTTCCTGATCTCCTCTCTCGTCCATATATCCTCATTAGGATGCAGCTCGAATGGTCCTTTACTGACCACCTTCCAAATTTCATAGTCTTTCACCCTCAAAAAAACTTGCATACGGTTCTTCCAGTATGCGTAGTTCGACCCGTCAAAGTATGGGGGCTTCATGGTGGAATGTCCTTCAGCCGTCATCCCTCTTGCATCCATGGCCGTTTCTCTTCAGGACGTTGATCCCTGCAGAAGAGTTAGGCTCTGATACCAAGTGTTAAGATCAAGTGGTATGCTCTGATACCAACTGATAGGATGATATAACTGATCTAGAGGGGGGGTGAATAGATCAGACACCCAATTAAGACCAACAACAACAGCTCCAAGTGCGGAATTAAAACAAGCTGCTGTTGGATGACAGAAGGACAAACGACATAATCAATGGAAGTCGACCTAACAAATCTAGATCAAGACGGTCCTAAGCATTCGTCTACTACGAATCGAAGAAATAAACATGATGCACACAAACCACACAGCAATCGCACAGTAGACAGAGATTTTTAAGGTGGTTCGATCTCAAACCCGAGATCTACGTCCACCCCACACTCCAAACCAGAATGTGGCTTCTACTGCTGATGCACAGCTTCGCTGATCCACAGCTTTGGGGTCAAAACCCTACACACCACTGGGCATTACAGCTTATGCCATCCAGAGGAATCCTCCTCTGCAAACCGCTGGGGACTTACAACTTTACCCGACCAGAGGAATCCACCTCTGCAAACCGCTGAGCTTCACAGCTTGCTCCACTGACACACAGCTTGAAAATATAGTTTCAGAAACGAAAAATAAAACAAACGAAGAAACAAAAGAACCCACTAGGGTAATGTAGCACAACACTGAGCAATTTCAGCTCCGGTTCTGAATCAAGAGACAGAGGAACAAACACTCACAGTATTCTCTCAGACATCTCTCTTTCAGCTCTCTCCTTCTCTTCTTCTCTCTTTCTGCTTTTTCTCTTCTCTCTGGATTGTGCAAGCTCTCTCTGCTTCTGCTCTTTCGAAGTATGTGCACGATCACTATTCTCCTAAGGAAGAAGCTTCCTATTTATAGAGCAGTAGAAGGTAGGGCGTGTGGTCACCACAATTCTCGCCCAAACACCTTCGTCACGTGGCGGCATCTCAGCATAGCTGCTTTCCACGTGTCACGATCCTGGCACTTTCTTCAATCTTGGATCACGTGCCCTTCTTAGTCTTTACGAAAAGGCACATGTCAAGGCATCAGATATAATGTCATATTCAGACAATTATACGATATAAAAAGGAGATTGCACAGAATAGAGATTTTGATGCACGAACTCAATTGTGGTGTTTACATACACATGCACAGACTCAATCATCTCTTCAAAAGCAGATGCACAGACATGGTTTCAACACAAGACCTACGGATACATCGACTGAGTGTGTGCAAGGGGCAAGTATTGCACTGACTTGATGACTTGCCACAGAAGATGTTGTACAGACTTAGCATGCCCCGTGCCTGAGCTTGCACAAACTTATTCACACAGAATGCTTGACTTGCACAGACTTAATGTGTAAAAGGAGAAAGCATGAACTTCTATGCACTGAGTTACCTAAGACATATTGCACCGACTCTAAGTGCCTGGTGCAGAGGTTGCACCGACTCGGTGGCGTGCATCGAGAAGAATTGCACCAACTTAGTCGTGTGCATCAGCGAGGATTGCACAGACTCAATGCAAAATTAACCATGTGTTGCACCGACTCTATTCAAAGCACAGACTAAGATGCACACACCATTGATATGATTATCTGACATATGAATGCATCAAAATACTTACACCATCGTATATAGAAATAAAGTCAACTGAGTCACACACCACTGTTGCTAGTCATCAAAACAACTATTGTCAATCATCAAACCGTTTCATCACAAAGGAGTGCACGAACTGCTTATCAACCCAGAGGAGTCCCAACATGACGTGCGGGGCGTACTCTGGGAATACAGAACATACCCAGGCGTTGAAAAAGTGCAGCGGGCCGATGAAGCGAGCCTGACGCGGGAACTAGTGTACACTGACATCTCCCAACGTCTTGAAAATAAGACACAGCGCGTCTGGGCAGAGTGACAGCTTGATGCCCCATGCCATCTGGAAAGCAGGGTAAATGGCGTCTGGCCGGATAACGATCTCATCTCCGTATGGCAGAGCAAAGGAGCAGAGCCAGTACGTGAGGAAAGCTGCACAGTGGGTCATCGGGTCAACCCCTGTCGGGTTAGCACCACTCTGACGCCCTTTTGAGGTGGGGAGCGTCATCTTAGCCTTGCTCTAGACGCGCTTCTTCCGGATCGCAGAGGCACCGACGCAAGGGAAAGCTTCATACTTCTTCGGCCCATCAAAAAAGTACTTCAGCCACAGGCCCAGTCGGACCCTCTTATGGTCCCCGCGCGGAGGCTGCTTCCTGCCGTGGGATGATTGATACAGTTCTCGGTAGGCCTTCATGAGGAACCTGTAAGAATACCCCAGAGCATAGATGTCGTTCCCGTCGGTCTCATCCTTGAGTAAGTCGGGGAGACACACCTCCTCGTACGGCTCCCCGTCAATAGGGAGACCACTCAGCTGGTGCAGACTCCACAAGTCCAGCGAAGTCTCGCCCTCCACGGTGTAGAATGTGTTTAACTCTGCATTGAAGACCTCCATCATTCTGCAGCAAAGGCCTTTGGAGATCGGGTAATCAAACCAGGAGGCATAGACGCTGTGGTAGACCCCGGCCCGGAGCAGCAAGGGAGCGTAGTTGAACAGAGCGTAGTCGGTGAACTCTACCGCTCCCTCCCGAAAAGAGTGTGCAGACTGAACCTTGAGCTCCCCGAACCAGCCTAGGGTGAGCTCATGCTTGAATCTGATAGCCAATCAGTCCAGAAGATAGGGCTCCTCCCGATACCCCCACTTCAATGGCGCCAGGAACAAACCGAAGCGGGGCTGCTCCCTGTGAACTTTGCCTGCTGCATTGTCCCAATAGGCGGGAGTGAATTCCAACGCCCGTACCAGCTTGCCCCCCACTAGGGTCACCGCTTCCAAACCCAGCACGGGGTCTCACTCTCTTGGCTCGCCCACCAGGTACATCGGTACACTTCGGCGAACACTGTACGATAAGCTGTCCCGAAACTGTAGAATGGCGCGTTCGGCAGCCCGGATGGTCTTGAAGTCCCTCTTGTCATGACGGCAGAGATACCTCAAGAAATGAAGAAGGTGCTTGTTCTTCGGGAAGTCCCTCCGGTAGTCACCATCTCGGTCGAATGTGAAGTGATTACCGGTCAATCCGATACGGCTAAGGTCTAGATTGTCGGTCTCAGAGTCAGAGGATTCGGCCAGCTTCGCCACCTCTGCATGTTCCCGGTCAAGCTCTTCCACGTTATGCCACGTGACGGCAGGAACAACCAGTGAGAGGCCCGATGCGACGCCAGCAGTGGTGGGAGTAGAAGAACCGCTAGGAGCAGCCATTTATCTACAAGATGTAAAAATTTGGGGTCAGAACAAGTCCTGAGTAAAGACAAGAAGAAACTACTATGAAGGGGCTACATTACAATTAAAATAAACAAGACGCCAGAAATTTTGACAAAATTTCGACAGAGTCTCCCCTAGGTCGGAGGCGTAAGGGGAAGACACGGGTGAGCATCCACAAGGAGTGACGGCCCCAACAAAAATCACAGTGTGCCCCAAGGGCGACACCGGATGGCTTCGGTCCTGAGTTGAGCCCCCTGCACCGGTACACCCATGCTGCACCTCCACCGGCACACTACTGCCCCCGCTCAGCCCGGCACACCCCTGAAGGCTTCCCCGGCACAACCCTGCGACCGGCTACCCAGCACACTCCCGGCATGCCCCTACCCAGCACAGTCGCGCCTCACTCACCGGCACACCCCAGTGTGCCCCTCACCGGCACACCCATGCCAAGCTTCACCGGCACACTCCGTGCCTCGCTCCATCGGCACACTCGGTGCCCCCGTCTCACCGGCACACTCCGTGCCTCACTCCATCGGCACACTCAGTGCCCCCGTCTCACCGGCACACCCGTGCCTCGCTCCACCGGCACACTCGGTGCCCCTGTCCCACTGGCACACTCCGTGCCTCCTCGCCACCGGCACACCCGTGCCACTCCCTTCACCGGCACACCCGTGCCTCATCTACCCGGCACAGCCCCGTGCCCTCACTCGCCGTCTCACCGGTGCACCCTGACGTGCACCCCACGCCGGAGATAAGAAGAAGAAGGGACGAAGGAGAAGAAGAAGAGAAGAAGAAGAAGAAAAGAGGAAGAAGAAGAGAAGAAGGAGAAGAAGAGGAAAGAGAAGAGGACGGGGAGCCTAGGGCTCCGTCATCCCCCGAGCGAAAGAAGAACAAGAAGGAAGAGGAAGAAGGGGAAGAGGAGAACGGAAGAAAAGAAGGAAGGAAGAGAAGAAGAAGAAGAAGGGAGAAAGAAGAAGAGGGAGGGGAGAAGAGCACCGTGGCCTCCTCACCCCAGGCACCGACGACGGCGGTGAGCGGCGGTGGCGTCTGACGGAGGAAGACAGAGAAGAAAGAGGGGATGGGAGCCGAAGAGACAAGGAGAGAGAGAGAGAGGGGGGGAATTCAAAAGGGGAAGGGGGGAGTTTCGAACTCCCCCACCCCTTTTATAACCGCTTCAAAAGAAAAGAGAGAAAAGGAAAAGAAAAGGAAAGGAAACGAAAGAAAAAAAAACAAAAGGAAGAATGAAGAAGAGAAAAAAAAGAAAAAAGAACAAGAAGAGAAAAAAAGAGAATAAAAAAAAGAAGAAGAGAAAAAAAGAGAAGAAAAAGAGAGAAGAAAAAAAGGGGGGGGGGAAAAGAGAGAGAAGAAAAAAGCAAAGAAAAAAATACGTATATGCATATATATATATATGATAAATGATAATAATATAATAAATATACAATAGACATAACATGTCTACGTCACATATTTTACGTACGTACGCCCAATAATGTATGTAAATTCCGTAGTTACACCCGCGAGCACTGTCCGACTCATCCTTCGCCCCCGCTGCCCGTGGGTGGGGGGCATTTGTGGACGCATAAAATTGTACGCCTGTATGTCCCGCCGAGCCCCCGCATTAACGACAAAACTAAAGAAAGAAGACCCGGGGAGACTGGCCATCCAGGGCTCCGAGGGAACATTACCGCCTGGCAAATCTTTACATTTGCACGGGCACATTAAATGACAAAGAAAACACAGGAAACCCCTCATGAACCTATGCACTGCTATGGACCCATCCTCGAGTCCTTAACGGTGAAGAAAGATCCCAGAGAGTACACAACTGCAAGTCCCTGAAGCAAAGGCAAATGCCCCTTCCAAACAGCACACTATGTGCCCTTTCAACGGCACACCGCCTGGAAGGCCTTCAGCGGCACACTCCCGATGTCTCTCAGCGGCACACTCACTTTGTGCCCTTCACTGGCACACTCACTTTGTGCCCTTCACCGGCACACCCAACTCATGCCCTCCAGCAGCACACTCACTTTGTGCCCTTCACCGGCACACTCACTTTGTGCCCTACACCGGCACACCCAACTCGTGCCCTCCAACGGCACACCGAACAGCCCTCAGCGGCACACTCTGTGCCCCCCACCGGCACACCCCCCTGGAAGGCCCTTGCAACGGCACGTCTCAATGCCCTTCTAGTGGCACAACAGTTGTGCCCTGTCAACGGCACATTCATCATGCCCTCCAGCGGCACACCCAAATGAGCCCTCTAGCGGCACGCCCAAACGAGCCCTCCAGCGACACAGGCGTTATGCCACTCCAACGGCACAACGTCTTGGCCCTTCCAGTGGCACAGCGTTAAACCTCCCGGGATGGCACAACCCGGCAGAAGACACAATGGTCAGCAGGCAGACCCCTTGGCGCGTAGCTCGGCCACTTCAACACCAGCTAGCGCCTGCCTTGGTGTCACCCTCTGGTTGGACAAGGGGGATCCTCACCTGATAGTGAGGAGACCGAAGTCAACCTCGGATGGCAGTGCCATCATGACATCTGCCCCCTCCAACGGCCCACATATAAAAAGCCTCTCACGGAGAGAAAAAGAGGGAGGCGAAAAAGATAGGCGGCACCACCCACACGAAGAGAGCAGCCGTGGAAGGAGAAGAAGAAGAGAAGAAACAGGTAGAAGAGAGTGGAGAGAGAGGGGAGAGAGGGAGCTGCCTGTAGGGTGTAGGGGAAGAATGTGGTGGAGAAGATAATAATTCTCCCCCATTCCAACCCTCTCCAAGAGGTTTTCTTTTTCTTTTTCTTTTCACTTCTTAGCTTTTCCCCCTCTCCCTGTCGTTTTGGACGCACTGTATTATGTTTGGCCTTTGGGTCATGACTTTTGTCATTTGAATTCTCCATGAATGAAATGTCTTTAGTTTCTACTTCTTGTTGTGTTTGTGGTTTTCTCCTCATTGTCGGTTCGTGATTTACATCCTTCTCCAACCTCCTAACTCTCTATGTTGCCTGTCGTCCCTATGGCACTGGTCTATCTAGTTGGGTGGTCAGTGTTTCTGACTTGATAATGCAAGGCTGGCCTCCTCCTCCTCTCAGTGGTATTCTACAACGTAATCTCCCCCTTTTCTCTTCCCATGCAGCTTCATTGAAGTGCTATGGTCCTCTACTCAGTGTGCATCATCCACCCACTGACCAAAAATGTTCCTCTGCTCCTTCCGCAGAGCCAGTGGTATACACACACCCATTCAAGCCCCCCCAGTCGTCACGCCACTCAAGCCTTTCAACGGCACACCTCCTTTTGTCGGCCCAGCGGTACACCTCCCTTGGTTTGCCCAACGGCACACTCCTCCTTTTGTTTGCCCAGCGATACACCTCCCTTGGTTTACCCAGTGGCACGCTCCTCCCTTGGCTTCCTGGCCAGCACACTCCTTGGTGCCTCCCTTGGCCCGCACACTCCCCTTGACCTCTCCTTGGCCGGTACATTCCCTGGCCATGCCCTCACCGGCACACCCTGACCATGGTTTACCCGGTACACCCCTGGATCGCCAGCCCGGCACACCTTGGCTATCACTTCTCCGGTGCACTCATAGCTTGTGTCAGTCTACTGGTTTCCCGTTCGGCATTTTCTCTGAGTTTTCTGAAGTTTCCCCAAAGGTGGCTGCCTAGGCACACACCTCAGTTGTTGGTTCATGTCACTCCCTGTCGGCATGTTCCTTTTTACTCCCTTACCATCCGGGTCAAGGGGAGATGCTGCCGAATTTTTGTCAGAAATAACAAAAAGTTAAAAGACAAAAGGAAGTAACAAACAAACAAACTAAGCAACAATAAAACTTTATAATCAAGATCGAGGAACTATGCAAGGCTCAAAGAATTGGACTGAACAAGACTCAGGGAATTGAACTGCTGAACACATGCTTGGGACTCAATCACATGACAAGAAAATTGAATGCTTGGCCATCTGGGACTCTCCGTCAGAATTGTCTGGACAAAGGACCTTCTCTCAAACTCTGCTCCATCCTTTGGATCCTGTCTTGTTCGCTTTGATCCTTCATCCAACCCCTGGCCGGCACACCCTTTGGTGCCTTCTTCAGCGGCACACTATTCCCCCCTTCCTCTCTTCGGCACAGCCTTGGCCCATGCCTACCCGGTGCACTCCCAATTAAGCCTTCCCCAGCACACTTTAGTGGCATTGACATATTTAAATTTGTACCAGGCTCACCCATACTCTCACCCCAGCCCGCATTGACTTCACCGCTTTGCCCCAGCGGTACACTGCCCACTTCTCCTAACCTTCCAGCGGTGCACCCCCCCCAGCGGTACACTCCCTACCTCTTTGTCTTACCCCTCATCAGACCCATCTCAAGCCCTTTGCACTTTCAACACATCTCCCTGGCCGGCACACTTTCGCCTGCCTTCAGCGGTACACCCAGCTCCCTTCAGCGACATACTCTTAGACCTTCCAGCGGTACACCCTAGCCTACTCCCTTCTGCGGTACACTCCTCCAACCCCAGCCCGGTACACCCTCCAACGGTAACCTTCCCATTCTCTAGCGGTGCACTCCCCAGCCTTCAGCGGTGCACCCCTCGGCCTCCCAGCGGCACACTCAATCTTCACTCCATACCTCTAATCAAAAGAGGGAGAACATAGTGATAATAATAAAAAAGGGGGGGGGTGGTTCCAAGCAAGAGAATAAGTAAAAGAGAAAATAACAAAAGGGGAGTAAAAGTAATAATAATAAGAATGTAATGATAAATAGGAAAAGAGCTCATAGTCTGTGAACGATAAAAGATAGTCAGCAAAAGGGGTAATGCTAGTAAATGAATGATAAAGGTAAATATTACTTGAAGCAAATTACAAACATAACAGTATGGCTACCATCTCTCCTCCTCGGATTCCAGACCCAGGAATATTAATGATGCCCTCGCAGGCTGGGCTTCACCCTCGGGAGTTACTCCTCCCGTCATGGTTACTGCCCGGCCTTGTCTCGGGCCAATATCTCATCAAGGTCCCCTTCCTCGCCAGGACCTGAGCCCCCCACTTTGTATTAAAATTACCATCTCCTGGCAGACATTTGCACGGATTCGTCCCCGTTACTGTCTTACTGTCCGTATGGACTTTTGTCTAAATATGGAATGGTCCACCAGTGGCTGACATAATCTTAGTGCTCATACCCCAACATGGGCTTTCTGCGTAGCCCTACTGCCCTTTCTTCTTCCTGCATCAATTAGTATTTCATATGGTCGTAGGGCCCTTATTTCCGACAATTAATCAAGGGTATTCCCCTCTCCGAGGGGATGTAAATGACGCCGTGACCTTTATGGCATGGCGGGTCTCAGTCCCGACCCGAACCACACAATCGCCTGACTGAGTCAGATCGAGTGCACCATGGGCTTCCATGAAGCCCGAATAAATCGCCACTCCGTGACTGGCACACCCACGCACTTAATAAATCAATAAGCAAATAACACTAAGGTGATAACGAAAAGTGCGTCCACATCCGCCCAGAAGGGCGTATTTCGCTCCCGATTACGTTCAAGACGGCACCAAAAGAGGTAACCTTCCTCACCGACTTTACTGTGGTTCGTGCAATGACAGGGTACAATGCCATCATCGGTCGAGGAATCCTTGGCACACTCCGAGGTGTCCCTTCCTCCTACCACCAGAAGCTTAAGTTCCCCACCCCTCGTGGGGTAGGGGAAGTTCGAGGTGATCAACGGGAATCCAGAAGATGCGACTTTATCTCCACCAGAGATCGACGTCCCGAAGAGGTGCCTCCAAAAAAGAAGGTGAGGACTGAAGATTCGGGTCCGAGCATGAGCGCGCCAGCCGAGGATTTATACCTCATCCAGGTTGGGGACGACCCAAGTAGATCACTAAAAATTGGCACTACCTTTGCCGAGCATGATAAGCAAGCGTACGCAAGCTTCCTCGCGGCCAATCAGGACGTGTTCACTTGGTTCGAGAATGAGCTTCCCGGAATTCCTCTGGAGGTTATCACCCACCAACTAAGGTTGGACCCCACCTGTTGCCCGGTATAGCAATGCCGAAGGCGGTGCAAACCCGAGCGACAAGCCATCATTAGGGAGCAAGTGGAAGAAAAATTACGATCAGGGCTACTCCGACCCACTCAGTATCCAGACTGGGTAGCCAATGTAGTCCTGGTGCCCAAAAGCAACGGGAAGTGGTGGATGTGCGTGGAGTACACTGACCTCAACAAAGCCACGCCCAAGGACAGCTTCCCCATGCCACGAATCGACCAACTGGTCGACGCCACGGCCGAGCACGAGATGCTGAGCTTCCTCGATGCCTATTCAGGGTACCATCAGATCAGCATGCACCAGCCCGACCAAGACAAGACCGCGTTCATCACCAACCACGGCTTATACTGCTACACCCGCATGTCGTTCGGGCTGAAGAACACGGGATCTACGTATCAATGCCTAGTCAATCATATGTTTGACTCATAGATCGGCCGCAACATGGAGGTCTACATCGACGACATGCTCGTGAAAAGCCTCAGAGCAGTCGAACACTTGCGCGACTTGGCGGAGACCTTCGCCACACTCAAAAGAGAAGAAGGGATGGATCGACTGGGACTAGGAGTGTGAACAAGCGTTCGAAGAACTGAAACGCTACCTGACGGCACCTCCTGTCCTCGCCAAACCCCAAGGGGGGGAACAGCTGCTCCTGTACCTATCCGTAACACCCAGCACCATGAGCGCTGTGCTTACGCGGGAGGAGTCGGGAGTCATGAAGCCGGCCTACTACGTCAACCGAGCACTACAAGGATCGGAATTCCGGTACTCACAGACTAAAAAGTTCACCCTAGACTTGATTACGGATGATCGCAAGCTACATCCATACTTCCTGGCCCACCCGATCGCCGTCCTCACCGATCAGCCCCTCCGACAAATCCTTCAGAACCTTGATGCATCCGGAAGACTAGTCAAATGGGCCATCCAGTTGGGAGAACTCGACATCAAGTTTCGACGAAGGACGGCGATCAAGGCCCAGGCCCTCGCGGACTTCATCACCGAATGCACCCTACCGGCCGAAGACTCGCCCGAGCAGCCCTCGGGGCCCGCCTGGGAACTATACGTCGACGGATCATCCCGCGCTGCAGGCAGCGGCGCAGGGCTAATCTTACTATCACTAGAGGGAGTGGAGCTACAGTGCACCCTACGCTTCAACTTCCCGACCACGAACAACATGGCTGAGTACGAGGCGCTCCTCTCCGGGTTGCGCATGGCGAAGCACCTGGGGGCGTCAAGCGTGCGAGCATACAGTGACTCCATGCTCATCGCCAACCAGGTCAGGGGGGAGTTCGAGGCCCGCGACCCCTCCATGATGAAATACTTAGAGAAGGCCAAGGCTGCAGCGAACGAGATCGCCCACTTTGAAGTGGTCCACATCCCGCGCAAGGAGAACGTCCGAGCAGACGCCCTCTCCCGCCTAGCGTCAGCCACTACAGTCTCTAGTTCGAGATCGATCCTGATAGGGGAGCTGTCTGCACCAAGCATAGACGATCCAGCACTCCAGGTGAACACCATCGACTACGAGCCTTCCTGGATGGATCTCCTGCTCGATTTCCTCCTTCGACAATAGCTCCCGAGCGACCACGCAGAGGCGCGGCGCACGCGGGCAAGAGCGGCCCACTTCACCATGGTGGACGGCCGGCTATATCGCCGGTCCTTATCAGCTCCTCTACTCAAGTGCCTCTTCCCCAAGGAAGCCAACCAGGCCATCCAAGAAGTCCATGAAGGACTCTGCAGAAGCCATGTGGGAGGGCAAGCACTCGCAAGGATGCTGATCCGACAAGGGTACTGGTGGCCCACTTTGCAACAAGATTGCCTCAACTATGTTCGAAGGTGCCCTCAATGCCAGAAGTATTCCAACCTACACCACCAGCCGGCGACGTAGCTCCACGCCTTGATGGAGCCCTGTCCGTTCGCTCGGTGGGGGATCGACATCCTGGGGCCCTTCCCTGAGGCACGGGTGTTGATATGTTTTGTTCTTTCCTTCTTTCTCTTCGGTACCAGCTTGAAAGATACCTTCTCTCCTTCTAATAAATCGATATGTAAAATAAAATAGAACAGTAGAAGAAGAACAGAAGATAGTAAAGAACCGTGATCGCCACCAAGGCGCCGTACGCGATGAACACGCCGTACCTTGGAAAGAGGGAGACACTCGCCTCAAAATCAGCACTGCAGGGGATGAACGGCCCGTAAAGAATCGCCTGTGGTGTTGGACGGCCACACGATAGACCATTCTTCAGTGCTGCAGGGGACGCGGGACATAGGACTACTGGCTGATGGACGGTTTAGAAACAACCGCAGGAGGTGAAGGACGGTCGAAGATGCACCGCACATACCATCGAACGGTCCTGGAAGAGCCGCACAAAACCATCAAGCCAGAAGTCACAAAGGGGTCCAACCTCCACCCTCTCCGGCCGGCCAGAGGGGATGGGCCTCGTGTTAGTAAGTTGCTGACCTGCGAAACAGAGTGTAAACATAAAAAGAAAACCCAAGTTAGAACTATAGAGTGTAGTATATGCTAAAACGGAGATGAATGATCATAACTAAATGAAGTGGGGGATACCTGGGGAGTTTTAAACCCCTGAGGGCATCAAAAAAACGTGGGAGGATGTGTGAATGATAGTGCAAATGAAGAAAAATGAGGAGAATGATGCATGCAACACAAAAGGGAATGATGGACTATTGAAGATAAAAAAAAGACTCAAAATGAAGGTTACTCCCTGGACCGGAGGCCTGTATGGACGTAGAAGGCCTCTCTCCTTGGTCGTAGGTCGCTCCAGGATTCGGCAGGGCTTCGCCGTCGACCAAAATCTCCCTTCTTTCAAACCCGGCCTTTAGGGCCTATTTATAGAGCCTAGAAAGTCATCCCCGAAATTAGGGTTTAGAGGCATTTTCAGATCGAGATAATCAAAGGAAAATCGTAGATAAACTAATTATCTTTTATCCAGTCGAAATGGCACTTAAAATGGTTGATTATCCGAGGAGAAAATGATGGAAGAAGTTGGGGATAAAACCACGGATATAGGGATGAAAATCTGTTGAAATTCAGCAATCGACTGGATGAACGGTCTTACGATAGACCGTCCAACTGGATGTGCGGCCATGTCCTGGCCGTCCAACCCCGTTGGTGGAAATTTAAAATAAATTACAAATAATCCAGATTATCCATCGAACTAACCGAAACGTTCGCCGTTGGACTCTCATAGATGAACGGCTCAGATGAGACCGTTCAAAGGAAGAGCGGCCAAAGATAAACCGTTCTAGCCTTGTCGGTGATAAATAGGTTAATTGGATAATTATCTGAGAAAACCATCCAGCGCAGGACTCTGAGAGATGAGCGGCTACCATCCGTCCATTCATCAAGTTGAACGGCTAGATGAGGACCGCATAAATGCTTGTCGGTGATAATTCAGAAAATCAGCTAAATATCCCATAAATATATGAACGGCCCAGTAGCAACCACACAAAAGGTTATACGGCTGGAGATTGACCGCACATGTACATGGGTGCTTGGAATTCGTAGAGAAGCTCGATTAACCAAGGCCCATTAAGCCCTGAATCAACTCGGACCAAACCAGGGAGGGAGGCTACCCATAAAATAAGCCCAAAACGTGCCTGAAAATAGCCCCAAACGAATGATGGACAACTCGAGGCATCAATGAATGGAAGTAAGAGGAACGACTCAAGTTATCGGCAAAAACATGGGTGTCAACAGATGCCCCTCCTTAACGTCCTCTTTGCAGGGGAGCGAGCGGAGGTGAAGCGGAAGTGACATGGAACATGGTGATGAAGCGGAGATGCAGTGGAGTGGACCGGAAAAGCAGGCGTTAAGGTAAAACGACACCCATTTTTACCAACAAGCGATAAGAATCTTCTGGAAAACTCTGAACCAAACGCAAGGAATGATAAAACCAAAAGCGACACCAGTCTGGAGGAACTAAACTAAATGAAATGAAACAAATCGACATGACCAGCCTCATGGGGGACACAATCCCGCGGTCCAATGAGGAGGCCAAAAGTAGGCAGCAAAAGTAAAGAAAACAGGCTAAAGCTCTAGATGGGGACCTCTTAATCAACCAAACCAAGCGAATTGACCAAAGAGAACCTTCCAACTCAGAGTGGAATTAGTTCCTCTTACTCAAACATTGAACGCACAGCTAACCATCACTGATGGGACATTCTTCAAGCAAACCATGGGTCATGAAAGCTCAACAAGATGCGTATGATGCAGGCTGGGCTAAAATAAAAGAAATCGTTAAAACAAATGCGAAAAAAGATTAAAATATAAAATACTCAAGAATGATATTGCTAAGCTGGGAGAATCAGAGTCAAGATACTATCCGCAACCACGGCGTGAGGGATAGAACCATCCTCCCCATGATATCCCAACCTAACGGCCTATCCGAAGATTAAACACGTGAACCTGGATCATCATCATTTTTGTTGAAGGGGAACATCAGATCCTGGAACACGTAGATAACCAACTGGTTCTCGAGATAATATATTATAGTACCATATAATAATGCAATAAGGGTGACAAGGATAGAAGACCATACCTGACTTACCTGTGCAGGTGAAACAGCAAGTTTTTTTGGATTTTCTTTTTCAGATTTTTATGTATTTCCATGAATAAGACAAATGAGATAAACATAGCGATTAACATAATGACAAACATCATGACATAACATAACGAATGGAAACAACACAACAAGATGAATAAGCATATAGGTAAAAGCACAAATAGACAATACGTAGGCACGAACATGGAGTGACAAGATAACAATCGGCGGGAGAACACACGGTTGAGATAAGAACATGACGGATCGTATGGTTGGGACAACACATGGAACACGGAAAGATGACCATCGACATGTGCAAGATAACTAACAACATGTGGTGAGGAACAAAATAATCAAGCGTGGGACGACACGGTGGGACATGGACATGAGACAAAGATACGATGGGACAAAAGAGACATAAACAAAACACGCTCTTTAATCAAAACACGAGATCAGAATGAAGCAGAACCGCCAGGTTCATAATTGTGAGGTAAAGTCCTCTCATATAGATGTAATCATTGTAAACAAAAGTTGAGAAGGACACAAGCTTCAGAACAGATCGAGAGAGTGGATTGAAGAAGGAAAGAACAGATCAAAGATGTGGACATGAGGCAGAGCAAAAAAGATATAGCAAGGAATGCCTGCGTACCTGCAACCTGCACACTTGGCAAACAGATTATGCATCTGTTCTCAAAATACAATATAAAAGATAAATATTTTTAGATTTTTCAATTTTCTTGATTTTTTAGATTTTTTTTTGGAATCTCATTTTTTTTTTATTTTTGACACTTTCTCATTTTTTTTTAGATTTTTGAAATAGCAATCTGTGGCACCCAAAGACAGGCTCGAACTACTGGCCAGGGATCGCCGTCCCTCCCTTCTCAATAAAGGCTTCCCTTAAGCAGGGCGTGCATGTGAGGGTGGCTTACCACAACGAACCGCTTCTAAAGAACGGTGCCCCTACTAAGGCCATAACCGGGATACATGTAGTGCCCCAGAATTTATTTGATAATTTGATGGCATTATTAGCAATTAAAGGGACTAATTTGAAGTTATAAATCAATATAAGGCCAAGTGGTGTTAATCAATTAACCCAACCCACTTAATTAAAGTCCAAAAAGTTTTAACTCTGGCCCATTAAGTTAGGCCCACAATCTAGAAGGTAATTAAGTCTATCCATGGATATTAAGGATAAATACTAGAATATATAAGATAAGTTAATGGATAATTATCAAAAGAGTTTTAAATTGTTTGAACTCTATCCACGACAAATATAACGGTCTATAGCCTGACCGTCACAGGCGTGTAACGCACGGTGTCTCGACCGTTACACTATCAGAAAACTAAAAGAGTTTGATTTCCTTTGAACTCTAGGAACGAGTAATGTAACGGTCTATCGCGAGACCGCCACATAACCCTAACGCGTAGGTCCTAGTCCGTTACAAACCTGTTAGTTCCGTGAGCAAAGGAACTCATGAAAAGATTGGAACTTGACGTTCCTATCCACTAGGGATCGACTTGGGAAGGATTGTAAAGACTCTAAGGACTCTTAGGGATTAGGATTTGATGAAATAAGGACTATAAACTCGATCTAATCCTCAAACCCTAGTCTAAACTCTATAAATAGGGCATAGTTCTGAACTGTGTGACCCTTACTTTTTGGGCGTAAGGAAGCAAGGTAAGGAGTCATTATCTCAGGTAAGTTCTTTAGAATAATTTGTTCACAATACTTTAGACTAACTCCCCTCCGAATTTCACATCTTTAGGTCAAGAGGTCGTGGAGTTAGAGCCCAAGGAAGTTGCTGGAAAAGTCACAAGAGAAGGAGGAGATCTAGGGCAAGGTTCTCTACCAAATTCAGGAACTACAGTCTAAGTAAGAGGTAGGTTATCTCATGAACGGCAAAAATAACTTGATAGGACTAAGAGCCTCTGTTTTGATTGGATTTCATGCATGCTAGATCATCAATTTCATGTTTTATTAGTTCTATGCATATCATGCTTCCCTTAGCCCTAACTAAAGATTAAAGACTTGACTATCCATCTATTCATCAATACCCATGCATATAGACAACCTTTACTTTGTTAACATATCTAGAAACTCATGATGTTTTGATAAAAGACATGATGTGAGTTGATCTCTTAGCTTCTATAGTTGTTTCCTATTAGCAGAGACTGTAACGCATCACAGAAGGACCGTCACTTCCATGTAATGGCCCCACGACAGACCGTTATACTCCCTGATTGGGTTTGGATTTCACGGTTGATTATAACGCGCTTGGACAGACGCATTACATTCATGTAACGGCGGGGTCCTGACCGTCACAATCACAGTGACGCCCCATCTCCAGACCGTTATACTCTGTGTTCTGTCAACCCCAAGATAGAATATAACATGCCAATATTATTATTGTTAAAGCCTAGTTACCTAAGTTTTAACCTGATCATGTGATTTTAAGGTTATTTGATCATTCATGATAGGTATTGCATGTTTTGTGGTCTTACTTTTATTGAGTTATGTTAATTTTTGAAGCCAAATTATATAGTTTTGTATTATAAAGAATGACTTTTTAACATTGTATTGACGGAGTTTTCATCATGATTTCACATTGATTATACATATCTCTCTCTGTCAATAGAGTCAATTCCATAAGTACATGGCACATATTCCGATATGTTGTCATTAGTTCACACTTTACACTATAGGAACACAATCTTGGACATGAGGACCTCTCTATTGGATATTCCTTCCAATGGACTAGGAAATCAATGTTTCAAGGCCTCCGTAATTCTCCGCGAGCCTGGGATTCCCACTAGGACGCCGAGTTGGTTTTACCATTAAAGCCCAATAAATAGAATGCACTATCATGGTTTCTGATTCTTGAAATGTAACGGCCTTGAACTGGACTGTCAGGCTCACGTAACGGCTCAGTGCCAGACCGTCACATTCCTCTAAGTCTATTTTTATCTTTCTGGACTCTGATCTTTGTAACGGCCCATTAATGGCGCGTTACATAGTGTAACGGCCCAGTTAACGACCGTTACATAGCTTGTTTATGTTAACCCAAGGTTTGACCAAGGGTTGATATTCCAATGATTCTAGACAAACCTTGATGATCTAGAACTTGTCATATTGCTTAAATTGATCTAAATAAAATGGAAGTTAAGGAAAATACCGTTATGCTGTCGATTTATTTCTATGAGCATGACATTGTTTAAAGTCTATTTCTTGACTCCTACATTCTTATGTTGAAGCATTCATTCATTGATTTTAGTTATCATGGAATTGTTAGAAGTGCTATATTCTTGGCCATACTTTACTGTTATACTGCGTGGAAGTAGCTTAATTTATAACTGAAGATGCGATCGAGCACTGATTGTGTTCAAGGGCTCTATGCTAGTCCCCTCGGCTGATTATCGGAAACATACTATTTTATAAACCATGGGGTATGATGCTACTGGCGTCGCATTGCACTGGGAGTACTATTTCTATAAATAAGTGAAGATCCACGGCACGACATGACATTCTTGCTTGATATTCCACAGAAATTCACGAAGCACTTGCTCATAAGTATAAGATGCTAAAGTGAGGAATATGTGGCTTGCTAGTACATTCTCGATATATTCTTGCTCATGAAAGGCCAAATATCATGTTCTTGTCCTATTCTTACTAGTTCATTCTTGTTCTCATTCCATCTTATATGATAGTCTTGTTACTTTGATTTAATCGCATGATCATCGCATTGCATGATTTTACCTTATTTATTTAGAGCAAAAATGTTAATCACTTTAATAGTGCCTTCATGTTGATGCGAAGATACCTACTGGGCAAGTGTGCTCATTACCTATTTCCAATCTTTTTCAGGAAATGAAAGTGAGTCGGATTCGGATTATTCAAGTAGCGGATCCGAGAGCGATTAAAGATGAGTGAAGACTTAGGAAGTCTATAATGTCTAGATTGAGTCAATGCAATTTTCCTATTTCTTGAGTCTAGTAGAATGAAAATCAAATTAGTGATTGTATCTTTGAATATTGAGCATTATGATATGAAGTTGAAGTTGATCAAATCTTGTGCAATTGCATTTACTTGTGTGATTGTCTCGCGCTCTGATTGATTCTTGCTTGCAAGAGGCTTACCATGCCGGCTGTTCGCGCTCCCCGAGCGAGTCTTCCGCTGTAATAAAGGCTCGGGGCGTGACAGTTAAGTTGGTATCAGAGCCTAAGTCTCAGGACTTTGGGAAAAGAGTCATGTCATAGGATAAGTCCAAGGTTAAGGACCCCTACCTGTGAACTAAGGAAGAAATTCCGTACCCATGTGAGAATTGGGTAGAGCCCGGGATAAGATAATTAATTAGCTTCGAGATTTGGTTTCATGAGAAATAACGAGTGTTATTTTTCTTTCTCAGGTACCTTATTATTTTTATCATGGCTCATCGCGTAGATTGGGACGGTATGCAACAAACTGTTGCCGGCCTCACCCAGGCACTGCAGACTATAGCACAAGGTGGTGCAGGGGCAAGGGTAGGAGATCTTCATCGCAACTTCCGGAGTCTAAATCCTCCGCGTTTCTATGGATCTTCCAATCCCGATGAGGCAGAAAATTGGATCGACGAGATGAATAGGATATTCGATGTTATACAGTGTACTGATCCGGAGAAAGTCCGTCTAGCAACATTTCAGTTAAATAAGGACGCCCATACTTGGTGGAAATCGGTTCCGACACCTCCGGTTGATGCGCCACATACATGGAATGCTTTTCTCACTTTATTCCGTGCCAAGTATTTCTCCGAACATGTGAAGGAAAGGAAGGCTATGGAGTTTTCCTCCCTTCGTCAAGGGATGATGTCAGTTGCAGAGTATGAATTGTAGTTTTCAAGACTAGCACCATATGCACCACACCTTATCAGCACAGAATTATTAAAAGCAAACCGATTCATGGACGGGTTGCGGCCTGGTTTCATTCAACAACTGGGGACACAGAATATCCGCACTTATGCGGAGATGGTTCAAAGGGCATATTTATGCGAGAGGATCTTAGAGAAGGTCGAAAGGTTGAAAGGAAAGGGAGAAGAATCTAGCCGGCGCTCAGATCGGCATTATAAAAAGGAGAAGTTTAGCATCACGGAACCATACAAAAGCCGTGATAACAAGAAAAGATCAAGGAACCGGAACGGTGGAAGTTCCCAAAAGAATAGTAAAAAGGTTAAAGAAGAGAAGGAGCAAGTCGCCTCGGCATGCACCTTTTGCGAGAAATTCGGCCACTCGGCTGAAGAATGCTGGAAGCGCCTAGGTGCTTGTTTGCGCTGTGGAAGTAGGGAGCATCGTGTGCCAGATTGCCCCCTTATGAAAGATCAATCAAATAACGGAGGATGTAGGAGGCAGGCTCGCCTCAATGCAGTTATAGATGAAGAAGAAGCGCCCAAGGATCAAAATGAAGGGCTCATGGAAGGTACTCTTCAAATTTGTTCTCGTCCTGCATTCGTGCTATTCGATACTGGTACGTGCTTCTCATTCTTTTATCTCCACCACTTTTGTAAACACCTTACCAACTACATCAGTTCCCCTACCTTCAGATCTTGCTATTACTACACCTTTAGGATCTGGAACTAAGCTTACCAAGTATTATCCCGATTGTGAGGTGGTAGTAGAAGGACACAATCTCCCCGCAAACTTAGTATGCCTTGATATGAAAGGTTATGATGCCATTTTAGGGGTAGATTGGCTTGTAGACCATGATGCTTACATCAACTGCCGAAATAGAATTATATCTTTCCGAAAGCCCGGTCTTCCAAGATTTTCTTTTCTTGGCATCAAATACAAGAAGCATCCTACCATTATATCTTCTCTTCACGCCAGCAAACTTATCTCGAAAGGATGTGAAGTTTTTCTTGCTTCAGTCATTGTCACAGAATCTAAGGAAATTATCCTAGCAAACATTCCTATTGCAAATGAATTCCCTGACGTGTTCCCATCTGAACTACCTAGTTTATCGCCCAAGAGGGAAGTAAACTTTACCATTGAACTCATTCCAGGTGCAGCACCTGTTTCTATAGCCCCTTACAGGATGTCCCCCACGGAACTTAAGGAACTAAAGAAGCAATTACAGGAACTTCTAGACAAGGGTTTCATTAGACCTAGCACATCCCCTTGGGGTGCGCCTGTTCTATTTGTCAAGAAGAAGGATGGTTCTCTCAGATTATGCATCGATTACCGGCGACTGAATCAACTTACAATCAAAAATAAATATCCATTGTCGAGTATTGATGAGCTCTTCGATCAGCTTTCGGGAGCAGAATATTTTTCTAAGATTGACCTCAGATCTGGTTATCATCAACTTAGAATTAAAGAAGAGGATATTTATAAATCGGCTTTTCGAAGTCGTTATGGCCACTACGAATTCGTGGTGATGCCGTTCGGTTTAACTAATGCCCCAGCAGCATTTATGTAACTTATGAACAGTGTCTTCCAGCCATATTTAGACCAATTCATCGTCGTCTTCATCGATGATATCCTGGTATACTCCAAGACAAAAGAAGAACATGAAGAACATCTAAGGATAGCTTTGCAAACACTCAGAGAACACAAGCTAAATGCCAAACTCAATAAGTGTGAATTCTGGCTCAAGGAAGTCTCATTCCTAGGCCACATCATTTCAAAAGAAGGTATTGCTGTGGATCCTTCTAAGGTAAAAGCTGTCAGAGATTGGAGCCGACCAACGACTGTATCTGAAGTCAGAAGCTTTTTGGGTCTAACAGGTTATTATAGAAGATTCATAAAGGACTTCTCAAAGATCGCGGTTCCTTTAACTAGACTTACTAGAAAAGAAAATCCTTTTATCTGGTCGAATGACTGTGAAAAGAGTTTTCAAAGTCTTAAGAATCATCTTACAACAGCCCCTGTTTTGTCGCTACCAATAGAGGGTGCTGGATTCGAAGTATATACGGATGCATCTGGAATTGGCTTAGGGTGTGTCCTTATGCAAGATGGAAATGTGATTTGCTATTCTTCAAGACAATTGAAACGTCACGAAGAAAATTATCTTGTACACGATTTGGAATTAGCAGCAGTTATTTTCGCCTTGAAAATTTGGCGTCATTATCTTTATGGAGAAAAGTTCACGATCTACACAGACCACAAGAGCTTGAAATATTTATTTTCTCAAAAAGAGCTTAATATGAGGCAAAGTAGGTGGTTACAACATCTCAAGGACTTTGATTTTGCTATTCAATATCATCCTGGCAAGGCGAATGCTGTAGCAGATGCACTTAGTAGAAAACCAATTGGTATGTTATCAAGTCTCATGATTAGTGTAACTAACCTTATTCCTCAATTTGCCCAGTTGAATTTAGATGTTGACGTTAAGGAAGAAGATTACTTCATAGCTAATATCTGAGCTCAACCTACATTGATAGAGGATTTGGCCAAGTTACAAGAGGATGATCCAATTTTATTGGAAATTAAGGCCAATATTGAACAAAGACCGGATTTTTCTATTTCTAATGATGGAAGATTGCTATTCAAGGGCCGAATGTGTATACTGGATCATGAGGATACAAAGAAATTGATCTTAGAAGAAGCACATAAATCAAAGTACTCCATCCATCCAGGAGGTACCAAGATGTATCAAGATCTCAAAAGAAACCTCTGGTGGCCCAATATGAAGAGGGAAGTAGCTGATTTTGTATCTCGTTGTCTTACATGCCAACAAGTGAAGGCGGAACATTTCAGACCTGCAGGAAAATTACATCCCTTAAATATTCCCGAATAGAAATGGGAAAGTATAGGAATGGATTTCATTATGGGATTACCTAAGACAAGAGGTGGACATGATGGAATATGGGTAATCATAGACCGATTGACTAAATCTGCACATTTCATATCAATAAAAAGTCGATGGTCTGTGGATATTCTAGTAGCATTATACATCAAAGAAATTGTTAAACTACATGGTATCCCTATCTCTATTATATCAGATAGAGATCCACGTTTTACATCACAATTCTAGAAAAGTTTACAACATTCACTGGGGACTAGATTGAATTTTAGCATAGCTTTTCATCCACAAACTGATGGTCAGACAGAAAGGACTAATCAGGTGGTAGAAGATATGCTCAGGGCTTGTGTCATTGATTTTGGAGGAAGTTGGCATGATCACTTGCCTCTGGTAGAATTTGCATATAACAACAGTTATCAAGCAAGCATACAAATGGCACCTTTTGAAGCTCTATATGGGAAAAGTTGTCGATCACCAATATGTTGGAATGAAATAGGGGAAAGGCAATTTCTAGGCCCCGACCTTATCAGAGATTCTATAGAGAAAATAAAGCACATCCAGGAAAGAATGAAAATGGCACAAGATAGGCAAAAGTCTTATGCTGACAATCGAAGACGTGACTTGGAGTTTCAGGTAGGAGATCATGTGTATTTGAAGGTTTCTCCAGGTCGTGGTATTCGAAGATTTGGCATCAAAGGAAAGCTAACTCCAAGGTTCATTGGCCCATTTGAAATTCTTGAAAGGGTCGGTGAAGTGGCTTATAGATTGGCCTTACCTCCACAGTTAGCAGGAGTTCATGACGTATTTCACGTCTCTATGCTGAAAAAGTACGTATATGATCCAGACCACATTATCACTTATGACAATATAGAGATTCAGAAAGACTTGACATACGAGCAAACACCGATCAAAATTCTGGATCGGGAAGTGCGTCAATTAAGGAATAAAGTTATCCCTATGGTCAAGATCCAATGGAAGAAAATATGGCCATATGAAGCAACATGGGAAACCGAAACTGCTATGCAGAAAAGATTCCCAGAATTATTCAACTGTAAGTAGACTCTCCACAATCCATGAATTGAATTTGGGGACCAAATTCTTTTAAGTGGGGGAGGGTGTAGTGTCCCAGAATTTATTTGATAATTTTATGGCATTATTAGCAATTAAAGGGACTAATTTGAAGTTATAAATCAATATAAGGCCAAGTGGTGTTAATCAATTAACCCAACCCACTTAATTAAAGTCCAAAAGGTTTTAACTCTGGCCCATTAAGTTAGGCCCACAATCTAGAAGGTAATTAAGTCTATCCACGGATATTAAGGATAAATACTAGAATATATAAGATAAGTTAATGGATAATTATCAAAAGAGTTTTAAATTGTTTGAACTCTATCCACGACAAATATAACGGTCTATAGCCTGACCGTCACAGGCGTGTAACGCACGGTGTCTCGACCGTTACACTATGAACCAGAAAACTAAAAGAGTTTGATTTTCTTTGAACTCTAGGAACGAGTAATGTAACGGTCTATCGCGAGACTGCCACATAACCCTAACACGTAGGTCCTAGTCCGTTACAAACCTGTTAGTTCCGTGAGCAAAGGAACTCATGAAAAGATTGGAACTTGACGTTCCTATCCACTAGGGATCGACTTGGGAAGGATTGTAAAGACTCTAAGGACTCTTAGGGATTAGGATTTGATGAAATAAGGACTCTAAACTCGATTTAATCCTCAAACCATAGTCTAAACTCTATAAATAGGGCATAGTTCTGAACTATGCGACCCTTACTTTTTGGGCGTAAGGAAGCAAGGTAAGGAGTCATTATCTCAGGTAAGTTCTTTAGAATAATTTGTTCACAATACTTTAGACTAACTCCCCTCCGAATTTCACATCTTTAGGTCAAGAGGTCGTGGAGTTAGAGCCCAAAGAAGTTGCTGGAAAAGTCACAAGAGAAGGAGGAGATCTAGGGCAAGGTTCTCTACCAAATTCAGGAACTACAGTCTAAGTAAGAGGTAGGTTATCTCATGAACGGCAAAAATAACTTGATAGGACTAAGAGCCTCTGTTTTGATTGGATTTCATGCATGCTAGATCATCAATTTCATGTTTTATTAGTTCTATGCATATCATGCTTCCCTTAGCCCTAACTAAAGATTAAAGACTTGACTATCCATCTATTCATCAATACCCATGCATATAGACAACCTTTACTTTGTTAACATATCTAGAAACTCATGATGTTTTGATAAAAGACATGATGTGAGTTGATCTCTTAGCTTCTATAGTTGTTTCCTGTTAGCAGAGACTGTAACGCATCACAGAAGGATCGTCACTTCCATGTAACGGCCCCACGATAGACTGTTATACTCCCTGATTGGGTTTGGATTTCATGGTTGATTATAACGTGCTTGGACAGACGCGTTACATTCATGTAACGGCGGGGTCCTGACCGTCACAATCACAGTGATGCCCCATCTCGAGACCGTTATACTCTGTGTTCTGTCAACCCCAAGACAGAATATAACCTGCCAATATTATTATTGTTAAAGCCTAGTTACCTACGTTTTAACCTGATCATGTGATTTTAAGGTTATTTGATCATTCATGATAGGTATTGCATGTTTTGTGGTCTCACTTTTATTGAGTTATGTTAATTTTTGAAGCCAAATTATATAGTTTTGTATTATAAAGAATGACTTTTTAACGTTGTATTGACGGAGTTTTCATCATGATTTCACATTGATTATACATATCTCTCTCTGTCAATAGAGTCAATTCCATAAGTACATGGCACATATTCCGGTATGTTGTCATTAGTTCACACTTTACACTATAGGAACACAATCTTGGACATGAGGACCTCTCTATTGGATATTCCTTCCAATGGACTAGGAAATCATTATTTCAAGACCTCCGTAATTCTCCGCGAGCCTAGGATTCCCACTAGGACGCCGAGTTGGTTGTACCATTAAAGCCCAATAAATAGAATGCACTATCATGGTTTCTGATTCTTGAAATGTAACGGCCTTGAACTGGACCGTCAGGCTCACGTAACGGCCCAGTGCCAGACCGTCACATTCCTCCGAGTCTATTTTGTTCTTTTTTGGACTCTGATCATTGTAACGGCCCATTAATGGCGCGTTACATAGTGTAACGGCCCAGTTAACGACCGTTACATAGCTTGTTTATGTTAACCCAAGGTTTGACCAAGGGTTGATATTCCAATGATTCTAGACAAACCTTGATGATCTAAAAACTTGTCATATTGCTTAAATTGATCTAAATAAAATGGAAGTTAAGGAAAATACCGTTATGCTGTCGATTTATTTCTATGAGCATGACATTGTTTAAAGTCTATTTCTTGACTCCTACATTCTTATGTTGAAGCATTCATTCATTGATTTTAGTTATCATGGAATTATTAGAAGTGCTATATTCTTGGCCATACTTTACTGTTATACTGCGTGGAAGTAGCTTAATTTATAACTGAAGATGCGATCGAGCACTGATTGTGTTCAAGGGCTCTATGCTAGTCCCCTCGGCTGATTGCCGGAAACATACTATTTTATAAACCATGGGGTATGATGCTACTGGCGTCGCATTGCGCTGGGAGTACTATTTCTATAAATAAGTGAAGATCCACGGCACGACATGACATTCTTGCTTGATATTCCACAGAAATTCACGAAGCACTTGCTCATAAGCATAAGATGCTAAAGTGAGGAATATGTGGCTTGCTAGTACATTCTTGATATATTCTTGCTCATGAAAGGCCAAATATCATGTTCTTGTCCTATTCTTACTAGTTCATTCTTGTTCTCATTCCATCTTATATGATAGTCTTGTTACTTTGATTTAATCGCATGATCATCGCATTGCATGATTTTACCTTATTTATTTAGAGCAAAAATGTTAATCACTTTAATAGTGCCTTCATGTTGATGCGAAGATACCTACTGGGCAAGTGTGCTCATTACCTATTTCCAATCTTTTTCAGGAAATGAAAGTGAGTCGGATTCGGATTATTCAAGTAGCGGATCCGAGAGCGATTAAAGATGAGTGAAGACTTAGGAAGTCTATAATGTCTAGATTGAGTCAATATAATTTTCCTATTTCTTGAGTCTAGTAGAATGAAAATCAAATTAGTGATTGTATCTTTGAATATTGAGCATTATGATATGAAGTTGAAGTTGATTAAATCTTGTGCAATTGCATTTACTTGTGTGATTGTCTCGCGCTCTGATTGATTCTTGCTTGCAAGAGGCTTACCATGCCGGCTGTTCGCGCTCCCCGAGCGACTCTACCACTGTAATAAAGGCTCGGGGCGTGACAATACAACTCAGCCTAAGAGGGAGAAATAGAAGAAAAATTAGAGACAAGCTTTATGCCGGATGGGAGACATCAGGACTTGAATTCCTTCCAGGGCACTACCCCTCAAAGAGATAGCCTGTTGCGCTGGGGCTTTGTGTCTTTGATTTTAAGACCCATATTTAGCAGGCACGCATACTACCGGGCTCATGACGTCCCGCGGGGAACTGTACTGCCACTCTTGCCATGCCTTTGATTCATAATTTTGCATTGATTCATTTTCTCATTTTGGTAGCCCTTATTGGCCAGATATTACATGAAAGTTCACTTTTGAGGGTCAAGACTGCCCCTATTTGAGACTTCTCCCATATTAGGGAGCACCTAGGTTAGTCATCTTATCCACCAATCTCTTGCCCCTGCACTTGGCCGAGCAGAGAAAAGAAAAGACCTTCATGCATACCCAAAGTATGGCCAAAGCAGCAACGGTGTTGCTCAAAGGAATCGGCTATGGCTCGCCGTGTGGTGTGTGAAAACCCATGCTCAATGGTCACCCTCAACGATCAGGGAAAGAACTAGACTCTCAGCGCGGAGCTATCACTGGCCTAAGGATGCTGCAGAAGCGAACTCATTTTAAATGACCTAAATGAACTAAGCAAATTTCTAAAAGTCACTTAACCATGTTGAGGAATAGCATTATAAGCGTGTGCAGAAACAATAGAAATAATGGAAATGAAAGCATGTTTCTTTGCTCAAAATAAAGATACCTTTGCAAATCCATGGCGTGGAAATCGGCATCCTGAAGCGATCACGATCATCAAGCTTTGAGGAGCGCGAGTAGCTTTGTATTCCTTGCTTGACAGGATAAAGGATAAAAGAAGAGCAAATGATTGGATTCCTCAACACAGAGGAGCGGCAGACATCATACTGGACGACGAAGGGATAAAAAGGAAGAGAGATGAGGGCTAGAACTCCCTCATCAAGGCACTGAGGCCCTAATAACAAAGAACCAGATACAGAAGAAACCAGATTAGCTGAGATCAAGGCGGGCTAAAGCCTCGAAAATAGCACAAAAAAGGGTAACGGCCCTGAAAGGGTGAGACAGAAAGAATAGACGAACCGTAAAAAGATTGTGGCAAAGATAAGGGGGAAGAGGAGTGATCATCCGACGTGGTCGGAGAAAAGAAATTAGAATCACCCGACAGGGTCGGGGAAGGAGAATGAGAATCACCCGATAGGGTCGGGGAAGAAAAATGATAGACACCCGACAGGGTCAGGGAAGGAGAATGAGAACCACCCGACAAGGTCGGGGAAAGAAAAGGGTAATCACCCGACATGGTCAGGGAACGAGCATGAGGAATCCCCAACAGGATCGGAGGAAAAGGATGAGAAGCGGAATCCGGACGTACCCGTGGAGAAAAACTATAAGAGGCCCCTGGATCAGGGGAAGAGGAGGACATAGGCCGGGACCTAGAATGGTGAGGACAGGAGAAGATGGTAGAAATATAGTCAGGTGGTGGAAGGTACACCACCCAAGGATAAGAATTGAGCAACAGAAAAGACGACTGAAAGAAAGATGAAGAGACAGAAGAAGGAGGTGGAGTGAGCCCCCGAATGCACAACTGTTGGTCCTTGAACTTATGTCGCCGCCTCTTCTTGGCAGAAATCTACTTGCAACAATTCTGCCTGGGGCGGACTCAGGCCTTCGGGCTTCTTGTCTTGGAATGTTTTCTCAAATAACGGGCCCACCTGACAGACGGACTAACCCGGTCATGAATATGCAACTTCATCGGGGCGGTTGCCCCTAGCTGCGCGGTGCTCACCATAGAAGGACATTCCAGAATAGTCAACTCCTTGGGATGAACATCAGGAAGCAATGGAGTTTTATCATTCGACACTAGAACATGGAGCTTTGGCATCTTCACTCGGCAGTTGGGCATGAAGCATAACTCTCTTGCTAGAAGCGTAGGACGGAACTGAGGGAGGGTGATACACGGCGTTGACGTGGCCGCCTCACCAATAAGCCGAGGGAGATGAGACAGAAAACGCAGAATGCCCCTGGCCAATCTCGAAGACACGACCAATTGCCTCTTGAATGCTGAATTCATTAAACTTTTGGCAGCCGTGTGGGTTAGCACCATCTGGGTGGAAAACTCTTCTGGGCCAGTGAACTGAATAGCAATCAAGCGAGAGGTGATAACAACATCAATAGTGAATTCTCCGGTGAGCAAAGAGATCGTCACCGGCCTCGCTTTTGAAGGAACTAGCACTAGTGCTAAAGAACTCTTCTCAGCAACCGTCTTCATGGCAAGTGCAGGCTCATTATCCTTAGAATAGCCAGGGACCAGGACTCAAACCGGCATGCGGCAAATGAAATCTTGAAGCTTGTAATGCATAATCAAAGCCTGGCTCGGCACTTTATCTCCCTGTGGACTAGACCCGAGGGGCACCAAAGGTAGCGCGCACCCGCTCCGTGGGGTAGAAGGAGATGGGGAAGCGAAGGTAAAGGGCTTGGAAAGTGTGGGTGAAGGTAATGCTACTAGTGGAGAGATAACGACGATGATAGGCTCTGGTGGGGGTAAAGGTTTGGAGGGTAGAGGTGTAGGAGAGGGCAAAGGTGGAGATGAAGGCAATGGCGGGGGTGTGGGCATAGGGGTAGCTTACCCAGGCTCGGACGATGATGGCGAAAGGAGTGGCATCGATAGCGGGGATGGTTGTGAAGGTGACGGAACAGGGATCGTTGTAAGAGGAGGTGATAAAAACGGTGCTGGTGACGGCAATGGGGATAATGGAGAAGACGATGATGGAGATGTGGCCAATGGAGGCGGTGAAAATGGGGGTGGAGAAGATGGTGGCAAAGGGGGTAATGGGGTTGATGGAGATGGTGAAGGTGAAAAGGAAGGAGGTGAAGGTAGGGGTGGGAAAGAAGGAGGAGAGGAAGGTAGTGGCATAGTGGAGGAAGTGGCGGGTGATGGCGCTCTCCGGCATATCTTTACAGCACGTCGAGAGGCGTTGGGAATAGGTGTGGTGGCGGAAACGGAGGGCGGAAAAGAGGTTGCCCGAGCGGAGGCTGAAGTAGGTAAAGGTGGTGGAGGAGATGGGATAGAGGAAGAAGTGGGTAACGGAGCAAGTACCTTATCAACTGAAGAAACACCAGGGTGCCCCTGGTCTTGACGTGGAGACGGCTGCCTAGGCGGCACAGCTTGCTGCTGTTGCTGCCTGCTGCTGATATCTGAAATAACTTGGCGCATGACAGCCCAATCAATCATCTTCTTGTCTTCCAAGCTGTAAATAAGTTCCCGGAACTCTGGATAATTCTCGACCACATGCCCCTGTTGACGATGGAACTCACAGAACTGGAGCAAATTCCCGACCGCGGGTCGGCAAGGCATAACCGGACGGAGCTGCAATGCATGGGTGGCCATTAGAGCCCTGAAAATATCTGTAAAGGATTCCGGCAATGAAGAGTGAGAAGCTTGCTTCGGGCACGATGGATGCCGAGGGGTATGAAAAGGTAATGGAGATGGTAGCGGGGGTTGCGTAGGCAAAGGGGATTGCGTAGGTGAAGGCGGAGGGCTAAAATGACGTGGAGGCATGGAGGGAGTGGGAATGTAATGGATGACATCTACCCGCTCTGGGTGTAGTGTTTCCTTGACCGGAGGTGGAGGGGTGTAGTGAGATGAAATAGCGGAGGGCTGACTCATGGAGGGTTGGTATGCGGTGGAGCACATGGAGGTATAGGGGTATGTGGGAGCGGAGGGCCGACTCGTGGAGGGATATAAGGTGGAGGGCTGACTTGTGGTGGAGGGCGGAGGGAAAGTGTATGTAGAAGGTGACGGTGGAGGAGACTCATGGTCCAAGGAAACTAGGAGTTGTTGGCTAACGAAGCGGGCTCGATTGTAAAGCTGTTGCCAGGATGTATATCATTCAGGGCTAAGATGCACCTGAGCTCGGGTGTTGCATTAGAAATAACCATCTTGATCTGCTCGCCCTCTGGAATATGCCCCGGGACTTACGCAACTAGGCGACGCCAGCGGTCGGCAAACGTGGAGAATTCCTCATCGGGTTTCATCTTCTCTTGGGCCAGATCAACCATAGAATATCTGGGCCCAGCCTGGTCCTGGTACTACTGAATAAATCTTGCTTGAACGGCTCGAAAATTCATCATCTGCTCTTGCGGTAATGTGAAAAATCAATCCTTGGCCGAGCCCTCTAAAGATAGGCCAAACAAATAGGCCATCAACCGTGGATCATGCTGGAACTGGGCCGACTCATATAAGAACTCCTTCAAATGCACGTAGGGGTCACTGACTCCACCATAGCGACGATAAGCTAGAATCTATGAACGTGGTGGGAGTTGAAGACCGCGGAATGCAAATGGGATATCCAAAGAAGTTTGAGGATTGATTCGTCGTTGCAATTCATCAAGCTGGCGTTGGGCCCGAGCGAACATCTCCTCGGTAGGAAGAGTCCGAGAAGGATATGAGCCAGCCTGAGCAAGAGATGATGAATTTGGACTAGGATAGTGATGATGGGTCGGATAAGGGGACCCAACCTGAATGGAGGAATGCATAGGCCTGGATGGATTATGTGCGTGGGAATGAGGATTGATTGGACTAGTAACAGCACGGGCGGGATAAGAAGGCATGTTTAAAGAATAGGGTCCAATGGAGGAATAAGGAGACGGGCCCGCATGGGAAGAGGAATCCACGCGGGGGTAAGAAGATGGAGGGGTGCAGGAACAAGGTACAGGGGAGAAGTGCTCCATGGGGAAAGTGGAGACTTTATACAGTGAATTTCAAATGAATGCAAGGAGGGGAATGAACCTAAGACAAATGCAGCTAAATGGAGACACACGAAGATGAGCTAGACCTAATGAGCCTAATCTGACAAAAAAGATGCAAATGATGACACTGTGCAACATACAATGGAAGAGAGAGATGAGAAATGAATCAACCAATTACCCAAACAAATTCCAAATGACGCGCGGAGGTTTCTTAAAAGTTCTCTTTTAGGACCTTAGTGGATTGATTAAAAATGTGAGTTCACTCAACCATAAGGTACCTAAATAGGGTGAGAATGGAGGACTGGCAGACTCTAAAGGACTCTCTCTCGCACGAATGCAGACCCTAGGCTAGGAGGTGGTATGGTACAACCTGCCCAGCGTTCGTGTGGGAATCCACGGCTCACGGGGGCTTACGGAGGTCCTCGGCAAGGTCCCCTAGTCGGCTCCAAGGAATATGGAGACGAGAGGAAACCCTACCTCGGTAGGAACGTAACTAAATATGGATGAAATGCATGAATCCTATGCGCACCGGAGTGCATGCAAAATCTAGCCTAGAAACTAGCAACCAATGACCAAAATAAACGTGCGAGGATGAAAGCAAATAGGCAGCAACAACATATAACCAGGGGAAGATTAATAAATGGCACCAAGGAGAACAAAGACAATATATATATGAAAATCAAAGCAACCTCGGGTGCACTGTGGCATCAGAAGGACGGTCTGTGGGAGGCCGTACAATAAGATAGACGGTCTGTAGACGACCGCATAAGCCAGGGAGTAACGACAAAGTAATGACAGAATAACAGCAAAAATCAGAAAATGCTGGAAATAAAGGACGGCAGAGTTGAGAAACGTACCAGGAAGAGCGGTCTGTGAGCAGCCGCGTAAGCTCTAGAACGGATCTCCAGAAACCGTATACCTGCAACCAGACCAACCAGAAGCGTACCTGTGTTAGAAAGATGGACGGCCAGGGATAGGCCGTTCGGAAGTGTGGACAGTCAATAGGAAGCCGTTTATGGCAGGACGCTTGCAGGAGAATGGGCACTGTTCGCAGAGAGGGACGGTGGACGTGTAGCCGCACAGGGGATGAACGGCTCTGGGAGAACCGTTCACGTTCCAGAAGGCAGAAAATGCAACCCAACCTGCAATCACCTCAAGAAGAAGACTAACACAACAAAAGAAGGGGTTAGCAAATCACTAACACGATTGGCACTAGGTGTCCCACCGTGATTGCCAAAAAATGGGCTGTTGATATGTTTTGTTCTTTCCTTCTTTCTCTTCGGTACCGGCTTGAAAGATCCCTTCTCTCCTTCTAATAAATCGATATGTACAATAAAATAGGACAGTAGAAGGAGAACAGAAGAGAGTAAAGAACCGTGATCGCCACCAAGGCACCGTACGCGATGAACACGCCGTACCTTGGAAAGAGGGAGACACTCGCCTCAAAATCAGCACTGCAGGGGATGAACGGCCCGTGAAGAACCGCCTGTGGTGTTGGACGGCCACACGATAGACCGTTCTTCAGTGCTGCAGGGGACGCAGTATTGTGTCCCAGTGATTTTGATGATAGCAAACACTATAAGTCATCATCTGTTGTGTCTGCAGATGAATCTGTTTGTGTTGCATATGTGAATGTTTCAATGAACATCTTATTTGTTGCATATGTGAATGTTTCAATGAACATCTTATTTGAGTATCATTACATCGAACAGGCTATGTGCATTGGTGCATTTCATAACTGCCATAAGTCAATGAATGTCTGCATTTCATTACCTTGTTTCTATGAATGTCTAGACTTAGACTCATGCATTTCATATCTACTTAGGTCAAGTCTATACAATGGGTGTTGTCTGCACAGTCAGGTTAAGTCTGTACAACGGGTGTTGTCTGCACAGCCAGTGTATCACTCTCTCTGCACAGTCTATACATCCTTAGACAGCCTGC
The DNA here is from genome assembly GCA_022559845.1 of Amorphophallus konjac. NCBI lineage: Eukaryota > Viridiplantae > Streptophyta > Magnoliopsida > Alismatales > Araceae > Amorphophallus > Amorphophallus konjac. The sequence goes on along the minus strand of CM040117.1, from coordinate 183,938,440 downwards.
CTGAAGCTTGATAGCTGAAGTCTATACACTCATCTGCTGATTAATCGATCAAGTCTGTACAGCCAATGCATTTCATGCTTCTTATGCATCATGTCAAAGTCTGTACATTGTTCTGGTCGCTCTCAAGTCCATACAGTGTCTTGTCTACACACACACACATAGTCTGCACATCATGTCTGTACAGCCCCTGGTCACAAGACCAAGTCTGTACATTGTCTCCTGCATGCATTACTTCAAGTGTGTACAGCGTCTGGCAACGTCTTATGCATAACCAAGTCTGTACAGCCTTCAATTGCAAGAGTTCAAGTCTGTACATGCCTCATTTCATCAAGTCTACACATTCATAGCAAAGCCTTGCTACTGGGAAGTCTATACATCGCATGGCACAAATGCGTTCAAGTCTGTACATTGGGCTTTCACATAAAGTCTGTACATTATCCAGCGTCTCACTCAGCGTCTAAGTGAGTGTGAACATTGCATCGCTAAGTCTATACAATGCAGCGTCTTATGCAGCGTCTCTAAGGCAAAGTCTATACATCGCATGCATTGCACACTGCAAGTCTGTACAGCCCAAGTCTGTACATCCACCGTCTCTTTCAGCGTCTCACACTTACAAGTCTATACATTACCTTTGGGCATCAAAGTCTATACATTGGCAGCAGAACTGTGCAAGTCTATACATTGCCTTTGGACACAAAGTCTATACACTGCTTGCATTCAGTTCAAGTCTATACATCGCCACCTCATTCATGCATAAACACTAAAAAAAGTCTATACACTCCTCATCTTTACCTACGTTCAGAACAAAGTCTATACATTGCATTTGTTTGTGCTTCACTCTAAGTCTGTACATTGCTTCACTGTATGCTACAAGTCTGCACATCGTTTGCACAGTACAACAAAGTCTATACATTCTGTTGCATTGTTCAGCAAGTCTATACAGCGTCTCTCTTAGCGTCTTGTGCATGCAGCATAGAAAGTCTGTACATTCGTTGACAGAGTCATGCATAAACACTAAGACAAGTCTGTACATTCGTTGACAGCTTGTCTGAGCATCTCATGCATTCAATGTGCATACTTTCATTCTGTTTGTGCATCTCTCTTCAAGACGAAGTTTGTACAATCCTTTTCAAGCTTTCAAGTCTATACACAGCCTGTGTCTGCATCAATTCATAAGTCTATACATTGTCTTCTGCACAAACACTAAGTCTACACATTGTAGCATGCACGATCAAATAAGTCTGTACACACTTCAGCACTCTAAGTCTGTACACTCTTCAGCACTTAAAGGCTGAACGTTCTTCAAGCTAAAGTCTGTACACTCCTTATTTCTAAGTCTATACATTATATCTTTCACACTAAGTCTGTACACGGTGGTCTTCAGTAACCCAACAAGTATGTACATCCTTCTGATTATTCTCTTATGACTGTGTCACAGGTACTGTTCGTGAAGCCTATGAAGGGCACATGATCCGAGGTTGGCACCTGGCACGTGATCCGAGGACAACGCCCTAATTGCTACTGCTATAAATACGAAGCCTCCTCCATCTGGAGATGACTGATCAAGAAGTGGATGAAAGACAGAAGAAAGAGAGTGATCGAAAGAAGAAGAGCTGAAGCAGAAAGGGCAGAGAAGTAGCAGAAGAAAAAGAGAAAAAGAGAGAGCATGAGTTGAGAAGAAGAAAAAGATTGAGAGATAGAGAGGTCGTGAAGAAGAAGAGAGCTTCATTGTCTTCACTGGAATTTGGATCAGATCCAATCCAGTTTGCTCCTGCGAGAGCTACTTTGTGCTTTTTATTTCTCCAGCTTTCTGTCGCTGTGATTTTTATCTTTTATTGTTTTCCTTTACCTTGTTCTTCCGATTGCCCTGTTGGGGATCGGGTTCCTCCTGTGGTTTCAGGAGAAGGGAGATTTGTTTCTCCGGTTTGCTGGTGACCTTGTGTCATCAGTGGTTCCCTCCTTTGTGGAGGAAGAGAGGTCCGAGACCTCTGGTTTGCAGGTGACTGGGAGTCACTTGTGGGTTCCCTCCTGGTTTGGAGGAAGGGAGATTTGTCTCCGGTTCTGGTCTTGTTGGTTGCAAGTCCAGGTGTTCCCTCCTGGTCTGGAGGAAGAGAGACTTCGGTCTCTGGTTTGCTAGTGACTGGGTGTCACTAGTGGTTCCCTCCGGTTGGGAGGAAGAGGGGAGGTTGTTCCCCTGGTCAAGCTGTGTGGCAGCATTTGTTGCAGACTGAGTCTGCTGTTCTAGCGTTGCTACTGGAAGCCTCACTCCGGTTTAGAGTGAGGGGTGGACGTAGGTCTGTGGACCGAACCACCTAAAAATTTTGGTGTCCCTTGTGGTTTGATTTTCTTATGTGTTCATCTTATTGCTTCACACATTAGATGTTTGCTTAGGATCGAGTGAGAGCTTATTCTTTGTGTTGCTTGCGAGATCCTTCTAAGTATCTTCAGAATATTTCTGCAACTGTTCTTTAAGTCCGCATATCTGAGCATTAGTTTTTTATTGGCTATATTTTTAAGGGGAGATTCATTCACGCCCCCTCTGAATCTATCGCACCTGTCTCAACAATTGGTATCAGAGCGGGTTACTGTGCATAGGATCTAACAATCCGCAGCAGATCCTGCATCTTCTGTGGTGCATTTCAGAGTGGGTTTCTGGTGCTCGGTGTTTTGCTTCACTGTCTTAGTGCCTAGCTTTGCTCATCTGTTTGCTGTGCATTCTTATCGATTGTCTTGTGTGCCGTTGCTTTCTATCTGTTGTAATGGCTCATCCGCCAATCTTCAAAGGTAATGATCTTGATCTATGGCTGAAGAACTTACATCAGTATGTTAGATCGAATAATCCTGAACTTTGGAAAGTCATTGTCCACGGTCCACACAAATTATCAAGGGATATATCTAAATGGACTGATAGGGATAGAGTGAAGGATTCTGCCAACTCTAGAGCATTAGACTTAATGAAAGCATCACTTGACAGAGCTCTAATCTCATGTGTTTCTTCTTGCAGGTCCGCCAAGGAGATTCTAGAGAAATTGAAGCCTACCAGGAATCACAACACATGTATGATGGTTGACGTTGATGGACAGCAAGAAGAAAACGAAGAAAAAGATGAAGATGAGGTATCTTATGACGTCGATAATTATGATATAGATGATTGGATTGTAGCATACAATGATTTGCTTGATGCTTACGAAAAGTTGAGAAAATGAAATAAATCTCTAAAAAGGAAGTTGAATGATCATGTGAATGCTAATTCTGGAGGTGAGGATATGGTAATTCTGAAGACTGAAATTGAGATATTCAGAAGACAACTAAAAGAGTTTGACTCTATTACTTCAGATCTAGATCATTTGAAATCTGAAAAGGGAATGCTTATGAAACAAATTGATTTACATGAAAAGGAAAATCAAGAGCTTGCTCGTGAAATTGCTGAACTAAAAGAAAGGCTTAGCTTGATTGATGATGATCAGGCTCATAACGATAATGTAGTTCAGAATGAAAAACTGATAAAAGATTTAGAGTGTGTTAGCTCTGAATTGAATATCTTAAGATCTGAGAATGAATGTCTTAGGAAACAGAGCTCAAAAGTCAATGCTGAAATTACATGTGAATTTGTTTGCAAGGATTGCTCATGTCTGAAAGAAGTTAATGAGAGTCTTCAATTTGATCTTGAATGGTATAAGGATATAGTTGCCTCTTTAAGAAATGAGAATAATGAATTGCTCAATGAAAGTTTGAAAAATGAACAGAGAGAAGAAGTTCAAATAGAACAGCTAAGTTCCATTGCTAATGACGAAAATTCTGCTGAACAAATCAAAAATTTGAAATCTGAAAATGAAAAATTGAAACTGATACAAAAAGGGAATGAAGAGTTGAAGCAGTTAAACACTGCTATGTCAGAGAGACTGCTTACTCTAGAAAAAAGAAAATGTGTTGTTGATGAAAATCAATCTGAAAATCTTGCTAAACTCGAACAGGAAAATGAAATATTAAAAAATCTGAATGATACATTGCATAATCAGGTCATTTCTTATGAAACTGAAATTGTAGGCCTAGAACTTAAGGTTTCAAAACTTGAATCTGAAATCACTGGCTTGAACAAATCTCTTGAAAGATTTGTGAGTGGAAAGGATAATTTGGACAAGCTCCTTGGTTGTAAAATTAATTTCCAACGTGAGGGTTTGGGTTTTAACCCAGCAAATAAAAAGGGCATTGATAGTAAGCTTCACACTTCATTTGTGTGCAGCTCTGAGCCAACTAGTACATCTAGTGCACCTATCTTCAAATTCAGTGCTCAGAAAAACCAAAAATCTACTATTAGTCCCAAGACTGTAGAACAAACTCAAAAATTGAAAAAGAATGACAATCTACAGAAAAAGGATAAAGACACTCCTGTTGTTACAAAAATTACTGCACACAAGTCACATGATCTCCCACATACTCATACTAAAAAGGGGTCATGTTATTATTGTGAGAAATTTGGTCATGAGATGACTGAGTGCTTTGTGATGAAGGAGGATGATCTGAAATTTGACAAAACTCATGCTAGGAAAGACCATGTTAAGAATCATGGTTTTCAGAAAAAGAAAATTCAATGTTATTGTTGTGGCAAGCTGGGCCACATTGCAGCCCACTGTTGGCATAAACAGGGAAATAAACTTAATTTTGAATTTGTCAAATTTCCTGTAAATAAAAATGTTTTTGGTAGGAATAAAACTGTTTTTGAAGAAAAGAATCTTGCATGCTTTGAATGTGGAAAAACTGGCCACCGAACTTCTGAATGTTGGTGGGCAGGTAATGGTTTTAAAAGTAAGCATATCAGATGCTTCGAGTGTGGGAAAAATGGCCATACAGTCAAGGACTGTTGGCATGTTCAGAAGAAGTCTGTTAACCCCCATGTAGTCAAATTCCCTGCAAAATCATTTGCAAGACTTTCATGCTATAACTGTGGGAAGTAAGGTCACAAATCTTCTGAATGTTGACTGAGTAAGAATAAGATACAAAATGTTCATGTAAGCAACAGACAATCTTATGCTCATGCACATAGGCCTCATGTTTTTGCTAATGTGCATCATAATAAAGTCAAAAATTCTGTTGGTACATGTAGATATTGTGGAAAATTTGGACATTCTATGGATGATTGCTTTCTGATGAAATTTGATGTTGATCTAGCTAAGAAACAGGTTAGAACACTTGTCAGGGCTAAGGCAGGACCCAAAGCTGCTTGGGTCCCTGCAGGATCAAAATGATCAAAATTTGCAGGTGTGCCTTGGATTGAGGAATAAAAAGAGGGGTAAATAAACCAAGGTACCCAAGATGATAAAGTCCCATTCAGGTAAATTCTGAAAACTCTGTATTCTAAATTTGTGTGATCTGAATGCACTGCATATCATGATAATTCTTTTGTGCATTGTCTAACTGAATCTAACTGAAAAATCTGAAATGCTCATGGAAATGATTGTAGTTTATCTCTGAATGCATTGCATATAAATGTCATGATGCATGATATGTCAAACTTCTTGTATGTTGTATTACACTGATTTACATGACCACTATGGTATACTAAATGGTAAGCTACCAAAAGGCAGAGAAATCTGTCTGAAGGCTCATACTATGTGTGAGGTGGTCTTTTAGACCAAGTGCTCCGCCAAGTACCAAGGGTCAAGACTTCATATAGAGCAGTGCATTGCATAACATAAAATTTGAAAAACCTAAAAGGATATTCCATTGCATCTAGACAGGGAGAGTATTCTTGTTTGATCACTTCTTCATCTCTTGAACTCCTACTGTCTAGCAATCTGATTCATTCTCTTGGCAATTGTGTGGTTCACTTGAATTCACTACTGTTTCCACTTGTGTAGCTGTTCTGTCTGTACTCCAGACTCAGCTATTGATTTCTAAACAGCATTGTTCTAATGTTCACCCCTTGTCTCATCATGATTAATTTCCGCTACTTCTCTGAATAAAAATGTCTTGTTGACTCCACTGATGTGCTGCAATGTCAATGTTGATTCATCATGAATGAGGAAAGATTTTAGTCACTGCACCCTAATCAAAAATCAGACATATTCTGAAAAGAAGAATCTTCTATTATACTGGCTTAAGAATGTCTGATATATCAAATTGATTTAAGACTAATGTATTCATTAAGCTTTGATCTAAAAGACATGAAAGTATCTGAATCATTTGCTTAATAAATCTTAACCAATTATCTCATATAACTTCATGCAAAACTTTCTGAAATCTGAAATTTTAAAGGACATGGCTATCTTTGGTTAAGATACATGTAGAAAGTATTGTTCTTAAACAATTCTGTGTATTGAGCTTTGTTTGAAAATTCAGAAAATATTTAAAAATTTTAAAATAAGAGTAATGTTTTTGGTCACAGAGAAACTGGGGTATCCATCAAAGAAATAGAGTAACCCCATGTCATGAAGTGCCATAATTACCTCTCTTATAAAAATGATTGAAAATCTGACAGAGCAATGGCATGGTTGTGTTGAGTAACTGGGGATTTTGGCCTCTGATCAAGGTGTCTCCTCATGAAAAAAGACACTCCTCATTGCTAACTCTGTTCTACTTGAGAGGCAATATGGTTGTCACACTGAGTAACTGGGTCACTTCACCTAAGATGTGTTGTGCCTCACGTAAAAAGGTGTTGACTGAACCAAACTTGCTCAGAAAAATAAGTGCTGATAAATAGAAAATTCTGAAAAACTAAAGGCAAATTCAGACACATTTTTTTTTGTTTAATCTCAATATTATCTTGTGTAACTTCCATAGGTGACATTGAATTTAAATGAGTAAGATGGAGGGAGGTTAAACATGAATTTCAGATGAGTCTTTGGTTCACTACTATTAAAAGGTGTTTCAGATATGAGTATTAAATTTTCTTGATAAACTTTGAATACATCACTCTTAAATCATGAAAGTAAGTTTCAACTCATTCATAATCTATTATAATTGAAGAGTCTGAAATTCGGTCATCAAGATTTATGAATTTGGTGTGTTAACGAAAATCTTCTTCCTCATTTATTCACTGTGATTACAGACTGTGGTAATTCTTGAGTACCCATGTGTTTTGCTGATAGATGCTCATCACCTCTTTCACTCCATCTAATCAGGGGGAGCTTTCCTGTCATGCTGAGTGTCTTTCATAAAGGGGGAGATCTAGTCAGCATTCTTGAGTGTCCCTGTGCTTTTGTTGATATTCTCCCTTCATCTCAATTGGTTTCAACCTTCAATTTATTTCTGATCATTATTCTATTCAGGGGGAGCTAATTGCCATTAAGGGGGAGCTTAGTCAAAGGGGGAGCTTTTAATTCACTCATCTTATGCAGTCTTATTCTTCCCTCTTCAACTAATGTCTTTTGGCTGAAGTCAAAGGGGGAGAAATATTTGATCAAGTCAGTATGACTCATAGTGTTACCATCATCAAAAAGGGGGAGATTGTTGTGTCCCAGTGATTTTGATGATAGAAAACACTATAAGTCATCATCTGTTGTGTTTGCAGATGAATCTGTTTGTGTTGCATATGTGAATGTTTCAATGAACATCTTATTTGTTGCATCTGTGAATGTTTCAATGAACATCTTATTTGAGTATCATTACATCGAACAGGCTGTGTGCATTGGTGCATTTCATAACTGCCATAAGTCAATGAATGTCTGCATTTCATTACCTTGTTTCTATGAATGTCTAGACTTAGACTCATGCATTTCATATCTACTCAGGTCAAGTCTGTACAACGGGTGTTGTCTGCACAGTCAGGTTAAGTCTGTACAACGGGTGTTGTCTGCACAGCCAGTGTATCACTCTCTCTGCACAGTCTATACATCCTTAGACAGCCTACCTGAAGCTTGATAGCTGAAGTCTATACACTCATCTACTGATTAATCGATCAAGTCTGTACAGCCAATGCATTTCATGCTTCTTATGCATCATGTCAAAGTCTGTACATTGTTCTGGTCGCTCTCAAGTCCATACAGTGTCTTGTCTGCACACACACACATAGTCTGCACATCATGTCTGTACGGCCCCTGGTCGCAAGACCAAGTCTGTACATTATCTCCTGCATGCATTACTTCAAGTGTGTACAACGTCTGGCAGCGTCTTATGCATAACCAAGTCTGTATAGCCTTCAATTACAAGAGTGCAAGTCTGTACATGCCTCATTTCATCAAGTCTGCACATTCATAGCAAAGCCTTGCTATTGGGAAGTCTATACATCGCATGGCACAGCATGCGTTCAAGTCTGTACATTGTCCAGCGTCTCACTCAGCGTCTAAGTGAGTGTGAACATTGCATCGCTAAGTCTATACAATGCATCGTCTTATGCAGCGTCTCTAAGACAAAGTCTATACATCGCATGCATTGCACACTGCAAGTCTGTACAGCCCAAGTCTGTACATCCACCGTCTCTTTCAGCATCTCACACTTGCAAGTCTATACATTGCCTTTGTGCATCAAAGTCTATACATTGGCAGCTGAACTGTGCAAGTCTATACATTGCCTTTGGGCACAAAGTCTATACACTACTTGCATTCAGTTCAAGTCTATACATCGCCACCTCATTCATGCATAAACACTAAAAAAAGTCTATACACTCCTCATCTTTACCTACGTTCAGAACAAAGTCTATACATTGCATTTGTTTGTGCTTCACTCTAAGTCTGTACATTGCTTCACTGTATGCTACAAGTCTGCACATCGTTTGCACAGTACAACAAAGTCTATACATTCTGTTGCATTGTTCAGCAAGTCTATACAGCGTCTCTCTTAGCGTCTTGTGCATGCAGCATAGAAAGTCTGTACATTCGTTGACAGACTCATGCATAAACACTAAGACAAGTCTGTACATTCGTTGACAGCTTGTCTAAGCATCTCATGCATTCAATGTGCATACTTTCATTCTGTTTGTGCATCTCTCTTCAATATGAAGTTTGTACAATCCTTTTCAAGCTTTAAAGTCTATACACAGCCTGTGTCTGCATCAGTTCATAAGTCTATACATTGTCTTCTGCACAAACACTAAGTCTACACATTGTAGCATGCACGATCAAACAAGTCTGTACACACTTCAGCACTCAAAGGCTGAACACTCTTCAGCAAGTCTGTACACTCTTCAGCACTCAAAGGCTGAACGTTCTTCAAGCTAAAGTCTGTACACTCCTTATTTCTAAGTCTATACATTATATCCTTCACACTAAGTCTGTACACGGTGGTCTTCAGTAACCCAGCAAGTCTGTACATCCTTCTGATTATTCTCTTATGACTATGTGACAGGTACTGTTCGTGAAGCCTATGAAGGGCACGTGATCCGAGGTTGGCACCTGGCACGTGATCCGAGGACAATGCCCTAATTGCTGCTGCTATAAATACGAAGCCTCCTCCATCTGGAGATGACTGATCAAGAAGTGGATGAAAGACAGAAGAAAGAGAGTGATCGAAAGAAGAAGAGCTGAAGTAGAAAGGGCAGAGAAGTAGCAGAAGAAAAAGAGAGAGCATGAGTTGAGAAGAAGAAAAAGATTGAGAGATAGAGAGGTCGTGAAGAAGAAGAGAGCTTCATTGTCTTCACTAGAATTTGGATCAGATCCAATCCAGTTTGCTCCTGCGAGAGCTACTTTGTGCTTTTTATTTCTCCAGCTTTCTGTCGCTGTGATTTTTATCTTTTATTGTTTTCCTTTACCTTGTTCTTCTGATTGCCCTGTTGGGGATCGGGTTCCTCCTGTGGTTTCAGGAGAAGGGAGATTTGTTTCTCCTGTTTGCTGGTGACCTTGTGTCATCAGTGGTCCCTCCTTTGTGGAGGAAGAGAGGTCCGAGACCTCTGGTTTGCAGGTGACTGGGAGTCACTTGTGGGTTCCCTCCTGGTTTGGAGGAAGGGAGATTTGTCTCGGTTATGGTCTTGTGGGTTGCAAGTCCAGGTGTTCCCTCCTGGTCTGGAGGAAGAGAGACTTCGGTCTCTAGTTTGCTAGTGACTGGGTGTCACTAGTGGTTCCCTCCGGTTGGGAGGACGAGGGGAGGTTGTTCCCCTGGTCAAGCTGTGTGGCAGCATTTGTTGCAGACTGAGTCTGTAGTTCTAGCGTTGCTAGTGGAAGCCTCACTCCGGTTTGGAGTGAGGGGTGGACGTAGGTCTGTGGACCGAACCACCTAAAAATCCTGGTGTCCCTTGTGGTTTGATTTTCTTATGTGTTCATCTTATTGCTTCGCACATTAGATGTTTGCTTAGGATCGAGTGAGAGCTTATTCTTTGTGTTGCTTACGAGATCCTTCTAAGTATCTTCAGAATATATCTGCAACTGTTCTTTAAGTCCGCATATCTAAGCATTAGTTTTTTATTGGCTATATTTTTAAGGGGAGATTCATTCACCCCCCCTTTGAATCTATCGCACCTGTCTCAACACGCGGGACGTAGGACTACTAGTTGATGGACGGTTTAGAAACAATCGCAGGAGGTGAAGGACGGTCGAAGATGCACCTCACATACCATCGAACGGTCCTGGAAGAGCCGCACAAGGCCATCAAGCCAGAAGTCACAAAGGGGTCCAACCTCCACCCTCTCCGTCCGGCCATAGGGGATGGGCCTCGTGTTAGTAAGTTGCTGACCTGTGAAACAGAGTGTAAACACAAAAAGAAAACCCAAGTTAGAACTATAGAGTGTAGTATATGCTAAAACGGAGATGAATGATCATAACTAAATGAAGTGGGGGATACCTGGGGAGTTTTAAACCCCTGAGGGCGTCAAAAAAATGTGGGAGGATGTGTGAATGATAGTGCAAATGAAGAAAAATGAGGAGAATGATGCATGCAACACAAAAGGGAACGATGGACTATCGAAGATAAAAAAAAGACTCAAAATGAAGGTTACTTCCTGGACCAGAGGCCTGTATGGATGTAGAAGGCCTCCCTCCTTGGTCGTAGGTCGCTCCAGGATTTGGCAGGGCTTCGCCGTCGACCAAAATCTCCCTTCTTTCAAACCCGACCTTTAGGGCCTATTTATAGAGCCTAGAAAGTCAACCCCGAAATTAGGGTTTAGAGGCATTTTCAGATCGAGATAATCAAAGGAAAATCGTAGATAAACCAATTATCTTTTATCCAGTCAAGACGACACTTAAAATGGTTGATTATCCGCAGAGAAAATGATGGAAGAAGTTGGGGATAAAACCACAGATATAGGGATGAAAATCTGTTGAAATTCAGCAATCGACTGGATGAACGGTCATACGATAGACTGTCCAACTGGATGTGCGGCCATGTCCTGGCCATCCAACCCCGTCAGTGGAAATTCAAAATAAATTACAAATAATCTAGATTATCCATCGAACTGACCGAAACGTTCGCCGTTGGACTCTCATAGATGAACGGCTCAGATGAGACCGTTCAAAGGAAGTGCGGCCAAAGACAAACCGTTCTAGCCTTGTCGGTGATAAATAGGTTAATTGGATAATTATCCGAGAAAACCATCCAGCGCAGGACTCTAAGAGATGAGCGGCTACCATCCGTCCATTCATCAAGTTGAACGGCTAGATGAGGACCGCATAAATGCTTATCTGTGATAATTTAGAAAATCAGCTAAATATCCCATAAATATATGAATGGCCCAGTAGCAACCGCACAAAAGGTTATACGGCTGGAGATTGACCGCACATGTACATGGGTGCTTGGAATTCATAGAGAAGCTCGATTAACCAAAACCAAGGCCCATTAAGCCCTAAATCAACTCGGACCAAACCAGGGAGGGAGGCTACCCATAAAATAAGCCCAAAACGTGCCTGAAAATAGCCCCAAACGAATGATGGATAACTCGAGGCATCAACAAATGGGAGTAAGAGGAACGACTCAACTTATCGGCAAAAAAACGGGTGTCAACAATGGGGAAGGAAGAAATTCCTCATAGTAGCCATCGACTACTTCACCAAGTGTATCGAAGCCGAACCATTGGGGAAGATAACAAGCGAAGCAGCCTGGAAATTCATGCTGCGAAGCATTATTTGTCAGTTTGGGATCCCAAGGGTTCTCACTACCGACAATGGCAGACAGTTCGCGAGCACTACTTTTCAAGAGAAGTGCTCAGAGTTGGGGATTTGGAACCACTACACCTCGGTGGGACATCCCCAAGGCAACGGGCTGGTGGAAAACGGCAACCATACTCTACTTCATGGCATCAAGACCCACCTGGATCAAGCAGGCGAAGCATGGATCGATTCAATCCCCAGTATTCTATGGGCTCACCGGACCACCGCCAGGGCCGGCACCGGGGAGACACCTTTCCATCTCGCCTACGGAGCTGAGGCAGTGGTTCCGGTAGAAATATCCAACCCCTCGTTACGAGTGGGGCATTTTGATGAGGCCAAGAACAACCAGGCAATGCGAGAAAACCTGGACTTGCTCGAGGAAGGAAGAACCAACGGCCAGGTAAAATTTGCGGCATATCAGCAGAAGCTGGCTCAGTACTACAACGCCCGAGTTAAGGTGCGACACTTATTCTCCAGAGATCTGGTTCTACGGTGAGCAAGCGTGGCTGACCCGCGAGGGGCCACAGGAAAACTCGCACCGAACTGGGAGGGCCCGTACCGGGTAACAGAAGCACTCAGCAACGGAGCGTACATGCTAGTGACGCTGGGGGGGAGAGAGGTTCCTAGGACGTGAAACTCCGTCAACCTCGGGAAATACTTCCAGTAAAACGTCACCAACCGTACCTCAAAAAATACTTCCAGTAAAATGTCACCAGCTGTCCCCCACTGAGGCAAGTTGCCAACGATAAAGAAGGTAACCTAAGGGTTCCCTGAAGGCGCGAGCACTGCTCACCTTGAAAACGAGAAGGTAACCTGAGAGTTCCCTAGAGGCGAGCACCGCTCACCTTGAAAATGAGAAGGTAACCTAAGGGTTTCCTAGAGGCGAGCACCGCTCCCCTTGAAAACGAGGAGGTAACCTAATTCCCTAAAGGCGTGAGCACTGCTCCCCTTGAAAATGAAAAAGGTAACCTAAGGGTTTTCTAGAGGCGAGCACCGCTCCCCTTGAAAATGAAAAAGGTAACCTAAGGGTTTCCGAGAGACGAGCACCGCTCCCCTTGAAAATGAAAAAGGTAACCTAAGGGTTCCTTAAAGGCGCGAGCACTGCTCCCCTTGAAAACAAAAAAAGGTAACCTAAGGATTTTCTAGAGGCGAGCACCGCTCCCCTCGAAAATGAAAAGGTAACCTAAGGGTTCCCTAAAGGCGCGAGCATTGCTCCTCTTGAAAATGAAAAAGGTAACCTAAGGGTTTCCTAGAGGCGAGCACTGCTCCCCTTGAAAACAAAATGGTAACCTAAAGGTTCGTGTGGAGGACGCGAGCAATGTGAATACGAGCACGGAGGATCGCCTAGAAAAGTATGCAGAAGCACTCCAGTAAAAGGTACACAATAGTATTGGCTCAAGAACAAAGAATTTATATTTCTTTAGTCAAAATACAAGCCGCCAGAAATTCACAAAATACGCTCACATGGGCCGAGTACAAGTACATGGAGGAACAAAACGTGCTCAACAGTGGCGACATATAACTTCAGCAACTTGCTCCTTCGGCGTCGTCCTCTATCAACGATCATGCAGAGTCTCCGAGCAGGCGTAGGTACCCATCTTAGTTATGTGGGAGGGTACCTACGGAGATGCCTCTGATGCCAGAGAAGAGGGACAAAGCCCTCAGGCCAACAAAAGGCTTCACTGGTATAAGGCCTGCATGAGGAAAACTGGGCCAGTAGCTCTGGCCACCCCTACTTGGAGGAAGACCAGCAAGGTCCACCTGTTACAGGGAACCAGCAGACCTATCGGGCGACAGCGGTACCACGAGGCCAACCCATTAGGAAGGCCGCCCCAGCGTACTGGTCATGTTTCCAAACTGGCGAACAAGGCCCTGCTGCCTCGGCTGCCACCAGCGCCTCCCTTGAAAGGAGAGGTTGTCTTGTGCCTCGCCATGGACAGCGTGCGACAGCAGTGGCAGAGAGAGACGTGCTGGCCATGCCTCCAAACTGAGGAGCCCACCGCCGTCGTCCAAGCCGCACGGCCGCGCCTACCCAGTGGAAGAATGGAAAATAGATTCCACCCTTCCTTACGATCCTTCCTACCAGAAATTAGGAAGATGTTCCTGCAACGAGGAGCATCTTACCAAGCACTTGCAAGGAGCAAACAACGGTTACATACCGCAAATACAAGCAAGGGGAACTAGCTAAAGAATGGAAAGCGGCATTACCCTGACACTTTTCATCCCTTCAAGGATGAAACTTATCCGGCTCAAGAAGCATGACTCCCCTGCCGGCATACATGCGGTTAACCTTCTCCAAGGCCTCCCGCTAGCCATCCAGGTATCCGAGCCTGTACTACTCAGAAGTAGGGACACCCTCTCCAGGCGCAGGCCACGGTCGCCACGGTACCGGCGCTGGGTGTCTCCGGAGGACCAAGGGTTGACGATGAGCTTGTACAAATTCATCATCCAAAGAAGTACCAGACTCTCTTGAGGACATTCTCTAAGAAGGCTACCTACGAAGGCTCCCTATTGCAGAAGCTGATCACTGGAATGCTGCGGAAGCCATTATTTATAGGGAAAGTGAAGTCCCCAGGAGTATGAGGGCTCATATCGCCTCAATCAAATCCGTTGAAACCAAAGCGACGGATCCCGAAAGTCGCACTCCTTCAGAAGCCCTCATCGAGGATGCCGCTTTGTATCCCCAGAGGATCTCGCGACGGTTCAGGAAGGAGGATATACACGGATGGAATCTCAAGAGTCGCAGATAAAAGGAAGATTTCCATTTCCAAAAAAAAGAGAAATTACAAAAAAGGAGGCTACTGCCACGGGAAGTACAGAAAAAAAAGGAAAGACAACTAGAGGCATCATCTCAAAGACTTGTCCCGGTTACATCATCATGTGGCCTGAGCTCAATAGGCGCACGTGCAATAGTGGCACTGGGAGAAGGTGGCTCGTCGGTCAAGACCACCACAGCAACATCTACGGGCGCTCGCTCGGCCGTGCTATGTTGCATCCCTATGGTTTTGATGATGTCTCACACTATAAATCAATCTTCTATCTCTAGATTAATGCTATTTCATCATGTGAGTGAGTACAGTTCATTTGGTTGTCGGTTTAGCCTGCTATCATGATTCTATCGACACTCTGCCTAGTTAGTATAGACAGCAGTGGGTCGACCCACCCTAGCTGATGCGTCGACTCATCTGTACATTGGCATAACTCCTTCAAGTCTGTAATTCGGGCACCTTCTAACTGAAGTCTACACACTGGTATTAAAACTCTAAGTCTGTACACTGCCCGACCAACTAAGTCTGCACATTGCAAAAGTCAGTTCAGCTCAACCCTATACATCCTTCCAATCCTCAACTCTATACTTTGGAGTGTCAAGCTTAATGTCTATACACTGGTTACTGCATTGTCATGAAGTCTACACATCCGATAGTGTAAGTCTATACATTGGCTCATGGTCTTCAAGTCGATACAGAGTTTTCACCCTCTGAAGTTTGTACAGCCAATCACTTGACAAAGTCTGCACAGTGTCTCATATTGACTAAGTCTGTACATCGTCTGGTCTGTGGATGCTTTGTCCTTTTGGAGTCTATACACTAGACTGTTATCCCTTCAACTCTATACATTTGAGTAATAATCTTTAAGTCCACTCATTGGCCTTCAGACTAGCAAGTCTATACATCGTCTCTTGTTTGCAAAGTCTGAATAGCGTCCGTTGTCAAGACTTCTTGAAGTCTGTACATCGGACTGCTTCTTTTGAAGTCTACACATTGGCTCGTTCACTTCTGCAAAGTATGTACATTAGACTGTGGCGAAGTCTATACATTCAGTTCCTTGGGCAAAGTCTATACATCGCTTAGTCTGCACATTGCCTTCAGCCCAAGCGTTCAAAGCCAAGTCTATACAATGCCAAGTCTGTACACTCCTCATCTGTTCCTACGCTTGGCCAAGTCCATACACTCAACATTTCCCTACGCTTTCCAGGCCAAGTCTGTACATCGGCCTCTTTCGTTCAAGTCTATACATTGAACTGTTCTTCAAAGTCTGTACAGCATTCGTCTCAGCCAGCGTCTCAAGCTGTGTCTTAGGCAAGTCTGTACATCGGCCTCATTCATTCAAAGTCTATACATTGAACTGCCTCTTAGGAAAGTCTGTACAGAGGCTTCGATTTACAAAGTCTGTACATCCGTTCTTCAGCAAGTCTGAATAGTGCATCCAACGTCTTTGTCAGCGTCTCATGCATTTGGGTAAAGTCTGTACATCCGTCCTTCAGCAAGTCTGAACATCTAGCGTCTTTGTCAGCGTCTCATGCATTTGGGCAAAGTCTGTACATCCGTCCTTCAGCAAGTCTGAACATCCAGCGTCTTTGTCAGCGTCTCATGCATTTGGGCAAAGTCTGTACATCCATCCTTCAGCAAGTCTGAACATCCAGCGTCTTTGTAAGCATCTCATTGTGGCACAGTCTATACTCTGGCTCAAGCTTGTCAAAGTCTGTACATCACGGTTGGGCAACAAGTCAATACATTGCTCACCGTCTTATTAAGAGTCTCTCACAGGTTCCAAGTCTGTACATTGGTTAGGCTTCGTGAAATCTATACAGTGGCAGAAGCTTTGTAATAGTCTATACACTGCCATTCGTCTGCATTGTTAATAAGTCTATACACTACCTTCACACATGCGCTTCTTTCATTAAGTCTGTATACTCTCTCACGTTGTACACACTTAATCTGTTGAAGGTTCTGAAGTATATACATTCATGCTAATAGCCTGAACTAACTAAGTCTATACATTCCATCTGTCTGTCTGCAGGCGATTCAGGCTGATGATTGGGCACGTGAACCGAGGTTGGCACCTGGCACGTGATCCAAGACAACAGGCACACGACACGTGGATGGCAACCTGGTCAGGATGCTGTCATGTGGTCGAAATTCAAATGATCTGGCCAAAAGTGCATGGGCGGGAACCTGGCAGCCACACGCCAATATCTGCTTTAAATATAGAGCTTCATCCTTCAGCAGAAGCTTGATCGTGAATAGAGAAAGCAGAAGCCATTGGTGAGAGTTTGCACGATCCAGAAAAGAAAAAAGAGCAGAGAGTTCCAGATCTGAGAGGAGTTTGTTCGAGAGAGAGAGAGTGTGTGTGGATTGATGAATTGCTTCATTTGAAGCTACATTTGTATTGGGTTTCAGAACCGATTTCTTCTTCATTGGTTTTTGTTTCTACTTTGCTTTTGTTTATTTTGTTCTTCCATTCTGATTTGAATTGGTTTTCCCTCTGGTGTGAGGAGGAAGGGAGTACTACTCCAGTTTCCCTCTGAGCTGCAGAGGAAGAGAGATCGGTGATCTCTGGTGTTGTTAGTGACAGGTTGTCATTAATAGTTTCCCTCCGTGTGTGGAGGAAGGGAGAGGATTCTCCGGTTGTGTTCTAGCTGGGAGCTAGAACAGGTTTCAAGTTCTGTGGGTAGCAGAGCTTGGTCGAGGGATTTGTTTCCCTTGGGTGTTCAAGCTGTGTGGCAGCATGTTGTACGCAGACTGAGTCTGCTGTGATCTAGCTTTGCCTAGTGGAATCCTCACTCTAGTTGGAGTGAGGGGTGGATGTAGATTGCGGACTGCAATCGAACCACCTAAAAACCGAGTGCCTCCTCTGTGGTTTGCTATTAATTTTTGTGCTCTTCATCTGCTTGTCTCTTTGCCTTCAAGTGATAAGTTCTTCACTCTCATCTATATTTCTCTGTGTACGGGTTAAGGAGGTGCGTTAGCTGTAGAATCTATTTTTCGCCTAAGTTTCTACAAATTGGGAGTGATCTATTCATCCCCCCCTTCTATATCACTCTTGCTGCGCTAACAATTGGTATCAGAGCAGGTTTACGCCATGTGGACGAACGGTCAAGGAAATGCTGGTGGTCCTAGAACCTTCATGGCCGAAGGTCAATCCATTAGTCACCCTCCTTATTTTGATGGTACTAACTATCTGTTTTGGAAGAACAGGATGGAAGTGTTCATCAGGGCTCAGAGCCATAAACTGTGGAGAGTAATCACGGTGGGGCCATATGATCTTCCACCAAACGAGGACGCTTGGACAGATAACCATGTCAAGCTCTCCTCACTCAACTGGACGGCGCTGAATATCATCCAGTGTGATGTTCATCCAGAGGAGTATGCCCGTATCTCTGCCTACAAGACTGCCAAGCGAATGTGGGATGAGCTGCAATTGATCTATGAAGGTACAGCTCAAGTGAAAGCCTCGAAGGTAAATCTCTACACTTCTAAGTATGAAATGTTTAAGATGAGTGCAGATGAGAATATAACTGAGATGTATGCCAGGTTGTCTTTAATCACAAATACTCTTAAAGGGCTAGGGAAGGATCTTGCTGAGGCAGATATAGTCAGGAAAATCCTTAGATCTTTATCCCCGGCATGGCACACTAAGGCCATTGTGATTAAGGAGTCAAAAGATTTGACAGTCTTGACTGTGAATGAACTCATAGGATCCCTTATGACCTATGAGATGAATTTCCAAGGAGGTGGAGAAGGAAGTGAGAGGAAGGGTAAAAATGTAGCTCTAAGGGCATCCCGCAACAAGGGTAGCAACAGTGGGAGTAGCAGCAGTAGCCCCGAGTCTGAGTCCGAGCTTGAAGGATTGTCAAATCTCGACCAGGAGGAGCAGGCAATGCTCACTAGACAGTTCAAAAAATTTCTGAAGAAAAAGGGAAAGACCTTTAGGAAGAAGAAGCCACACCCTTTCAACAAGAATGCTGAATTTACTAGTTATAGGGATAAAAATCCTAAGAGACTAACTTGTTTTAATTGTAACAAACAGGGACATATGAAAGGCGAATGCCCAGACCTCCAGAAGAAGGGTCCCTATCTTCAGAAGAAAAACATAAAGGTGCAAAAGAAGAAGAAGCCACAGGCGATGGTCTGCACATGGAGCGAGGAAGAAGAAGACCATGAAGATGCTTCCTCAGAAGAATATGAAGATGGAATTTGCCTTATGGCAAACAGTGAAGAGGAGGTAATAAATGTTTTTGAAAATTTCTCAATTGATGGCTGGGAGGATGCTTATGGTGATTTGTTAGATAAATTTAATTCTCTTAGTAAAGAGCACAGAGTTCTGAAAAGAAAATTTAACACAAATGTTGAAGAACAAACTCTAGTCTGTGAGGAAAATGAAAAGCTAAAAGAACAACTAGAAGAAATGACCTCACTAAGGAAAGAAAATGATAAGCTCAAGGGAGAAACTCAAGAAAGTCAAAAACAGCTCAATGAATTCAAAACTAAAATTGAAGAAAGCATGAATGAAATTAGAGTGAATTCAGAGAAATATGAAGCTGTGAAGAAAGTAAATGTTGAACTCCTAAAAAATTCTGAGTCCCTTCAAAAGGAGCTGGAAGACATACAGAAAGTCTTAGAAAAGTTTGTCTAAGGAAAGACTAGCTTAGATGCTATACTAGGAACTAGGGTCAATTTCAATAAGGAAGGTCTAGGCTACGACCCAACCAACAAGAGACCCTTGCAATTCAAGACCATCACCTTCTGCCCAGAGAAGGGAAAAGAAAAGCTGGACACACCATCCAGCTCAAATAGCTCTAAGGAAATTCAAAGTCCTAAAGAAAACATAAAAATCAGTACTGGACAACCATTTAAGATGGGAATGAATTTTATGAAGAATAACACTAAGCCCACTTACCAGAACACAAATGATAGATGGACCAAGAAAGCAAATCAGAATAAGAGCTAGAATTACAACAATCAGATGGGTCCAAACAGGACCTACTGGAGAAATAGCTTTCATGGTCAAAGATATGCTAATCAACAAGCCTACAGGAAATTTCCTAGGAATAGGAAGACTAATGAATGGAATAGAACTCACTTCTCCAGTTCAACTGGATTCAACTTTAATAAACCAGAAAGGAAGGTGCCAGAGAAAACCATGCTGAAACAAATCTGGATACCTAAACACTTGATCAGAGATTTGAACAATGTCATTGGACCCAACTCATCTTGGGTTCCAAATCACTCTGCTTGATGTATCTGTGTAGGTCGGCCTGGCAGCTGAAGACAACAAGTGGTACCTCTACAGTGGCTGCTCCAGGCATATGACAGGAGACCGATCCAAGTTTAGCAAGATAGAGATGAAGCCAGGGGGTCTGGTCAAGTTTGGAGGAAAGAACAAAGGTAAAATAATTGGAGTTGGAACAGTAGGTAAGTCTTCCACAAACTCCATTGAAAAAGTCTTACTTGTGGAAGGGCTTCAACACAACCTGATTAGCATTAGCCAATTATGTGACAGGGGTCACAGGGTTGTATTTGATGATAGTTCATGCAAAATCCTTGAAATAAATTTTGACATGGTTAAATTTGTAGCCAACAGGATTAATAATACCTACATTGTAGACTTAGATGAGAAATCTGAATCTACTATTTGCTTATCTGCCAATTCTGAAAATGATGCCTTTGAATGGCATAAACGTCTAGGTCATGCTAGCTTTTCAACTTTAAATAAATTGGTCAAGCATGATTTAGTTAGAGGCATGCCTATAATTAAATTCAACTCAATATCAAAAGCATGTGATGCCTGTGCTCTAGGCAAACAGACCAGAAATTCCTTTAAATTAAGATCTGAGCCATTGTCTTCTAGACCAATGGAAATTCTTCATATGGACCTTTTCGGTCCCACTAGAACTCAGAGTCTCAATGGAAACAGGTTTGGCTATGTCATCATAGATGACTTCTCTAGATATTCATGGATATTTTTCTTAGCAAATAAGAGTGATGCATTTCAAAAGTTTAACCTGTTTTTCAATAAGGTCAAACAAGAAGGGAAGTACAAGGTTTGTTCTATTCAATCTGACCATGGAGGTGAGTTTGAAAACTCCATGTTTACTGAACTTTGTGACAAAGAAGGACTAACTCACAGGTTTTCTTCTCCCAGGACACCTGAACAAAATGGGATTGTGGAGAGAAGAAATAGAACAGTGGTGGAGATGGCCCGAACCATGTTGATTGAAAGCAAATTACCTAGAAGATTTTGGGCAGAAGCGGCCAATACAGCAACCTACATAATCAACAGAGCCATGGTAAGACCCATACACAAGAAAACACCCTATGAGCTTCTAAAAGGTAAGAAACCAAACTTGTTTCATTTCAGAATTTTTGGAGCAAAATATTTTATTCATAACAATGATAAGAAAGATTTAGACAAGTTTGAAGCCAAAAGCTCACCTGGAATTTTCTTGGGTTATTCTGAAGTGTCAAGGGCATATAGGGTATTTAACATATCTGATCAGAAAGTGGAAGAGTCTCCACACATCCTTTTTAGTGAAAAGAAAGATGTTCCTAATGTTGAAAATCTTGACAGGAACTCCAATCATGGTGGAGATTTTCTAGAATACTAACAGGAGGAAGAAAAGACTCAGCCGAATGGAGAAATAAATTCCCCCAATCAGGAAGGACCAAGAGAAACAGGTGAGTCTTCAACACATATCAGATTTCTTAAAGACCATCTATTAGATAAAGTCATAGGCAATCCTGAAGATCCTCTTCGGACTAGGTCTCATTTTAGAAATGTGAATAATGATGACTTAATTGCTTTAGTCTCACAAATTGAACCCAAAACAGTAGAAGAGGCCTTAGCTGATCAAGCTTGGGTCAATGCTATGAGTGAGGAATTAGGTCAGTTTGAAAGGAATAATATCTGGGAGCTTGTCCCAAGACTAGATGGTATTAATGTCATAGGAACCAAGTGGGTGTTCAAAAATAAGATGAATGGAGATGGAATTATCTCGAGGAATAAGGCCAGACTAGTAGCCAAAGACTACTGTCAGGAATTCGGTGTAGACTTTGATGAATCCTATGCACCTGTTGCTAGGATGGAAGCTATAAGATTGTTGCTTGCCTTTGCATGCTCAAAGAACATAAAACTCCAACAAATGGATGTTAAAAGTGCCTTTTTAAATGGAGTTATTAAAGAAGAAGTTTTTGTTGAACAACCTCCTGGATTTCAATATTCTCCTCAACCTAACCAAGTTTTCAGGTTAAACAAAGCCTTGTATGGTCTAAAGCAGGCTCCAAGAGCTTGGTATGAAAGATTGTCTGAATTTCTGATCAGCAAGGGCTACAAAAGAGGTAAAGTTGATCAGACTTTATTTACCAAGGGCATGAATAAAGATCTCATCATAGTTCAGGTATATGTAGATGACATTATATTTGGATCAACTAAGCATGAACTATGTGATGAATTTTCTACCATGATGTCTGTTGA
The DNA here is from genome assembly GCA_022559845.1 of Amorphophallus konjac. Taxonomy (NCBI): domain Eukaryota; kingdom Viridiplantae; phylum Streptophyta; class Magnoliopsida; order Alismatales; family Araceae; genus Amorphophallus; species Amorphophallus konjac. The sequence goes on along the minus strand of CM040117.1, from coordinate 183,916,175 downwards.
ATTTGAAATGAGCTTGGTTGGTGAACTAAAATATTTTCTTGGATTGCAGGTACAGCAGCTAGAAGATGGGTGCTTCATCAACCAAACCAAATACACAATGGAACTGTTCAAAAGGTTTGGCATGGAAAACTTAAAGCACATTACTACACCCATGGGCACCAATACTTCATTGGATGCAGATGAGACAGGTAAAGAAGTAAATGCCAAACTTTATAGAGGTATGATTGGATCACTACTTTACTTGACAGCCTCTAGACCTGATATACAATTCAGTGTAGGAATGTGTGCAAGGTATCAGTCTAGACCTACTGAACTACACTTAGCTGCAGTTAAAAGAATCTTCAGATATTTGTCAGCTAGTCACTCTCTTGGTTTATGGTTTCCTGCATCTCACACATTTAACCTAGTAGCATAGACAGATGCTGACTATGCAGGCTGTAAACTAGACAGGAAAAGCACAAGTGGCCATTGTGAATTCTTGGGTGGGTGTTTAGTGTCTTGGGGCTCCAAGAAATAACATTATGTGGCCCTCTCCACTGCAGAAGCTGAATATGTGGCTGCAGGGAGTTGTGGAACACAAGTCATATGGATTAAACACCAGCTTCAAAACTACCAAGTAGACCTGGGGTGCACACCTATTTACTGTGATAATACTAGTGCCATCAATCTTGCTAAAAATCCTGTTTTACATTCACGAACCAAACACATAGAGATAAGACATCATTTTATAAGAGATGAGGTGTCTAAGAATAATTTTGAACTGATTCATGTAGGGACAGATAATCAGATTGCTGACATATTCACAAAACCTCTGGATAATGAAAAATTCACCACATTGAGAAGAGAATTAGGCTTATACAAATTGTCTTAATTATGAAGCCTGCTCTTGTTGTGAGGGGGAGTTGTGTCTATCTGATGTTTAGCCTTCTTGCATGCTGGTTTAAGGGGGAGTTCAGAATGCTTACTGGTTAGCTTTCAGGAATGCTCTAAATAAAGGAAAGCCTTGAGATTTTGCTGGAATGTTTTATTGAGGAATGCTATGTCTTAGGGGGAGCTGAGTTGTGATGTGAGAAGAGAAGTTCTTTGACAGATTCAAAAGGGCTGTCCAGATGTGTACCTTTGCTGGTCTTGCATGACTGATTTAGTGTGGTTCTCTCAGAAAGTAGAGTGTCACTTATCTCTTAAGTCTATAAGTCAGTGACTCTAATCTCCAAGTTAGAATCTTTCCTTTGGTACTCCTTCAGAGATCTGGACTAATTGCATAAAGTATATCTTCCTACATTGTCATTGATTATGGTTCAGGCCAAAAACTTGTATGTCTTGATATCTGACCCAATCAACTTGAAATCTAGACTTCAAGACTCAATTCAAGAAAAGTCCTTTTTGGTATTGTCTTCAATCATTCTATCTCTTTAACTCAAGGGCTTAACTGAACAAAATTTTCCTGTTTTGATCACTGAGAAACTGGGAGCTTCATCAATGAAATGAATTTTTCTCCCATGTCATGAGGTGTCAAACGCTTAAAATAAATGAAAAGACATGACAGAGCAATGGTGGCTTGCTGGTGAGTAACTGGGTACTCTGGCCTCTAATCAAGGTGTTTCCTCATGTCAAAAGCCACAGTTACTAACTTTGTTCCGTATTAAACAAAAAAAAAATAAAGGGAAGGAAGTAATGAGGTACTCACTCTGAGTAACTGGGGATTCAGGCCTCTAATCAAGGTGTCTCCCTAATGTCAAAGGAAGTGAACTACCAACTTACTCATTGATCTTCTTGAAAATCATCTCCAACAAAAATTCATTGTTGTTCTGCAACTAATGGATTGCTTGTCTTCAATACCTTGAGAACACCTCTCTGATTTTGTCTCTTGCTGTCTTGTGGAATAGTTGAATGATCAGCTATATTTGGCCATACTTGTGAACTCCTGCTCTAAATCATCCACTATGTATGCTGATAAACTTGTCTATCATTCTACTTCTCTATTGTGTACTGAAGTCTAAAGAATCCTCTCTTGAGATTAGAAACTCACTTATTCTCTTAAGACCTACTCGTGACTTTCTGCACTAAGAAGTTACTGCCCTTAGTCCTCATGTTTCCAGCACTGTCATACATTCTGTAGTTCTTTTTGCTGATGTCAAAGGGGGAGAGAAGTTTGCAATATGAGTGAGTATCAGTGAGTATATTGGATTTGTCTTGAGTTTTGAGGGGAGTCATGTTGCTTCGTGGAAGATATGGTTATGAGTTGTGGGGAGATGAGAGTGTGTTGTAGGGAATGTTTAATTCATTTGCATGAGCATGCCTTGAATTTATTCTGCTTGTTGCAGCTGGTATTAACTTCTTGTTGAAACTTGATATTGCTTGATTCATAGTGTTGTCATCATCAAAAAGGGGGAGATTGTTGCATCCCTATGATTTTGATGATGTCTCACACTATAAATCAATCTTCTATCTCTAGATTAATGCTATTTCATCATGTGAGTGAGTACAGTTCATTTGGTTGTCGGTTTAGCCTGCTATCATGATTCTATCTACACGCTGCCTAGTTAGTATAGACAACAGTGGGTCGACCAACCCTAGCTGATGCGTCGACTCATCTGTACATTGGCATAACTCCTTCAAGTCTGTAATTCGGGCACCTTCTAACTGAAGTCTACACACTGGTATTAAAACTCTAAGTCTGTACACTGCCCGACCAACTAAGTCTGCACATTGTAAAAGTCAGTTCAGCTCAACCCTATACATCCTTCCAATCCTCAACTCTATACTTTGGAGTGTCAAGCTTAATGTCTATACACTGGTTACTGCATTGTCATGAAGTCTACACATCCGATAGTGTAAGTCTATACATTGGCTCATGGTCTTCAAGTCGATACAGAGTTTTCACCCTCTGAAGTTTGTACAGCCAATCACTTGACAAAGTCTGCACAGTGTCTCATATTGACTAAGTCTGTACATCGTCTGGTCTGTGGATGCTTTGTCCTTTTGGAGTCTATACACTAGACTGTTATCCCTTCAACTCTATACATTTGAGTAATAATCTTTAAGTCCACACATTGGCCTTCAGACTAGCAAGTCTATACATCGTCTCTTGTTTGCAAAGTCTGAATAGCGTCCGTTGTCAAGACTTCTTGAAGTCTGTACATCAGACTGCTTCTTTTGAAGTCTACACATTGGCTCGTTCACTTCTGCAAAGTATGTACATTAGACTGTGGCGAAGTCTATACATTCGGTTCCTTGGGCAAAGTCTATACATCGCTTAGTCTGCACATTGCCTTCAGCCCAAGCGTTCAAAGCCAAGTCTATACAACGCCAAGTCTGTACACTCCTCATCTATTCCTACGCTTGGCCAAGTCCATACACTCTACATTTCCCTACGCTTTCCAGGCCAAGTCTGTACATCGGCCTCTTTCGTTCAAGTCTATACATTGAACTGTTCTTCAAAGTTTGTACAGCATTCGTCTCAGCCATCGTCTCAAGCTGCGTCTTAGGCAAGTCTGTACATCGGCCTCATTCGTTCAAAGTCTATACATTGAACTGCCTCTTAGGAAAGTCTGTACAGAGGCTTCGATTTACAAAGTCTGTACATCCGTTCTTCAGCAAGTCTGAACAGTGCATCCAGCGTCTTTGTCAGCGTCTCATGCATTTGGGCAAAGTCTGTACATCCGTACTTCAGCAAGTCTGAACATCCAGCGTCTTTGTCAGCGTCTCATGCATTTGGGCAAAGTCTGTACATCCGTCCTTCAGCAAGTCTGAACATCCAGCGTCTTTGTCAGCGTCTCATGCATTTGGGCAAAGTCTGTACATCCGTCCTTCAACAAGTCTGAACATCCAGCGTCTTTGTAAGCGTCTCATTGTGGCACAGTCTATACTCTGGCTCAAGCTTGTCAAAGTCTGTACATCACGGTTGGGCAACAAGTCAATACATTGCTCACCGTCTTATTAAGAGTCTCTCACAGGTTCCAAGTCTGTACATTGGTTAGGCTTCGTGAAGTCTATACAGTGGCAGAAGCTTTGTAATAGTCTATACACTGCCATTCGTCTGCATTGTTAATAAGTCTATACACTGCCTTCACACATGCGCTTCTTTCATTAAGTCTGTACACTCTCTCACGTTGTACACACTTAATCTGTTGAAGGTTCTGAAGTATATACATTCATGCTAATAGTCTGAACTAACTAAGTCTATACATTCCATCTATCTGTCTGCAGGCGATTCAGGCTGATGATTGGGCACGTGAATCGAGGTTGGCACCTGGCACGTGATCCAAGACAACAGGCACACGACATGTGGATGGCAACCTGGTCAGGATGCTGTCATGTGGTCGAAATTCAAATGATCTGGCCAAAAGTGCATGGGCGGGAACCTGGCAGCCACACGCCGATATCTGCTATAAATATAGAGCTTCATCCTTCAGCAGAAGCTTGATCGTGAATAGAGAAAGCAGAAGCCATTGGTGAGAGTTTGCACGATCCAGAAAAGAAAAAAGAGCAGAGAGTTCCAGATCTGAGAGGAGTTTTTTCGAGAGAGAGAGAGTGTGTGTGGATTGATGAATTGCTTCATTTGAAGCTACATTTGTATTGGGTTTCAGAACCGATTTCTTCTTCATTGGTTTTTGTTTCTACTTTGCTTTCGTTTATTTTGTTCTTCCATTCTGATTTGAATTGGTTTTCCCTCCGGTGTAAGGAGGAAGGGAGTACTACTCCAGTTTCCCTCTGAGTTGCAGAGGAAGAGAGATCGGTGATCTCTGGTGTTGTTAGTGACAGGTTGTCATTAACAGTTTCCCTCCGTGTGTGGAGGAAGGGAGAGGATTCTCCGGTTGTGTTCTAGCTGGGAGCTAGAATAGGTTTCAAGTTCTGTGGGTAGCAGAGCTTGGTCGAGGGATTTGTTTCCCTTGGGTGTTCAAGCTGTGTGGCAGCACGTTGTACGCAGACTAAGTCTGCTGTGATCTAGCTTTGCCTAGTGGAATCCTCACTCTAGTTGGAGTGAGGGGTGGATGTAGATTGCGGACTGCAATCGAACCACCTAAAAACCGAGTGCCTCCTATGTGGTTTGCTATTAATTTTTGTGCTCTTCATCTGCTTGTCTCTTTTCCTTCAAGTGATAAGTTCTTCACTCTCATCTATATTTCTCTGTGTACGGGTTAAGGAGGTGCGTTAGCAGTAGAATCTATTTTCCGCCTAAGTTTCTACAAATTGGGAGTGATCTATTCATCCCCCCCTTCTATATCACTCTTGCTGCGCTAACACGCTAGACACTGGCCGCTCGACGCCCCCCTCTACGGGTTTGGGCCCCTCTTCTTCGTCATCGGCCTCCGAACCATAGGGGTCTAAAGGAGGAGGGAGGACCGGGGCCACGAGGTCAAAATGCCCTACTGTGGCCTTCACGACAACGCTCCAACCCTCCCAGAAGCCGCGGTCACGGGCTGGCCCGTAGTACTCTAGAGCCGCCTCCGTCAGCTCGGCCCGGTAAGCCGAGGAGGAGCGAAAGGCCTCCACAGCCTCATTATTGGCCGAAGACAGGGACATACGCAGCCTGGCGAGCTCCGCCTTGATCTTCTGGCCCTAGGCCTCCATGGCTTGGGCCTCCGCCTCCAGCTTGGCCGCCCGCTCTCCGACCGCATCCGCCTGCGCCCGGAAAGAGTCCCGATCGCGCTCCATACCAGCCAGGGCGACTCCAGCTGGGACAACTATTCTTGAAGTCTGGCGTTCACAGCTTCGGACTCCTTCAAGCGCCCTTCGGCCCCCGCCTGAAGGGCCCGACTGGCCTCCAGCTCACGCACAGCGTCCAGGAAATGGTGCCTCAACAATCCAAAGGCGCTGAAGACCAGGCACACGCTCCTCGCAGCAACGGCCGTCAACTCGTCCATGATACCAGGACCCAACTCCCCAACATGCTCGTGCCAGCGAGCACTCCGCATCATGAGGTCGACAATACCCGGGACACTAGGCACCCCCGCCGGTGAATCCCCGGGCTGCGAGGACTGACCACGCGGAGGGACCCTCTGCGGAGGGGGAGGATCAGCTTCGACAGCAGTAGGGGCCTTGCCCCTTTCGCGCCCCCATCCACCGGAAGCGGGCGCCGGAGTAGTAGCTACCGGCACCGCCGACGATGACGGTGGACGAACACTTGGGGGAGGCTCCCCAGACGAGGGTGGGACCCGACTTCGGACCGGGGTTGAATTCCTCCCCCTCTTCCTCGATCGGCGGTGACTGTCTATCTCCGCCAACTCATCCTCGGTCAGATAAGCCCGACCACCTCCAGCCATGGCAGACTCGTCACCAGGTGCGCTAGGAGTGGCCTCGGGAGAACTCTGCCGAAGACTAGGCCCTTCACTGGCCACCGATGCCTCGGGCGAACGCACCAGAGGAATGCCGACAGGGGCCGGATACTGCAACCTCCTCGGGGAAAAAGCAACCTGGGTAAGTGGGGGCGATGATCGACACCTGGCCGGTTCTCAGAGCAACGTGATCCACGGGGCGAGGAGTGAGCCGCGACTGCCGGACGATCTCAGGGGTCCAACCCAGCACTTCAACTGCCCCTGAAAATAAGAAGCAAGGTCAGTCACGCACCAGTCACTACTACCACGACCATGCTAGAAGATAAAACCAGTACCCTGCGGCAATGAAGGATACAACCCCAGCTCTCGAAGCAGTACCGGGGTCAGAACGCAGTCTGCATCCGCAAGGGGATACCGGGAGACAGCCTTCAGATCTCAGCGACCCTCGGTATTGAGGGGAGGCTTCGAGTCACTCCAAGGGCGAGGAAAGCCACTCCGCATCCAACCGTCAGAGGCTCTTTCCCAATCCTTTGACTTGATCAGGTATAGGTACCGCTCTACCCACCCCTTATGATTGGCTGCGGTACGGGAGACTGTGATAAAATGGTCGCGGGTATGAGCCTTGAAATAGGCAAAAAAGGTGTCGGAGGGGCAACTCTGAAGAAGGAAGGATTGCCAGTGTCACGCCCCGACGTGGAATATCGGGACGTACAGTCGTGAACGAGCTGGCAAGAGAGAGATCTATCTAAAATAATACACAATGCTACAAGATGGAAATACTAAATGATCATTAACCAACCACAACTGATACAATAACCTCAAATCAACTTATTACAACTGGGATAACAACCACTAAACCTCAAAAACATAACCGGAACTAAATGCTCTCCAAAACACAACTAGAAGTAAGATAACACACTGCTAACACACTAGAACTGACACACTCATGACATCACTCCTGCCCTTCCCCGTCGGTAAGCGCGTCACCTGAAAAGCCTGGAAAGGGGGGAAACACAACTATGAGCTGACGCTCAGTAGGAAATAACAGGCAATTTACGTGATTAACAAGTTAATTACATTTTCATATGCAATACTAAGAAAGAAATAAATGACGATAACGATATAATGAAACAACGTAATAACAAGATCTTGCAAGGTCAAGAAATATGTGACGTCAAGAATTAACAAGATAACAAGTACAAGGATTTACAACAGGAGATATAACAAGAGACAGTAGTAAAGAATTGGCCACAAGCAAGTAATATCAATTCATTCGTGATCAAGTAACAAGTAACAAGTAACAAGTAACAAGAGATGTTTGTCATAGACGCAACAAGCAAGCAAGTATTTCAGTGTATGAGTTTTTAAGGACTAACATGTCCTTGGATTCCAGACAAAAACTCGGTTGATACGGTCACCTCGGTGCCGCTTTGCAAGAACTGGACCAAAACTCGGTCCACGGGGTCAAGAAAGAACAGCTGATAGTATACCGTTCAAGTGTGTAAGTAATCCATTCTACTGGAGTAATGGGGACTAAAACAGCAACTTAACAATCAATTTAATCCTAATTACCAAGTTAATATATCAAGGATTATCCATTATCATTTGCATTAAACCAATTTGCCAAAGGATGATTCAAGATGATAAGGTAAAGGAACAAGCTCGCACAGGAATGAAATAGCATATATTAACAGAGATTTAGTTTCACCATTAACCACTAATTATGTGGGTTTCTATTTAACCATTGTATGAAGATGATAAATGGTATGTTTTTACACTACGTTTGCATATAGGGACTAATGTTAATTGAAATCGAAGGGGTACATGAATAGGTTACTGGTTCTTCAAGAATATACTTTTCATTTGGTCTAAGTTAAATGGGTCGATCCCCTAATGATCCGGATCGATCCTCGGGTCGAAGAACGACAAAAACTGGGTTTCTGGTACATGGGTCGACCCCTGTAAAAATGGGGTCTGCCAGTGAGATGGGTCGACCCTTGGGGTCGACCCCTGTAAAAATGGGGTCTGCCAGTGAGATGGGTCGACCCTTGGGGTCGACCCCCACAATTTTGCTGTATGGGTCGACCCCAGGGGTCGACCCCCACATTCCTGCCGTATGGGTCGACCCTATGGGTCGACCCCTTGCAGGGGCTGGATGGGTCGATCCCTGGGGTCGACCCTCGGGCCTGCCAGAGCGCCCAGAAAATGGGTCGACCCCAGGGGTCGACCCCCGCAAGAACAGAAACGGTTTAACCTCCGGAAAACGTATAAACTCACCCAATTGAGGTCCAATTGAGTTGGGATCTTAACCACATGATCTAGGGTCATTAATATACATAATAGGGTCATAAAACAAGCGATTTGAAACACTAATTTTAATAGAAATCAATTAAATCTTAACCTATTCTATGATGAACACAAAAAAACCTAATTCTTGACATGCTTCTACTAAATCATGAAATTCTCTCAATATACATAATAAAAATTGGGGCTTCTTATGTCAAAAGAAAGCTAACTTGATGCTGAATCCAACCATATATGATAAGCTATATATGGGTCAAGTTATCTAACTCAAAATCAGCCCGCAATTAAGTTCTAACTCAAAGGTTCACAATATAAATCAGGTTCTAGACATGCTCTCACTAAAAATCGAAATTCTCCAAGCATGCTCAATGAAAAATTGGGGCTTTCTACATTAAATGAAAGCTAACAACATGCTGATTACATCATATAAGTTAATTAGAGTTTGGCCTGTTAAACCTACCTCAATTGAAGAGAGAACTTAAAACCCTAGAATGAAGAACGAATTGGATCACCCTTCACAAAACCCACGATAGCTCTCTAGATACCTGATAAAAATTTGGGCTTTCAGTCCCACTGGATAGATCTCGTCGAGAGGAACAAAATCATATATTCATGATCGAATTTTGGTTGAGAATTCCTACCTCAATTGAAGAAACAAAGAAGGAAGAAGGAAGCCGACGACCTGCCGACACACCTCCACAAATCAAGCAAGATCTTCCTAGATCTGAAACTTCATCGAACCCCACAGCCACCAAAAGAAACTAGACTCGAAGAGCTTTCTATCTATAGCTCACACATCTTCTAGAGAGTTCTGAGCTGGGAGAATTCGACGGAACAAGAGACGTGTTAAAAACGGCGCCGAAATGGTTGACTCAACAAAACTCGGCCGGCTGCGCCTCCTAGGGTTAGGTTTGTGTCGAATTGATTGAGGGCTATTAATCCTTAGCTCTTGGCTATTCATTTGCCTCTGATTTGAGCTAATTTGGTTGAGTATTAAGCCCGAATTTCGCGTTTTAAACTTAGGTTAGGTAAGGGTTAAAAAGTGTGCACTTTTGGGCTTAATCTCCAATTAGATCTAACCACGGATTTATAATGGCTTAATGCCAGAAGACAAAGTTGTTGTCTACATCGACCTTAACCTGTTTACTATTTTTATGGATTTTTATTAGATAGTCGGATTTTCACTTATTCTATTTCTAACGAATTAAATATTAATAAATCCGAAATTCAATTATTAATTCAATAAGAATTCAATTCTTAATTAATAAAAGCTTAATAAATATATAGGGCTCAAATAAATAATTTGGGGTCTTACACCCTCCCCTACTTAAAGGAATTTGGTCCTCCAAATTCACTGCACTAAAACTGAGAGTAGGGAATGAGATTGCTCACCTAGAATAGGTCGGGATACCGCTTCCGCATAGTCTCTTCAGACTCCCATGTAGCTTCTTCGGTCCCACGCCGACTCCACTGAATCTTGACCATCGGTATCGAACGATTCTGGAGTTGCTGTTGCTTTCGGTCCAGAATCTTGACAGGTCTTTCCTCATAAGTCAAATCTTCCTTCAGTTCAAAATCCACTTGCTGAATGATATGAGTGGGGTCGTACACATATTTCCGTAACATAGACACATGGAAAACATTGTGTACGCCAGACAAATGCGGTGGTAAAGCCAGTCTGTATGCCACCTCTCCCACTCTATCTAGAATCTCGAATGGACCAATGTATCTCGGACTCAGCTTGCCATGAATGCCAAATCTTCGGATCCCTCTCGAAGGAGAGACCTTCAAGAACACATGCTCGCCAACCTGAAATTCTAACGCTCTTCTCCTGTTGTTGGCATAACTCTTCTGTCTGGATTGGGCTACTTGTAACCGGTCTCGGATAATACGGATGTTCTGTGAAGATTCTGAGACAAGATCCGGTCCAAGCCACTGTTTCTCACCTACCTCGTCCCAACACAACGGGGAACGACAACTCCTACCATACAATGCTTCGAAAGGAGCCATCTGTATACTGGATTGGTAACTGTTGTTGTAGGAGAATTCAATTAATGCCAAATGCTCACTCCAATTACCACTGAAATCAATCATGCAAGCTCGCAGCATATCTTCCACTATCTGGTTGGTTCTTTCAGTCTGTCCATCTGTCTGCGGATGAAAAGCAGTACTGAAATTCAGACGAGTACCAAGAGACTCTTGCAGTCCCTTCCAGAAATGTGAAGTAAATCTGGGGTCTCGATCAGACACAATGCTGACTGGAATACCATGGAGTCTCACCACTTCCTTCAAATACAAAGCAGCCAATACATCTATCGTCCACTTGGACTTAATTGGTAAGAAATGAGCTAACTTTGTCAATCGGTCGACAATCACCCATATCGCATCAAATCCACCACGAGTCTTAGGTAGACCCATAATGAAATCCATGCCAATGCTCTCCCACTTCCATTGGGGTATGTCGAGTGGTTTCAGTTTCCCTGCCGGTCTGAAATGTTCGGCCTTAACTTGTTGACATACCAAGCATCTACTCACAAAATCTGCAACTTCTCTTTTCATTTTCGGCCACCAAAAGGATCTTTTCAAATCTCGGTACATCTTAGAGCCGCCAGGATGAATAGTATATCTGGATCTATGAGCTTCCTCCAGAATCTTATTCTTTATTGCGGCTTCGTCAGGTACACAAGTTCTGCCCTTGAATAATAATCTTCCATCATCGGCCAACATGAAGTCAGGTCTGCTGCTCAAGCTTCCCTTGATCTCTACCAACTCGGGATCATTATCTTGCAAGGACTTGATTTCCATCAACAATTCGGGCTTAAGTTGGATCTGAGCAATCATAACCCGATCATTGTCAATATTAAGATCCAGGTTGGACAATTGTTCCAATAACCTCCATTCTTGTAACATAAGACTTGACAATCTAGCTACCGGCTTCCGGCTTAATGCATCTGCCACAACATTACCCTTGCCAGGATGATACTCAATCGAGAAGTCAAAGTCTTTCAAATACTCCAACCATCTGCGCTGCCGCATATTGAGTTCCTTCTGAGAAAATAAATATTTCAGACTCTTATGATCTGAAAACACTGTGAAGGTTTCTCCATACAGGTAATGCCTCAAAATCTTCAAAGCAAACACGACTGCTGCCAGTTCTAAATCATGAACAGGATAATTCTCTTCGTGCTTCCTTAACTGCCTAGAAGAATAGGCAATTACCTTCCCATGCTGCATGAGTACACAGCCTAAACCAATACCTGATGCATCAGTATATACGACAAATTCTCCTTCACCAGAAGGTAAAGCCAATACAGGTGCAGTAGTCAAACACTCCTTCAAAGTCTGAAAGCTTCGCTGACAATCTTCGGACCAATCAAACTTGTTCTCCTTGCGGGTTAATCTCGTCATAGGTACCGCAATCTTAGAGAAATCCTGGATAAATCTTCGATAATAGCCTGCCAGGCCTAGAAAACTTCTAACTTCTGTCACACTGGTAGGCTGTTCCCAATTCTTCACTGCCTCAACCTTCGAAGGATCAACAGAAATACCGTCCTTCGTAATGATATGTCTGAGAAAGGACACCTCTTGCAGCCAGAATTCACACTTACTGAACTTGGCATAAAGTTGATGATCTCTCAATAACTGCAATGCCATCCTCAGATGTTCAGCATGCTCCACTTCACTCTTAGAATAGATCAAGATGTCATCAATAAAGACCATGACCCATTGATTAAGATAGGGCCGAAATGCATTGTTCATCAACTGCATGAAAGCTGCTGGAGCATTCGTTAGACCAAAAGGCATAACGACAAATTCAAAATGACCATACCTGCTACAGAAAGCTGATTTATAGATATCCTCTTCCTTAATCCGCAACTGGTGATATCCAGATCGAAGATCGATCTTAGAGAAATATTGAGCTCCCGCTATCTGGTCAAATAACTCATCAATCCTCGGCAATGGATATTTGTTCTTGACAGTCTGCTGGTTTATTTGCCGATAATCAATGCACAACATCATCGAACCATCTTTCTTCCTGACGAATAATACAGGGGCTCCCCACGGAGAAGTACTAGGACGAATGAAGCCCTTCTCGAGTAATTCCATCAACTGTTGCTTTAACTCTCTCAGTTCCGCATGAGACATACGATAAGGAGCCTTAGAAATAGGAGATGTGCCAGGAATAAGATCAATAGAAAAGATAACTTCCCGCTCAGGCGGAAGTCCTGGTAATTCCTTTGGAAAGACATCAGGAAAATCTCGGACAACAGGAATGTCCTTGATCGTAATCTGCTGCTCAGGGGTTGCACAGACAAAGGCTAGAAAAGCCTCACATCCACGTCTCATCAACTTATCAGCTCGAAGAGCCGAAATAAGTGACACAGAGTTGTGATGCTTAACACCCACAAAAGAAAGTCTCGAGTGCCTAGTAAAAGACACTGAGCTAGAACTGCAGTGAACACTAGCCTTAAATCGAGCCAACCAATCTGCTCCTAGGATTACATCATAATCCTTCATGTCCATGCAGACTAAATCTGCTGGTAAGTTCTGTTCACCAATCATAACCGTACTAGAGGGATAGAAATATTGGATTGCTGATCTAGTACCAATAGGGGTTGATATTTCTAACGGAGAATTCATCAAAACAGGTTCCACAGCTAAAGACTTAGCAAATCTCCGAGAAATAAAGGAATGTGTTGCACCAGTATCGAAAAGAACAAATGCTGGCTTGTCGAATATAATAAGTGTACCTTCGACGAGTCCACCATCCTCGGTTATTCCCGCTTCCTCAGCATGCAGAGCTTGGAGCTTGCCTTGTGGTTTCTTGAAGACTTGCGGTTTTGCCGGGATAGCTTGCTCAGACATACGAGGGCAATCAGAGATACTGTGCTCCTTGCTTCCACATCGTAGGCATGCACCTAGCTTGCGCCAGCAATCCTCCACCCTGTGGCCAGGATTATTACAAAACTTGCAAACGCCCATGTATGGAATAATAGGGCCAGGCTTCTTATCTTCATGCTTCGGCATCTTTCCCTTCCATGATCCTGCTCCGGTCCACGAACTCGACCCACTCGCGGGCCTCTTCTTGATATACCCGGGTTTGACACTCCCGGAACCCGTAGGTCGTTCCTTCTTCATGCCTGTGCCACGGATCCTCTCCGTCATCTCAAGAGTATCCTCCAGAACTTGTGCTTTCCTCACCATCTCAGAATAAGTGAAAATATCCAACGGTGCCAGTTGATTAATATAATGTAGCTTCAGACCATTGAGAAAACGCTTCGCCTTCATTTTCTCGGTGGAAATAAGATGTGTAGCATAACGAGAAAGCCGTGCAAATTGAGCCTCATACTCTGTCACGGACAACCCTCGCTATTTCAGGGCCGCGAACTCCGTCGCTTTCTTCTCTTGCACTCTATCAGAAAAATACTTGTTGTTAAAGAATTCCTCGAACTCTTCCCACGTAACCTGCCGGTCACCGAGAGTCACCTTGATAGAATCCCACAAGTACGTGCATCACGTTCCATTTGAAATGTGGACAAAAGGACACGCTCCTGGTTGGTGCATTGCATAACTTCAAAGATTCTCCCCATCTCATCTAGCCAGTGCTCGGCTTGGTCGGGGTCGGTCGAACCAGCGAATCTAGGCGGATTCATCCCACGGAAATTCCGGTATAAATCACCGGTGCCATGCTGTGCTGCTCCTGCCTGAGCTACCTATTGAAGGGCCTGAGTAAGGCCTTGAACAGTGCGCTGCAGGTTCCTCCATTCAGCGCGATCAGCTGCCATCTACACGAGAAATAGATTACTTAGGTTCACTAAAATAGATAATAACACGATTAAGAAACGAACTTAACCCAAGTTTCTACCCATTCTCACCAGGTCAGGTCCTAGACTTTTACAAGGTTAGGGATCTAATGCACCTAGACACAACCAAAAACTCGGTACCTGGCGGAGATATATGATCCGAAGACCACTCGCACAAGTATGCGACCTTCCCGATAGGCGTAGCCTAACGTTCGGACAACACCTTTTAATATACCGGGTTATTGGGATGCAATGCAGAACGTAGAAAACCTAGAACTTAGGAAAACCTAGGAATGTGAAACCTAGGGCTCTGATACCAACTAAACTGTCACGCCCCGATGCGGAATATCGGGACGTACAGTCGTGAACGAGCTGGCAAGAGAGAGATCTATCTAAAATAATACACAATGCTACAAGATGGAAATACTAAATGATCATTAACCAACCACAACTGATACAATAACCTCAAATCAACTTATTACAACTGGGATAACAACCACTAAACCTCAAAAACATAACCGGAACTAAATGCTCTCCAAAATACAACTAGAAGTAAGATAACACACTGCTAACACACTAGAACTGACACACTCATGACATCACTCCTGCCCTTCCCCGTCGGTAAGCGTGTCACCTGAAAAGCCTGGAAAGGGGGGAAACACAACTATGAGCTGACGCTCAGTAGGAAATAACAGGCAATTTACGTGATTAACAAGTTAATTACATTTTCATATGCAATACTAAGAAAGAAATAAATGACGATAACGATATAATGAAACAACGTAATAACAAGATCTTGCAAGATCAAGAAATATGTGACGTCAAGAATTAACAAGATAACAAGTACAATAATTTACAATAGGAGATATAACAAGAGACAGTAGTAAAGAATTGGCCACAAGCAAGTAATATCAATTCATTAGCGATCAAGAAACAAGTAACAAGTAACAAGTAACAAGTAACAAGAGATGTTTGTCATAGACGCAACAAGCAAGTAAGTATTTCGGTGTAATGCCCCACCATGTCATTAGCATCCCATGGGCTCAGTAATTTTTCGGGCGCTCTCCCCAGGACCAGACCGGGCCCTTATGATGCGATGGCATTTATTTTTATGGGCCCAAAGTCCCACACGTCCAGACATTCAGTCAATTTTAATGGCCAATTAATCAGAGGAATTTCTGTCAAGAGTATGAGTTTTTAAGGACTAACATGTCCTTGGATTCCAGACAAAAACTCGGTTGATACGGTCACCTCGGTGCCGCTTTACAAGAACTGGACCAAAACTCGATCCACAGGGTCAAGAAAGAACGGCTGACAGTATACCATTCAAGTGTGTAAGTAATCCATTCTACTGGAGTAATGGGGACTAAAACAGCAACTTAACAATCAATTTAATCCTAATTACCAAGTTAATATATCAAGGATTATCCATTATCATTTGCATTAAACCAATTTGCCAAAGGATGATTCAAGATGATAAGGTAAAGGAACAAGCTCGTACAGGAATGAAATAGCATATATTAACAGAGATTTAGTATCACCATTAACCACTAATTATGTGGGTTTCTATTTAACCATTGTATGAAGATGATAAATGGTATGTTTTTACACTACGTTTGCATGTAGGGACCAATGTTAATTGAAATCGAAGGGGTACATGAATAGGTTACTGGTTCTTCAAGAATATACTTTTCAATTGGTCTAAGTTAAATGGGTCGATCCCCTAATGATTCGGATCGATCCTCGGGTCGAAGAACAACAAAAACTGGGTTTCTGGTACATGGGTCGACCCTTGGGGTCGACCCCTGTAAAAATGGGGTCTGCCAGTGAGATGGGTCGACCCCTGGGGTCGACCCCCACAATTTTGCTGTATGGGTCGACCCCAAGGGTCGACCCCCACATTCCTGCCGTATGGGTCGACCCTATGGGTCGACCCCTTGTAGGGGCTGGATGGGTCGACCCCTGGGGTCGACCCTCGGGCCTGCCAGAGTGCCCAAAAAACGGGTTGACCCCAGGGGTCGACCCCCGCAAGAACAGAAACGGTTTAACCTCCGGAAAACGTATAAACTCAACAAATTGAGGTCCAATTGAGTTGGGATCTTAACCACATGATCTAGGGTCATTAATATACATAATAGGGTCATAAAACAAGCGATTTGAAACACTAATTTCAACAGAAATCAATTAAATCTTAACCTATTCTATGATGAACACACAAAAAACTAATTCTTGACATGCTTCTACTAAATCATGAAATTCTCTCAATATACATAACGAAAATTGGGGCTTCTTATGTCAAAAGAAAGCTAACTTGATGCTGAATCTAACCATATATGATAAGCTATATATGGGTCAAGTTATCTAACTCAAAATCAGCCCGCAATTAAGCTCTAACTCAAAGGTTCACAATATAAATCAGGTTCTAGACATGCTCTCACTAAAAATCAAAATTCTCCAAGCATGCTCAATGAAAATTGGGGCTTTCTACGTTAAATGAAAGCTAACAACATGCTGATTACATCATATAAGTTAATTAGAGTTTGGCCTGTTAAACCTACCTCAATCAAAGAGAGAACTTAAAACCCTAGAATGAAGAACGAACTGGATCACCCTTCACAAAACCCACGATAGCTCTCTAGATACCTGATAAAAATTGGGGCTTTCAGTCCCACTGGATAGATCTCATCGAGAGGAACAAAATCATATATTCATGATCAAATTTTGGTTGAGAATTCCTACCTCAATTGAAGAAACAAAGAAGGAAGAAGGAAGCCGACGACCTGCCGACACACCTCCACAAATCGAGCAAGATCTTCCTACATCTGAAACTTCAGCGAACCCCACAACCACCAAAAGAAACTAGACTCGAAGAGTTTTCTATCTATAGCTCACACATCTTCTGGAGAGTTCTGAGCTGGGAGAATTCGACGGAACAAGAGACGTGTTAAAAACGGCGCCGAAATGGTTGACTCAACCAAACTCGGCCGGCTGCGCCTCCTAGGGTTAGGTTTGTGTCGAATTGATTGAGGGCTATTAATCCTTAGCTCTTGGCTGTTCATTTGCCTCTGATTTGAGCTAATTTGGTTGAGTATTAAGCCCGAATTTCGCGTTTTAAACTTAGGTTAGGTAAGGGTTAAAAAGTGTGCACTTTTGGGCTTAATCTCCAATTAGATCTAACCACGGATTTATAATGGCTTAATACCAGAAGACAAAGTTGTTGTCTACATCGACCTTAACCTGTTTACTATTTTTATAGATTTTTATTAGGTAGTCGGATTTTCACTTATTCTATTTCTAACGAATTAAATATTAATAAATCTGAAATTCAATTATTAATTCAATAAGAATTCAATTCTTAATTAATAAAAGCTTAATAAATATATTGGGCTCAAATAAATAATTCGGGGTCTAACAGCCAGAATAGGTCAACGCTCGACACCACCGACGCTCGGCGGGACGCATAGATAAACCCGCAGAGGATGCTATAAGAATTGGGGGATATGCCCCCAGGGTTCCGCCCATAGTGGCGGTGGACGGCTGCGATAAAAGGGTGGACCGAGATATGAAGACCCGCCTGAAAGGAGGCCACCGAGATCATGATCCCGCCAGAAGGGTGACTCGTTATGTCCTCTCCCACAGCGGGGAATACGATGTCATACTCGGGGAGAATATGGAAGGTCTCCCGCAAGCCATGAAATACCCTATAGGCCACTAAGGGCTGGGAATCAAGCCGACTAGTGCCCGCACCTGAGGTGCTTGGCATACCGCCCCGGCCCTGAGGCATCTCCTCCGAAGAGGAAGACTCAACGCTAAGAACTCTCCTACGTGGAGGCATCACTACCGAAGAGAAGAAGAATCGAGGAAGAAAGATCCTCACCAAGCAAAGGGAGGAAGAGGCCTACGATGGAGTGTGGCGACCAGCGAGACGTGGGTATGGTTTACGAAAAGCCCCATGACACTTCTTATAAACCGCCCACTACAGTTCGACGGTTGCCCCCTGAGGGTCAGGCGAAGAGACGCATGCCGCTATGGCGGTACGACTACCGAGACCAGGCGATCGTTCTGAGCCCACATCCCTAGAACAAGACAAGACCCGATGCCATCATTGCCAGCGTGGCTTCTACCACCATCGGAGATGCCTTGCTCGCCAAGCAGGTCTCGAAGCCACCAACTCCCGCCGTACGAGGAAATCATCTTCGGATTACACCCTCCAGAAGAACCCTCTCTTGGGCTACTCTCAGTCCCCTGCGAGTGCTCGGCAATTAAGAGTAGGGGAAGTGAGGAGGGTAAATCTGGTTTGACCCAGAAACGGCCCAAGCGCAAGCGGCCCATTAAGGTTTGGACGTGCTAAGCCGAAGCAAGGAGTGAACATACACGCTCAACCTAATAAGAGAACGGTCGGCCTAAAAAAGCATCGGATTCCACGATGTCGATGAGGTCGACCCCAGCATAATTCTCATCGGAGAACACTCCGATGACCGAACGTTTCCCCCACGACGTCGGCCTTGACCCCGTAACGGGCGAGCACGCGCCATGAGTGCCGTAAGACTCGCCCAGGGACCGGCCAACGACAGAGGTACCGCCCTCCAACGGGAAACTCCCGCCAACATAGCGGGGAACGTTACTCTACTAAACGGACCCTTCCCTATCAAGGGATGAGTCCTCTCGCTCCAGGACAACCCATATAAAAGGGACATCAACAGAAGAGAAGAGCACGATAGATTCTTCTACTAAACCCCACACTACTACGCAAGAGGAGATACAGTGGATACTTCCACCACTAGCACTCCCTATTGAGAAGAGAGCGACCCGACCTGCAACTACAACATAGAGGCCATCTACTACGTCTAGAGAGCCACTTCCTCCTGTACGGCGTTACCACCCAGCGAGCACTCTTCGAGAGCCCACTAGGAGCGACTAGCATGCGTGCATAGGAGCTACACGCCTCCTGGATCGACTACTGCGGCTTCTACTTCTCTCTTACCCTGCTCTTCTCTATTGCTCATTAATCCCTTGCTGACATAAGCATCAGAGGGTTGTCCCCTGGGGTAACACTCGGGACTCCTTCTGACGCCCTTCTGGTTTCTTAGTGTGTGCAGGCATCCACGGGCGCGAGACGACTTCCCCAACAAATAAATGGAGAATGTGGTACGTGGCCTAGGAACCATTTTTCTGCCACTACAAAATATACACACGTGAGAATGAAATATACCCATGGCTGGATGTCCCTGGGTGAAGGGGATAGGTTTCAGGATTCTAGGTAGAAAAGGCTAATTTTTGGAAATTCTTTTCCTATCATTAGCCATTTAAGAAAATAAGAGATTACCAGAAAGCTTTTTACTTCTCAGATGAAAAAATTATCTCAATTTTTTTTCTTATCTCTAGCCCTAAAACCTTTTTGGTCCAAAAAAGGAGGACCAATTTAATTTCTAGTCCATTGACTAGATTTCTTATGACAGGGTCCAAAGATTGAGAAACTATTAATATTAGGTCCATTTTGTTAACCATGAGGGTTTAAATTTCTGAAAACCCCAAAATACGTCTCAAGATGGCCAACCAATGAGAGGCTATCCACGCGAGAGCTCCCCTAGAGAGGCTTACCTAACTCACATTTAATTCTCAAGAGATGTGAGTTCGGAGCTTACTAGCCTCGAGAACAAGGGATACGTATTAGTTGGGCATCGTTGGATTTGAACTTAGATCTCTCACACTCTGTGTAGACCCAAGTATCACTGTGCATAAAAAAAATCCAAGTAGGAGCACATCACAACCCATGGTGGCCAATGACCCCTCTCCCAGATCTAGCCCGCGCAATTGATCTCCCACTCCACCGGCCGCTGGTGCCGTCGCCCATCACCTGCCGCAATCACTTGAGTTCACGTGAAGGTTGATGTGACTTGATACTCGTCATTAAAAATCTCGTACACTCAATCTCAAAAATATTGAATTCGCACAAAGATTTAAAACATATAGTGCAGTGACAAGTACGTGTCAAATCTACGGAGAGGTTAATACTTTTAAATTGAAAACTATAATGTTTCTTTTAGAGCAAAAATTGTTGAGTGATTTTTGTGATTTTAGAATTTAAAAGAATATGAAATAAATCTATTTAAAGAAATTTGAAGGGTTAAGAGAGAGAGAGGATGAAGAAGAGGGAGATGATAGAGAAAATTAAACCACTAATTTTATTGCTTGAAATAAAAGAGCGTACAATATGAATGTGCTAAGAAATAAAAATTACAATCCTAAAAATAAAATCTAAATAGAACCAAAACTGGAAAGCTATAGAAGAGGATGTTGTAGCAACCCGGTTTCTTATAAGATTAATTTAAAATTTTGTAAAAAATAATTGAAATAGTTATAATTTAAATCAAAAATTATAATATTTTTAATATAAATATTAATGGGCTAATTATTGTAATTTAATTAGATAAAAAATTGTAATGGGTTTTAATATTTTAGTGGGCCAATAATTAAGGCTTAATGGGCTTAAAGGCTTAATTAATTCTTAAATTTAGAATTTCAAAACCCCTAGTTTCTAAATGGGCTAATTTGGTTTTTATCTAACTCTAATGGACTACTAACCTCAACCAAACCATAATCCACTAAGGGAGGTCGAAATCTAACCTAAACCCTAACCCTAACCCTAATTCATGCTAGATAGGGTGGGGGGGCCTAGATAAAGATAAAAATCAATTTTTTTTGAGTTTATTCTGATCTAGGGTTCCTTGACCTAATTAGGACTCCTAAATACATGAAATCCTATAAATAGGACTCATAGCCTCCCTAGTCGACCCTAGTTCATGTGAGAAAGCTTCTAGGCGTGGGAGGATCGATCTAGGAAGAGGAATCGAGAGTTCTTCAGGACGTTTATGGGCATTCTTCGTTCTTCTTCCTTAAACGATTCAAGGTAGGTGTTCTCTCTGGCTAAATTCC
Source organism: Amorphophallus konjac (assembly GCA_022559845.1). Lineage (NCBI taxonomy): Eukaryota > Viridiplantae > Streptophyta > Magnoliopsida > Alismatales > Araceae > Amorphophallus > Amorphophallus konjac. The sequence goes on along the minus strand of CM040117.1, from coordinate 183,894,853 downwards.
TAATTAATACATCAAACATGTTCATATGCATGTCTATCCTAGTTTTGTATCATTTTCTCTAAATTCTATCTACTATATTGCATGTATTTCAAGGATTTGGGACTCGATATCACTATTTTGGGGTTTTCCTGTCGTAAACGACTCTTTGTTCATAGTCGCGGTCCCTACAAACACCGCGTCTCTGAACACGGTGAGCCAACAGACCGCGTCTATGAGTTTCCTTTTATTTTTAAAATTTTCTTATTTTAATGAATGCAGCCTGCTTATGCACTACATTCTGATGATCGTGGCGTCTTTGTCGATCGGGTTCAGGCACGGGTTTTCAGAAACCCAAGTGTCTTTTCAGTATGTTATGCTCGAGCTATTGAGCCTATATGCATGTTTTTCATGTCTATAAGCCATCTGAACCAACTAATGTAACTAGGGGACATGTATAAACCTTAATTTCATAAGTGTCATGATCCATGTTCACCTTTCCTTTTGATGCCATGTTCTTATCTTACCTCTATTGTCCTTAGCATGATAAAAGAGTAGATTATTTCCTGTCAACCTAAAATTGGTTCATCATTGCATGGTTTAACGTTATAGCATACTAGTTTATATTGATGGGTGATTTCATGATTATATCATGTGATATATCATGCATCGTTGATTGAAGGATTTTTGTCACTCTGGTGATATTAACCTACTGTTATTGGATTGATTTTTTGTTTCATGTTAAATCCCAATTCTTGTCGAAGTTAGAATCCTCCGTCAGAAATTCCTTCCATCAGACTGGAACTTCCTTCATCGAGACCTCCTAAGTCTCCGCAAGCTTTGGATTCCCACAAGGATGCCAAGCGGGTTGTACCACAAAAAACCCTGTAAACCACTAGAATCCTTATCCTACTGGGTAGCATAGGGTTTGACCGGCCTTTGGAATGACAAAATGTGGTTCTGTCTAAGCTCTACTATGACTGTTCTAAACGAGGCCTGAACAGGGACCGTGTTCAGCCTCTGATGGCAGTTGCCACCTAGACCACGTTCTCCATTGACCTTTTCCTATTGACCTTGATCGCGGTAGTCTCATTAGACGCGTGAAGGTCACAGTCCTGCACCAGACCGCGTTCATCCCAGTCTTCTCAGATTTATCGCTTTTAAGGCCCATTGGTGATTAGTGACTTTAGTCAATATATATGTATATAGGAGGTCCATAGGCCCATTTATATCTACGTCTTTTCTTTAATGTGTATAACTTTGAGGCCTATTAGGTTGAGGTCTTTGTTGGATTTATTTATCATGAGAGATTTTATCTCTTTAGGAAATTTTATCCTTATTATTTTATCCGGGTTGCTACACCCTCCCCCACTTAAAAGAATTTGGTACATAAATTCAATTGTATATAAACATGGAGGGTGCAGAGTAGTTACTGTTTGGAAATAACTCGGAATCTTTTCTTCATTGATTCTTCAGTCTCGCACGTGGCTTCTTGTTTTACGTGGCTTCTTGTTCCGAGCACTTGCTTTATTGAACCTTGACCATGGGAATTGTCTTGTTCTTTAATGCACGAACCTCGCGATCAAGGATCCTCAAAAGCTTTTGTTCATACGTGAGATCCTTTTGTATCACCAGGTCACCATGATTTATTATAGGAGATGGATCTTGTACATATTCCTTCAACATAGAAATGTGGAACACATTGTGAACCTCGGACAGTTGAGGAGGCAAGGTGATGCGGTAAGCAACCTTGCCAACTCTTTCTAACACTTCGAAGGGACCGATATATCTTGGTGTAAGCTTGCCCTTAACACCAAATCTTCAGATACCGCGTCCTGGAGAAACCTTAAGAAAGACGTGATCTCGCACTTGGAATTCGAGATCTCTCCTTCTAGTATCGGCGTAAGTCTTCTTTCTAGATTTAGCCATTTGGAGTCTCTCTCTAATTAGCTGAACCTTTTCTGTGGTGTCTCTCACCATGTCTAGGCCTAGTAGTTGCTTTTCGCCAACTTCATCCCAACACAAAGGTGATCGACAACTTCTTCCGTATAGTGCCTCGAAATTAAAGGTGCCATTCGAATACTTTCCTGGTAGCTATTGTTATATGCAAACTCGACCAAATGCAAGTGATCATGCCAGCTTCCACCGAAATCGATGATACAAGCTCTGAGCATGTCTTCTATGACTTGATTTATTCTCTCGGTCTGACCATCCTTCTGAGGATGAAAGGCAGTACTAAAGTTGAGTCTTGTCCCAAACAAATGTTATAGACCCTTCCAAAAATGTGAAGTGAACCACGGGTCTCGGTCAGACACGATCGATACAGGAACTCCATGTAGTCTAACAACCTCTTTGATGTACAAGGCAGCAAGAACATCTGACCATCGACTCTTTATTGGCAGGAAGTGAGCTGGCTTGGTCAATCGATCTATGATGACCCATATTCCATCATGTCCACCTTTGGATTTAGACAGACCCATAATGAAGTCCATGCCGATATCCTCCCACTTCCACTTGGGAATATCTAGAGGATGTAGCTTACCGGCTAGCTTTTGGTGTTCTGTCTTGACTTGGCATGTGAGACAGCGAGATACAAAGTCTGCTACCTCCCTTTTCATGTTGAGCCACTGAAAGGTCTGTTTCAAGTCTTGGTACATCTTGGTAGATCCGAGATGAGTTGTGTACCTTGATCTGTGTGCTTCTTCTAAAATTTTCTTTTTCAATTCCGGACAATCCGACACACAAGTCCTTTCCCTGAATAATAGTCTTCCATCTGATGCTACCTTGAAGTCCGGTCGTTCTTCTAGCTTATCCTTGATTTCTACCAACACCGGGTCACTGTCTTGAAGTCCTTGAATTTTGGCGAGCAGATCCAGCTGTATCCTCATGTGGGATAGAGTAATACATCCCTTTTCCTGATCCGTACTTATATCCAGTTTAGAGAATTACTCCGGCAACTTCCACTCTTGGATCATACAGTTGGCCAATAAGGCTCTCGGCTTTCGACTGAGGGCATTAGCTACAGGGTTACCCTTTCCTGGATGATATTGTATTGTGAAGTTGAAGTCCTTGAGATACTCTAGCCAACGTATCTATCTCATGTTCAATTCCTTTTGAGAAAATGGATACTTGAGACTCTTGTGATCGGAGTACACGGTGAATTGTTCTCCATAGAGATAGTGTCTCCAGATCTTTAAAGCAAATACCACCGCGGCCAACTCTAAATCGTGCATCAGATAGTTCTCTTCATGCTTCTTTAACTGTCGGGATGAGTAGGGAATGACTCTCCCTTGTTGCATTAACACACATCCGAGGCCAATGCCAGACGCATCGGTATATACCTCGAATTTCTCCCCTTCAGTTGGTAATGCCAATACCGGGGCAGTAGTCAGACGATCTTTCAAGGCTTGAAAACTGTTCTCACAATCTTCATCCCACGTATAAGGAATCTCCTTACGGGTCAGCCTAGTAAGGGGAACGGCAATTTTGGAGAAGTTCTTGATGAATCGCCTGTAATAGCCAGCTAGACTCAAGAAACTACGAATCTCGGTAGCATTGGTCGGCCTTACCCAACTCTTCACGGCCTCGAATTTAGATTGGTCAACAGTAATCCCATCCTTCGAGATCACATGTCCTAGGAAGGACACTTCCTCGAGCCAAAAGTCGCACTTGCTGAATTTGGCATATAGTTAATTTTTCCTCAGTATTTGTAATGCTATCCTTAAGTGTTCTTCATGATCTCCTTCGGTCTTTGAATAAGTTAATATGTCATCAATGAAGACCACTACAAATTGGTCCAGATGAGGCCTGAATATGCTATTCATCAACTGCATAAAGGCTACAGGGGCATTCGTTAGTCTAAAAGGCATAACAACAAATTCATAGTGCCCATACCTGCTCCGAAATGCGGTCTTTTGAATGTCCTCATCCTTGATCCTCAGTTGGTGATATCCTGACCGGAGATCAATCTTTGGGAAATACTTAGATCTAGATATCTGGTCAAATAACTCATCGATTCTCGACAGTGGATACTTGTTCTTGATAGTAAGATGGTTCAACTACCGATAGTCGATGCAAAGTCTCATCGATCCATCCTTCTTCTTTACAAATAACACGGGCGCTCACCACAGGGAAGTGCTCGATCTGATAAATCTTTTCTTCAAAAGCTCCATCAATTGCTCTTTTAACTCCTTGAGCTCGGCGGGGGACATTCTGTAAGGTGCCTTAGAAACTGGACCAGCACCAGGGACAAGGTCGATGGTGAAGGCCACTTCTCTTTGTGGGGGTAATCCAGGCAAATCTTCCAGGAATACATCGAAAAACTCCCGAACTACTTGGATGTCTTCTATCCTGGATTCCTTAGTCTCCCTTATAGTGACAAAAGCAAGGAAAGATACGCACCCTTTCCTAATTAGCTTATGGGCTCGAAGAGCTGAAATAAGTGGTGACTTGTTCCGACCCTTAGGGCTAGTGTAGACGAGTTCCGGGAACTCCTTAAAAGTTACCTTGCCATTGCGGCAATCTACAACTGCCTTGTGTGTGGATAGCCAGTCGGCTCCGAGTATTATATCATAATCTTTCATGTCTAAGCATATTAAGTTGACAGGTAGATTCTTCCCTTTCACCATAACTTCACAATTTAGATAATGATGTGTAATATCGGATTCGTTTCTGAGAAGAATTGAAATAACTAGATTTATCCACTCCAGTTCCATAGATAATGGATCGGCAAACTTCTTGGAAACAAATGAATGTGATGCGCCGGTATCAAACAAGACGTGAGCAGACTTGGAACGAATCTTTAAGATACCTTCCACCAGTCCGCCTTCATCTTGTTCCGCCTCTTGAAGAGCTTGGAGACGTGCTTGCTTCTTCATCGGGCGCTTCTCGTCTCCAGCTTGTTCATTAAGCAAGGGGCAGTCGGGAATCTGATGATCACGGCTCCCGCAACGGAGACAAGCTCCCAGTCTCCTCCAGCATTCCTCGGCCTTATGGCCGACCTTGTCACAGTGCTCACACGCCTCCTTGGAAGGTGTGGTAGTAATGGAGAAGGGCTTGCTAATCTTCTTGAACTTTTTCTCTTGGGAGGAATCTCCTCCATTACTAGCTCTCTTCTTGTTGAAGGTTGTCTTGAAGGTGTCGGAGCTTGTGACATGCTCCTTCTTATCCCTTCCTCGAATCTTGTCAGATAATTCAGTGGCGTCCTCTAGCAACTATGCGCGTCGGACCATTTTTGAATAGACTTGGATGTCCATCGGTGCCCGCTGGGTAATGTATTAGGGCCGAAGCCCATTGAGGAATCTTCTAGCCTTCATCTTTTCAGTACACACCAAGTGGGGTGCATACCTGGACAGTCTTGAAAATTGGGCCTCATATTCAGCCACTGTCAGGGTTCGTTGTTTCAACGCGAAAAACTCCACGGCCTTCTTCTCCTGAATGCGGTTGGAAAAGTACTTGTTGTTGTAGTGTTCAACAAATTCTGCCCTTGTGACGTAGTCTCCTGGCAATGTCGCTTCTACGGATTCCCACCATCATCGAGCGTCCCGCTCCAGTTGGAATGTAGCAAGCAAAACCTTTTCTTCATCCGTGCATTGCATAACATGGAAAATTCTTTCTATTTCCTTCATCCAGTTCTCGGTGTCGTCAGGGTCAGACGAGCCTGTGAACTTAGGTGGATTCATGTTACGAAAGCTTCTGTGGAGATCACCTGCTCCACAGTTGACTCCGCCATGCGCCAACTGTTGTAGCGCTTGGGTTAGACCTTGCACTATGCGCTACATCTCGTGCCATTGTGCTCTTTCAACAGCCATGATCCTACAAGAGATTTTGATCTAATTAGTTTCATGTTTCTAATTATAAATTTTGGACGTCAACATGGGACTTAACCCATGGCTCTACCCATCTCACCGGGTATAAGGTGTAGACCTATCCTTGGACTTGGGTTTCCTAGGAATTGAATATCCTAGGCTCTGATACCACAAAAATTATCACGTCCCGAGCGCGAAAGGAACCCGATACGCGTGAAGAGTTATATCAATCATGTCAATCAGAGCATAAGTGTATTCGACACATAGACAGAGCGCGTAAAAGTAGAGATAAACCAAATCCTTTATTCATAATGACGATCAAGGTAATTCTATTACATAATCTCAATAAAAGAGTACTAAAGGACAACCTTGACTCAACAAAAGAAAATTACAATAATTGACACAAGAAAGTAGAAAAAGACACGATTGGATAGACGCTTTGATAATCGGGTGGCTCTATGCTCTTCACTCATATCCGTTCCCTTCTGAGTGATCTTCGTCATCGGAATTACCTGAAAGATATGGGAAATGCTAGGGTGAATGAACGCTCAGTAGGAGTTATATCTCAAGTACAAGCATGCTTTAAGTAATTACATGTTACATGAATGTAAGTATAGCTATGCATGTACACATGAAAACTACGAGAGAGAGAGAGAGTATCAATAGAGCTGAACTAACAAGAATTCCAGATAATCATGAAAAATGTAACAAGATAGTCAAATAGGTAAATATTTCAAGTCATGTCACGTGAATTGGCTATTCTAATATCAAGCAAGTAATTACACATTTCGGGCCACGCAAGTCATGTCATGTCAAGTCAAGTACGAGATTATGGAATGCTATTAATTCTAGAATGACAAGTACTTCGGTGCAATGCCACACCGTGATCAATATAGCTCCCATAGGCACAAGTACTTTCGGGTGCTCCTCCCAGGACCAGATCGGGCCCTATATGCGAAGGTATTGGGCCATGTATATTTTAGACATCCACCATAGTTATAGTCAATATAGAGTTCCAAAGGAATAACCATTGTAGTATGATAAGGTAGATTTCACGAATGAAGGAGTTCAAGGACTAAACTTTGACAAGTAGGACATATCATTAATCCTCACGAAAACCAAGACACGGCATGAAATTGGGTAAATGGCGCCCACTCAGTCGCCACCAATTACAGAAATAGCGTCCGCACGAGTGGTCGCATATTCCTATGAACAGTACAGGCTTGATGAAATAGTGCCCAGGCTCAGGTCGCTATATCAAGATATAACGGCACTGGACAGGTCGACAATTCCTTCTGGTGCCTAGGTCCGTGTCGCCAATTACTGACAGAGAATAGACTTCTCAAAGAGGCTAGAAATAGCGATCTATGAGGGCTAAACATCACGTTTCTTCAGAGTGACGTGACAAAGAAAGGTTTCAGGGTTTTTAGGGTACAACCTGCTCGGCGGCGTTGAGGGAATCCAAGACTTTGCGTAGACTTACGGAGGTCTCTATGATTAAATCACCAATCCGAAGGAAGGAATATCCCGCGGAGGGTTCAAACATCATCGAGAATTGAGTGTGTAATCGATGAAATCAAAACTGAGACTCCATCTACGGATGTGAGATGAGAGTGTCACTAGACCCGCGGTATGGGCCAAAAACGCGATAAAATTATGGAACAGGAAAACAACACCTGTACATAAGTCGCTATTTAATGAAATAGTGACCTTCTGAAAGGTCGTTCAATCTTAGTTTATATCAGAATTTCCAAGATAATAATAAAATTAACGACAGTGTATAAAGGCGTTAATTCTGGGATTTTTCAGAAATTAATTTCTATGATTTTCAAATAGCGACTGAGTACAGTGGCGTTCATTCATTGAATGATGCCCTGACTTCGATTGTCAATTAATGAATTTCAGTGTAATTTTTATTTTACAGTATTTTTTAAAAATAGTGCCACTGAATAGGCGCGTTCATTCTTTAAATAGCGACATAGGTGCTGTCGCCCATTCTTTGTCTGACGCTACGCATCGGGCAGGTACAATCATAGACACATGATATTTTCAGTTTATCAAAATAGGAAAGTGAAGACATGATCATGTATAGAAAAATATCAGGAATCTAAGAATATGTTCATGCATTAATTTTAACATCAGGCTACTTAGTTATTAAATTTTAACAAGTCATATTTATTTAAATACATTAAGGAATTAGCGACTGTTTGTGTGGGCGTTTATTGAATAGGCGCCCAAGCTGTGGTCGCTATTTACAAAAACACAGTAAAAACTAAAAATACTGAAACAGAAATCATGGTGTCCTGTTATATGACCTATATGCATGATTTTATGATGATTAACAGGGTTTGGGCTTCGTAACTTGAGAACACCTACCTTGTTTGGTGGATGAAGAATGATAAACGGAAAAGAAACAAGAATAATCAGCAACTGCAACGACTGCACTCTCTCCTGGTCATGAAGAAGAGGTAGCAGCATAGTAGAGGAAGAAGAGAATCTCTTCCCAGCAACTGCAGTCGAGCAACGGCAGCAGAGAATAATATTTCTACAACGATGATGCAAAGGATTAAAACAGCAGCAGGAAGAAGATGACTTCTTCGTCCCGTAACTGTGGCAACGGCTACAACAATTGCGGTGGAAGGGGCGCTGCGAACGTGATAGCTGTAGGAGAAAGAGGACGATGACAGGAGGAAGATGACGTCAACACATAGCAAACAAGCAACGGCAGTAGCCTTGGCTTGTTTGACGGAGGGGTTTATTTATAGGATTAGGGGTTTAGAGTCCTAATGATATTTAAATTTCTCTCGTAGCAATCCTAGTGAAATTTAAACTTCTTTTGCTAAGCTCCTCTATCCATATATACAACCGCTTTCCCAAAGCAAACTAAAAACCCTAAAAGTTCATGCATGCTTCGAACGGGATGAGGGTAATTAGCTTTTGGAATAATATATATATATATATATATATATATATATATATATATATCTTATCTTCTTTTGGATGTAAGGAGGTTTATGGGCTTCTAAGGCCCATTAGTGATTAGTGACTTTAGTCTCTCTCTCTCTCTCTCTCTATATATATATATAGGAGGTCCACAGGCCCATTTATATCTACGTCTTTTGTTTAATGTGTATAACTTTGAGGCCCATTAGGTTGAGGTCTTTGTTGGATTTATTTATCATAAGAGATTTTATCTCTTTAGGAAATTTTATCCTTATTATTTTATCCGGGTTGCTACACCCTCCCCCACTTAAAAGAATTTGGTCCCCAAATTCAATTGTATATAAACATGGAGGGTGCAGAGTACTTACTATTTAGAAATAACTCGCGGAATCTTTTCTTCATTGATTCTTCAGTCTCCCATGTGGCTTCTTGTTCCGAGCACTTGCTCCATTGAACATTGACCATGGGAATTGTCTTATTCCTTAATGCACGAACCTCACGATCAAGGATCCTCAAAGGCTTTTGTTCATACGTGAGATCCTTTTGTATCACCAGGTCGCCATGATTTATTATATGAGATGGATCATGTACATATTTCTTCAACATAGAAATGTGGAACATATTGTGAACCTCAGACAGTTGAGGAGGCAAGGCGATGCGGTAAGCAACCTCGCCAACTCTTTCTAACACTTCGAAGGGACCGATATATCTTGGTGTAAGCTTGCCCTTAGCACCAAATCTTCGGATGCCGCGTCCTGGAGAAACCTTAAGAAAGACATGATCTCCCACTTGGAATTCGAGATCTCTTCTTCTAGTATCGGCGTAGGTCTTCTGTCTAGATTGAGCCATTTGGAGTCTCTCTCTAATTAGCTGAACCTTTTCTGTGGTGTCTCTTACCATGTCTAGGCCTAGTAGTTGCTTTTCGCCAACTTCATCCCAACACAAAGGTGATCGACAACTTCTTCCGTATAATGCCTTGAAAGGTGCCATTCGAATACTTGCCTGGTAGCTATTATTGTATGCAAACTCGACCAAAGGCAAGTGATCATGCCAGCTTCCACCGAAATCGATGATACAAGCGCTGAGCATGTCTTCTATGACTTGATTTGCTCTCTCGGTCTGACCATCCGTTTGAGGATGAAAGGCAGTACTAAAGTTGAGTCTTGTCCCCAACGAATGTTGTAGACCCTTCCAAAAATGTGAAGTGAATCGTGGGTCTCGGTCAGACACAATCGATATAGGAACTCCATGTAGTCTAACGACCTATTTGATGTACAAGACAGCAAGAACAATTGACCATCGACTCTTTATTGGCAGGAAGTGAGCTAGCTTGGTCAATCGATCTATAATGACCCATATTCCATCATGTCCACCTTTGGATTTAGACAGACCCATAATGAAGTCCATGCCGATATCCTCCCACTTCCACTTGAGAATATCTAGAGGATGTAGCATACCAGCTAGCTTTTGGTGTTCTGTCTTGACTTGTTGGCATGTGAGACAGCGAGATACAAAGTCTGCTACCTCTCTTTTCATGTTGGGCCACTGAAAGGTCCATTTCAAGTATTGGTACATCTTGATATATCCGAGATGAATTGTGTACCTTGATCTGTGAGCTTCTTCTAAAATTTTTTTCGTCAATTTCGGACAATCCGGTACACAAGTCCTTTCCCTGAATAATAGTCTTCCATCTGATGCTAGCTTGAAGTCCTGTCGTTCTTCTAGCTTATCCTTGATTTCTACCAACACCGGGTCACTATCTTGAAGTCCTTGAATTTCGACGAGTAGATCCGGTTGTATCCTCGTGTGGCATAGAGTAATACATCCCTCTTCCTGATCCGTACTTATATCCGGTTTAGAGATTTGCTCCAGCAACTTCCACTCTTGGATCATATAGTTGGCCAATAAGGCTCTCGACTTTCGACTGAGGGCATCAGCTATAGGGTTACCCTTTCTAGGATGATATTGTATTATGAAGTCAAAGTCCTTGAGATACTCTAGCCAACGTCTCTGTCTCATGTTCAATTCCTTTTGAGAAAATAGATACTTGAGACTCTTGTGATCGGAGTACATGGTGAATTGTTCCCCATAGAGATAGTGTCTCTAGATCTTTAAAGCAATTACCACCACATCCAACTCTAAATCGTGCATCGGGTAGTTCTCTTCATGCTTCTTTAACTGTCTGGATGAGTAGGCAATGACTCTACCTTGTTACATTAACACACATCCGAGGTCAATGCCAGACGCATCGGTATATACCTCGAATTTCTCCCCTTCAGTTGGTAATGCCAATACCGGGGCAGTAGTCAGAATATCTTTCAAGGCTTAAAAACTCTTCTCACAATCTTCATCCCACGTGTAAGGAATCTCTTTATGGGTCAGCCTAGTAAGGGGAACGGCGATTTTGGAGAAGTCCTTGATGAATCGCCTGTAATAGCCAGCTAGACTCAAGAAACTACGGATCTTGGTAGCATTGGTCGACCTTTCCCAACTCTTCATGGCCTCGAATTTTGATTGGTTAACAGCAATCCCATCCTTTGAGATCACATGTCCTAGGAAGGACACTTCCTCGAGCCAAAAGTCGCACTTGCTGAATTTGGCAAATAGTTGATTTTTCCTCAGTATTTGTAATGCTATCCTTAAGTATTCTTCATGATCTCCTTCGGTCTTTGAATAAGTTAATATGTCATCAATGAAGACCACTACAAATTGGTCCAGATGAGGCTTGAATATGCTATTCATCAACTACATAAAGGCTGCAGGGGCATTCGTTAGTCTAAAAGGCATAACAACAAATTCGTAGTGCCTATACCTCCTCCGAAATGCGGTCTTATGAATGTCCTCATCCTTGATCCTCAGTTGGTGATATCCTACCAGAGATCAATCTTTGAGAAATACTTGGATCCAGATATCTGGTCAAATAACTCATCGATTCTCGATAGTGGATACTTGTTCTTGATAGTAAGATGGTTCAACTGCCGATAGTCAATGTAGAGTCTCATCAATCCATCCTTCTTCTTTACAAATAACACGGGCGCTCCCCACGGGGAAGTGCTCGGTCTGATGAATCCTTTCTTCAAAAGCTCTATCAATTGCTCTTTTAACACCTTGAGCTCGGCGGGGGACATCCTGTAAGGTGCTTTAGAAACTGGACCAGCACCAGGGACAAGGTCGATGGTGAAGGCCACTTCTCTTTGTGGGGGTAATCCGAGTAAATCTTCCGGGAATACATCGGGAAACTCCCGAACTACTTGGATGTCTTCTATCTTGGATTCCTTAGTCTCTCTTATAGTGACAAAAGCAAGGAAAGATACACACCCTTTCTTCATTAGCTTATGGGCTCGAAGAGCTGAAATAAGTGGTGACTTGTTCCGACCCTTAGGGCTAGTGTAGATGAGTTCCGGGAACTCCTTAAAAGTTACCCTGCCATTCTGGCAATCTACAACTGCCTTGTGTGTAGATAGCCAGTTGGGTCCTTGTATTACATCATAATCTTTCATGTCTAAGCATATTAAGTTGACAGGTAGATTCTTCCCTTTCACCATAACTTCACAATTTAGATAATGATGTGTAATATCGGATTCGTTTTCGAGAGGAGTTGAAATAACTAGATTTATCCACTTCGGTTCCATAGGTAATGGATCGACAAACTTCTTGGAAACAAATGAATGTGATGCGTCGGTATCAAACAAAACGCGAGTAGACTTGGAAGAAATCTTTAAGATACCTTCCACCAGTCCGCCTTCATCTTGTCCGGCCTCTTGAAGAGCTTGGAGACGTGGTTGCTTCTTCACCGGGTGCTTCTCATCTCCAGCTTGTTCATTAAGGAAGGGGCAGTCGGGAATCCGATGATCACGGCTCCCGCAACGGAGATAAGCTCCCAGTCTCCTCTAACATTCCTAGGCCTTATGGCCAGCCTTGTCGCAGTGCTTACACACCTCCTTGGAAGGTGTGGTAGTAATGGAGAAGGGCTTGCTAATCTTCTTGAACTTTTTCTCTTGGGAGGAATCTCCTCCATTACTAGCTCTCTTCTTGTTGAAGGTTGGCTTGAAGGTGCCAGAGCTTGTGACATGCTCCTTCTTATCCCTTCCTCAAATCTTGTCGGATAATTCTGGGGCCTCCTCTGGCAACTGTGCACATCAGACCATTTTTGAATAGACTTGGATGTCGATCGGTGCCAGTTACGTAATGTATTGGGGCCAAAGCCCATTGAGGAACCTTCTAGCCTTCATCTTTTTAGTACACACCAAGTGGGGTGCATACTGGATAGTCTTGAACACTGGGCCTCATATTCGGCCACTATTAGGGTTCATTGTTTCAACGCGGTGAACTCCGTAGCCTTCTTCTCCTGAATGCGGTCGGAAAAGTACTTGTTGTTGTAGTGTTCAACAAATTCTGCCCATGTGACATAGTCTCCTGGCAATGTCACTTCTACGGATTCCCACCAACATCGAGTGTCCCGCTCCAATTGGAATGTAGCCAGCAAAACCTTTTTTTCATCCGTGCATTGCATAACACGAAAAATTCTTTCTATTTCCTTCATCCAGTTCTCAACGTCGTCAGGGTCAGACGAGCCTGTGAACTTAGGTGGATTCATGTTACGAAAGCTTCTGTAGAGATCACCTGCTCCACGGTTGACTCCGCCCGTCGCCACCTATTGTAGCGCCTGGGTTAGACCTTGCACTGTGCGCTACATCTCCCGCCATTGTGCTCTTTCAGCGGCCATGATCCTACAAGATATTTTGATCTAATTAGTTTTGTGTTTCTAATTATTAATTTTGGGCGTCAACATAGGACTTAACCCATGGCTCCACCCATCTCACCGGGTATAAGGTGTAAACCTATCCTTGGACTTGGGTTTCCTAGGAATTGAATATCCTAGGCTCTGATACCATAAAAACTGTCATGCCCCGAGCGTGGAAGGAACCCGGTACGCATGATGAGTTATATCAATCATGTCAATCAGCGCATAAGTGTATTCGACACATAGATAGAGCGCGCAAAAGTAGAGATAAACCAAATCCTTTATTCAAAATGACCATCAAGGTAATACTATTACATAATCTCAATAAAAGAGTACTAAAGGACAACCTTGACTCAACAAAAGAAAATTACAATAATTGACTCAAGAAAGTAGAAAAAGACATGATTGGATAGATGCTTTAATAATCGGGTGCCTCTATGCTCTTCACTCATGTCCGTTCCCTTCCGAGTGATCTTCGTCATCGGAATTACCTGAAAGATATGGGAAACACTAGGGTGAGCAAACGTTCAGTAGGAATTATATCTCAAGTACAAGCATGCTTTAAGTAATTACATGTTATATGAATGCAAGTATAGCTATGCATGTACGCATGAAAACTACGAGAGAGAGAGAGTATCAATAGAGCTGAACTAACAAGAATTCAAGATAATCATGTGAAATGTAACAAGATAGTCAAACATGTAAATATTTCAAGTCATGTCACGTGAATTGGCTATGCTAATATCAAGCAAGTAATTACCCATTTCGGGCCACGCAAGTCATGTCATGTCAAGTCAAGTACGAGATCATGGAATGCCATTAATTCTATAACGACAAGTACTTCAGTGCAATGCCACACCGTGATCAATATAGCTCCCATGGGCACAAGTACTTTCGGGTGTTCCTCCCAGGACCAGATCGAGCCCTATATGCGCAGGCATTGGGTCATGTCATTACAAGAAAATTGGCCTTTACCTACGTTTAAAAAACGTAAGTATTGGTCCAAAAAACGTAGGTAAAGCCTTTAGCCACATTTGCTTGCCACGCTTTCAAAGCTTGGCGCTTGCTCGAGTGACTATAGGTTATACCTACGTTTCTATGAAACGTAGGTATAGTTCGACCTATCCCTGCGCTTGCAAAGCGTAGGAATAGTCCAACAAAAAGCGTAGGTAGATATTGACCTATACCTACGATTTGAAAGCGTAGGAATAGTCCAGCAAAAGCATATGTTAAAATATATATACACACGCATATAAGAGGCTGTACCTACATTTCTAAAAACGTAAGTATTACTTTTAGTCACGTAGTAAAAATAACGTATGAATAAGGATTAACATCACTTTTTAAAAAACATAGGAAAATGGTTTAACCTCGTTTATTAAAAAACGTAGGAATATGTTTTCTTTTTTTAAAAAAATCATATTAGTATCTGTGCTCTCATCACCTATAATAGTGCATCCATTCATATCTTCACATTCGAATCCATTCATATCTTTTTTTAAAAAAAATCCTATTAATATATGTTCTCTCATCACCTATAATAGTGCATCCATTCATATCTTCACATTCATGCTATTGTATTACTCACAACTACGTTGATCCACACAATTCTCATTCACACCTATTTACAAATCTCATTCACTGAAGATAATTGAGGAACATACACTTACATGAATAAATCTGAAAGGCATTCGTTCAAAAAATAATAAACCCATAGTACATCTAAAGCAACTTTATAAGTCTCCATAAATGAAGAAAAAAGTAATCTACATCAATCTCAAATGTATATAAGTGAAGAAGAATTATACATGATTAACATCATAAATTAAAGACAAAAATTAAGGTCTTGACTGCAATTGCTCAAGAACATAGTATAAAATGGGATCCTAAAGCTTTTGAGGAATATCTACTTACATGAAGCAAGACAATGCAATGAAAGAAAAGAAAGACTTACAAAGAAGAGAATTGACAGAGGTTTGACATATAAGAGTTGGCAGCCTTTGATTTTTGTGGCCTTTGATTTTTGACTCGACTTGGGCCGCCACTCCATGTTGAGTTGAGAAGTTGGAATAGAAAATAAAATTTTAACCATATTCCTTATACCTCACAAAATGCAATAACTCTAATAAAGAAGAACATAACCACATCCACCAACTTAAAATAGTGTATCCTTGTACACCCACTATAAAGAAGCATAAAACTGGTAACTGAAACTCATCCAACAAATAACTAAATTTGATTTGCTAGCATAAGGATATTTGGCCAGTCAGTCCACGCTTCAGTCCACATGTTGGGCTTGTACGGCTTGTTGGGAGAGAACTAGTCACATTAGAAGCCATTGCAGGTGTTTATCTATCAACAAAAAAATTCATTCAAACTCATCAAACAATCCATTGCAATACATGGTTTTTAGTTTTCCTACACGTCCTCGAAGTTCTTTAGTAGCCTGCAAATGAGTCTATTAAATCTTGAAACATATGGTAAGCACACTTGTTCCAAATTGAGGTTGAGAGATGTTAAAATACCTCAGCCTTTGAGGAAATAAAAGATTGCATATCCTCCTCCATCTCCTTCAACTGGTTCTCCTGTTGCATCATAGAAGTTGAGACTGTACTATGTAAAAGCTCCAACTGCTCGTTTAATTGACACTGAAATTTTTGGATGAGGGATCTGTTTCCATCTTCTATGTTATCTTTACGCTCTGCAGAGAGGCAAATATTTAGCAATAATCATACACATGCATGTCCTTCCTGCAAGATAGCACCATTGCGTAGGAAACATATAACACACAGGAACTGACCAATTTTTGCAAATAAGCTGGACACATCTAATTCTGAACATTCTAGCTCAGTTCGAAGCTCAAGCGCACACTCAACAAGTGCTTTCTCTGGAGAGAATGAGAATAAACACTTACAAAAAGAAGCATATCTTAGCTGAACCTATACACTTACAAAAAGAAGCATATCTTAGCTGAACCTATACACTTACAAAAAGAAGCATATCTTAGCTGAACCTATACAACCAATGACGACCAAGAATGCTAGACTGAGTTGGTAGGTGTCACTCAGGTAAGGGGTCCACATAGCTTAACGTATATATTTGGAATTCCATAAAATTTTCAGCAATAGAATCATAATCACAAGATATATACATTCATTGGATTGGACAAACTGTAGACCAACAATATCCATACGTCAGTTAGTATAAAAGAAAAAAGTACAATTGCCAGAAATTATTGACATATGGATGCTTTGGAGACAACAGTGCACACTTCACATCCTCTCCATTGGGTAATGAGAGGTGGACCAAAAAATTTGGGTGCTGGGTGCTACTTGAACAGATGGCATTATTTCACCTATCTTATTAGACATGTTAAAATCATTTATAGCACTTGCAAGTTCATCATAAGAGAACTCCACTGACTTGTACATTGTAATTCTCGTTAATGTGGAACTAGCCCCAGCAGGAGTTTGTACAGAAGTTCCATATGAGGAAGTTATAGCACCTGGATGATAGAAAATATTTTTAAAAAATATATACATTGACAAATAAGAGTTGCAAATAAAAAAATAAGCTCCTATATGAGCATACAAGGCGAAGGAAAAAGGATTCATGGGTTTCTATCACAGTCTAAATAATCTTAAGATGGTAGTGAGGCACTTTGTGAAACTCTCTTATTATTCCTATTCTATGTCTGGCCCCAACCCTTGTGATCAACGGTTGTGAATTGTGAGTTGAAACATTGAATTTTGGCATCAAATTCATAGCTCACACTGTATCCTGTCTTACATTCTTCCTTTGCACATAAAAAAAATGCTTGTCATTCTTGAAAACTTAGTTTGGATTGATATTGCACTATAGACACTTTATTTAGTTTACTGAAGTCTAAGATTATGGCTGAGTAGAAGATTGCAAAGGAATCGGTCACAAGGTGTTAATGTCTCGAAGTTGTCATAAATTTCATGTAATCATCCCATCAAAATGGTGATAATTCACTTTTGTAACATTTCAAGGCAAGATATGAACTAAGAGTTTAAGATATCACATGCCTGGAAAATCCTAGACACTAACACTATAATCACAATTGACACCATAAATCTAAAAAGGCCATAACAACATGCTGGGTGAAATTCTGTTTATATCAGTACTTTTTGCATATTTACTAGGCCTTCAAATATCCATAAAGGAATTATAGCATAAACTATCAATATTCATTATCATACAAAATATTACCTTCTTTATGTGTGAGGGAGTTATCTCTGGCAGCAAATCAAAGTAATGTCTCCTCTTTGTTTTCTTTATTCTATAAATTCAAAGAGATAAATAGATGATCAAGACCACAGACACTATTACAACTACAGAAATTCTAGTAACTAAATTAACGAATTTTGGGCCTGACTATTATTCAAACAATATGGTCATTTTAGTAGTAGGCAGGAAGCTTCTACAAAAAGTATTATATCGGACATATAATTTGATTTCACAGTTACCTATTTTTTGTACCATGCAATTGAATGCATTCTTTGGGTTCATCCATTGTGTTTACTGTTACCATTAAATAGATGATATAGCACCAAGTCTAGAGTTAAATTTAACTTTCATTCTATTTGAAATTTATAGGAAGATGGGAGTGTATCTCCATCAGGGTATAATGTTTAGAAATTAACAAGGTAGAGCCACACTTACAGCTTAGTTATGCTCCTCAAAGTAGAATAGATAGTGGAGAAGTCATCTTTATGTCGAATCATAGAAGTCCAATAATCCTGAAGCCTATTATCTACATTTTTAGAAGGTAATTTATAAAGATGTTTGGGCATGAAGCTGTACACCTCACCTTGATTGATAGGATATTGGTATATGAGCAAAATAACTAGATAATACCAATATGTCCATGTTGATGGTATTGCATAAATATGGAACATCAGCAACTTCTATATTTAATGGGACCCAACATTATCAATCACCAAATTTTATACATGATGGATTTAACACTGTTGACAAACATGAAGCTAAAGATTTCAGAGCATTATCATACTGGACAATTGCAGATACTGTTAGTGTGTATATTATGTTGAATCCATGACGGATGGAAGCTATACTTAAAAATGACACAGTGCCATCTTCAAACAATTGTTCTATGCATTCCCTTCTCTTGACAAAGTCAATGCTAGCTATGGAGGCCAATACAGTACCTAAAAGAGAGGCAAAAATTTTCAAGCCCTCAACTAAATTAAGACTAAACATATGAACCAATATTATGTATAGAGACTAGAGAAAGGAATGTAATCACCAACCTCCACTGAAATATGTCTTTCTTAGTAATTTGGCAGCATCTAAGTGACACAATGAAATGAATACAAGTCAGATAAGTAATAGACCAGTCCAGATCAGATAAGTAAAAGACCAGTCCGGATGTCCAATTTTGTATGAATTAGAAAATTAAAAACTAGCAGCCTCTAAGAAAAGTCCATCTAAACTTAATACATTATTCAAATATATTGGCTAGTATATGTCTCTTAATGTTAACCAACTGAGCAGAAAAATAGTGCAATCTTAAAAAAAATGAGATTAGTATGTTTTCCTGGAAATTGATCAAGATATGTAGTTTCCTGAGAGTTGTAACCTATGAATGCATAGAAATGGCATCCTTGACAAAGGGGTACACACTGAATTGATTTTTAAACCACTAGAAACGAAGAGCTGGGGAACACCCTTCAAGAACAAGTTGTTGAGAGAGACATGAGGGGACTTGGGAAAATTCAACTACTAAAAAACTCCAAAGTTTAAGTCACAAAAATAATGAAACTCTTGGATCTTGCATTTCTCAAAGACCAGACCCTTGCACCAAATAGGATTATTTGGCTTTGATGCCCAGAGGAAAAATGAAACAATTTCAATTGCTTATAGAGCAATAATTTTCCATAACTATCATTTCTCTGGAACCCCAGAGGAACCCTACAGATTCAAGGGAATGCTACCAAGAACTCTAGATATTCAGTGGGTGGTCTTTAAAAAGTGTAAATTAGTAGACTTGCAGGCCTGCTTTCAGATGAAGATGATTTTTCAATTCTACAAATGCAATTATGTCCTTGATACATGAAAATGGTGTTCCACCCAATGATCTAGTTTCCCTTTTCTCATTCCACATAGGCTGGACATAATCATGAAAATGGGAGTAGCAATAAATTTTTGTTCCAGGTTTCTAAAAAACCTTACTTTTGGTTAGTACAAGGAAAATCAATACTTTTCAAAGCACATGAATATAGTTGCAGAATAATGTGGAAAAGCAAACTTGAATCTTTTATTGAAGAAAAGAGTTTCCAAAAGAACTGTGCAAGGGATAATAGCCAGCTTTGTCATCTGAATGTAAATGGGATAAGAAATGTTAGTAACCTAATATGTGCACACAGTTCCACACTGCATACTAAACAACAACTTCCACAGTTAGGGAAATGGGGAGGACAACTGTCAGTGTCTATTTCTCAACCTGAGAACCCAAATTTTTTTTTTGAAATCGGACAGTCATTCCCAACACGAAGCAAAAGATATCCCTCAAAAGTTAGTAACAGTATAGAGGAACCCATGCGGTCAATTAAATAAGAAGCAATTTCATCATGGTAACATTTTGAGATAATTTGTGTTTACAATATGTAGTACATAAAGATCGATTACATATTAAATCAATATTGTGCAGAAGTTGTAAAGAAGAAACAACTATAGGTCCAAATAAATCTCAAAACAGGTACTTGTTGTAATTTACAATAGAAACTATGACAAAACATACCTGATAGAATCCCACTGAGTTGAAGCCAAGGCGCAAGTTAAGAGTCCAATTGATATTCCATTAAGAATACCAAATCCCATCACTGCTCTTGCATCAAAGGTTTTGTGCTCAAACAACTTCATCCATAATGCAATAAGGAGAGAACAGAATGTGACAAGAAGAAGCCAACTAGTCAAAGTTGTGAATGCAAGAATAAAGCAAGAGGTGAACACAACATAGTTGTACCATGAACATGCCATATCTGTCAATAGCAAATGTGATTTGGAAGAGTTCTTCGTTTGTATGTCATTTCTGAATATTTGGGGACACAACAACTTCTGGACCAGTAACAAGATGATGGGTATTCATGCTTAAAATATGGATGAAGCAGAAAAAATGCTTTCTTAGTTATTTGTTTGTGCAGCCACTTGCATTTTGCAGGTTAGATAACTCCTTGTGAGGCATTGTCTTGTTGACATTTAATACTGTGAGATCATGAATTGCTACTTCTATCACTGTGTCCCTCAAAACTACTCACATAAGACCAATTAATTATGAAACTTTCATGAATAGCATATACAACATTTGTTCAGGTTAGAATTTTATTTGTTTTAGGTTTTTATTTAGATGAGTCTAATAAGGAGTGTGTAACAAGTGAAAACTACATTATTGCTACATTGCCTTAAATTGATTATACTATTGCCATGAGCTGTGCCACATTGATTTTCTTGGTTTAAGCCAGTATATTTTAAAATTCAGACCATTGATCAAACTGGAGAGGCCTTTGGTCCCATCCATTTCAGACTTCAGGCTGGCCATTTAAAACCAGTATTTGTACTAGAAAACTTTATTTAATTAAATAACATGTTATTTTTCTTGGGAAGGTGGTGTTAAATCACATTTCATTAAACATGTAAAGGGTTACATTTCCAAAGGAGCAATAACACAGAAAGCAGCACCAACAAAGGCAAAACACAAGTTCTACCAAGAGGGTAGAACAGCCAACAAGACCCACCCCACAAGAAGAGGAATGCAGTTATATTATATCTTTGTACTAGTTTTTAACATAAGAATTATTGTGGCATCGTAGTGTTCATTCATGCCTGAATGGTGGGCCTTGGGTTTAGATCTAAAAAGTTTAATTTGACATTTTGTGTGTATATATATAGTATTTGACTTTGAACCAGCAATTTTCATACAAACGGGACTCAAGCAGTCAAATTTTTGACTAGTTCACTCAGTTTTAAAGGGTGTTGTTCTGATGAACGGGAGTGGAATGGCTGAAAGTTATGGTCTTTCTCAATCTAACTGGCCAGTCTAGTCTGGTTTCAAAATACTGGACTAAACACCACATGGTCAGATTATCAACATTGAGATGGACTTGGTATATTGGAAATTATTCAGTGACCCAGCTTATCAGATACACAGTAGGGTTCAAACTACATGGGATCAGCCCAACCCTGGCCTGGGCCATCAGTACTAACCAAATTTATAAGTGAAAAATTAAGTATAGATGAACAAGTGCATGAATATCACTCATTAGACAGGTAGAAGCAAATGATGTTGGCTAGCCACCTTGTTTCCTATGTGTCCTTGGTTCATCACACAAGATATCCTTGGCTTGGCTACTACCGCATCCAGAAATACCAAAAGAGATATGTATGGACAAAAAGAGGTCTTTGGCAAAAAAGATTCGGCGACTTTTATTCAAATATATGTATGTACACATGGAATTGAAAAAAACAAAAATCAAGACAGAACTATGTTACGAGCATTTGGCATGTTCCAAGTTCACAATGATTGCAAGTCTAGTGACACATAAGGTGCAAGTCTTGCAGAGACTACAAGTTGAATCACAAGTAGCTCTGGACTCGTGCTTGTCAATGGTCCAGAAGTTGAGTCGAATTACCAAGGCCCCATATTACAAACCATGCCGCAATAGAAAACCAGCAATTTCAGGGAAAGAAAGGAACATAAGTGTTTGGAGAAAAGTGACCAGTGCAATATATATATATATATATGCATACTTGTGATTATAACAAATAAAAAAAATAAAAAGGCAAAATTTTACCTCTGTCTGATCTCGGACGAAAAGAACACATCTGAAGGAAAAAAATAATGAGACATCTCTCAGATAACATAAAAAAATATAGAAACAGATCTCAAGCTGGAGTAGCCTGAAACATGGACGTGGTGCCTGAAACTAATAACTACAACATCATAAAGAAACTTTCAAGAATCCAGAATCTATGAACAAGAACTAATTAGAAACAGTCTAAATCATAAGATACATTTTCAGGAGACTGTTGACCTGTGTCTCCAGTAACAAGGGCATTTGCATCCGCTGAAGAGGCGACAACACCATCTGCACGGGGGCTCAACCAGATGGAGGGAGCAATACTTGGAGACGAGGAGAGAGCAGCGACATTGAGCATAGTTCCTTTAGCGGCTTGACGAGACCCTGCATCAGCAACAACAACGAGCGAAGAAGCCACATCGCCATCAGACCCAAGAGCCCCTCTCGGGCAAGAATCACCAACCGCAGCAGGGGTACTAGAGTCGACTCCCAGCATCGACCTCATAAGGAGCAACGAAGGCTTTAGGAGAGGGGCACGGGCCAACCCCAATAGGAGCAGCCAAAGCAACATCACCCTGCACACCACCAGAAGATGAGCATGGGTCGACCCCTAGGGGGGAGCGGAGGGCCCATGAACCTGTACAATCAGAGAGGGTGTGGGATCCGGACAAGAAACACCAACGGTAGCTGAGACTGCCAACGCACCAGCGCAGGTGGCAGCACCGGCCGGCGGGAGCTGTTGCGACGAGGCGACATGCGAGTGGCCAAGGGAACCAGAATCCTTCCCACCAGGATGAGCGGGATGCCAAACGCGCTTGGCCCCAGCCAGATCCTGGACGACTATAGCAGCACCACCAGCAGGGCCACCAGGAGGGCCCCTTACAACCACCAGCAGCCGGGGACGAAGGAGGCAGCCCAGAATCGGAGCCCAGACCGGCACCACCAGCACCAACAGCGGCCGGAGGCAGAAGACTAGCAGAGGAAGCAGGGCTAACGGAACAGGCACCACCAGCGGCGGGGACGGCGGGCGCGGCGGCAAACGCTAGTGCACCGGCCTGCGGAAGGGAAAGAGGGCGAAGAGGGGAAGGAGGAGGCGAGAGCCCCCCCTGCGTCAGCCATGGCCGGTGACCTACCGCACGCGATCGGGAACGGGACTGTGCGAGCGTGGGAATGGGATGGTCCTTTGGTCGAATGGGGAAGGATCTTCCTTATGCACAGAAGGCGGTGTAGAGCAGCGGCTGCGGGGTTGCAGCAGACAGAGCAGGGCGAAGGGCGATGGCGACCTCGCCTTGATGCGGCACGAGGGATAGGGGTGGCGGAGGGAGGCACGGGCGAGGTGGTGGGGCGACGTTGAGCAGCGGTGGGGGGGTGGGGATCTGGCCATGGCCGGCGGCTAGGCTTGAAGAAGGCTGGCCTTTGGAGATGGGGACGAGTTGCTCCGGCGGGGTGAGGGAGGGGGAGCGATGGGAGGGGAAGAGAAGGAGGGAGAGAATCCTAAATTTTGATGGAAATCGGGTGCCAAAATGTGGGAAAATGAAAAACATCGGGGGCCAAATTTCAAGCCTTTGGGGAATCTCCAATTCTCACGATTTATTTTATTTTGATAAGTTACATTTTCCTACATTTTATTAAAAATATAAGAATATCTAAGGTCTATTCTCACATTTATTTACAAACCGTAGGAATAGATAATCTTTTATGATGTTTCTTACACAACCGTCGTGATAAGGTGTCCATATAACTATGTTATAATGAAACATAGGAAATTTACCTATGTATTTTTTAAAAAGTCAGAATCATGTTGTATATACCTACGTTTTATGCAAACGTAGGTAAAATTCATGGCTATAGGTCATATTTCTTGTAGTGTGTATATTTTAGACATCCACTATAGTTATAGTCAATATAGGGTTTCAAAGGAATAACCATTGTAGGATGATAAGGTAGATTTCACGAATGAAGGAGTTCAAGGACTGAACTTTGACAAGTAGGACATATCATTAAATCCTCACAAAACCAAGACACGGCATGAAATTGGGTAAATGGCGTCCACTCAATCGCCACCAATTACAGAAATAGCGCCCACACGAGTGGTTGCCTATTCCTGTGAACAGTACATGCTTGATGAAATAGCGCCCAGGCTCAGGTCGCTATATCACAAAATAACGGCACTGGACAGGTCGCCAATTCCTTCTGGCGTCCAGGTCCGTGTCGCCAATTACTGACAGAGAACAGACTTCTCAAAGAGGCTAGAAATAGCCCTCTATGAGGGCTAAACATCATGTTTCTTCAGAGTGACGTGACAAAGAAAGGTTTCAGGATTTTTAGGGTACAACCTGCTTGGCGGCCTTGAGGGAATCTAAGGCTTCGCGTAGACTTACGGAGGTCTCTATGATGAAATCACCAGTCCGAAGGAAGAAATATCCCGCGGAGGGTTCAAACATCACCGAGAATTGAGTGTGTAATCGATGAAATCAAACTGAGACTCCATCTACGGATGTAAGATGAGAGTGTCACTAGACCCGCGGTATGGGCCAAAAACACGATAAAACTATGGAACAGGAAAATAGCGCCTGTACAGAAGTCACTATTTAATGAAATAGCGACCTTCTGAAAGGTCGTTCAATCTTAGTTTATATCAGAATTTCCAAGATAATAATATAATTAATGACATTGTATAAAGGCGTTAATTCTGGGATTTTCCATAAATTAATTTCTATGATTTTCAAATAACGACTGAGTACAATGGCGTTCATTCATTGAATGACGCCCTGACTTCGGTCGCCAATTAATGAATTTCAGTATACTTTTTATTTTACAGTATTTTTTAAAAATAGCGCCATTGAATAGGGGCGTTCATTCTTTAAATAGCGACATGGGTGCTGTCACCCATTCTTTGTGTGACGCTACGCATCAGGTAGGTACAATCATAGACACATGGTATTTTCAGTTTATCAAAATAGGAAGGTGAAGACATGATCAGGTACAAGAAAATATCAGGAATCTAAGAATATGTTCATGCATTAATTTTAACATCAGGCTACTTATTTATTAAATTTTAACAAGTCATATTTATTTAAATACATTAAGGAATTAGCGACTATTTGTGTGGGCATTTATTGAATAGGCGCCCAAGCTGTGGTCGCTATTTACAAAAACATAGTAAAAATTAGAAATACTGAAACAGAAATCATGGTGTCTTGTTATATGACATATATGCATGATTTTACGATGATTAACAGGGTTTGGGCTTCGTAACTTGAGAACACCTACCTTGTTTGGTGGATGAAGAACGATAAATAGAAAAGAAACATGAATAATCAGCAACTGCAACGACTGCACTCTCTCCTGGTCATGAAGAAGAGGCAGCAGCACAGTAGAGGAAGAAGGGAATATCTTCCCAGAAACTACAGTCAAGCAATGGCAACAACGATAGCAGAGAATAATATTTCTGCAACGATGATGCAGAGGATTAAAACAGCAGCAGGAAGAAGATGACTTCTTCGTCCAACAACTGTGGCAACGGCTACAGCAATTGCGGTGGCAGGGACGCTGTGAACGCGATAGCTATAGGAGGAAGAGGATGAAGAGGACGACGACAGGAGGAAGACGACGTTGACACACAGTAGACAAGCAGTGGCAGTAGCCTTGGCTTGTTCGACGGAGGGGTTTATTTATAGGATTTAGGGGTTTAGAGTCCTAATGATATTTAAATTTCTCTCGTAGCAATCCTAGTGAAATTTAAACTTCTTATGCTAAGCTCCTCTATCCTTATGTGCAGCAGCTTTCCCAAAGAAACTAAAAACCCTAAAAGTTCATGCATGCTTCGAACGGGATGAGGGTAATTAGCTTTTGGAATAATATATATATATATATATATCTTATCTTTCTTTTGGATGTAAGGAGGTTTATGGGCTTTTAAGGCCCATGATGTTGAGTATATCCAGGTGATTTTGATGATAACAAAACCCAGGTTAGTTGTTTTTCTCACAGGCTATGTATCATCAATCAAGTTCGAATTTAATACGCATTTAAAGCCTACTTCACCATGTACTATGCTTAATTGTTTAAACCCTTCCAAATGCATAAATCCTTGTTTTGGTTTCTAAACCGCTCAAGCTTAGCCTAAACCCACTCACCTTGATTGGAACAAGGTAGCCATAAACTGATTCGTTCATGTATTATATTGCATTGGCTAACCTATTTATTTTTTTACAGGAATCCCAGCCAGCGGTCGACCGCCAGCCAGGAGCGGTCGACCGATTTTCCCAACAATGAACGGGCATTTCCTATAAAATTTCGGTCGACCGCCAACTCCTACCGGTCGACCGCCAGCTTCGAAAAGCCCCTATTTTTGACTTTTTGTTCTCAACGTGGGAAGTCTATCTTCTAGGAGTTGTTTAATTCCAAAGCCATCAATCTTCCCATGATTTGTGGATCTAGTTCCTGGCTTGTCTCTTGACCATTCAAGAGTTATAAAAATATCTCCTTGAGGCTTGTAACCCTAATCAATCCAAGGAGGCTAAGGGAGGCTGTCAAGGGGAGATTCAAGTGTTGGTATTATATCCGTGAACAGTGCTCCGAGAAGAAAGATCTTCATCCATCTTCAAGCCACATCTGGAGCAGATCAACCCCAAGCCAAGTGGAGATCAAGCTACATCCAAAACCTTCTTCATCAACTAAGGGGGAGCTTGAATCTAAAGTTTCTCTTTGTGTCGTCCATTCAATTTTTGTTTCAGATTCAAGTGTGTGTTCTTGTAACTTCTAAATATCCGTATGTGTGTGGATCTATGCAGATCCGTGTGTGTGTGTGTGTGTGTGTGTGTGTGTGTGTGTGTGTGTGTGTGTGTGTGTGTGTGTGTGTGTGTGTGTGTGTGTGTGTGTTGAGTTCTTCACTCTTCTTTGTGATTCGGTGTTTGTGCACCTTCGTGGGAGTTCTGAACTCACACGAGTGTGTGTGTGTGCTTTGATCTTGTAACCTTCTACAAGATAGTGTGTGAATCCTCATAGTCGGTGAGAGATGGACGCAGGTTACAGTTGTTGCATCCGAACCACCTAAAAATCGTGGTCTTCTGTGTAGTTTGCTCCTTATCTTCTACCTCAATTATGCTCTAGCTCTTTTGCATATTGTATCATCATCTAGTTTCCTTGTTTAAGATCTAGCTTTTTTAACCTTTTTACGGGACATCTCTGGTATATCAAAAGGTAGTTACTGATCGACAAGGTTAGTCCTGTCGGGAGGAAAATACCTTGCGTGAGAGAATCTTCGGATTCCTAGACTCCTCCTGGTACCAAAGAATTTCTGTAGGGGCTGACTTAGCTAGATTCTTTTTGTAATCCATCAGATCTCTACTTGTTTGTTGCTTGCTCTTAATTTATGTTTTAAATCGAGTAAAAGTTTTTACAATCTGTAATCACCCAATTCGCCCCCCCCTCTTGGGTGTCATTGATCGCGGGACTTCAATTAGTATCAGAGCTAAGGCTCTAATTCTTTCAGATCTAACGATCTAGAGTAAGATCCAGATCAATGGCAAACAAGGGTATGATGCCTGAGGGTCACTCCATTCATCGTCCTCCATACTTCGATGGTTCAAATTACTCTTATTGGAAAAATAGAATGCATGTTTTCTTGAGAGCCCAGGAGTACGAGATCTGGAGAGTTGTGGATAAGGGTCCTTACAAACTCTCTCACGATGAAGAGAAATGGACACCCCAGGAAATTAAAAAATGCACTGTCAATTTTAATGCTATGAATATTATGCATTGTGCTATACATCCTAATGAATTTTCTCGTGTATCTATGTGCAGCTCAGTGAAGGAAATGTGGGACAAGTTGTGGCTCATATATGAAGGAACTTCCGAGGTCAAGGAAACCAAGGCGAACCTTCTAGTCAGAGATTATGAGCTGTTCAAAATAAAGCCCGAAGAAACAATTTCTGAAATGTTCGCAATGCTAACTGAGATCAAGAATGGTCTCAAAAGCCTTGGAAAGGAGTACACAAACTCCGACCTAGTGAGGAAAGTTCTGGGGTCACTTCCATCCGTGTGGCACACAAAAGCCACAGTGATTGAAGATTCCAAAAATCTGTCTACACTTTCCTTGGATGAACTCATAGGGTCGCTCATGACCTATGAAATAAATATGAAGAGAACAACCGAGGAGGATACAAAGAAAAAAACAATTGGATTGAGAGCTCACCCATCTGATGACGACTCTCAAGAAGAAGAATCAAGTGAAGGAAGCAACGAAGAAGAAGACTTGGCCATGATAACTCATCAAGTGAAAAAGTTTTTGATGAAGAAGAGAAACTTCCAAGGCAACTTCAGAAAGGGGCAAAGGAAGCCCACTCAAACCAAGGGCGAGCCAAGCAAACCAAATAGCATCATATGCTACGAATGCAAGAAGCCCAGGCACATGAGGGGAGAGTGCCCATATCTGAAGAAGAAATTCAAGAAAGATAATTTCAGAAAGCCCAAAGCCATGGTCGCCACATAGAGCGATGAAGAGGACAAACCATCTGATGAGGAGATACAAGAGCTCGTGGAAAGCATGTGCCTCATGGCACATGAGGATGACTCAACTAAGGTAAATTCTGATCCTGACTTTATCTCAAATGAACAATGGGAGTCAGAATATGAGAAGTTGTATTTGAAATATAAGAAAATCAAATCTGAAAACAAAAATCTCAAGAAAAAGATTGATGAGTTAACACATGAGGATATTTTTGTTAAGTTTGAGAAATTGGAACAAGAATGGTTTGAGTTGACGGAAGAAAACGAAAGCATGTTGCAAATAATTTCCGCCAGTGAGAAAAATCAGGAGGAATTGATGTGTAAATTTTCAGAAATTGGAAAAGCAGTTGAGAAGTTGAAAAATGAAGAAGAAGTTCTGAAATCCACAAATTCAGAACTTGAAAAGAAAAATATGAGTCTGGGTAAAGAAGTGGCTGAACTTCAGTCCACCTTATCTAGGTTTGTCAAGGGCAAACAAAACTTAGACAACTTGTTGGGGGTGAAAGTCAACTTCCAGAAGGAAGGATTGGGGTACATTCCCCAAAACAAAAAATCGTTTGAGCGTAAGATCACTATATCCTATGTTCATGAAAAAGAAAACAATCATGCTTCATGTTCCAACTCTAAGCCAAAACATGTCCAACCCAAACCACGATAATTTCAAAGAAAGTTTGCACCTGTTAATTGTTATCACTCTGGTAGATTTGGTCATGTTATTGCAGATTATTGGTTCAAACAAAACTCACCAAGAAATCATGCCTTTTGGACTAAGAAAAGATATGCACAAAATTGGACTAACTCCTACGGACCCAAACTAGTTTGGGTACCAAAAATAATTACATGAGAAATTTATTTCTTGCAGATATGTCTTGAAGCCAGGGGGAGCAAGTGGTACTTGGACAACGGCTGCTCAAGGCATATGACAGGGGACAGGAAGGCGTTCTCTATGCTGCAAGATAAGGATGGAGGCTCAGTTACTTTTGGTGGAAAAGATAAAGGTAAAATAATTGGAATTGACAACATAGGTAAGAATTCTGAAACCTTAATTGAAAATATTCTTTTGGTGAAAGGTTTGAATCATAACTTGTTGAGCATAAGTCATTGTGTGACAAGGGTTTTAAAATTATTTTTGATGAAACCCACTGCCTTGTCATAAATAAAACTTCAAATGAAATTAGTGTCATCGGCAAGAGAAGCAACAATGTATATACTATGGATCTTGATGATGCTTCCAGTGATGATGTGTGCTTGGTAGCAAACAATCTTGATAACGCATGGCTATGGCACCGAAGACTAGGTCATGCTAGTTTTAAGGTAATCTCCAAGTTGTCTAAACATGACTTAGTAAATGGTTTGCCAAAATTAAAATTTGAAAGTGATAAAATCTTTGAGGCTTGCACAAAAGGCAAGCAAACTCGCATATCTTTCAAAAATAAGAACATTGTTTCTACCGCCCAGCCTTTGGAATTACTACACCTTGATTTGTTTGTCCCAACTAGGACATCTAGCCTAGGAGGGAAATCCTATGGTTTTGTGATTGTTGATGACTATTCCAGATTCACTTGGGTGTTATTTCTATCCAATAAAAATGATGCATTGATGGAGTTTCAAGTGTTTTGCAGGAAAATCCAAAAAGATAGAGGCTACCTTATCACTACCATCCAAAGTGATCATGGTGGCGAATTTGAAAATCATGAATTTAGTAATTTTTTTGAAGAGCAGGGGTATACGCACAACTTCTAACAAAATGGTGTGATAGAGAGAAAAAATAGAACATTGATAGACATGGCACGGACCATGCTAAGTGAAAATTCCCTACCAAAATATTTTTGGGCTGAGGCGGTAAGTACAACGTGTTACATCATCAACAGGGCAATGGTAAGCCCCATCTTAAAGAAAACTCCCTATGAGCTCTACAAGGGTAAGAAACTGAATATCTCCCATCTTAAACCCTTTGGATGTTCATGTTTCATCTTGAATAATGGTAAGTCCAACCTAGGTAAGTTTGATGAGAAAAGTGACAAAGGAATCTTCCTAGGTTATGCACTTAACTCTAGAGCCTATCGTTTGTTCAATAAAAGGACTTTGGTTGTTGAAGAAAGTCCTCATGTCATTTTTGATGAATCTGAACTAAAACTGACAAGTCAATCTTTTCCAATTGTGGATGCAGGAGAAGCCCCCCAAAATGCAACAAATGTTGGAATATCTAAAGTCAAGGATGAACCAAAGGAAGGAATACCTAGCAAGAGTGAAGAAGATGAAGATCCTTCAATTGAAACACTGTAAGAGTAGCAAGTCCAGCACCCTGACTTGCCAAGCACCTCCACATTCTTAAAGGATCAACCAGCTGAAAACATAATTGGTAATCCTCAAGATGGGGTAAGAATCAGAGCATCTCTAAGGCAAGTAAAAGAAGAGGATTTGATAGCCTTAATCTTACAAGAAGAGCCTAAGGACATTCATGAAGCTCTTCAAAATGAATCATGGATCCAGGCTATGCATGAAGAGTTGCACCAGTTCGAAAGAAACTAGGTGTGGACTCTAGTGCCACGGCCTAAGAATCAATCAATTATCAGAACCCCATGGGTTTTTAAAAATAAGTTAAATGATACGGGATTGGTTGTTAGGAACAAGGCCCGGCTTGTGGCCAAAGGGTATAGCCAGGAGATGGGTATTGATTTTGTTGAGTCTTTTGCACCGGTTGCTCGTTTAGAAGCAGTCCGGATTTTACTATCTTATGCTTGCTCTTCTAACTTCAAATTGTTCCAAATGGATGTTAAATCTACTTTTCTAAATGGGTATATCAAAGAGGATATTTTTGTAGAACAACCTCCAGGTTTTGAAGACCCCAAACATCCACAACATGTGTACAAGCTCCAGAAGGCCTTGTACGGACTGAAGCAAGCACCAAGGGCATGGTATGAACGGCTCACCTCATTTCTGATTGAAAATGGTTTCAAGAGAGGTAAGGTTGATCAAACACTTTTCACAAAGAAATCAGGTAAAGATATTTTAGTAGTTCAAGTGTATGTCGATGACATAATTTTTGGAGCTACTAATAATGCGCTATCTGATGAATTTGCAGAAATTATGCAAGGAGAATTTGAGATGAGCTTAATGGATGAATTAACATTCTTTCTTGGATTGCAGGTGAAGCAAACATCTGAGGAGATTTTCATAAGTCAAGCCAAGTACACAATGGAGCTGTTGAAGAAATATGGGATGGCTGAAGCAAAACCTTTGTCAACTCCAATGGCCACAACCTCGAAGTTAGACAAAGATGAAAATGGTAAAACAGTAGATCCTACACTGTTTCGAGGTATGATCGGATCACTACTGTATCTTACAGCATGTCACCCTGACATTCAATTCAGTGTATGTCTTTGTGCCCGTTTTCAGTCATACCCTAAAGAATCTTACTTATCGGCTGTTAAACGCATCTTTAGATATCTACTTGGCACAATAGATTTTGGCTTGTGGTTTCCCATCGGTAGTTCCTTTGATTTGATTGCATACACTAATGCGGATTATGCGGGATGCATTGTAGTTCGTAATAGTACTAGTGGGTACTGTTAGTTTCTTGGTGGGTGCCTAGTCTCATGGGCCTCCAAGAAACAACATTCAGTAGCTCTCTCATCGGCCGAGGCTGAATATGTAGCCGCCAGAAGTTGTGGAGCCCAAGTACTTTGGATCAAAAATCAACTGCTTGATTTAGATATTGAGATGAAATGTGTGCCAATCCTGTGTGATAATACCAGTGCAATTAGTTTGTCTAAAAATCTTGTTCAACATTCTAGAACCAAGCATATTGATATTCGTCATCATTTTCTGAGAGATCATGTAGGAAAGGGGGTCTTTGAATTGAACTTCATTGACACACACAATCAGCTAGTTGATATTTTCACCAAACCCCTCAACCAGGATCAATTTAACAAGATAAGAGGAGAACTTGGGATGTGCAAGGGTGAGAGCATACATGCAAAGGTTTGCACTTAGGTTAAGAACTGCATTTGTAGAAACTCATATGCATCAAGGGTAGGAAAACATGCATATTGTCTTTACTTTTAACACCTTGTGTGTTCACATACACTCTTGCATGCTTGAATGTAATTATATGTATATCCCTCCTTGAAAAACTCTTCTAAGGCCAGATTTTCCTTGGATAAATAATTGTGGAGTCAGTGATGTCGGACCTAAGGTAGCTTCTGAGGGGGAGTTAGAAACTTCCCTCAAACCTGCATCTCTACTTCCTTCCCTACACTTCATGACGTTGGCTCAAATCAGAAGGTCGGTTGTTAGTCCCCCCCATTTAAAAAGAAAAGAAAAGAAAAAGAAACAAAAAATAATAATTTTTTTTGGGGGTTTTGGGCTAGCGGTTGACCGCCAGCCCCGCACCGGTCGACCGGTGGCGATGAACCGGCACGACCAGGTCCCACCCGAGCCAACTTATAAGGGGTCCTAAAACCCCTCATTCTCATTCCATCTCTTCCATTCACCCTCCACCACTTTGCCCTAACCCTGGAACCCATTTTCTCCACCTCCCAAACCTCTCAAACCCATCATTCCTTCCCCCGCACAAGATCCGGCGTATTCGTCACGATTTTGAGATGAACTCCATTTGGCCGTCCGTGTGTTCGTCGAGTTCCCACCTTGGTTCCACTTTGTGGAGAAGGTCTTTTGCAAGCCCCTGGAGTGTCCGTTGTATATCTTCATTCCCCGGGACGAGGGTTCTCTCTTCAAGGGTTTTTCACCGGGTTTCTAGTTCGGGATGCCACCTAGACGAAGCTCTCGGCGTTCTGCCCAAGGGGAAGGGAGTGGCCAGAGACGCGAGGCACCAGCCCCTTCACCACAGTGGGCACCTGCACCGCGTCGAGCACCTAGGTTGCTTATTCATCCCATCATCGACCCTCGACTGGTCGATTTCCACGAGGTGAATGAGCTCTTGCCTGATCTCTATGCAGTCTTTGAGATTCAGCTGGGTTGGACTGATTTTGTCTCTCGATATAACCGTCATTACCCCAATCTAGTACAGAAGTTCTATGGGAACTTGGTTGCAAGAAATGAGCAGTTATTTACTGTTGTTCAAGGGGTTGAGATTCACATTACTTCTGATCTTTTTGAGAGATGTTTAAGAGTGGCGGCTAGAGGAGCTGACTTGGTTTTTGGTCATGGGGAGGTTGAGGACACATTTCTTGCTATGATTGGCTGTTATTATGTGCATGGTGTCAGCAATTTGATTGAGTTGAATACGAATCATTTTCCACCACTGCAGCGTGTTTTGCATCATATGTTCACTTGCCTCATTTATCCAAAGAGTGGCAGTAGAGATGAAGTGACAGAAGTTCATAAATTCCTATTTTACAATGTGATGAATGGTATCCAAATCAACATGGGTCGCCTCATGACGACTCTCATTGGAGCTTGCCGAACAAATCTGCGGTGATCTTTGTCGTATGCCTCACAGTTGACTGGGGTATTCATTCATGCTGGGATTAATTTAGCAGAAGAACAGTTTATCTATGTTCGCCAGGATGATATTTACAATAGGCATAAGATCCTTACAGATATGGGATATTACTATGGTCCTGATGGTGAGCTACGTCAGGATGTGCCTACTTATGGGCACGATTTTGATAGTGAGGAGGAGTAGGAACACGAACAGCAGCAGGATCAAGGGGATGTTCCCCCTCCAGTTCAAGCCGAGGAGTTGCCTCCTCCACCATCACCGCCGCATATGGATCCGGAGATGCCTCCTCCACCTCAGTTTCATCATGGAGAGTCCTCCACTCAGGGAGCCACACAGGCTTCTTGGGTAGACTACGAGGTTTTTGACATGCGGTTCACTGGGCTAGAGACTCGTGTGGATACTTTTGGGGAGGGATTCTCTACCCTCGGGGATCGCGTTGACACCATGGGCAATGTGATTGACACCATGTCAGGTCGCATAGACTCCTTCTCCACTGCTCTGGATTCCCTCTCCACTCAAATGGCCACCCTATCCACTCATATGACTAGCCTTACCAATAGTGTTGCTGATTCCAGCCAGTGCTTCCACATCATGAACATGACCCTTCTTTGCATGGCTCGTCGTGATGCG
Organism: Amorphophallus konjac; assembly: GCA_022559845.1. NCBI lineage: Eukaryota > Viridiplantae > Streptophyta > Magnoliopsida > Alismatales > Araceae > Amorphophallus > Amorphophallus konjac. The sequence continues at coordinate 183,859,933 of CM040117.1, read as the reverse complement.
GCTCGTGACCTCGCCATTGGCCATATTCGGGATACTCTTCACGCTCAAGTTCATGCTCTTGAAGACATTCACCATCGCCTTGGTTACCGGCCCCCTCCTCCAGAGGATCAGCCACCTGCAGATGCACCTTGAGGATTTTTCCTTTTTCTCCCTCTAGCTTGCTGTCCTTTGGTTTTGTGTCACTTGGGTCCCCCTTCATCTATCCTATCCCCTTTTGATGATGCCAAAGGGGGAGAAGTAGTAGTGAAAGTCTATATATTTATGTATGTCAGTGTGTGGTTGTGTGTTTTCATGTTTGATCATGTGAGGATCTTGAATCCGTTATGTTTTTATGCATTTGTTTCATCTCTTGAGTCTAGAGTCGTGCATTCACTCTTGCACTAATGTACCTTGTAATGAAATGATGAATTGAAAGCAACTGGTGTTTGATCTCAAATGGTTGGCTCTTGTATCCTATTTCTCTTCTAATTGGCAAATAAAATGTTTGAATGGTTTGTGTTCGCTGGCGTGACGGCATGTGAGTGAAATGCTTTGATTTCGAACTTTGATCTCAATTTTCAAACATTGCTCAAAGGCACGTTCATGTACTTCAAAACCCCTTCAGTCTTGTCATCATCAAAAAGGGGGAGATTGTTGAGTATATCCAGGTGATTTTGATGATAACAAAACCCAGGTTAGTTATTTTTCTCACGGGCTATGTATCATCAATCAAGTTCGAATTTAATACGCATTTAAAGCCTACTTCACCATGTACTATGCTTAATTGTTTAAACCCTTCCAAATAGATAAATCCTTGTTTTGGTTTCTAAACCACCCAGGCTTAGCCTAAACTCACTCACCTTGATTGGAACAAGGTAGCCATAAACTGATTCGTTCATGTATTATATTGCATTGGCTAACCTATTTATTTTTTGCAAGAATCCTAGCCAGCGGTCGACCGTCAGCCAGGAGCGGTCGACCGATTTTCCCAGCAATGAACGGGCATTTCCTGTAAAATTCTGGTCGATCGCCAACTCCTACCGGTCGACCGCCAGCTTCGAAAAGCCCCTATTTTTGACTTTTTATTCTCAACATGGGAAGTCTATCTTCTAGGAGTTGTTTAATCCCAAAGCCACCAATCTTCCCATGATTTGTGGATATGGTTCCTGGCTTATCTCTTGACCACTCAAGAGTTATAAAAACATCTCCTTGAGCCTTGTAACCATAATCAATCCAAGTTGGCTAAGGGAGGCTATCAAGGGGAGATTCAAGTGCTGGTATTGTAGCCGTGAATAGTGCTCCTAGAAGAAAGATCTTCATCCATCTTCAAGCCACATTTGGAGCAGATCAACCCCAAGCCAAGTGGAGATCAAGCTGCATCTAAAACCTTCTTCATCAACTAAGGGGGAGCTTGAATCTAAAGTTTCTCTGTGTCTTCCATTCAATTTTTGTTTCAGATTCAAGTGTGTGTTCTTGTAACTTCTAAATATCCGCGTGTGTGTGGATCTACGCAGATCCGTGTGTGTGTGTGTGTTGAGTTCTTCACTCTTCTTTGTGATTCGGTGTTTGTGCACCTTCGTGGGAGTTCTGAACTCACACGAGTGTGTGTGTGTGCTTTGATCTTGTAACCTTCTACAAGATAGTGTGTGAATCCTCACAGTCGGTGAGGGGTGGACGTAGGTTACAGTTGTTGCACCCGAACCACCTAAAAATTGTGGTCTTCTGTGTGGTTTGCTCCTTATCTTCTACCTCAATTTTGCTCTAGCTTTTTTACATATTGTATCATCATCTAGTTTCCTTGTTTAAGATCTAGCTTTTTAAACCTTTTTACGGGAGATCTCTGGTATATCAAAAGGTAGTTACTGATCGACAAGGTTAGTCCTGTCGGGAGGAAAATACCTTGCGTGAGAGAATCTTCGGATTCCTGGACTACGCCTTGTACCAAAGAACTACTGTAGGGGCTGACTTAGCCAGATTATTTTTGTAATCCATCAGATCTCTACTTGTTTGTTGCTTGCTCTTAATTTATGTTTTAAATCGAGTAAAAAATTTTAAAATCTGTAATCACCCAATTCACCCCCCCCCTCTTGGGTGTCATTGATCGCGGGACTTCATATTAGTGATTAGTGACTTTAGTCAATATATATATATATATATATATATATATATATATATATATATATATATATATATATATATATATATATATATATATATATATATATATATATATATATATATATATATATATATATATATATGTATGTATGTATATAGGAGGTCCACAGGCCCATTTATATCTACGTCTTTTGTTTAATGTGTATAACTGTGAGGTCTATTATGTTGAGGTCTTTGTTGGCTTTATTTATCGTAAGAGATTTTATCTCTTTAAGAAATTTTGTCCTTATTATTTTATCCGGGTTGCTACACCTATAAATAGGACCCCATAGCCTCCCTAGTCAACCCTAGTTCATGTGAGAAAGTTTCTAGGCATGGGAGGATCGATGTAGGAGGAGGAATCAAGAGTTCTTTGGGGCGTTCGTAGGCGTTCTTCATTCTTTTTCCTCTTCTTCCTTAAACGATTCAAGGTAGGTGTTCTCTTAAGCTAAATCCCTAATTAATGCATCAAACATGTTCATATGCATGTCTAGCCTAGTTCTGCATCATTTTTTCTAAATTGTATCTAATATATTACATGTATTACAAAGATTTGGGATTGGATATCGTTGTTTTAGGATTTTCCCGTCAGAAATGGCCCTCTGTTCGTAGTGCGGACCCTACAGGCACCGCATCTCTGAATGCGGTGAGCCGACAAACCGCGTCTATGAGTTTTTTTTTTAAATTTTTTTTCTCATTTTAATGAACGCGGCCTACTTGGGCACCACATTCTGATGATCGCGTCGTCTCTGTCGACCTCGTTCAAACACGGGTTTCCAGAACTCCAAGTGTCTTTCGAGCATGTTATGCTTGTGCTATTGAGTCTACATGCATGTTTTTCATGTCTGTAAGTCATCTAAACCAACTAATGTAACTAGGGGACATGTATAAACCATAATTTCTAAATTTCATGATTCGTGTTCACCTTTCCTTTTGATTCCATGTTCTTATGTTACCTCTATTGTCCGTAGCATGATAAAAGAGTAGATTATTTTCTGTCAACCTGAAATCGGTTCATCATTGCATGGTTTAACGTTATTGCATGCTAGTTTATATTGATGGGTGATTTCATGATTATATCATGTGATATATTGTGCATCATCGATTGAAGGATTTTTGTCACTCCGGTGATATTAACCTACTATTATTGGATTGGTTTTCTGTTTCATGTTGACCCCTAATTCTTGGTGAAGTTAGAACCCTCCGTCTGATATTCCTTCTGTCAGACTAGAACTTCCTTCATCGAGGTCTCCGTAAGTCTCCGCGAGTCTTGGATTTCCACAAGGACGCCAAGCTGGTTGTACCACAAAAACCCTGCAAACCACTGGAATTCTCATCCTATTAGGTAGGATAAGGTTCGACCGACCTTTGGAATGACAGAACGTGGTTCTGTCTAAGCTCTACTGTGACTGTTCTGAATGCGGCCTTAATAGGGACCGCGTTCAGCCTATGATGGTAGTTGCCACCCAGACCGCGTTGTCCTTTGACCCTTCCTGTTGACCTTGATCGTGGCAGTCTCATTGGACGCGTTAAGGTCGCGATCTTAGACCAGACCGCGTTCATCCCAGTCTTCTCGGATTTATCATTTCGATGTTTGATGTGTGGATTTATGGACTTTATCTCGAATCCATGTTCTCCTAGCTATTGTTCCTTGTCATCTTTGACCCCTTTTTCATGGGATTATACTTCTCATTGACATGTCTATATGTTTGACTTCTCTTCCAATGTCAATTCTCTAATGACTTATTACTTGATCTTAAGAGCTTGAACTATTAGAAATCTTTGGAAAAATTTCTTATTTCCAACTCTTGATTTTCTTGACTACATGAGCTTATTATTGGAATTCTTTAGCCATTATTAATTTTAAAATTTTATCTAAAAAATATTTATATGGGACTTTGGGTCCAACATGACACTCAATGCTAGGAAACTTTATAAGAGCCCAGATCTGGTCCTAGGGGTGAGGCAAAGTCCAAAAATAAATCGGTATTATGAATGATTAGATGTGACATTGCACCAACTATATCTATTGTAAACAATTTCACACATTTGGTATGATTTGTATTTGATATGTTCTTGATATTGTGGCCTAGAATGAGTATGTGTTATTGGAACTCTTATGAATGGCCAATGTAAAGTTATGTTCTTTTGCACATGTTATTGACTCGCTCTGGTATCTTGTTCTCATTTGGATAATGTTACCTCTTATACCTAAATCATGTACTTGCAAATATCTCCTTTCTACCATTCTGTTATACCATGCTTATAAAATCATGTCACTATTCTGATTTGCATTTGGGTTTTCACGCCATGCATCACATAGCATTTTTCCATATATTGTTAAACTATTAATCACATATATTCTACATGGTGATAGAGATGTAATTCTTACTGAGCGTTATCGCTCACTCAGTTTCTCTTAACATTTTTCAGATAATAATGAAGATAATATTCCATCTGATGGGGAAGGGTAAGAGTGACAAGTGTTCCTAGAGTTTTGAAGACTTTGTGTCTTTTTATTTTCTTGAGTCTAACTAGGTTGAAGTCCTGTATCGAGTCTTTTCTCTTTCTTCTTCCTCACTTAAAGTTGGGTAAATAAAACTATATAATATATTTGATATGAATAAAATAATCCATTTTGTTATTTCTGGTCTCCTTGTGTCCTTGTGGTTTGCTCTATTTGTCATGATTGTCTCGCTGTCACGTAACATTTTGTCATCGCCCTCGCAACCTTCCTTAGCCGCTTCGAATCCTTCGTGCATGCCATGTAAATCGGGGAAACATCAGTTCCCTAGTCCACCACGATGGTCGTAACATGGAACACCATGTAACACAACAACCGCTTCCGCCTCCTCGTTGTACCACATAACCCATGCTGAAGAGGCATGATCTCGTGCTGAAGCTTGAGCCGTACGATCCTTGATTGACACTGATCGCCACCACCAAAGATGGGGATTATGCAAGGTAGGAAATGGATCAAAGGAGCTCAGGGTTATAACCCCGGGGAAAATCCTTCGATGCCTAAGTTAGTAAACTGATAGAGCGTGGGCGGAAAAGACGATCAAGAGAAGCAAACTCGGGTCGAAGTGCGTAGTCGCTTTATTTAGAGTCATTCCGCCCCTACTCCGGTGCAGATAGGCTTTACGACGGAACTTCCCCCTGTGGATCGTGATAAAATCCACTTAGAACAATTATAAAAATAAAAGAAAGAATTAATAGCATGCACGTGGTGCAAATAGGAGTGTGATCGCCAGAGACGCGAGGGCCTCAAAAGACATAAACAATAATCAATATGGAGGGATCGCGAAAAATACCTCAAAAGGATGCGTGGATTGTGAGTGTTCCTTCTCTTTCGATCGGCCGGCCGATGAAGAGAGTTCTCCTTTATTGATTACCCTTGCAAAGTTAAAGACAACAACCAATAAATAAACATGGATTAGAAACCAAGATGTGTAGCATCAAATCCAAATGTAAATATAGACATAGAAAGCATGGATGTGAACACACCTTATTGGTGTTTGGCCTTTAAACCCCTATGCAAAAGGGTAGGTAAAAGATGATGTGTGATGAAGAATAGATGGAGATATGATGCATGATATGAAATATGAAATAAGTGCAATAGTTGCACTTTGGAATCTCAACGTGGTTGAGGTGAGAAATTAACAGAAGATGATTTGATAAAGAGAAAAGAAAAAATATGATGCAGGAGCTAATGCAGATGAAAATAGAGATAATAAAGAGAAGAGGACAGAGGAGCTTGGGATTTCTCTTTTGGCTTTGATATTCGTTTGGGAAGAAGACTCAATAGGGATGAAGCAATGCATTGCAGGAGAACTTCCTCCTTCAGCCAGCAACGACTGCAATTCCCTGTAAAAGATTGAAAATCCGAATCCCTGTAACAGAGCCGCAAGAGCTCTATTAATAGGGCTCAAAACAAAGATTAGGGAAGATAAGAAAGGGCAAGATCCTTCCAAGGCAAGGACTCCAGTTCCCTAATCAAACAAGAGGACCAAACATAGCAGGGAACCTCAGGAAAGCTGCGTTCGAGCAGGACACAAAAGGTGAAAGATGACCTAGATAAGGGCGTCAATTCAAAAATTGACGACCTACCATAGGGAGTTAATTAAAAAACGCGACCCGGACAAAGGCGTCAACTCTTGGATCTTTTTAGAAATAAATGTTTCTTTTATTTGAAAAATGTGAAACACGCCTGAATGGAAGGTGTTAATTAAAAACACGCCTCTGGGAAGGGCGCTAATCTTTAAATTTCAATCCGGAGGGGAAACAGTAAATACCAGGAGTTGACGCCCTGACATTTGGTCGTCCTTTCATTGAGAAACGCCTCTGACCAGGTCGCCTTTTAAAACACGCCCCTATCCAAGGCGTTAATTCATAAAATTGAGAGAAATGCCCAGAAAATCCAGAAAAATAAGGAAAAGGAGAAATCCAAGAAAGATGAGAAAAACCACTCAAACAAAGATAATTTGAGGGTCAAATCGGGGCATTACAAGGCAATATGAGATATACTCACAATAACGTCAATTTTGACGTGTCTACAGCTGCCCCGCCTTGGCGTCTGCTTTGCAAGGGAGCAGAGCAAACTGAAAAGTAGATGCCAAGGTGTGATGAGACACGCAATCAACATCACTTGATGAGAATGAAATCAAAAACTTGAGATGAAGCAATCCCGAGAAATTCAATGAAATCAACGATGTTTGGATAAAAGAGGGAGTGTGCACGCGGGCACGAAGGAGAATGATCAACTTCCAGCGCGGTGGAAGTACCCCAGGTCACAAACCATTGAGGAGCGGTTACCAGCCAATGTGGACGTGCTGCAGCCAAGGTGGATCAAAGTAAAAGGATTGAGATAAGATGATAGAAATCCAAACAAGGAGCTTTCGAGAAAATGACCCAAAACAGCGACAAAACGAACTGAGGATTCCATTCAGCAATGAATATCTCATATCTGGAAAGATTAAGATCAATTTGACTCTCCAAATCAGCTTATCAGAATGATTTTCCAAAAATTGTTTCAAACTCCTATATGAATGCATGCTGGGTTTAAAAGAAAAAATTAAAACAAATGAAAATATAAGATAATCAAGGATAATATTGTTAAACTGCCAAGACTGGGTCAAGAAACTGATTTCGCGAGCCAATACTAAGCCGAAGCCCATTTATCCACGCATCAACTCGCAAAAGGGAACCATCGTCCCCAGTCTTGGACGGCTCAACAGCCTATCCGTGTGACTAAGACTCCTCTGGAATCATCATTGTTTTTGATGAAGGGGAACTCAAATCCCAGATTTACCAAAGTCACAAGGTCCTTGATATAATCTAGTAGCGTATGTAACATATTGTAGAATGCATACAGGGGGGCTGGTGATAGCAATGAGCATGGGGGAACTGAGAAATGAGGTGCAAGCACCGTGGGGCTTGGATGATGATGCCCAGTCGGTGGGACCAAGAGCTTCTTCCTGCGCTCGAAGATTCATCAGCCAAGATATAAAAGATAACAAGCAATGAATAAGGCATTTAAGCATAGCAAGTATAGAAGGGATATAATTCAAGCATGAAAGCATTGAATAGCATGAAAATATAGTATGTATCAAAGCATCAATAGCATGTATGTATCATATCATGAATAGCATTCAGGTGTGCACAGCGTGAAAGGCATGAATAACATTTAACATAGATAGCATCATTAAAGCATAGATAGCATAGCATCATTGTTTGTTATTTGTCATGAGGATGACAACTTGGCTAATCAACATTTGGAGTTGAATGATCAAGATCTGATAATGCCCATCGGCGGAGTGATCAGCAAGATTTGATAAAAAATATTTGGAGATGAATAATCGGAGTAATGCTTAGCAAAGTATGAAGATGTGGTCAATTGTGAACATGGGAAGAATCAAAAGGTAGATGGCAATGAATGGAGAGGACTCATCCCGTGCTCTTGGTCCTTGCGAAGTTGTTGTTCCTGCAAAAAGCACCATCAGAAAAATACAATGCAATTTTTTTTGGATTTTGAAATATGCAAATTTTTATGAGTTTTGAAAATATTTGAATTTTTATGTGGATTTTGAAAAATATTTGAATTTTTATTATGAATTTTGAAAATATTCAATTTTTTTGGATTTTGATCAGGAAATATTCAATTTTTTTGGATTTTGGCTTAGAAAACATTCAATTTTTTTTGGATTTTGACTTAGGAAATATTCAAGTTTTTTTTGTTTTTTTTTCTTTTGATTTTTTTTTTTTGGTTTAGACATTGTTAATGCAGCATCAAAGGCTGTTTTTGAACCACTGGCTAGGGGTCCTTGTTCCTTCCCCTTTCGCTAAAATTACCCAAAGCCGAGCGTGCATTGAAGGGTGGCGCCCTATAACTGACTGCCATTGATTAACGGTGCTCCTACCAAGGCCATACCCGAGAAACATTCGGTCTTAGAGGGAGAAGAGAAGAATAATTGAGGATAAGCTTTATGCAGGATGGGAGATGTCGGGACTTGAATTCCTTCCAAGGTGTTTCCCCTCAAAGAGGTAGTCTGTTGCGCCGGGGCTTTGTGCCTTTGATTTTTAGACCCTTGACATGCATACGACCAGGGTTTTCCCTGCGGGGACTTTGCCACTCTTGACATGCCATAATTCACAATTTTACTTTTATCGAAATTTTGACTTGATTTTCATAATAGCCCTTTTGGCTAGATGTATCATGAAATTCATATGAAAACTCATATTGATTTTGGGTCAAGACTGCCCCTATTTAAGACTCCTCTCGTATTGGGGATTACCTAGGTTGGTCACCTCGTCCGTCAACCTCTTGCCTCTGCATGCGGCCGAGTAATGAAGAGAAAAGACTTTCAGATATACTCATGGTATGGCCAAAGTAGCAACGGTGTTTAGCTAAAGGAGCCGGCTAAGGACGCCGTGAAGTGTGTGGAATGCCCAGCTAAGGGTTGCTCTTAACAAGCAGGGAGAGAACATCGGACTCCCAGCGCGGGGTTCTTATTAACCAAAGGTGCTGCAAAAGCAAGCCTAAAGACTCTTTTGATGAGATTTAGTAAAAATAAAGATACGACCTAGGATAAAGGCCTAAAATACCACTCTTAATCTTGTTAAGAAGCACTTCATTTTAAAAATCATGCGTGAAGTAATGAGATAATGATATCATAACAATACGTACTTATGCCAACATACTACCTTGCGACCTTTCTTGAAATAGTTGCCGCGAGAGACGGGGTTGATCATCATGGGATAGTCCTCTTTTAGCGAATAAAAAGATTGGAAGCAAAGGATTGAAAGTGGCTTAATAAGAAGGAGTGGTACTCAGACTAGACTCAGACGAATAAGGAGAAAAGGAAGAGAGGCGAGGGCTAGAACTCCCTCACTAAGGCGCAGAGACCCTGATCACATGGAACAGTCTACAGAAGGAGAGGAGAATTAGAAGGAGGAGTAAGGACTAAAGCCTCGAAATCAGTGAGAGAATGGGCAGATGCCCAAGGCAGTGGATGTGGAAGAAGTTGGGTCGGACCCATGATCAGGAGGAATTAGGAGAAGAAATTGATAGACGGAAAGAGGCGGATCCGGAGGGTCCAGAGATAGAGGAGGAGAATCATGATAGGAGGAATCCGGAGGCTCCGGAGGGATAAAATGTCGAGGGACGCTGTGCCCTGGGAAGAAATAGGGAAAAAGATGATGAAAAAGGAAGAAGAGGACAAAGGACGTGATATCCCGGATGAGCAGGAAGATGAAACGGAGGAAGGATGGAGGGTTCGGAGGTTTCGGAGGAACGGAATTAGAAGGGTCGGGATGCCCCGAAGGAAGATAGAAAGAATAAGATGGAGATTCCGGAGGTTCCGGAGGGGGAAGATAGAAAAGGGCGCGATGCCCTGGGAGGAAGGAAAGAGAGTCCGACAGTTCCAGAGGGGGAAGGTACCATGGGACGCGATGCCCAAGGAGAAGAGAAAGATCCGGAGGTTCCGGAGGAAGAAGACGGAAAGGGGCACGATGCCCAGGGAGAATCAGTAAGAAGCCCAGAAGATCCGGACTTGAGGGTGTGTAGGGGTGCGATGCCCAAAGAGCAGGATCCGGAGGAGGAAGATACCATGGGACGCGATGCCCAGGGAGGACGGGAGAGAAATTCGGGGAGTCCGGATGCAATGGTTGGAAAGGGGCGCGATACCCTGAGGAAAGATTGGAGAGGGTGCAATGCCCGGGCAGTGTAAGGGTACCCGCAGATCCTGAGGATGAAGATGAATAAGATGGGAAATTCGGAAGATCCGGAGGTTCCGGAAGGCGGGGAAGATACGGGTCCGGAAACCCGGGAAAGAAGAAGTACATGTGGATACAATTGAATGGATGCGATGAATGCATGGATGCAACAGAATGCATGAGATGTAAAGAATATGAAGAACATGAAGGGCGAGAGGATGAGATCCTCCTCCTTACCCCTGGAGTGGCCCATAAAGAAAATGCGATAGACCAGAATGTGGATGGCGTTGAATGGAAGGTGGGTAGAATAGTGGAAAGCCCTTTGGCACCAAGATAACCGCCCCTCCATGGCAGTAAAAGTGTATAGCCAATCGGCCCAATGGATAAAGCAAGAGCCCATGATGAAGCTTCAACAATGAATGACCACTCCCTTGTAGAGTGAAAAGCAATAGTGCGAAGGAGTTAAAGAATTGGGAAAAGAAGCATCGTGCTGCCCAGGGGTTGTGGCGTATATGGAGTGTTGAACAAAATGGTCATTCACCCCTTGTATGGAAGAAAAGATTCAAGATTTGAAAGTTGGAGCAAGGGGTGCCCTGCCCGGCCCTTACACAGCATCAAGGTTTGACATTCTCTCTTGGCGAGCAGTGGTAGTGACTTGGCCTCTTTGACCATGCTTGGCACAACAACCCGGATTGGCATCCGGCAAACAAACCCTTGCATCTTGAATAGCATGGCCATAGCCAAATCCTTCCTGCCCGGCTCTTGATCATCTTCGGCACAAGTGCTTGAAGAAAGCCCCCCATTCCGAGTAGTAGAGGAAGGTGAAGCGGAGGCGGAAGGCTCAGTGGATGGTGGAGGTGTAATGGAAGGTGTTGGAGAAAGGATGGGTGGAAACGAAGGTTCAAACACGTCAAGCTTCCCACTTTGCTCAGAAGTAGTCAGGGTTGGCTCGAGTGCACAAAGGGGTGGACCTTGCTCAGGATCAGCCACGGGTAAGGGTGATAGGGTAGATGAAAGAATAGGCAAAGTGGGTTTTGGAGTTAAAGGGATATTGGAGGGCCGAGGTGGCGGTAATGGTAGGTTAATTGGGGAAGGTTCGATGGTGGGCTCGATAGAGGCCGATGGTGTGGAGGCTAATGGCTTAATGGGTGGAGGTTTAGTAGAAGACTCGGGGGAGGCTGGCGTTGTGAAGGTTAATGGCATAGATGGTGGATGTTTGGTGCGGAGAAAACGCCGAACGGGGCGAGCGGTGTTAGGGTTATAAGGAGACTCAAGATGTGCCGGCGTGGGTGATTGGAGTATCGACCCCTCATCGTAACACAAATTAGTCTCATAAACGGGGGTTGGATTGGGTATGGTGGCTTCGTCCTGAGCAAGGGGCTCATCAAGTGGTAGCGGGGGGAGAGGGAAGCGAAGAAAACTCGGAAGGGGTGCTTGCATAGCTTCATCATCGTATACCGCTTCAAATTCTTTAATCGCCAGTTCTTTATCAGCCGATTCAAGTGGACACTGTAGTGAAGGCGTGTATGTGGGCGGTGGAATGTAATGGTATTGTGTATGTGGAGGTGGAGGGCCATATGAGTGAAGTGGGTGAATGGGTGGTGGATGGACGGCGTCCACTTGAACATTGAAATCTGCCGGCTCTTGCTTGCTTGCTCTATCGATGCCGTAATCGTCTCTCCTATTCTTCCAATCTTTCTCCATCTTGGTAATGTCATTCAGAGCGGCGTGGAGGGGATTGACTAGAGTAGAAGGAGCGGGCCGTGGGCTCGTAACCCTTTTTAATTGTTCTTCCAACGAAGTGACTTTGTCGAGAAGAGTTCGTTGGAGGGGTGTGACTTGAGCAACAGAGGGTTGGCATGGCCCTGAAGGAGGGGCCGCGTAAAAAGGCCGTGGAAAGGGGTTAATGGGCCGACCCAAAGAAGGACCCGGATGGGCCGGGTTGCAAGGAATAAATGGGCCTTGGGGCCATGGTGGAGGAGGAATAGAAGGAGACGGGTGTCGGACCACCCGAGGAGAAGGGTGAATAGGAGGAGATGGGTGATGGGCCACCCGAGTAGGATTGGAAGGAGGATGAGATGAATGAGATGCACCCTCAACAGCGGCCTTAAGGGCTTGAATTTGTTGAGGGGTGAGATGATCTAATGCATGCAAGATTTGGGAGACCTTCTCATCGTTAGGAGGAGACGGTCCCGAAGGAATAGTGGCTCGCGATTGGATTGAAGGGCCACGAGATCGAACATTGCCCATGGGTCGGGCAACACCATAAAAATGAGGATGTGGTCCCTTTAAAGAATTGTGGTGAGAATGATGTTGAACATGTTGAAATTGAGGAGTATAGGATGTGCTAGGTTGTGCATCCTCACAATTAAACATGTTATTTTGTCTATCAAGGTAAGCCATTATACAATCAAAGTTCAAGTAAAATAGTTTGCAAAGAAGCACACAAGTTGAAATGATTACCCTTGATTTCTTTGTTTGATCCTAGGTGAATTAGAGTGATTTTCAACATCAATTTGGAGTGATTCACACAAGGGAGGAACCTAGTTTCAATATAAGTTCACTTCGATGACAACTAGGAGCACTCTCTCACCGTATATAGGCCAACTAAACCCGGGACCTCAAGGGTACAACCTGCCCGGCGTCCGTGAGGGAATCCACGGGTGCGGGGACTTACGGAGGCTTGGTTTAGGAACTTCCAATCCAAAGAGACAGAATGCTCAATGGAGGGTCCTTCCTTCACCAAGAGGGTGTGTGGAATCCTAGTGTAGAGAGAGGAGGTCTCTCAACCAAATGCCACAAGATGCAAAGTAATATGAGCAAATCACAGCAATATAGCCCAAATAATCATTATAAGAAATCAATGCAGCACGAATAAGCACAGACAGCAGGGTTCTGTAAAAACACAGGAAAGAGACGACCTGGGAACGGTCGTTATTAATAAAAGAGACAACAGGGTGACTGTCGTGAATCACTGTGGGAGCCAACAGGCAGCAGTGAGAAAAACACGCCATAGTGTGTGGCGCTATATGTGAAAAGGACGCCTCTGGCTGAGGGCGTCAAATGTGAAAACGCGCCTTGATGGGAGGCGCTATGCAATAAAGGGACGCCTTGGAGAAGGGCGTGAATTCACAGACAGCGTAATAAAAGCAGGAAATATGATGAAAGACGCCTTCGAAGAAGACGTTAAACATAAATCAGACGCCCTGGATGAAGGCGTTAAATTAAAACGCGCCTCTAGGTGAGGCGTTAATTCAGATCACAAACTGGCTGATCCCGGGAGTGTGCAGTGTGCACGGTGGAGGGTGCCCGTGGGGCACAAAAGGAGGGGTACCGTGGGTACCATGGGGAAAGGGCACACGTGGGTGCCGAAGGGGAAAGGGCACACGTGGGTGCCAATAGGAAAGGGCACACGTGGGTGCCAATAGGAGATGGTAATCAAAAGAAAAATAGTGGATGTCCCACCGTGATCGCCAATTTGTGGATCGTGATAAAATCCACTTAGAAAAATTATAAAAATAAAAGAAAGAATTAATAGCTTGCACGTGGTGCAAATAGAAGTGTGATCGCTAGAGACGCGAGGGCCTCAAAAGACATAAACAATAATCAATATGGAGGGATCGCGAAAAATACCTCAAAAGGATGCGGAGATTGTGAGTGTTCCTTCTCTTTCGATCGGCCGGCCGATGAAGAGAGTTTTCCTTTATTGATTACCCTTGCAAAGTTAAAGACAACAACCAATAAACAAACATGGATTAGAAACCAAGATATGTAGTATCAAATCCAAATGTAAATATAGACATAGAAAGCATGGATGTGAACACACCTTATTGGTGTTTGGCCTTTAAACCCCTATGCAAAAGGGTATGTAAAAGATGATGTGTGATGAAGAATAGATGGAGATATGATGCATGATATGAAATATGAAATAAGTGCAATAGTTGCACTTTGGAATCTCAACGTGGTTGAGGTGAGAAATTAACAGAAGATGATTTGATAAAGAGAAAAGAAAAAATATGATGCAGGAGCTAATGCAGATGAAAACAGAGATAATAAAGAGAAGAGGACAGAGGAGCCTGGGATTTCTCTTTTGGCTTTGATATTCGTTTGGGAAGAAGACTAAATAGGGATGAAGCAATGCATTGCAGGAGAACTTCCTCCTTCAGCCAGCAACGACTGTAATTCCCTGTAAAAGATTGAAAATCCGAATCCCTGTAACAGAGCCGCAAGAGCTCTATTAATAGGGCTCAAAACAAAGATTAGGGAAGATAAGAAAGGGCAAGATCCTTCCAAGGCAAGGACTCCAGTTCCCTAATCAAACAAGAGGACCAAACATAGCAGGGAACCTCAGGAAAGCAGCGTTCGAGCAGGACACAAAAGGTGAAAGACGACCTAGATAAGGGCGTCAATTTAAAAATTGACGACCTACCATAGGGCGTTAATTAAAAAACGCGACCCGGACAAAGGCGTCAACTCTTGGATCTTTTTAGAAATAAATGTTTCTTTTATTTGAAAAATGTGAAACAGGCCTGAATGGAAGGCGTTAATTAAAAACACGCCTCTGGGAAGGGCGCTAATCTTTAATTTTCAATCCGGAGGGGAAACAGAAAATACCAGGAGTTGACGCCCTGACATTTGGTCGTCCTTTCATTGAGAAACGCCTCTGACCAGGTCGCCTTTTAAAACACGCCCCTATCCAAGGCGTTAATTCATAAAATTGAGAGAAATGCCCAGAAAATCCAGAAAAATAAGGAAAAGGAGAAATCCAAGAAAGATGAGAAAAACCACTCAAACAAAGGTAATTTGTGGGTCAAATCGGGACATTACAAGGCAATATGAGATATACTCACAATAACGTCAATTTTGGCGTGTCTACACCCCCAAAATACGACAACCCAAAACCGGTGGCGACGCGAAGGTGCACTCCAACTCGCGTTGTCGGGGGCGAACACCACAGTGACAGACGGCTCCTGTAAGAGGAAAAAGACGATGGGAGAGAGGAGTTCGAGAGACAGAGCTTTCGGGTGAGAGAGAACCGAAAACTGTACCTCTCACAGGAAAACCACTCTTCAAATGCCCTCTTGGGAATTGACCCTTGACCGAGTCACACCCATCCGCCCAAAGAGGGGACTCCGAAGAGACGCGAAAAGAATCCAAGAGACACTCGGTTAAATAGTCCAAAAATTAAAGAAAATTAAAAATAAAATAATTATCGGGAATCACATGCATGCATGACACGACCACGGTAAGGCAAGGCAAGACAAGGCAATTCACGCGTGTGTGAGAAACAGGATGCGAGCCAAAGAGCCCACTAGCCCAAATGGGCCAACTTCCATAGTCTCCTCGAAGGAGTACACAATAAAGACACGAGTCCCAATTCAAAGTAAATGGAAACTTTTCCTTTTTCCAATGTGGGACTAATCAACACAAAGAGAGACTCAAACCTTTTAAAATTTGAAACATAAATTCCAACATTCGCCCCCCAAGAAATTTTTTTAAAAAGTTTGAGACACAGATTTACAAGAGCCTGAGATGATATGCACAAGTGAAGGTGTCTTCCGACTTGAACCTTCACATAGTGATGTACTTCCCCTCCTCCACAAATCTAAGTGAACTATGTCTTGAACTTAGACCCTTATGAAGAAGGTTTCATACAACACACATATCATTTTTCAATAGTGGTGTTCTCACGGGGTAGCACTTCCTGACCATGTGCTTTGTATCTTATTTCATGAGTGCTCTAGGGATTAGCCCCAAAGATCCCATAGATTGCGGCCACACAATCGCACTCACATAGGTGAGTCCTCCAAGGTGCACTAAAATGTATCTACACCTCGCCACATAGGCCTTTGGACTCATTAAGAGTTGTAACTCATCCTTTACCATTCCAGAATAAGCACTTCATCATAGGGATGGACATTGAGACACCAGTCTCCAACACATGCTCTCTAATATACACCCATTCAACTTGTTTTCCCATTGAACCTGTGTCATGGGATCCCCAAACATCAGGTTGGGTTACTATTGATGGCGTTTAGAATGGGCTTAAGTCCCATCCCCCTCGATGATTGTTCAACCAAATTTCTATTCAATCCCTTAGTTAGAGGATCAGCAAAATTCCTTACTGATTTCACATAGTCTAAAGAGACTATTCCTTTGTTCAAGTACTCTCTCACAAATTTCAATTTCAATCTTATATGAGTACTCAATTTATCATTTATTTTCTCACTTTTAGCCTTAGCTATTGTAGCTTGGCTATCACAGTGAATAGAGATAGCAGGAATTGGTTTACTCAGCAATGAAAGCTCAACCATAAGGTTCTTCAGCCATTCTGCTTCTCTACCAGTCACTTCTACTGCCACTAACTCACCCTCCATGGTAGACCGAGCTAGTATAGTTTGTTTGGTGGATTTCCAGGCAACTGCCCCACCACCTATCATAAACACAAAGCTAGTGGTACCCTTTCTTTGGACTTTTCCAGTCACCCAATTGGCATCACAGTATACTTCCATTATAGCAGGATATCTTCCATACTACAGTGCATGAAACAAGGTACCTTTTAAATATCTACAGATTCTTTCAAGTGCATGCCAATGTATTTTCTTGAGACAATGTGTATGTCTACTAAGTCTATTCATAGCAAAAAAGATGTCAGTTCTACTACAGTTTGACAAATATATTAAACTACCAATTAACTGTGAATATCTGAGTTGTTCAACACATTCACCATGATGTTTTTTAAGTATGACACTAGGATTAAAAGAAGTACTCACAGGTTTACAGTAATATAGACCAAACCTTCTCAACACCTTCTCAACATAATAAGATTGTGATATGGAATAGCCCTCAGGTGATTGTAGAAGCCTAAGCCCCAATATCACCTCTGCCTCTTCCAGATCTTTCATGTCAAGCTTACTATTTAGAAATTGTTTGATTTCATTTATCAACATTAAGTCATTGCCTAATATCAAGATATCATCAACATAAAGACACAAAATAATGCAAGTACTATCAAACAATTTAATGTACAAGCATTTATCAGATTCACACATAGAAAAATCATTAGAACAGATGACTTCGTCAAATTTGTGATGCCATTGTTTAGGGGCTTGCTTAAGTCCATATAAGGACTTCACCAACTTGCATACTTTATGCTCTTGGCCGAGAACTATAAATCCCTCTAGCTGATCCATATAGATCTCTTCATCAAGTTCACCATTCAAGAATGCAATTTTCACATCCATCTGGTAAACCTTTAGATCATATATAGATGCCAGTGCAACAAGCACTCGGATTGTAGTCATCCTAGCCACGGGAGAGTAGGTATCAAAGAAATCTATTCCCTCTTTCTGTCGAAAGCCCTTAGCAACCAATCTAGCCTTATATTTGTCCATGGAGCCATCTGGTTTCAATTTCTTTTGAAAATCTATTTACACCCAATTGTTTTAGCACCAGGTGGAAGATCCACTAGTTCCCAAGCGTGGTTGCCCCTAATTGATTCCATTTCTCAATTGACTGCTTTGTTCCAGAATGTAGAGTCACTAGACAACATGGCATCTTTAAAGGTTAAAGGATCATCCTTTACTAGGTATGATATGAAGTCATCTCCAAAGGATTTTTCTATTCTAGTTCTTTTACTCCTTCTAGGTTGTATGTCTATATCTAAATATCATGCTGAACAAGACTAGAAGTGCTGGATGAAGGAATAAAAGATGAATATACATGTACAATGTCCGTAGTCTTAAAAGAAAAGATATCCTCATAAAAGATTGCATCACCAAATTCACAAATAGTATTAGCAGAAATGTCAGAAATATCAGATTTAATGATGAGAAATCTATAAGCAGAACTATTTTCGGCATAACCAATAAAAACACCATCTACCATCTTAGAACCAATTTTTCTCTTCTTATTCTCTGGAATTTTTATTTTGGCTAAATAGCCCCAAACTCTCAATAATTTATAATTTGGTTTTCTTTTAACCCATATTTCAAAAGGTGATTTGTCTTTTACGTTGTGAGGAACACAATTAAGGACATGACATGTAGAGAGCAGAGCTTCTCCTCACATATTCTCAAGTAATCCTGAGCTACATAACATGGAATTTACCATATCCATCAATGTCCTATTTTTTCTCTCAGCCACTCCATTTGATTCAGGTGAATATGGAGTTGTCAACTCATGGATGATTTCATTTTTGACACAAAAATCATTCATGTCATTAGACACGTATTCACCGCCCCTATCAGATCTCAATCTTTTAAGCAATTTTTCAGTTTGTTTTTCAGATAAGAACTTAAAAGCCATAAATTTTTCCAGAGCCTCATCTTTAGTTCTAAGTAAATACAGAATACAAAATTTAGAAGCATCATTAATAAATGTAATAAAATATCTTTTCCCACCTCTAGTTAAGGAACTTGTCCCTTCACAAATATCAGAGTGTATCAACTCTAATACAGAGATGTTCCGTTCAACGGACTTAAAAGGCTTCCTAGGTTGTTTAGCTTGCACACATATTTGACATTTATTAGCATGCTTCACATCAAACTTGGGAATTAAATCTAAATGCATCATTCTTTTGATGGTACTAAAATTAACGTGACCAAGTCTAGCATGCCACAAGTCACTAATTTCTACGTGAAAACTGATAGAAGAATAAGACTTATGTAACGAAACATTGTCTGAAACATTAAGTACAACTAAACCATTACACAAATATCATTTTCCTACAAAGTTTCCATGTCTAGTGATTACAGCTTTATTAGACTTAAAAAAAACTTCATAGTCTTGCTGCACTAACAAAGACCCACTAACTAGATTCCTCCTAACATCTGGCACATGCTGCACTTTGTAGAGGCTTAAGGTCTTCTCCAAAGTAAGCTTCTGGTCAACACATCCTTCACCCTCTACTCTGGCTGCAGTGGAGTTGTCCATTGTCACGCTCCTGCCTCGAGGCCCTGATAAGAAGAGAACAAAGCTCTATCTGAGCAGACATGGACATTTGCTCATGTATCTATTAACCAATCTGTGAGTAGACATGCCACATGAATTTCAGGATTAAAGGAAATAAACCTTTCATCAGAGGTGGTGCCATCAATCAACATATTGAATTATTGATCAGTGGCAGCAGATTTTGTTCCTTTGTAGGGTTTGTTGTTTCTATCTTTCCTTTCAAAGCACCTATAGGCTTTATGTCCTGGCCTTCCACACACATAACATGTAATATTTTCTGATTCCTACTTGATCTTTTTCTTCCCTTTGATGTCTTTAGATTTTTTGAAAGTTTTGTTGAAGTAACGAGGTGTAGATTTTTCAATCAAATTGGCTTTGGACTGGAATTCTAGTTCAGGTGGAGGATTTCTAGTTTTGTTCCTGTCCCTATTTCTCTCTTCAACCTGAATTGTAGAGATCAATTGTTCAACAGTCATCTCATCACGTTTGTGTTGTAGAGATAGAGAAAAATCATTCCAGGAAGGTGATAGTTTTGTTATCAAAGCACAGACCTGGAATTTCTCATCAATAGACATTCAACACCTTTGAATGTCCAAAACAAGGGACTGGATTTCATGGGTTTGGTCAACAATGGATGCGCTATCTTTCATCTTATAGTCAAAGTAATTGGCTAGCATAATTTTATCTAGACCAACGTCCTCGAAGCCATACTTTTTCTCTGAGGCAAACCACAGGTCTTTGACAGATTTAGCATTGCAATAGACATCATAGAGTTTATCGGAAAGGCACGAGAGGATGCTACCAGTACACAGGTAATCCCTGTCCTTAAACTTGGCTACATCTACCGACCTAGCGGGTTCGTTTGTTGAACCCTGTGTTTTGATGATGTCAAACACTATAAGTCATATGTGCATGATATCATATGTGTTGCCGTATCATTGTCAGACATTTGCATAAATTTCTTCTGCACAGCTGCCCTTGCGTGTGGTTAGGCTTGCATGTGTCATAGCTTTGTTTGCTCATAAGGTCAGTGCATGCATTGTTTCATGCATTAATGTCGATGCATTACACTGTAGAGGTCTGTGCACCTCATTGCTTAGATCGGTGCAGTTTTAGTCGTCTAGAGCCAAAGTTCGTGCACACTTGCTTGGACTTAGTCCGTGCATGCTAGGCTTAAGGGATATTGGGTCGGTGCAACCTTTACATCTTACTCATACCAAGTCGGTGAATGGTCTGTTGAACGCGTAATAGAGTTGGTGCACATTTTGTGTGAGTGGGCATAAGGTCGGCGCAACCTATATTGCTGCACGTAGGACAGATCGGTGCAACACTTGCTGTTGTATATCCGAGTCAGTGCATCTTTTTTTTTTTGGTCAAAACAACTAGTGGGAGAAAGGGAGAGTGCACCCTTTCCAGAGGAAAGGAATGTTCTCACTCCACCTTTCATGCCACTAGAAGTATTTTTATTGCATTAAAAGTGAGTAAGTACAATGGTATGAGGGCCATGCCCTTGAAATACAAGAAAGGTAATAAACTGTACAACTTGAATGTATTGAAGGGAAAAATCATTGACTATACACGCCGGATGCGAACATTAGGAATGTGGGAGGCATCAGCCGTGATATAGCCTCTAGCCATAAGAGGTAACTCCCTAGAAGATGAGAAGACATTACTGCAGCCCATCAAGATAGCATAGTTCGCCAGAGCATCCGCAATTTGATTAGCTTCCCTGTATGTATGCATAATGGGAGCTTGTTGCAATCTAAAAAAATGCTGAAGCTTTCTCCACCATGGAAGAAAAGACCAAGGTGGGCTTCTATTATGCTGTACAAGAGTAACCAAATCTAGTGAGTTAGTGTAGATAATAGAGACCGGAATGTTATGTAATTGGGCCAATCTTAAACCATCAAGAAGGGCCTTTCCTTCAGCAACCATGTTGGACCCATGTCCATAATAATGAGAGAAACCCAGCAACATTTTCCCTTGAACATTTCTGAAACATCCACCTCCCCCAGATATACCTGGATTGCCTTTACTAGCGCCATCAACATTAAGAGAAAGCCCTGTCCTGGGAGCAATCCAACAAACAGTGATGCAAGATAAGCTTTTATGATTAATGGACATACCCATTGATTGGAGAATGCTTCTCAGTGGGTTACTAACACCACATTTGAAAGTAATTTGTTTCAAAATTTGGACAATGTCATCATGTATATGTTCAGCTATTCGAGTGTATTTAGTTCTGACTCCTTCATACCTGATGCGGCATCTATACTTCCAAATTTCCCACACAATCATCATAGATACTATCAGAGATAGAAAACCTTGTGGGCTGTGAACAGAGGACTCATTAAGAATGCTGCAGAGCCGACAGTAAATGGAATTGATTTCCAGATGGGGATTAGCAATTAAAAGGCCAGATTTGTTCCACAAATAAGCAGCTATTTCACTAGCTATAAAAAGATGATCAATGTCTTCAACAGCATGGGAAAATGAGCAGCAATCACACCAGGAAGCAATGTATATACCACTTCTTTGGATCCGACTGTCCACAGGTACAGCATGATTGAGAAGTTTCCAGTAAAATAGTGAAGCACGGGGAGGAAATTTTTGATACCAAAGTTTAGTAGCAGAGACAGCAATCACCTGCCCTTTGATATAATCATAATTAGACTTGATGCTAAAATTGCCTGAATTTGTAGAAGTCCATATTGAAATAGCATCCCCATCTTGAATAGTATGACTATATAAATCAATCCGCAGATTGTAATCAGTAATCCCATCCCAGACCGGATGATGGTGGTCAGCCAATACAGATTGGACAGAGCAATCTTCAGACCAAGCACTAATCTGGTAGGACGAATGATCCAGCAGAGATTTGTCCTTATACCAAGTGTCTTTGAGAAAGTTAGTATTTGCACCATTAAAAACAACCTTACGCATACCTGCCAGGAGGATCACTTTGGCTTTTTCAAAATCTCAAACTTTAATGCCTACTGGGAAAGGAGTTTTACAATCTGAAATATGTTTCCCTTGAATGTATTTACTCCTGACAAATTTGGCCCACAATGAGTTACTGTGTAAAGAAGTCCATAGCTGTTTAACATAGGAGCATAGTTGAATATCTCCCAATTTACGGATACCTAGACCACCTTCAGGTAAGGATTTACATACTTTCTCCCATGAAATCCAATGTTTTCTGTGAGTAGTATCAAGCCCTTGCCACCAAAAATTGGCACAAATTGTATCAATTTGCTTGTGAATTGAATATGGAATAGCAGTGGCACTGGCGTGTATATGGGGATGGAGGATAGAACCGATTTGATTAATGTCAGTCTTCCAGCCTGTGAGAGAAATTTACTTTGCCACCCAGCTAATTTGGCATTGATTTTGTCAAGTAAAAACTTGTAGTGAGGTGTTTTGATTCTCCCTTTAAAAAGAGGAATTCCTAAGTAGTTAATGCTTCCAGTTATGTGCTGATATCCTGTAAGCTGACGGATTCTGTCAATGGCATGATTTGGCATGTGCTTAGATACCATGAAAGAACTTTTATGAATATTAATCCTCTGACCTGAAGAACTTTCATACCTTCCCAAGAATTTAAGAAATTGTTTAATGGAGGATATACTGCCATTCATGAATATAATTGAGTCATCTGCATAAAGAATATGAGAGATAGGCATGACCTATCGAGGCAGATGATAGTATTGACACTGTCAAGAATTGAATAAGTGACTAAGACCTCTGCTCAAAACTTCTTCAGCTAAGATAAAGAGGGCAAGGGCTAGAGGATCACCCTGTCTCACCCCTCGAGTGGATTTGAAGAATTCATGCAGTTGACCATTAATTGCAACAATGTACCAGTAATTCATTAAAAGATGAGCAATAAGAGAAATGAATCTATTGGAAAATCCAAATTTCCTCATAACATTGAAGATAAAATCCCATTCAATTCGGTCATAGGCTTTAGCCATGTCTAGCTTGATCAGAATGTTATGACCTCTGACTGGCCTATCTAATTCCATGAATAAGTCCTTAGCAAGCAGGAAGTTATCAGAAATAGCTCTGCCACTGATAAAGCCACTTTGCTGTTCAGAAATAATAGTTGGAAGAATATTACGCAATCTGTCACAAATTACTTTGGACACAATTTTGTATATGAAGTTGCATAAGCTAATAGGCCTGAAATCCACAAAGGAAACTGGGCTTTTAACCTTAGGAATCAAACATAGAATGGTAGATGTGACTCCCTTCGGGAGTCCCCACCCTTGAAAAAAACTTTGAGCAGCAGTTACCACATCATTTCCTACTATGTCCCAGCAGTGAGTAAAAATGTTACCAGTGTATCCATCAGGACCAGGAGAGCTATTGCCAGGAAGCGAAAAAATAGTTCTTTTGATCTCTTCTGCAGATGGAAGAGCACAAAGAGCTATGTTCTGATCTTCAGTAATGAAATAACTGACAGGAGCTAAACATCAATATTATGGTCTTCAGATGAGAGGAGATTCTTAAAGAAATCAGTTGCACCAGTTAATAAAGTAGCCTGATCTTCCACCCAATTGCCATCTATCTTCAGCTTATGAATATAGTTTCTCTGCCTTCTGATTT
This sequence comes from Amorphophallus konjac, assembly GCA_022559845.1. NCBI lineage: Eukaryota > Viridiplantae > Streptophyta > Magnoliopsida > Alismatales > Araceae > Amorphophallus > Amorphophallus konjac. The sequence goes on along the minus strand of CM040117.1, from coordinate 183,836,023 downwards.
TGGTGTAATGATGGAAGAATTGAGTATTCCGATCCCCATATGAAAGCCACTGAATTCAGAATTTTTGAAACCAAAAGATTTCTTTCCGATGTAGTGCAAGTCTCAGCTCAACATTATCTTTGTGAAGTTTCATTCTGTCTTCTACAGAGGGGTTATCATCAAAATTATCTTGAGCTTGAAGTAACTGCAATTCAGCAATTTCCTTAGCTTGATGGATGTCACCAAACACATCTTTATTCCAAGTTTTCAAAGCAGCCTTCAGGTGTTTGAGCTTCTCCTATAATAAGTAAAAGGGATGACATATCTGCTCATGATTGTTCCATTGTTCTTTGACAAAGTCCAAAAAATCAGGGTGTGTGTGCCACATATGCTGATATATAAATCTACCAGGAGCAGCTTGCATAGGTTGCATATTCATAAGAAGGGGATCATGATCAGAAGGACCTCTAACCAAATGCTTAACAGTCAGATTAGAGGGAAAGTTTAACCAGTTTGCATTGTAGAATATTATGTCAAGCCGGGCTTTTGGTTGTTAGTCCAAGTGTAAGGAGAGCCTGAATAACCAGGATCAATGAGGCCAGTAGCTGTGACAAAGCCTTGAAAATCAGTCATAGCAGTTGAAGAGGACATGATACCACCAAGCTTTTCTTTAGGGGAGATGATGCAATTGAAGTCACCACCAATAGTCCAAGGAATATTCACTTCTAGACTGAATGCCATCAAGGAATCAAACATTTCTCTACGAACACTAGCACAGCATGATGCATAAATGGCAGTAAAATACATAAAGATAGAATTGTCCTCCTTAATAGCAACAGTAATATATTGTGGGTGCTGCTCTATAATATCAAGGCAAATATCAGTACTATGAAAATGCCAAATTCTAGAGGATGAACCATTGTTCCCAAGAACAGACCGAAGGTTGATGCGATGAGCCACATAACTGGCATGACTGTAGTCAATACGAGGTTCGAGAATAGCTGCGATGCAGATCTTATGAATTTTGACAATTTGTGCAAGGCTTCTGACAGTGCCCTTATTACCTATACCCCTAACATTCCATATAAGAGCAGAACTAATCATGGACATAAGAGGATGAAGGGTTAGCAGCCAACACCTTGGCTTTGGCTCTGGTCAGTCGACCATCATTAATAAGCTCTCCGGGAATGGCAGAGATTTCAGTTACTTCTTTATCTTGGAGGCCACTGTATGTGCCTTTATTGTTTTGACAAACCATCTGAGAATTTTCTAATGCAGCCAATTCAGATACTTTATTTGAAATAATTTGGATGTCCTTGATATCCAAGCTTTGGGAGCTGACTACCAAATCAGGTTTCTCTTTCACCCCAGGAATGTAAGGATTTTGGGTTGAAGGGAGCTTCTAAGTGAGTGAAGATTCAGTTGTAACACTCTCATGGGATGCTATATATGAGGCATTCTGTTTACTTGAGGCATTATCACAAATATATGAAATGCATGAATTACTTGTTTCATCAACTAATCTAGGGTCACAAATAGCATGATTGTAAACTTTAGAATCAGTGGAGATATCATTGGTAATTCATGTATCATTCCCCTCATCTGCCAAATCCTCCTTCAGATCTGATTCTTCAGAGAATTGGTCCAGTGCAGAGAACATGTTGGCCTCATTAATTATCATCTTCGAACTACAAATTTTAGGCAGTCGAGGTCTATATTCCTGACGAATCACCTTTTGAGCTTCAAGAGGAACAACATCTTTCAGAGGCAGATGGCAAATCATAGCCTTATTTTGTTTCTTCTTACATTCTTCCTCCAAATGTCAAATTTTATGACAATAAGAGCAGAGGTGCGGAACCCTGTGATAGCTAATCGACTGCCAAAAACCACTATCTTCTATCCCAATCCATATCCGATTTTTTCTCTATGCTGCAATGTCTAATTCAACACATACCAGAGCTTCTGAAGTCTCAGTCATCGCAACAGTAGCATCATGAATCCGCAAGACAGATCCAATGTTACCAGCTATTGAACGCAGCATATCTTCATGGTAAAAATTGACTAGTAATGATGGAAAACCAATCCACACAGGGATAGTCGATGGATCCGATACAAAATCAAAATCAGGTGTCCATCTAAAGAATCTGAAGAGGAATCCCTTGATGTATAGATTCTTTTGAAGAAGAATTTTAAGGAAATCCTCCTCACACCCTAGGCGGATCAATACATGTCTAGCATTCATCCGGCTAAGAATAAAGTCTGACCTTAGATGCATTCGTTGAGAGAGACAGGTCTTAATCTCCGGTATAGATGGTTGACCATACGAGCATCTAGCAATGACTGCATTCTGAAGATGCGAGCAGGACTTCTGAATATCTTCCTGAGAAAAATATACTGCAGGTTCTCCTTGATCCGTATATGCCGGAGCCTTCACCTGGAAGCATAGGTGTGATCGATGATGTCCCTCCATTAGCGTCTGTGCATACGACTTCCGATGGGCTACTCCAACCTCTGAGCATCCGGCAATGTTTGTTTCAGAAGAGAACTGAGCATCCCCCACCGCACCAGCCATCGCCGGCAGGAGGGGGATGCACTGAAGGAGCAGAGGAGCGAGGCGGGAAGAAGCAAAAATCCGGAGCTTCTCACTCTAGAACTCTAGAGAGAGAACCTTTTTTAGTCAGTGCATCTTGCATATTAGAATCGGTGCATGTTTTGTATGTACGCACTTCATAGTCTGGGCAACTTTCAAGTCGGTGCATTTCTTGCCCGCGCACACACAAGGTCGGTGCAGTTACAGCTTGTGTATAATTCACGGTCGGTGCAAGTCTTTACTTATGCTACTCATGTCGGTGCACACCCTTTGTTACCTTGTCTAAAGTCAGTGCGTGTCATTTAGAGTCCATGCATGTTTCCTTTATGTTATCAAAATTCTTGCACATTCTTTACTTGTGTGATATAAGGTCAGTGCAACTCCTGTTGCTGCACGTATATATGGTCTATGCATATACTGCCATACGATTACTTAAGATATGTGCATTCTATGCATATTACGTTTTCTTGAGTCTGACCTTGTGTGCTTTATGAACAGTTAAACATTTGCTTTAATGCTTTATCTAGTCTGTGCACACTTCATTCTTGTGCGATGCTAACTCAGTGCATATATCATCTTGTGTATACCCAACGTCTATGCATACAGTATGTGCACGCTTTCACGATAGTTGTTGCAAAGTCCGTGCACATTTCATTTTCCTGCATACATGGTCGATGCTAGCTGCATCTTGTGCATAATGGGGTCAGTGCACATCTCATCTCTGCATACAGCATGTCTGTGCATGTTTTGATATGAGTCAGCATATGAAGGATGAATCTCATGACTATAACATGCTTGACAAAATGCTATGTAACCTATTGACAGGAGTCTAAGTGTGAAGAGCCCAGGGCAACTGAAGGTACCAGGATCAAACACCAGAGAAGCAAGGGGCAGACATCATCGCCTCTCATGTTATCACTTAAGTCACAACTGGAGCATGAGTTCGTGAGAACAGCAGAACCAATAATTGGCACGTGATCCAAGATAGACCGTCCTTGGAAGAAGTAGCCATGTGGATAGCTAAAGCGCCAAGACTCTGACGCGTGGCTAAGATATTCCTGAAACTTCTTGGCGGGAGTGTTCTTTCCACACGCCCAGTGCATGAGCTGGTGGGTCCCATCCTGAAGCCATAAAAAAAAATCCCTCTCCTGCGATCAAAGATAGTAGCGAACCTGGAACAAATAGAAAAGATATGAGGAGAGACGAAGAGTAGAAGAAGAGCAGAGCTGAAGGGAAAAAGAAAGAGAGAAAGATCAGAGTCTGAGAAGCAGAAGAAGAGAGAAAGGAAAGAGTGATAGAGGGAGAGGTGTAGAGATTGTGAGATCGTGAGAAAGAGGAAGAGCACAAAAGAGAGGGAGCTCGAGAAAAGAAAGTGGTGTTCCTGAAGATCTGTTCTACTGGGCTTTGGATCAAATCCAAGCCAGTCTGCTCCTGCGAGAGTTACATTTTATCTGATTTCATTTCCAGCTTTCCGGTGCTATTGATTTCATTTCTTGTTTTTCTTTAAACCCTTATTTTAAGTTATGTATCAGCGTAGGCTAAGCTGTAAGGCCCAGCAGGCGAGGTTGATACCTTGGACAGCAAGTTGTATTGCTCAGCGGGCGAGGTGGATACCTTAGACAGCAAGCTGTGTTGCTCAGCGGTTTGTAGGCAAGATGTGAGGCCCAGCGGTTTCAAGCTGTGAGTCAGCAGTAATCCACACTCTGGATTGAGTGTGGGGTGGACGTAGGTCTGAGTACCGAACCACCTAAAAATCTTCTGTGAGTTGTGGTTTGATTGCCTATTTCATTTTTGCTAGATGCATGCTTAGGATCGTGGTTTTATTGCATATATGTTGAAGCCTCTTGATCAGTTCAGTATCCAGCTGTGTGTGTATCAACTGCACGTTAGTCACCTAGCTGATCTTTAGGCCATCGATCTGTTATCTAGTGAGTATCTAAGTTAACTAATCCAATCAGTTTCAATTCCGCATAACTTACTGATTAGAGTTAAATTTGGGTAGAATTTTTTAATGGGGATTCATTCATCCCCCCTCTGAATCTGAGCCTAACAGACCAACAATTAGTATCAGAGCGGGTCTCTGACTTTTCAGATCCAACGATCTGCAGAATATCCTGCCCTGTTGTGTTCGGTGCTTTGGCGTGTTGATTTGGTGCCTTGCATTGCAACAGCCTTATTTCGGTGCATTTCTCATATATTGTCTCCAAATCAAAATTTGGTCAATTGTTTCTCAATGGCTCATCTACCTATCTTCAGTGGTAATGATTTTGATTTATGGCTAAAGAATTTGCATCTATATGTAAGATCAATTGATCCTGGTCTATGGAAGTTAATTGTTCATGGTCCACATAAATTATCAAAAGATAAATCTAAATGGACTGATGAGGATAGATTAAAAAATTCTGACAACACTAGAGCATTAGATCTAATAAAGGCATCAGTTGATAGAGCTCTGATTTCGTGTTTTTCATGCTGCAGGTCTGCCAAAGATATTCTAGACAAATTGAAGATTGCCAGGAATTGCAACACATGTCTGATGGTTGAAAAAGATGGACAGCAAGAAGAAGATGAAGATGAGGTACCTTCTGACTTTGACAATTACACTTTGGATGACTGGATTAGAGCTTACAATGATTTGCTTGATTCTCATGAACAATTAAGAAAACAAAATAAAAGGCTAAGAAGAAAACAAAGCAGTGTAGTGAGCTCGGTTATAGACAATGATGATCTCAAAACCATGGAAACTGAAAATAAACATATGAAGAAACAATTGGAATGTTTTGAAAATGTTGTTTCAGAAATAAGTAAAATAAGATCTGTAAATGAAAGTCTTGAGAGAATCATTGAGAAGAATGATGAAAAGGTCAAAAGAATTCAAGAAGAAAATCAAGCTGATGTTCTCAGACATAAAGAACAAGTTTCCTTACTAAAAAATGAAAACAATGAATTTGCTTATAAGATTTCTGAACTGGAAGATCAGCTGGATATTAAAAATGATGAGCTTCTAATGAAATTGCAAGAGCTGAATAAGATCAATTCTGAAGTAGACAAATTAAAACTTGAGAATGCTGAACTTCAGAAGAACAATGAAAAATGTGAAGCTAAGATAAAAGAACTCAAGGAGAAACCTTCAAATGTCTGTTCTACAGAGTCAACTTGCAATAGATGTCCTCTCCTAAAGGATTTTAATGAAGATCTTCACTCTGAAAATGAATGGCAGAGGAAATTGATTGACTCTCTCAAAGAAGAAAATAAAAATATGTTAGATGTGAAACTCGAAGTTGAACAGTCTGAAGAAAATTTTATGGATGAAAATGAAACTTGAAAGAGCAGAACAAAAAATTGATGGTTTTGAATATTGTCATGTCAGAAAGATTAATGACAATTGAGAAAGGAAAATCAGTGTTAAAGGAGAAGGAAATAGATAATGAAAGAAAGCTTCAACAAGAAATTGAATCTCTGAAAAATTTGAATGATACTTTGCAGTAACAAGTTATCTCTTGTGAATCAGATTTATCAGAATATGAAACTAATGTAGTTTTTTTGAAATCTGAAATTGAAGATTTGAAAGCCTCTTTGTCAAAGTTTGTTGATGGTCATGATAATTTGAATAAATTGCTTGGATCTAATGCGAATTTCCAGAAAGAGGGACTTGGTTATGTGCTTGTTAATAAGGAGGCCAATGAAAAGAAGAAATTAATTGTGTTTATAAAAAACTCAAAATATGCCAATTCCTCTAGTTCTTCCATTTTCCAGTTCACGGCCAAAAAAATAGAAAAATAGAAAAAAATAAAAAAAAGACTAAAAAATAGAAAATGAGTAAAAATGCTTCATTCATGAATATTTCTGCTAATCTTGTGCATGTTGCTCATATGCCTCCTACACATTCACATGCACATAAAAGAGATGTCTTATGTCATTATCGTGGTAAGTTAGGCCATGAAATGCATGATTGCAGAGTGATGATAGAGGATGACCACAACTGTGGGACAATGCATTCCAAGAACTTACTCAATAAAAATCATGCTACTAAGAAGTTTAATAGTTCTTGTCATTGCTGTGGTAAGCATGGTCACTACATGAATGAGTGTTTTGTCATGAAACAAGATTATAATATGCATGCTAAATTCTCTGCAAATCATCATGGTTTTAATAAAAATAAATCTGCTTCAAACCAGCACATCATATGTTTCAACTGTAACAAGCCTGGTCACAAGGCCACTGACTGCTGGTTAGGGTCTCGTAAAAATAATTCTGGTTCTAGAGGTAAGTACATTGTGTGCTTCGAATGTGGAAAGCATGGCCATACAGTCAAGGACTGTTGGCATGCTCAGGGAACAAAATTTGACTCTAAATCTGGTAAGTTCCCTGCAAACCAAAAGGCTATAGTTGTTTTTAACAGAAAATCCTTTGCATGTTACAATTGTGGAAAGCCAGGTCACAGAGCTGTGAACTGTTGGCTAACTGAGAGTAAAAGACAAAATGTTCATATAAACAACAGAAGATTTCATACTCATGATAACGTGCATAATAAGAATAAAAAGTTTGTTGTTTCATGTCATTATTGTGGAGAATCTGGACACACTATGTCTGACTGTTTTATAATGAGATTTGATGATTCTCTAACCAAGAAAATGTTGAGACCACCTATCAAAGGTGCCAGTGTCAGTTCAGGACCCAAGACTTCTTGGGTATCTGTTGGTGCAAAGTAGTTTGCTAATTTACAGGTGTGCCTTGGGGAGGAATAAAGGGGTTGAATATACCAAGGCACCCAAGTTTGGTAAAACCCCATCTTTGCACTTGACAGGTTCGATCTTCTAACTTTAGAAATTTTCTTTCAATCAATTGCATTTCATGCATACATGCTCACATCTGAGTTTAACTTGTCTTTCATAGATTATCAAATGCATTTACTGAATTGTTTGTGCATAATTTAAGCTGAAAGTGAATTGAATGTTGTTTTCTGAAAATATGAATTGTGTCATCCGAAATTTCTGATTTAGATGTTTGCATAACTTGTTAAGCATACATACTTGCATTCTTGTATGTCATCTGCACTGCTCAATTTGAATCTTTTCTTGCATAACGAAATTCAACTGTGCATCCTCTAACTGAAATTCTTTGAAAATCTAAAATACACATGAAGTCTATTGTAGTCCATCTCAGGTTGTAATTGCATGTCGACTTCATGAGCATAGAACATAAAACCATGTGTTCGGTCTTCACTGCATACAATGCATTTAGTCAGGTGGAGTAGATGCATAATTTGTTATGCACTTGTGACATTTAGAATTTTAGATTATATTGCATTTTGTCAAGGGGAGTGTAGCTGCCCCTGCATGATGATCATGACTCTCATGTTCGTGTTCAGGAAATACTCTTAGGAGAGTCATTGCATATGCATACATGTAGTGCAGTGCATTGCATATCATCAAACTTGAAAAATCCAAAAAGAAATGTCTCATTGCATCTAGACAAGGGGAGCATTTTAGACTCATTAGTTTTTTTCAATCTGAACCCTTCTTGTCTAGTCACTTAAATCATTCTCCTACTCCTGTGTGTTGATTGGACTCTGAATTATCCATCATCTGAATTCATATCTTTTCTTGAAGTTGAAATCTCTGTATGCTTCTCCTTAAATTGCTGAAGGAGAGCTTTGCTTGAATACTTCCTTGTCACTTGTCAATATTGATTCATCTGAATTTGGGAATATTTCAATCTGTGTAGCCTAATCATAAATCCGACATATCTCAAAAAGAAGAATCATCTATTATACTGGTTTAAGAATGTCTGATGAAATAAATTGATTTAAGTCTAATATATTCATTAAGTTTTAATTTAAAAGACTTGAAAATATCTGAATCATTATGTTTAATAAATCTTAACCAATTGTCTCATGTAATTTCATGCAAAATCTTCTAAAATTTGAAAATTTAAAAACCATGGCTTCCTTTGGTTAAGATACATGTAGTAGGTATTGTTCTTAAACATTTTAGTGTACTGAGAAATGTCTGAAGAATTTGAAAATACTTGAAAGAAATCTTGGTCAAAGCAATGACTTTGGTCACCGAGAAATTAGGTCCCCTATCAAAGAAATGGAGTAAACCCATGTCATGAAGTGCCATAGTTACCTCTGCTATAAAAATGATTAAAAATCTGGCAGAGCAATGGCATGGTTGTGTTGAGTAACTGGGGATTCTAGCCTCTGATCAAGGTGTCTTCTCAAGTAAAAAGACACTCCAAACTGCTAACTTTGTTCTCATTGAGAGGCAATACTGTTATCACACTGAGTAACTGGGTCACTTCACCTAAGACGTGTTGTGCCTCACATAAAAAAGTGTTGATTTAACCAGACTTGCTCAGAAAAATAAAGTTGCTAAACAAAAGAAAAATCCTGAAAAAGATTAAAGACATGTTCAGATACACTCATAATTATTTAATCTCAATACTCTCGTGTAACTCCCAAAGGAGTCATTGATTTTGAATGAATAAGATATAAGGAGGTTAAACAAGAATGTCATATGTGCAACTGGTTCATTTTTATTAAAACATGATTTCAGATATGAGTATTGAATTTCATTGAAAAACTATGTATACATCATGCTTAAATCAGGCTGGTTTGTTTAGAATCATTCATAATCTCTTATAATAGAAGAGTCTAAAATTCGGTTATTAAGATTTATGAATTTGGTATCCTATTAAAAATCCTTCCACCTCATCTATTCATTGGCAATCCAGTCATTAATGTACTCAACTATCTGCTCACTGTTCTTGATCATTTCATGCTCAATTTCTAAGTGTTGTTGAAATTTTCTATGACTGATCTTGTGTTTTTGTTGATGTCTCTTTTCACATCAATTGGTATCAGATTTATATCTGAATGTCTGATGACAATTTTCACTCCACTCCCTCTATTCTGTCAAATGGGGGAGATTGTATCATCACCATCTTTCTGGTATTAAGGGGGAGATTAGTCTGGTCGTTTGTCATCTTCCTATCCCCACTTCCACTTACCTCACATATTCAGGGGGAGTAGGTTTCCTTGATTCACTTTGTCTATCAGTTTCAGTTCATTTTATCCAATTTCATTGGTAGTCAAAAGGGGGAAAATAGTGTGCCACATTGTCTGCACTTTAGGTTCTTCCTTTTTCCTGTTGTCAAAGGGGGAGAATATGTGGAGAGTCATATTGAGTATTTGTGCATACATGCCTGGAATGAGCTTTGGGAAAGAATTTGCAGAAGTCATTTAGTCATTCAGTCATTCTCTAAACTATCTTGAATAATTTCATAAATTATTGATCATCTGGATATGACTCATAATGTTGCCATCATCAAAAGGGGGGAGATTGTTGAACCCTGTGTTTTGATGATGCCAAACACTATAAGTTATATATGCATAATATCATATGTGTTACCCTATCATTGTCAGACATTTGCATACTTCTGCAGAGCTGCCCTTGCGTGTGGTTAGGCTTGCATGTGTCATAGCTTTGTTTGCTCATAAGGTCAGTGCATGCATTATTTCATGCATTAATGTCAATGCATTACACTGTAGAGTTCTGTGCACCTCATTGCTTAGATCGGTGCAATTTTAGTCGTCTAGAGCCAAAGTTCGTGCACACTTGCTTGGACTTAGTCCGTGCATGCTAGGCTTAAGAGATATTGGGTCGGTGCAACCTTTACATCTTACTCATACCACGTCGGTGCATGGTCTGTTGAATGCGTAATAGAGTTGGTGCACATTTTGTGTGAGCGGGCATAAGGTCGGTGCAACCTATATTGCTGCACGCAGGACAGATCGGTGCAACACTCGCTGTTGTATATCTGAGTCAGTGCATCTTGCATATTAGAATCGGTGCATGTTTTGTATGTACGCACTTCATAGTCTGTGCAACTTTCAAGTCGGTGCATTTCTTGCCCACGCACACACAAGCTCGGTGCAGTTACAGCTTGTGTATAATTCACGGTCGGCGCAAGTCTTTACTTGTGCTACTCATGTCGGTGCACACCCTGTGTTACATTGTCTAAAGTCAGTGTGTGTCATTTAGAGTCCATGCATGTTTCCTTTATGTTATCAAAATTCTTGCACATTCTTTACTTGTGTGATATAAGGTCAGTGCAACTCCTGTTGTTGCACGTATATATGGTCTATGCATATACTTCCATACGATTACTTAAGATCTGTGCATTCTATGCATATTACATTTTCTTGAGTCGACCTTGTGTGCTTCATGAACAGTTTTTTTTTTTTTGGCAGAAAGTCGAGGGCTCTTTTTTATATATTGCAAATAAGGTTGAGAAATTGTTACAACATCACCGGGGCATACCCCTGCAAAAAATCACCCAAATGGGAGAACCATCACTACACCATCCGTAAGGACACGAGTCCCATCTGGTCAGTCAGAAGCGGCCCGATACAAACTCTGGGCAACTCAGATTTCGAACGGACCACAGAGTTAACCTTGGTGGAGCACGCAAGTGACGCTAATGCGTCAGCAACTCTATTGGCTTCTCGGTAAACATGGCAGACACACACACTTGATCGAAGAAAGTAAGTGCGAATTTCTCGCCACCAGCATAGCGAAGCCCATGCCGTTGCAATCCCAGCCTGCAGAGAGGTGGCCAAGACCGCATTGTCAGTGCGGACGACAGACAAGTGAAGGCCATGCTCATTCGCAAGGCGAATGCCATCGTACATAGCTCTTGTTTCCGCCACAAAACTGCTACCAACACTATAGAAATGTGAGAAGGCCAATACCATATTACCCCTATGGTCCCGGATGCAGCCTCCTCCACCACAGTAACCTGGGTTCCCTTTACTTGCACCATCGACGTTCAACACAAGGCCCTGGTCATGCGGAATCCATCGGACAAGCTTGACAATATGCATAGATAACCTGAATCTGAAACCGTATGCCAGGAGAAGTTGGGTCTGGGGCGCAGCAGGCTGATGCTTGAAGGTCATTCTTGATAGAGCAGCATTAATCTGAAACAGGATATTGTGAATGATACGCACAGGAGACAGGTAGGTTCCCTCAAAGCACGCTGTGCATCTAGCCTTCCAAATTTCCCACACAATAAGAATGGAGGCATACATGGCAATAAAACCATTCAAAGAGTGGGGGTTGCACTGAGTGATAATATCCCACATGCGATGAGTGATATGAGGGTCGGATCTATGGGCAGTTGGCAAGAAAGAAGCTGCCCAATTCCATAGTGCAGAAGCCAAGTCACTACTTAGAAACATATGGTCCAGCTCTTCCACACTCGGGAAAGAACAGCAAGAACAGCGAGATGCCAAGGAGATACCACAGTCGGCTATTCTAGCATCAACAGGGACCGCTCTGTGAAGGATTCTCCAAGTAAACAAAGACGCACGCCATTGAAAGTGATGGTTCCAGAGGCGGGACAAGGCAGCACGTCGAACACCTCTCGGCCTTAGGTGCTCATAAGCCGACTTAAGCGTGAAAGCACCAGAAGAAGAGAGTGTCCAGATGCATTCGTCTTCAAAATCCGACAGAGAGATACCTTCAAGGAATTGTGCATCAGGGAGTAGTCTTCGAACTGGATGATCCCTATTAGCTAAAACCTCATGCACAGTTGGATTGCGACCCTGAAGGTTGACCCCCAAAGATTGTCGCAAGGGGGATTCGCCAATCCAGAGATCATCCAGGAAGCTCACTGTATTGCCATTACCAACAATCCACCTGGTTTGAGAACGAACCACATTAAAGGCAACGCTTAGGGTAGCATTAGGAATGCCATGCAGATGCGGCACCAATGAAGTAGGATCACCCTCGAGTTGGAAACGTCGCCGAATGTAGACCGCCCAGAGCGATGATCCATGCAAGATCGACCATGCCAGCTTCACTGCCATAGCAACTTGAACATGGTTTAAACTCCGTACTCCCAAACCACCCTCAGCCACAGGCTTCTGGATAACAGACCAGCGCACCCAATGGCGACGAGGGACCCTATCAGCCTCACCCCAGAAGAACTTTGCACAGAGTCGCTCAATGTAGTTAACAATCGATTTGGGAATAGAAATAGCAGTTGCCAGGTACAGAGGAATGGAGGAAAGCACCGAGTTGATGAGAGTAATCCGTCCAGCTTGAGATAACATGCGAGACTTCCAAGTGGAAATATGCAGATTCACCTTATCAATAAGATGTTTGAAATCTGCCACCAATGTTCTGCCATGACGGATAGGTACACCTAGATACGTGAGGGCGCCATGATGATGGCGGAATCTGGTAATGGCAGATAAGCTGGATATCAGTCTTGCAGGTGCGCTGCTAGCAACACAGAAGCAACTCTTTGAGGCATTAATCTTCTGTCCAGAGGACTGCTCGTAAGCATGCAAGAAATCCATCAGGCGTCAGATATTATTAGCATGGTCGTTGACAAATAAAAGGGTATCATCAGCATATAATAGGTGGGTCATAGGCATACATCCTCTGGGACCCGAAAAAGGCACAAGTAAACCCTCATTGCACATACTCTTCAGCCCTCTACTGAGGACTTCCTCCAAGATGATGAAAAGTGCAGGTGCTAGCGGGTCTCCCTGCCGAAGTCCGCGAGAAGAATGGAAATATCCTGCTAGTGAGCCATTAAATAACACTGAAAACCAGCAATTAGACGTCAACCCAGCAACAAAGGAAAGGAATCTGTTACAGAAACCGAACCTTTGGAGGACTTTGAGGAGAAAATCCCAAGCCACCCTGTCATAAGCCTTCACCATATCCAACTTAAAGACCACATTATGCCCACGAACCTTCCTCCCAAGATCAGCAAACAACTGCCGCGACAAGGCCAGATTATCAATGATATGTCTGCCCTTCACAAATGCACCCTGCTCAGCAGAGATAATACCAGGCAAGATAGAGCCCAGCCTGTTAGTAAGAATAAGGGAGATAATTTTGTAACTGAAGTTACACAGACTGATGGGTCTGAATTCCCCAAAGTTACTCGGGCTAGCAACCTTAGGAATTAAGGCAATAATACTGGAAGTGATACCCTTGGGCAAAGGAAAACCCTGAAAGAAACCTTGAACACCCTTAACGACATCATCACCAATAATATCCCAGCAATGGGAATAGAAATGTCCGGAGAAGCCGTCAGGTCCTGGAGCGCTATCCCAATTCATCTTCCAGATGGTATCCTTAATATCGCTGGCAGTAGGGAGTGATATCAGATCATGATTTTGTTGTTCAGAGACTAATTGAGGAATCACATGTAGCAGACCTTCGTCAATGGTATGATCCTCTGCCGTAAGAAGTTGAGAGAAATATTGCACTGCCTCATTCCGCAGAACCTCCTTATCATCACACCAAAGGTTGTTGACACGCAACCGGTGAATATAGTTCTTCCTGCGTTTGCCCTGCACAATTGCATGGAAGAAAGAAGTATTTTTATCCCCATCCTTAAGCCAACACATTCTCACTTTCTGGCACCAAAATATCTCCTTCCGATGTAGCATCCGCCGCAACGCCGCATTAGCCGCATAGAGAGCTGATCTGCTGTCTTCAGTAGGTAGCATATCAAATTCCAGCTGTTTAAGGCGAACCAGATTTTCAGCATTCTTAAGGTTTACCTCAAGATGACCAAAAACTTCTTTATTCCAAACTTGGAGAGCCTTTTTAGTAGCTTTCAATTTTAATTGCAGATTAAGCAGAGGGTTATATGAAGCTCCAGCCTCCCGAGACCAAGCCTCTCGAACGCAAAGTAAAAAGGAGTCGTGGTCCAACCACATCTTCTGGAAAGTGAAACGAGAGGGAGGAGAACAAGTAGCATCATACTTGATAGCCAATGGAGCGTGATCGGACGGGCCACGCGGGAGGTGTTGGACAAATAAGCCAGGAAAAGAAACTTGGCAAGGCAAGCTGATGAGAATTCGATCCAGTCTAGCTTTAATAGCAGCACCACCCACTCTGTTATTAGACCAAGTGTACCTGGGTCCCCGAAAACCAGCATCCAGTAGACCAGAAGCAGATAAAAAGGCATTAAAATCTAGCATAGAGGAGGCATTATGCAGGTTACCACCTAGCTTCTCAGAGGAATCGGCAATACAATTAAAATCACCCCCAACAATCCACGGTAAGCCATCAGTATTGCTCATAGAAAGCAAATCATCAAACAGAAGTCGACGATTGGAAGCATCACATGCTGCGTAAATGGCGGTAACTCTACATAGAGCAACACTGCCATTCGATAAGGTGCCAGACACCTGCTGAGAAGATTTGGAGATCAGAGAGAATTGCAGCGGATTATTCCAGAAAAGCCAAATTTTAGTATCCATATCAAGGCAATCCTCCATATGATCCATCCCTAGAAAACGCCGAATAGCATTAGCCTTAGACAAAGGCATCTTTGGTTCCATAATAGCAAGAAAATCAATCTGATGAGACCTTAACAAAAACTTGAGATGTCTCTTAGAGGCCGAATTAGCAAGACCTCTGATATTCCAAAAAAGAGGAGAGCAATTCATGACGACACATAACCAGAGGTACCAGCGGCTACCTTGGCTTGAGATCTAGTGCAAACTCCCTTCCTATTATTGGTTTCACCAACCAAATCATGATTAGAAGTCACCATGAGCATATTTTCAGCAAGGGCCTATAAAGAAACATTCAAGTGACTTGGATCCTTAGAATGAGGAAAGCCCTCCTCCTTAGAAGATTCAGTTGTATCTTGAAGGGATATTCTATCCATAATTTGAACGTCCGCAGGAAAGTTCACCGGAGCCTCCGCCGCCGGCAAAGTCGCCGACTGCCCCTCAGGCGTCAGAGCAGCAGGCATTGGGGACGTGTGAGAAGATGACGCTCGAGTGTTTAAGCATGGCGCAGGAACAGAGACATGTAAAGGGTCATTTATAACATGGCCAGATTCAGAAAAAGGGGTTCGGGAAGACAAAATGGAGGCATCATGGGACCCAAATGCTTTAGACTGCTGGATGATGATTGGCGCAGTATTCGCTTGACAAACAGTCGCTACCACCAAGGCCTGAGACGGGTCAACAGGACAAAGCACTGCCGAGGTGGCCTGCATAGTAGCATGATCAGTCGCTAACACCGAGGGTGGGGGGGCCTCAGCGTGACCAGAGTCATCCGGGTTGAGTTGCATGAAGGAATTAGACACCTGAACACGACCTGGCGCCGCATGACCTGAAAGACCAGGCTTCTTCCCATTAACCACCGTCCTCCATTCAGAGTGATTCTATTGACGTTCCTAATTTGGAGGAGGTCGATGGTGATTCTGCACCCCAGAAGAACTAGCCTTCGCCTTCTTTTTGCACTCCCCACTAGCATGGCCTAGACGCTTGCAAAAGGAGCAGATCTCAGGTACGCGAAGATAACGTACAGGCTACCAGAAACCTTCTCCAACTCCGCAACCAATCCACACTCTCCCTGGAAGAGGCTTAGCAACATCAACGTCCACACACACTAAAGCCTCAGCTGTTTGAGTCCACGCCAAAGTAGTGTCATGAATCCGAAGGACAGAGCCCAGATTATTAGCAATAAGCCTTAGATAATCTTCATTGAAAACGTTTACCGGCAGTCCTGGAAAACCAACCCACGTAGGAATCATTGTGGGATCGGCATTGAAATCAAAGCTTGGAGACCACCGAAAAAGACGGAACAGAAATCCTTTGATGAACAAACTTTTCCTCACAAGAACCTTAATAAAGTCATCTTCTGATTCAAACCGGATAAGCACATGACGCTGGTTAAGGACACTGAGGACGAAATCCTTATGGAGCATCAGGCGTTGCCGTAGGCAAGCCTTAACGTCAGGAAACGACGGTCTCCCATAAGAACACTTTGCAACAATGGCCCTTGCAAGCGTGTCCTCCGAGCGACGAACCTCCTCCTTAGAAAAGAAAACTGCTGGCTCACCAGCATCCGTAAAAACAGGCGCACGCAGTGGGATTGCCACCTTCGCAGGGCGCAGAGAGGCAGCGAGAGCTTGAGCAAAGGACGGCATCCTAGCAGGACGATCCTCCTCCGAGGCAACCTCCGAGGCCACCTTCGAGTCTCCCATCTAAAACTAGTTCGGCTGCTCTTAGATGGGCTACAGAAAACTCAGTGCATATATCATCTTGTGTATACCCAACGTCTATGCATACGGTCTGTGCATGCTTTCACGATAGTTGTTGCAAAGTCCTTACACATTTCGTTTTCCGGCATACATGGTCGATGCTAGCTGCATCTTGTGCATAATGGGGTCAGTGCACATCTCATCTCTGCATACAACATGTCTATGCATGTTTTGATATGAGTCAGCATATGAAGGATGAATCTCATGACTATAAGATGCTTGACAAAATGCTTTGTAACCTATTGACAGGAGTCTAAGTGTGAAGAGCCCAGGGCAACTGAAGGTACCAGGATCAAACACATGAGAAGCATGGGGCAGACATCATCGTCTCTCACGTGATCACTTAAGTCACAACTAGAGCATGAGTTCGTGAGGACAGCAGAACCAATAATTGGCACGCGATCCAAGATAGATCGTCATTGGAAGAAGCTGCCATGTGGATAGCTAAAGCGCAAAGACTCTGACGCGTGGCTAAGATATTCCTGAAACTTCTTGGCGGGAGTGTTCCCTCCGCACGCCCAATGCATGAGCTGGTGGGTCCCAGCCTGAAGCCATAAAAAAAAATCCCTCTCCTGCGATCAAATATAGTAGCGAACCTGGAACAAATAGAAAAGATATGAGGAGAGACGAAGAGTAGAAGAAGAGCAGAGCTGAAGGGAAAAAGAAAGAGAGAAAGATCAGAGTCTGAGAAGCAGAAGAAGAGAGAAAGGAAAGAGTGATAGAGGGAGAGGTGTAGAGATTGTGAGATCGTGAGAAAGAGGAAGAGTACGAAAGAGAGAGGGCTCGAGAAAAGAAAGTGGTGTTCCTGAAGATCTGTTCTACTGGGCTTTGGATCAAATCCAAGCCAGTCTGCTCCTGTGAGAGCTACATTTTATCTGATTTCATTTCCAGCTTTCCGGTGCTATTGATTTCATTTCTTGTTTTTCTTTAAACCCTTGTTTTAAGCTGTGTATCAGCGGAGGCTAAGCTATACGGCATAGTAGGCGAGGTGGATACCTCGAACAACAAGCTGTGTTACTCAGCGGGCGAGGTGGATACCTCGGACAGCAAGTTGTGTTGCTCAGCGGTTTGTAGGCAAGCTGTGAGGCCCAGCGGTTTCAAGCTGTCAGTCAGCAGTAATCCACACTCTGGATTGAGTGTGGGGTGGACGTAGGTCTGAGTACCGAACCACCTAAAAATCTTCTGTGAGTTGTGGTTTGATTGCCTATTTCATTTTCGCTAGATGCATGCTTAGGATCGTGGTTTTATTGCATATATGTTGAAGCCTCTTGATCAGTTCAGCATCCAACTGTGTGTGTATCAACTGCACGTTAGTCACCTAGCTGATCTTTAGATCATCGATCTGTTATCTAGTGAGTATCTAAGTTAACTAATCCAATCAGTTTCAATTCTGCATAACTTACTGATTAGAGTTAAATTTGGGTAGTATTTTTTAATGGGGATTCATTCACCACCCCTCTGAATCCGAGCCTAACAGACCAACATCGTTTTCATCTTCTGCAGAGGGGTCAGATTCTATGACGGAGAACAGAGCCAAAGAGGTTAGCCAGTAGCGCATTTTTTGTTGCCAACGTTTAAAAAATTGGCCAGTAAATTTATCAGGGCGGGCAACAATCTCTGGTGCCATTCGATCTAATGTAAGGAACGACTCTAAACTAATGTAAAATACTATTCACGGGTAGAGCTTTTCTACTAGATCTAAGCACGAAATTAAAGGGAATCAAACGATCCAGAGAAGTAAACTCGGGTCGAAGCGCGTAGTCGCTTCCTTTAGAGTCGTTCTGCCCCTACTCCAGTGCAGATAGGCTTCGCGATAGAACTTCCTCCAAGATACGACAACCCAAAACCGATGGCGACGCGAAGGTGCACTCCAACTCGCGTTCCCGGGGGCGAACACCACAGTGACAGATGGCTTTTGCGAGAGGAAAAAGATGATGGGAGAGAGGAGCTCGAGGGAGATAGCTTTCAGGTAAGAGAGAACCGAAAACCGTACCTCTCACAGAAAAATCACTCTTCAAATACCCTCTTGGGAATTGACCCTTGACCGAGTCACACCCATCTGCCAAAAAAGGGAATTCGAAGAGACGCGAAAAGAATCCAAGAGACAGTCAGTTAAAGGGTCAAAAAATTAAAGAAAATTAAAAATAAAATAATTATCGAGAATCACATGCACGCACGGCGCGACCACGGCAAAGTAAGGCAAGGCAATTCGCGTGTGTGTGAGAAAGAGGATGCGAGTCAAAGAGCCCACTAGCCCAAATGGGCCAACTTCCATAGTCTCCTCAAAGGGGTACACAACAAAGACACGAGTCTCAATTAAAAGTAAATGGAAACTTTTCCATTTTCCAATGTGGGACTAATCAACATAAAGAGAGACTTAAACCTTTTCAAATTTGAAATATAAATTCCAACAACGTAGGAGAAGGAAGGGGATGGGCACGAGATTGCTCTCCACCAATAAGTGTGACTTTGAGTGCTCAGACTCACTTACCTTTCCGGAGGGTTTCCTTGGGTTTATATAGTCGACCGCTCCTATTGGAGTCAAGGAAGCCTGAGGGACTAGGGGGCGTTACGTCCTTGTTGAGGGCTCTACTTCGCTCGAGGACTCTTGCCCTCCCTTATCCTTTTGAGTTTCCTGCTTCGGGTGACAACGTAACCTCCGCTTGGATAAGCGCCCGATTGGCGGTCCGAGCGTGGGGCGCCCATTTAGGGAGTACTCGGACTTTTCCCGAGTGACGGGGGCATCCTCGGTTATGCTCAGATGCCGCTTAGGCTCTCCCCGAGCGACCGTTAGAGAGTATCCAGAGGGCGTTGTTTGGGCTCTTCTCGTGCAATCCTTGCTCGGACTTCCGGGCCTGAAGGTCGCCTAGGAAGTATTGGACCGAGCGTTTGGGCTTCAAAATAAGTGGGCCCATTAATGGGGCTGTCACTTGGTTAGTTCGGCCTTGTTGAGTCGGGTTGGACCTAGTTGGGCCGCACCATAGCACATGTATTTTGGGCCGCTGATTTACCCCTCTCCACATGCCATCTAACGTGGACCATGCCAACAGGCGAACACATGCTTTCGCCCAATAGCTCTACCACTGCTTGCACTCGTCGCTACTATATGCACTTCATGTCATGTCGCTTTATTGCATGCCTTCTTAACCTGTGCAGTAGTCGCGTTGACCGTCGCTAGACTTGTAAATGGATCGGATACATAATGGATAGTGTGATATCAAAATTCATATCTGATTAATAATCAAATTATTTAATTCTTAATTAAATTATCTGTCTGATATTTTATGTCTTCTTACCCGGCGTAACCGTCATTGCCCATCTTAATTTGCTTCAAACGCGGCGCCCATGCAACGCCTTCCGTGCTCGAACATGCCACGGACTGGCCTTCCGTACGCCGCTTTCCTCGTGTAACAACTCCGCCATGCAACGCAGCCTCCCACCACGCCTACATGCACTATTGCTCTTTCGTGCAAATCTGCATATGACTCCACTATGCATGCAAGGCCATGCATCTCGTAGCATAGAATCAACGGCCATGCAAATCAACGTGATATGTCCAAAGACGCAATACTTAAGCGGCAAGCCCTGCACAAATAGAAAAGTTATCTCAAATGTATCTAAAATCCCAAAATATAATGATTTGCACATAAAAATCTGAATGTAACGTGAGATTGAGATTAACTATAAAAATTACATAATTAATTTTATTAAAAAATAAAAAATAATATATGTGATATAAATAAATATATAAAAATATGTAATTATCACATCTCTTAATTTACTCATTGTTAGTCCCTTAATAATATAAATAATTTAAAATTTAATGACCAACAAAGAGTTCAATTTTTTTTATATCTTATTTTCGGATCCTCCGTAGAATTAACTTAGAATTAGGGCTTTGGAAACATTAAATAGAATTAACTTAGAATTAGGGCTTTGGAAACATTAAAGTATGCTAGTTTCAAAATTAGAAATTTATGCACGTAACTATCTTAAAATGCATCCAAAGTTCCATAGCACTTGTGCTCGTGAAATCTAAATTCACAGCCGAACAACTGTACCCATTATATTACCATTCAAATTAGCTATCTTTCAACTCTACACCTTCTTGATCAGAACTTTGAGTATGGTAACTTTCACTCTGTCTTATTTTTCTCTTTTTTTCTTTTTTTCTTTTTTGTATAACATAAGGTGATGCACATCTCTTCATTGTTTGACGTGAACCTCAACTATCATCTCCCGTACTCTATACCGTCGAGGTATTATCCGTTTTGACCTACCGACCTCACCGTTTTGTCCCTTTCTAACAATAATCGGTTCCAAAATGGAGGACTTCCCAAGAGATCACCCATCCCAGTACTACTCCCCATTAAGCATGCTTAATTAACCATGGAGTTCTTTACAAGAATTGAGCCGATACTTCAAAAGACGCCTCGATGATATAGAGTACAAATTATATTTGAGGGTGTTACAATCTACCCCTCTTATATAGGCGACGTCTTCGTCGCTGGGCATATATATATAGCACACAATCAAATTCTCAGACAGGTAGGATTCTATAGATGACCCCTACAGGTTCAAGAGGTGGCTCCCACTATGTTACACTTTGTCCCATTGTGGGTTCAAGAGGTTGCTCCCATAGCGTAGCACTCTGTTGGAAAGTTCCGATAATGAATACCCGACGGACGGTTTCCGTTGGTATTCCGTCGTAAATTCGTCGGAAAAACTATTTTCGACAGAATTCCAATGGAAACAGTCCGTCGAAAATGCCGCTTTTTCTTGTGGTGGCACTTTGTCCTATATGGCACTTAGTTCTCACACTTCCGATTGGGGTATGGCTCTGGTACCATTCTATCACGTCGAGCCAGCTAATGATGGAGTAGCAAAAGGTACTCATTATCCTTAATCTTAAGTTAGTTATTCCATTCCATTAGAACTTAGATTTCAATTGTTACCTTTCTAGCATGAATATGATTGTTGGGTGATTAAGGCCATGGTGCAATTTTGAAGCTATTTTGAGGAAAGAATATCATGTGAATTTGGAGGACCAATTTTTTTTTACGTGGGGGAGGGTGTAGCAACCCGGATTAAAATAATGTTGTAAATAAATGAACATAATTTCTTGACTGAAATAAGAATAATTTCAATATATTTGTTATGAGTTATTTAAAATTTTTAATAATTGAAATAGTGAGTTGGGCCAATAATTAAAGGCTTAATTGGGCTAAAGAGTATTTAATAAACCCCCCAAAATTGAAATAACCCAATACCCTCACTCCAAGTGGGCTAAATTTAAGTCTAATGGGCTTAAATCGAAATTAAACCCAACCTAATAAAAATAAGATCTTTCTCCATTGAAACCCTAGGTTAATTAGTGTTTATAGGGCAGTTGGCGACGCAATTTTTGGATAGGAATCGAGGTTTTCAGAGTTGGGCTTATCTCTCGAACCCTTGACCTAATTAGGACAAAAGATAGCTTAAACCCTATAAATCTGACCCCAAATCCCCTCTAGCCAACCTTAGTTCGTGCATGGAGCTTGGTGGTCATGAAAAGGAGTGATCTTGGAGGAGGAGATCGAGGAATTCTAGGGCGTTCATAGGCCTTCTTAGGCATTCTTCATCGTTCTTCCTTCTTCTTCTTTTGAGCAATCCATGGTAGGTTTTATCTTAGGCCCAACCTAATTGTTAAAATAAACAAGTTAATTTGCATGTTTAGAGGTTCATGAGCATGTTTTCCCTAATTTTTAGTGTTCCATATGTGTGTATTTGGAGATCCAAGTATGATAGGTTATGTAGACACGCTAAAATTGACATCATTTTGAGAACATCTCATATCGCATTACGATACCCCAATTTGACCCCCAAATCAACTTATTTTAGTAGTTTTCCTCACTTTTTCTTGAAATTCAGCTTTCCTTGGCTTTCCCCTAATTTTTCTTATTTTTTTAATTTTTTCTGGATTTTTCTCTAATTTTCTGGGACTGTCCTGAATTAGAGTCAGGCTCACGGACGCTAATTCTTCACAAAAGAATTAGCGCCCAGCACAGTGGGCGTCAATTCTGGAATCAACGACAGCATCTAAGTCATCAATTCTTTCAAGATTAAATGCCTTCTTGGGTAGGCGTCACTTTTCAAAGTCGCGTCTAGGGTGACGGACGTGTATTCAATTCTTTAATATTTTTTTGGGCCAAATTCAAATTTTCATGAATTGACGCCTTTCCGAAAAGTTGCCCATTCTTGAACATGTCTGGGATGGTGGACGTGTATTCCTTTAATCATGCTATTTATTGAATTAACGCCTTTGCAACAAGGCGCTAATTTCTAAAATCGCATCTTCGATAGTAGACACGTATTTTATTCGCGTCTGCCACAACAGATGCGTCTTCTACATTTTCCCATTTTGTGTCAAAACTTCGTTTTCATCAAGAATTAACGCCTCTCTACAAAGTCGTCAATTCTTGAATTGGTGTTAATCTCTTTGACGTTAATTCACTTTCCTTTTTTGGCCTTTTAAATAATTATCAAAATTCACAAAATTCTAAATTTGCGTCTGGCCTCTTGGACGTGATTCCCTTTTCTGATTTTTGGTAATATTCGACTTTCCAAAATATTCAAGAAATGGCATCTGTTTTCCCTGACGCTAATTTTAAGACGCGTCCAGACCCCCGGACGCGTACTTCCTTGCATTTTTTGAGATTTTTAAATTTGACCAAAATTCGTAAAATCTATAATTCGTGTCAACCATGGTGGACGCGAATTTCATTCTAATTTTGATAATTTCTAATATTTCTAAAAAAGGCTTAGAATTGGCGGCTGGCTGGCTGACGCTATTTTAATTTGCGCCCACTGTGGTGGATGCCAATTCCGACAGAATTTTGAACTTGGCAGAACCTCCTTTTTTCCTCCTTTTGGCCTCCTTTTCCACTTGGGAAAGGGTCCCTATGACTTTCTGAGGTTGTGAGGACATATGGCCATTCTATATATTAATCCTTCCAAATCCCAATAAAACTAGTTTTCCTATTTTCTATGGAATTAAACTCTGAATTTTCACTCTATAAATAGGCCCCCTCTCTCCCTTGTTCATAAGGCTGATTTTATGTTCTAAGGGGAGGTGTTGCTGGACAAAGGAGTCAAAGAGGAGACTCCCATGTGCTTAAAGCTTCATCCCTTGGAGATCTCCTTCATCCCTTGAAGCCATATTGGAGAAAAATCAATAAACTTTCTCTCTTTATTTTCTCTCTTTTTTTTTTTACTTTTAGCATTGCATGCATCATTATCCTATCTCTTTCTTTTATTTCTTTTTATCTCAATTCAATTGAGCCTCTTGTGCACTCTAGCACATCTCCCAATTGTGCAACACTTGCACCCTCCCTATTTGCATCACATCATATTTTCCTTACCCTTTGTATAGGGGTTTAAAGGCTAACACCAACAAGGTGTGTTCATCTTCATGTTTTCATATTTATTTATCTTAAGGATTTGATGCTACACACCTTTGTATTCTAATTCATATCTTTCTTTATTGGTGCTTGTTATTTTTGCAAGGGTAATCATCAAAGAAGAACTCTCTTCATCGGCCGGCCGATTGGAAGAGAAGGTCAAGCACTCACAATCTCCCCACACTTCAAAAGGTATTTGTTCGCTATCTCTCCTTGCTATTTATTATTTACATTCATTCGAGGCCCGCGAGTCTCTGACGATCACATATCCCTTACCATCCGCACATGCTCCCTTTCTCCTCTTTCCTCTTCTTTTTCACATATTAATTCTTTTTTAAGTGGATTAATTCTAAATCTACAGGTTATTTTTCATCAGAACGGAGTTCCTGCTTTAGATCGCGGTCCTTACAGTAACCGCGTTCCTGATTACGGATCCCTGATAGATCGTGTTCGTAAGAGTTAATTCCAACCTTATCATATTTTCTGTGATGATCGCAGTCTTCCACCCCACCGCATCATTATGATCGAGGTGCCTGTAGTGATCGCGTTCTTTCATTCGATTGCCAAAAACCCTAGACTATTTCAACTCGTTATTTTGGTTCAAGATAGTGTCTAAAGCATGATTTTGTTTTGTATATCGCATGAACCAACTATATGATTAGGTAAATTATGGAATAGAACTAAATCTCTTAAGCTTTCTTTTTAATGATCCATGCTCTCTCTTTGATCTCATGAGCTATTCAATCTCCATGTCTTCCAGCATGATAAAAGAGTAGATCTAATCATGTTAACATGATAAAAGAATCATCTCTCATAGCATTATATTGATATGTCATCTTGATTTGTCTAGTTTAATGTTTTGATCGGTGTTTGGTAAATAGATTATGTTATAAGCACATATTGTTTCTATTTGAAGGTCATGTCACTCCGGTGATGTTGATCTACCGTTATTATTGGTTTCCGATCTTCACAATGAACCCAATTCTTGGTGGACGGTGGACCCTCCGATGAATACTCCTCTTGTCAGTGTGGAACTTCTCCACCAAGACCTCCATAAGTTTTAGCGAGCCATAGATTTCCACGTGAACGCTTAGTAAGTTGTACCCTAAAAACTCTGAAAACAGTTAGAATCTCGTCCTACTAGTGTAAGACAGGGCTCAACCAGCTTTTAGAATGGCAGAACATGTTTTGTCTAAGTTCTGTTTTGTCTGTCCTGAACACTGCCTGCCCAGAGACCGCGTTCAACTTCTGTTTCATGAAGGTGGATGACCCAAAGACCGCGTTCATGTGAAACTCCATTTCCTGGTCGTGGCTGTCATCCTGACCGCGTCCTCATAGTTGCGGTGTTGGCCTAGACCGCGTTTAGCTTAACTGCATCTCTTAGCCTTGATCGATTATCTCTAATCGCGGCCATCTGTTAAACTGCATTCTAATTAACGCGGCACTGCTCCTAACCGTGTTTAACCCAGGTTCTGGGGAGTGTCCTCGTTCGATTGGCTATGTTTTATGAAAGAATTGCAAGCTTGAGATTAACGGTTTTGGTGTTTTGTCCTACATATCAGCATGAATATTGTCCTTATAAGCTTGTATCTTCATTGATAGGTGATCTCTTAAAGTTATCCTAAAGTTTCATACTTGGCTATACGTGTTACATGAAATTGTCTAGTGAATATTAAGGGCTTTGGGCCGCATGACAATCAATGCAGTCGGACAGAAGTCCAAACATTACACTGGGCTTATGAGAAACACCACGGGGCTCATAAGATAAATGATCGGGCTCATGAGAAACACCACTGGGCTCATAAGATAAATGATCGGGCTCATGAGAAACGCCACTGGGCTCATGAGATAATCTATGGTGTGGCATTGCACCAATAACAAGAGTGAACTAGACAATTCTACTACAAGTGAAATTACTGAACTGAATATTGTTCTTATGAAATGACTGATATGAATGACTATTCTTGATATTCTTAGCCTGAAAGGGTAAATGTGTTCTCTTGAAATTTTATTATTATTTGGCCAATTCCCTAAGTGTGTTCACTAGCATTGTTCACTATATATTGCTATATTGAAATTGGCTAATGAATCTTCATATTGATCACTACGCTAGTCCTTGTCATTTGATGCTCTATTATTCATTATTCGATTACTAGAACCTCTAATATGCCCTTTAGTTTGACTGCTTATATTGCGATCCAGTTCTAGTTTTGTACCGAACATCATATAGCATTCATCCACACACTGTTAAAATGTTAATTATTTATATTTTGTCTATCTAAAGAGATATAATTCCTACTGAGCTTCTTGCTCACCCAGTTCTCTTTAATATTTTTTAGATAATAATGAAGCTAAAACACATTCTGATGGAGAAGGGCAAGAGTGATCGAGTGCGTCCGAGAGTTTATTAAAAGACCAGTGTCTTTTATATTTCTTGAGTCTAGACTAGGTTGAGTCTTGTAATTTAGTCTTTCTTATCTTTTCTTTTGAATATTGGAATTGAGTCAGGATAAATTGTAATAGAGATTTTAATTATTAATAGACTTATATTTTTGTCTAATTTCTGACCTTGTTATGTCTCTTATAGTTGTTGCTCTGATTGTCATGACTATTCACTACCACGTTCTGAGTAGTTTCCGCTACTACTAGTTCGAGTAGTGACATTAACACTTAAGTGAAGTAGTATATTTACTAAGATCATAGACCTTTTCTATTATTAGTTTTTTCTCTTTTCTTTGGTAGGTAACTTTTTTCCAAAAATATTTCTTCAACTAAGAAATATAGAGTATCAAACACCCACCAAATAACAGAAGGCTTCTCCTGCTTGCTTCATTAGTGTGTAAGCACTACACCAAGAAGAATCTATACCTATAACAGAGGTCGTAAGTAAAGACATAAAATACCATAGGTATATACTTTACCTATGACTCTCCCTACGCATCTGTGTCGTCGGTAAAAACTGCGTAGGTAATGTTTTACCTACGCGACAAAAAGTTATAGGATTAGGGATGTCAACACCTACGGTTGTATGTTGCGTATGTAATTTATGTGACAAAAAATCATAGGAATAGGGATGTCAACACCTATAGTGGTATGTCACATAGGTAATTACCTATGCGACATAAAACCATAGGAATAGAGATGCCAACACCTACGGTTTTATGTCGCATAGGCAATTACCTATGCAATAAAAATCGTAGGAACAACAATGTCAACACGTACAGTTTTATGTCGCATAAACTTTACCTATGCAATTTTTACCTACGACCGTGATATTTTTCAAAAAATCGTAAGTAATGTACAACCATAGGTAACGTGAACGAATCGTAGGTAACATGTACGAACCATAGGTAATCTACATACATTTGTATGTAACTTGTAATAAACGTGCAATAACTGTAGATAACTTGTAAAAATCGTAGATAACTTATACTAACCGTAGATAACCTATGTGAACCGTAGGTAATTTATAACCTACGAAGTAACCTGTAAGTAATCTATAGTAACGGTAGGTAACCTATGTGAACCGTAGGTAACTTGTAATAATATCTATAAGTAACCTGTAACATACACATTCACAAATTATACACATTCACAACCTGTGGGTACACGATCCAAAACCCGCGGGTACATGATCCAAGGTCTATGAATATTATAGAGGTGGAGTGGAAAATGGGGGAGAGATATCGCAAAGGGAGAAGAAAAATAGAGTTTAGAGTGGCAAGGGTTGGATATCGCAAACGGGGGAAAAGAACCCCACTTTTTGTGCAGGCGTATGGGACCATTTGCTCCATTGGCGCCAAAAATGCCTACACCTATTCCTACCACATTCTTAAACCGTAGGTATGAAATAGAACTTACCTAGGACATTGACCGTAAGTAATATATAAAGACAAAAAATCGTAGGTAACGTTCACTCTACGGGTGATTACTCTATTTCACTAGTCTGACCTATTCCTACGACACTACTAAATGGTAGGTATGTGACATCACGTATCTACGACCATAACCGTAGATAATTCAATATAGCTATTTATTTCTATGACACTACAGAACGGTAGGTAGGTGACATCACGTACCTATGACTTTAACCGTAGGTAGTTCAATATAACTATCTATTCCTATAGCTCTACCAAATCGTAGGTATAATAGACCACTTACCTAAGACATTGGTCATAAGTAGTTCAATATAGCTACATATTCCTACGACTATACCAAACCGTAGGTATGATACACCACTTACCTACGACCTTGACCGTAGGTAATCCACAAAATCATAGGTATAGTCTAATCTATTCCTACAACTAACAGAACCGTAGGTAAGTGTCGTAGGTAAGGTTCTCTTTGGTGTAGTGAAATGTACTTTTTTTAGTGCTAATGGACTTAAGGAAATTCTAAGTCAGTTTTCATGGCTAGATACTAAAAATATTCCATCATCCATCTCCTTAGTCTCTTCCATTCCAGATTCTCTTTCGTGAGAGTATGAATCATGAAAACTCAATTGTTGTTTTTTTTTAAAATATGGCAAGGTTGTATGTAATTTTCAACACGAATTCCAGATTGTATGTAATTTTCAACATGGATTCCCCTCCCCCCAATTTAAATGACATTGTCCTCAATGGCATGAACAATATGTAAAAATAAAATAATGTAAACATGAATTTTTAGGAAGGAAAGGTATAACCTGGGACATAAAGAAGTGGTCCTCCATGGGCATCCTTATCAGTGGTTGCACTTGACACCTATAGACACAACTAAAAAATAAATCATTAAACATTGGGCTATCTCCCAACAAGTGCTAAGTTTACCGTCTTCAGCCAAACATAATATAATTCCATAACCAATGAGTTGCATTAAGAATGAGCCACCACATGATCTTATCCTCCTTTAAATTCTAGCCTTTGTGCCATTGGAGGACAATATTATACATGTACGTACATAGGCTAGCAGTATGTTAATTTTTTTTCATTATTAATTATATCATCAATAACATGAGCTAACAAATTCTCTTCCATAAGGGTCATAAAAAATCAATGGCCATTATTTATGCTTTGGCCGGTGTTGCATACCATGGTAGGTCTAGCAATCCAAACGGACCCTCTGGTCAGAGAATGACAGGAATTATCATATCTTCAATTATAAAATATTCCTTTTCAAATTTAAGATTTTTATAAGTATTGAACACATTAATCCGGACCTTATTATCCCTCAATTTTTTTTCTACAACCTCAATTTTAAAATTTACTTGCATATCGTTGAGGTTAGAATGGATTAGGGTGTCAGGAGTTTTTGGGGATTCCACCAAATGACTACTGTCAAGGATACAAGAATGATCAATAATGAAATAGGTTTGCTCCTCAACACAAGGATGTTGATAAGGCTCAGGTGGATTTGACCAATTGGCTAATTGTTGAATGTCCAAGATGAGTTCACTCTGGTCAGGAATGGGTAATGGATTAACACCCTCCCCTAGATCAAGAGATTCCCAGTCAACATGAATTACAAGCGGGATATCCAGCTCCTCCCTCACCCAAGAAGAATAGTTTAGGAACACACTCAATTCTCTCTCCACCCTCACATTTTCTTCATCCTTCACTTGGAACAAGGACTCATCAAATTCAGGAAGGAAAATTAATAGACTTTGATTGTTACCTAGCAAATCCACTTCCTCTTCTTCTCCCCCCAACTTAAGATCAATAGACTCATCATAATCCTCTTCACATATGAAATTGGGTTTAGGCTTCTCAGGCTGCTCTTCTAGATTGATATAGTGACTACTGCTAGATTCCTCTAAATATTCCTAGTACGACTCCTCCATAATCCTCCAATTATCTAAATCAAAAGTCATCTGAGTGTTGTTGGACTAAGGAATCGTGAGTTGATCATATAAGCTTGCATTATGGTCAAATCCAAGAATTTAATATTCAGGGCTTTCAGTGGGATAGTTAGACAGTTGGTCCACTTCCATTCCCATGGTGTCTTTAGTAAGTCAAGCCAATAAGGCATCCATTCTAGCAAAGGATTGTTGCACTATTTGTTGTTTGACATGAAAAGATTCTAGGATGAGCTGATGCAATTGATTAAACTTCTCCTTAATGAGATCTGTGTGGGGAGGCAATGGATGTGTGGGCTGAAAATCAGACTACGAAGGATAGGAAGTTGAAGGATAATCGGTCTGATAGTGAGGTAGTGGAGAGTATATGTGTAGCAACCCGATTTTTCTAGGATTAAATTAAATGAGTGTAAAGAATTTAAGAAGGGTAAGAACTGGAATAATTGTAATGGAAATCAAGCGAAATATAATAATGGGCTAATAAATTAAGGCTTAATGGGCTAAAAGGCTAAATTAATCCTAAAATTTGAAATTTCTAAAAGCTTAGTTTTAAATGGGCTAAATTGGTTTTAATTGAACCCTAATGGGCTAATAACTTCAACCAAACCCTAATCCACCAAGAGGAGGTCAAATCTAACCTAAACCCTAACCCTAATTCGATCTAGATATGATAGGGTGGCCCTAGATATAGATATAAATCGTAAATTTTGGAGCTCTTCCCTATCTAGGTTTTCTTGATCTAATTAGGACTCTTAGGAGCCTCAAATCCTATAAGTAGGACCCCATAGCCTCCATAGTCGACCGTAGATCATGGGAGAAGGCTGCTGGGCGTGGGAAGATCGATCTAGGAGGAGCATTCGTGGATTTTTCTTCAAGTTGTGTTGTTCTTCTCTTGTCTTCCTCTTCTTCCTAATCCTGCTCTAAGGTAGGTGATCTCTTGGGCTAAACCTTCAATTAATTGGTCAAACATGTGCATCTGCATGTCCCCTATCTTCCGGCATCATTTTCCATAATTTTTAGGGGCTATATTGCATGAATTTCATGAATCATAGACTTGTTATCGCCGTTTTTAGGGTTTCTATCGGAACGGTTCTTTGTTCATAGCCGCCACCCACCTAGGAACCGCGTCTCTGAACGCGGTGGGACGATAGACCGCGACCTGATATTTGTAATTTATTTTTATTAATATTCTTGTTAATATCACGGTGCCCAGACTGACCACGTAGATAATTGCGGCGCTCCTGATGGTCGCATTCTGGCTTGGGTTCCCAGGAACTCTAGTGCCCTGTCCAGCATGATAAGTGAATGTTAGTGAGTTGATTTCACGACTGCATGTCATCTAAACCAACTACTTTAATTAGGAAATATGTTTTAACCCTAATTTCTCTAAGTTCATGAGCCTTGTTCTTAGTCCTTTTGATTCTATATTCTCACCCTATTTCTAATGATTATGTCATGTTGAAGGAGTAGTTAACCTCCTGGTATCCTGAAAAATTACTCATGATAGCATGTTTTAGTTTATTGCATGATAGTTCCATGGATTGTATATTCAAGATTTTATCTTGGGATATATCAGGAATATATTACTTTTAAGGTTTTGCCACTCCGGTGACATTAACCTACCGCTTTCTATTGGTTCCTTGTAGTGAGATAGGAGCACTATTCTTGGTGAAGTTAGGACCTTTGGTTAGATATTCCTTCCGATCGGACTGGAACTTTCTTCATCGAGGCCTCCGTAAGTTTCCACGAGCCTTAGATTCCCACAAGGATGTCGAGCTGGTTGTACCGCAAAAACCCTGTAATCCACTAGAATTCTCATCCTACTATGTAGGATAGGATTCGACCGGCCTTTGCACCCATAGAATGAGGTTTTGTTTAGGTTATGTCAGTCCTGATCTTAACGCGGCCTGCCCAGAGACCACGTTCATCTTTCTCACGGCTGTTACCCTGACCGCGTTCTGCGAAAGACCCCATATCTGGATCTTCTGTCTGGTTGCAGCCTCACGATCAACCGCGTATTGTAAGACCGCAGCACTATTCATGATCGTGTTTAACCCAGTGTCCTGAACCTATTTTCTTCGAATTGACTTTGGTTTGTAAGTCCGAGCTTTGATTGTATAAAGTATTGTTAACCTTATATCCTTCCTGAATATCGTCCATACTATTTGTGTCAAGCTATTTCCTTTTGGAATATCCTTCATGATATTTCTGGAACATAACCCCCTTGATTCTATGTTGGCCATATCTATGAATTATGAATTTATTAAGGGCTGTGAGTCCACTGACAACCAATGCCAGGTAGGACGGAAGTCCATTCTATAAACCACAGGAAATTCTATGTGTGGCATTGAACCAACTTCTGTTATTCTGTTATTCTGTTATTCTGTTATTCTGATACTCTATTACTATATTATTATGATATTCTATTATTTCTGATATTTTGATATTCAGATATTCTGCTAGACTGTTATTCTGCTTATTGTTATTGGAATTCTGATGTATATTTGGCCAATTCTATATGTTATGTTCATCTGGATCATCTATTCCTTATTTCATACTGCTATCTTGTTCGTGGTTCTATATTGGGATTGCTCCCTTTTCCTTTGAGCTTCATGTCTACCTTTGACATCGATATTCGTTAATGATTGTCCCTTCTGCTAGATAGATTGTCATGAATGTGATTATATCATTCATGCATTGCATGTTAATGTACATGGTTAATTGGTTAATCACTTATATCTTGCTCGGCGATAGAGATGTAATTCCTACTGAGCATTTTTTGCTCACCCAGTTCCTCTTAACATTTTTCAGGTAATAATGATGAAGATAACCAATCGGAAGGGGAAGGGCAAGAGTGATGAGTGCTCTAGAGGATCAGAGTCTGTGTCTTTTCTTTCTTTTGAGTCCAGTCCTATAATTCGAGTCTTTTTCTTTCTTTTATCAATGTAAGTTTGAGTCAATAAAATGTAATAATGATCTTTTGATATTAATAAAATTATTGGACTTTTTGTCATTTTCTGGCCTTTTGTGTGTCTTATGGTTTGTTCTGATTATTCATGACTGTTCGCTGCCACGTTCCGAGTAGTTTCCGCTGAAATCGACTCGGGGCATGACAATATGGGTTGTCCTCCATGTTGGGCCTGATCATAAGGATTGTTTAGATAGTGGACCTAATTTTGAAAATTTTGATCTAGAAGAATTTTGGCCGGGTTTTTATAAGATTCCCAAGGGAAATTTTGTTGATCTCTCCAACCAGAGTTAAAGGGATGTGGGCATGGGTCATAATAAGGTGTAGAGAGGTCTTGAGACATTTGAGCTTGCTTTGCTTGATCTATCTAAGAGACCATTGGGTGATCTTCCCAGCGTGAGTTATAAATATCTGAAGATGAATCGTAATTGGGCTGAGAGAACTCTTGAGAATATTGGGCTTATTCCTGGGTGAAAGGTAGACCATAAGCCCCATTATGGAAGAACTGAGTGGTTTGAGCCAGGTCTTGGGTAAAGTATGTAAATTGGGCCACCATAGGTAATGGGCTATCATTGTGGGCCGACTAAGAGTATGGACTTTCATAGTGGATTGGGCTAGGATGGGTGTAAAAGGTGAAAATTGGGTTGGGTAATTATCAACATAATGGGTCGGGCTGGCCCACATGTGATTATTCTCTTGGTGACTAGGTAGTGTGAAGAGGTTTGAGTTCGTGAACAAAAAATGATCAAATTTATAGGCCAATAGGTCCACCTTGTCTCCTAATGTGTGATCCCAATCCATGGATAGGAATTATTCTCTCACCTATCTTTTAAATATTTTTATATTTTTTCTTTTTTCTTTGAGCAAACTATCTTCAAGGATCTTCAATGGTACAACCAGGCCAGTGATCAAAGAGGGAATCATCCGATGTCGGAGACTCACGGAGGTCTTAGTGGAGGATATTTCAATCCGACGAGAAGAATTCTTGAACAAAGAATACTTCCTTCACCAAAAGGGGTGTTTCCTAAATTGCCCTTAGAGTTTTTTTATTTTTTATTTAAAATAAGTAAGAGATTTAAATGGCAAATATAACTAAATATAGAAATGAAATATTATGAAAAACTAATAAAAAATAGCAAATGAAGGAAATATACCACAAGTTTTTTTGATTTTTTTTCTATTTTTATGATTTGTTTATATTTTGTGATTTTTTATTTTTTTTCTAATTTTCTAAATAGTTTCCTACTTTCTGCGACACTTCTTTTTTCTGTATTTTCTGAATTCTTACCTTTTACTTACAGTTTCTACTTTCAGCGACACTTTTCCTAACAGATATTTTTCTGGTGATTTTCAAGTCTGATTTTTTTTTGTAAAACAACAAAAGGAAAATGTGTTAGTAACAATATATTCATAAAAACACAAAGCTATCAACTTAAAACCCAAAACCTCCTTGAGAATGGCGTCAAAAATTGACGTGACTCGATGCTCATCGTTAAAAACACCATGCACTCAATCTCTAAAATACTAAACTCGCACAAAGATTTAAAACATATAGTGTAGTGGTAAGTACGGGTCAAATCTACATAGAGGTTACGATTTTTAAATTGAAAACTCTATGTTTCTTTTAGAACAAAAAATGTTGACTAATTTTTGAGATTTTAGAATTTAAAAGAATATGAAATAAATCTATCTAAAAAATTTGGTGGGTTAAGAGAGAGAGATGAAGAAGAAGAGAGAGAGAGATGAGAGAGAAAGTAAGAATTAGAGAGAGAAAATTAAACTACTAATTTTATTGCTTGAAATAAAAGAATGTACAATATGAAAGTGCTAAGAAATAAAAATTACAATACAAAAAATAAAATCTAAATAGAACCAAAAGTGGAGAGCTATAGAGGAGGATGTAGCCACGATGAAGGGGATGAAGATGATGTCGTCATCCTCCTTGAGCTTTTGATCCCAAGGTGCCCTTGCAACTCACCGCCCGAATCGGATTTAGACTCCGCCTTTGGAAGAGAGCTTTAGAGAGAGGGGAAATATAGAAAGAGAGGTGGTGATGGGGGTAGTAAGACGAAGAAGAAGAATTTGGAGAATGGTACTAGAGATAGAAGAAGAAGGAGATGGTGGAGACGTAGAAGACGTAGAAGAATAAGAAGAAGAAGAGATTAAGGAAGAAGAGGAAAAGGAAGAAGAAAGGTAGAGGGAGAAGGGAACAAAAGAGGAAGAATACCTACTCCTACAACTAAGAAGACTTAAAAGAAAAACTAAAGGAAGAGTTCTTCCTCATGCAGCCCTCACATGCCTTTTTATAGGGCACAACACTGCCAAAAGTCATAGAAGGGACCTTCATACGTGTGCAACAGTCATCGCCCTCGTGGCCTTCCTTAGCCGCTTCAAATCCTTCGTGCATTCCATGCAAAACAGGGAAACATCAGTTCCCTAGTCCGCCATTGTAACTACCTAAGATCCAGATACCAAGTTAGACCCGATACCATTCGGATCCTACGCCGCCACCCACGAGCTGGGGAGCTCGGAAGGGTTATTTGGGGTGTTGTGGATATGCATTGAAATTATAAACAATAGCAGGAAATATATTATAGAACTAATAATTAACTAGTAGAAATAAAATTAACATATTACAATTACAAAACTTAAATGCAGAGTCCAGTCCATGAGTACAGTCAACAAGAAAAGAAACGTACACTGCTACGGGGCAGACCTTGACACTGGCAAGCTAGATACTAAAGGCCCTCCAACGGTGACACACCACCACGAGGAGAAGCACTACACCTGAAAAGGTAGGGAGTGAGCCTCATCTCATTGGCTCAGTAGGGGTCTCGCGGATCCCCACCACAACAACGAAGGCGGTAAGTAGTAATAACAGTAAGAACAGCAATAGTAACAATAGTAAGAATAACAACAATAACAAGAACAGCAGTAGTGGCAAAGCAACTATAATATTAACAATATCAACAGCGGTGGCTAGAACAATAATAATAGTAAAACGGTAGAACTATGGAGTCTTTACACTACTCCTACCTTTACAGGGAAAGCCACGACCTCGAGCCGGAACCGTCGATCTTAGTAAAGTCACAGTCATGGTGTCAAGAAATCCTATGAAGCCTCTATCATGCGAACTACCCTCACGGACAGAAGCCACTATGGAAACCACGCCACCATAACACATTATCTCAACTATCGGGAGAACCTTGACAATGCTGTCGGGAAAGCCTTAGCCTCGCAGTTGAGAAGTCACGCTAAAGTCACCCTGTTAGAGCACACTACCTCTACTCCAGGAGAACCATGACTTGCAGTCGGGAAAACTAAACCCATGGGTGACTGGAGTATCCACTCGCTAGCACCGGCTGGATGCGTCCACTGACGTCTTACACCACGCCTACTAACTTACGCCTGCCCACCTCCCTCAGGGGTGAGGTTGAGTCACAACAATACTGGGACTAATCGAGGTAGTACTCATCAGCACTGGTCCTCTGCCCCCAACCACGTGTGCATACACAGATGGCCTGCTCTCGTCAAAGTCCTATAGCTAGTATTTCTTCTCAACCTGGACTCTAGGTATAGCAGAAACGGGTCCCACGGCTACTAGCCTAACCGTCTCTCGGGAACAGCTCTCGACCACATAGTCGGAACGTGTCGGCACTCAATGAGTAACACTCTCGGCCTTGCTGCCAGTACGTACACGACACTCAGTAAGCTGTGCCAACAGAGTACTGCTCTGAAAAAGGTCCAACTCACGCACACCTAAAACTACGAAGTAGCACAGCCTTGTATAAGTAAACCACCTAAGGCCGGTAACGAAAACTAGCGAATGCCGGCCTTCTAAACTCACGCGGGAAAGATCTTCTGCTATTACTAATGTAGGTGGGGAAAAGACTCACTACAACACATAAGTCATACATGGATGGCGCTTAACAATTACACAGAAACTTCGGATCATACAGAATTACGGGTGCACCTCTTCCGTGAAATCAAGTCGAACACGAACACCTCGGGGCATGAAACGGCGAAGCACGGCACCACGGGCACACAGGGGCTGGGCGGCCAAACCCCTGGCCACCCAGACGACTGGGCGGCCAGACTCTTGGCCACCAACCCTAGGCCATTCCCTGGGCTGGGCGGCCATCGTACTGGCCGCCTAGTCAACTGGGTGTCTGGGCGGCCAGAGTGTTGGCCGCCCAGCAAACCTGGGTGGCCACCCCATTGGCAGCCCAGCAGACTGGGTTACAAGGAAACTGGGGCGGCCAGACCTCTGGCCGTCTACAGCTTGGGCAGCCAGGCTCTTGGCCACCTAGCAGACCTAGGCGGCCAGCCCTCTGGCCGTCCAGCTCTGGGCTCGATGGCCACTCCCGTGGCCGCCTCCTACTGGGTTTGACAAAATCGTAACTCCCCCCAGAGTTCGATTGCTCGCCCCATTTGCCTCGATGCAAAGGGGAAAACATGGAGATTCAATCCCCCGGCATTCGTACATCTGGAAAATCACATTTAAACTACAAATCGAAGCCCAAATCTATAAAAACTGTCACACGTCCTGGAACATTGATTTTCTTGAAAATGAAGAATACTCTGACTCTCGGCCTCACTATGGCATGGATTCGCGAGGAAAACGTGTGGGAGTGCTAGAGATCTATCCCCCTACCTTTTCGAATTTTTAAACCATCAAGAACCACGCGAAATCGCCGATCCTCCCCGCGGTCGGCTCCCACAACCGCGATCGCTCCCGCCTAGCCGTTCACCGCCACTCCTCACCTTCGTCCTCGCCGTATGCTATCGCCATCGCACCACCACGCGCCCTCTCACCGTTGTGAGCCGCCAGAGGTGAGAAAGGGATAGGGAAAGAGAGACGGGAGAGTGAGGGAAAGGGGAAGACGCGAGAGAGAGAGACGAGAGAAACGGAGGGGGAGAGGGGGGGTTAAAATAGGGTTTTTATTTTATATTTTATTCATTTTAGAAAATTCATATTAACTCTAAAAAATTCCCAAAAAATATATTTTGACTCGAAAAAATTTGAGGAAAAAGCAAGGCCCCTCAACGCACCACCGTAGACTTGAAATAATTCTCATAAATACCGTCTAAGGGTTTGAAGATCTAATATTAAACTCTAAAGTCAACACGGACATGATTCACAACCCGCGGAAACACGATCTGAGACCCAAAGACATTACAGCCATGATGGTCGTAACATGGAACACCACGTAATACAACAGCCGCTTTCGCCTCCTCGTCGTACCACGTAACTCATTCAATCCAACACGTACCATGCAAACAGGGGAACACCTGCCTTTACACAATAGCTACCATCGCTTTCGCTCGTTGTTACTCCATGAACATCATGCCTAGCCACTCTATTGCATGGGAGAGTCACCTTGATAATACACATGATCCTTTGGTGATTTGCAAAGTCATCATCATGCCCCGTCTTCATGGTGGCGAGGGAGGTAATGGCCAAAAAGGGGAGAAGTGGACACGTGACATCTGAAGGGCCACCTTTACATGCATCCTATGTCACAGTGGCTTCCACCACGGAGGCTCAAATCCCTAGGTCATGGCTCTTGGCAGATCCATCTGGTTCTGAGAAGGGGTAGTTGTCGACCAGAGCGGGGATGATGGCTATCGATCGAGTTAAAGATCCTCTCGATACCTCGGGGCTGAATTATAGCACTAGGCCTTTAGAGGGTTGGGGCTGAGTTATCTCTCACGGCCACTTGATGTCTCAGGACCGAGTTACAACTCTATGCCTCTAGAGAGTTGGGGCCAAGTTATCTCTCAAGGCTTCCTAATGTCTCGGGGCTGAGTTATAGCTCTAGGCATCTGGAGGGTTCGGGCGCGTTATCTCTCGAGGCCACCATATGGCTCGACACTGAGCTAAGGCTCTAGGTCTCCTGAGGGTTTGGGGTGAGTTATCTCTAGAGGCCTCCCGATGACCAAGCTATAGCTCTAGATCTTTTCGGGCTAATACTTAGGTGCTTTCCCTTTCGGCTTCCAGCCTGGCGAAGGGGCATGTGGGCTTTCCTCCTAGCATTAGGCCTGGCGAAGGGGCATTTGGGCTTCCATGTTGCTTTTGAGAAAAGCGGGTTGGCGGTAGTGGGTCATACTACTAATGGGCCGCACTGTGTTGTTGGGCCATCGGAAAGGTGGGAGAAACCCCCTCCACACTTGCTCCCACCCCCTACTCTCAAGTATTATTTGCTTGGGAGTGGACTGCGCGCGACGCCATCATTAGCTGAGGCACCTCTTCACTGTAAGGATCTAAGCCGAGATCGGATCAACACAAAGGAAATAGGAAATTAATTTTTTTATCTCGGCACGTGTAGATAGCTCGGGCATGATTTTTGTTAACTATCTACAAGAAGGATCCAATTTTACTTCTGCGAGACGTGGATCGCAGTGAAGCAAAAATTGTACCCTTGTGGTAACGAATCACGTAAGTGCCGAATCTCTAGTGGTATCCACACGAGCACGAATGATGGAGTTCTCTCCACATAACACTCCATGAACGATCTCCTCAGCGGCACTCCAATAAGGTCTCTACACTAGAGATGAGGGAGTAGAGAGAGAGGGTGTTAGGTTTGGGAGGAGAGAGAGAAGGGGTGGCCCTATCTGGAGGAACTGTGGATGGTTGGTGTAGGGTTCCCTCCATGCAACTATTTATGGACTCTGTCAATTTTTCATAAAAACCCTCATGAGTCTATAATTGCATAAATACCCATGTCATCTATAACCCTAATGTGTGTGACCCTCTAGGCCCAGTGTCAGTCTAGTTTTATGTCCATTAAGGTTAAGAACTCTTTCTTAGCTTATCCGTGTTAACACTTAAC
Organism: Amorphophallus konjac; assembly: GCA_022559845.1. Lineage (NCBI taxonomy): Eukaryota > Viridiplantae > Streptophyta > Magnoliopsida > Alismatales > Araceae > Amorphophallus > Amorphophallus konjac. Next base: position 183,796,284 of record CM040117.1, on the reverse strand, counting down.
ATGAAATTAATTATTTAATTATGTCATGAGATGGCTGTTCCACCAATTTCTAGAAGGACACTTGGATTGGAGACAAGCCTCTTATGTCCTATTCTACCACTGTACAACTTCAGCAGCCGAAGGCCACTGTCAGAGAGGTTTTATTACACCCAGCTCCGGAGGATTTGTCTTTAATCAGCCAAATTCTCCCTCATGATATCAAAACAGCTATTACGCACACAAACCTGAACCACTACCGGGACAAAGAGATATGGAGCCCTGCCTCTTCTGGTAACTGCATCACTGCCTCCATATACAAAGCTTCAACCTACAGCCAAGCTTCTGATCTGTTCAATATACCATACAACCGGCTATGGGCTAAGTGGATTCCTACCAAAATATCTTTACACATGTGGAGGATTTTACACAACTGCATTCCCACTGATTCCATAGTGATTTCCATTGGGATCCCTCTCCCTTCCAAATGCCACTGCTACAAATCACACAAAGTAGAAGACGTAAACCATCTGTTTCTGAAAAGTGACTGGGCTCGTTATATTTGGTCTTCTTTTCAAAGATATGGCTGTGAATTTAGAGACCACACTGTCAAATCCATGATAGTTAACATTATTCAGAACTCCAAAGCTCACTCCCTGTTCGGCCTCTTCAAACTAGCAGCCGTTGGCTTTGGACTGTGGGAGCTCTGGCTTGCCCGCAATGCAGTTAGGTATGACAGCAAGTCCATCTCTCCCCAAGGCATATTCCACAGTGTGGTTATTCATATCAAATAGGTGCTCAGCATCTCCAACCTTCAGGAAGATCAGAAGCTTGGCCGCACCATCCTTGGCCACTTTGGCATATCTACCACTCCCCGGGCTTCTCCCCTTGTTAGAATTGTCAAATGGGCTTGCCCCCCCTGGCCCTTTCTCAAGGTTAATACCGATGGAGCGCACAAACAGGCAGGTCAATCTGGTGGAGGAGGCATCATTAGAAACAACCAAGGCCACATGGTATTGGCTTTCTCTCATTACTACGAAAACTGCCCAAGTCTTGTGGCTGAAGCTAGGGCCTTGGCCGATGGACTTAAATACCTCAATTTCCTCCCTCCTCACTTTGCTCTGGTTGAGAGTGACTCCCTCACTCTTATTCAAGTGATCAACAGGAGAATGGACTGCCCTTGGGAGATTCTCCCCTTTGTCAGAGAAATCTGGAATTGTTTTTCTCAGATCAAGAGTTTCTCCCACATATTTAGAGAAGCTAACCAAGCAGCAGACTCCTTAGCTAATTTTGCTTGTCAATCATATTGTAATTCCTTTTTTATTTCTCAGCACGACCTCCTCACTGTTATAAAGGGTGCTGTTAGACTAGACAAGCTAGGTATTCCTAGCATTAGAAAGATGTAATTCTTTTTCCTTTATGATCAATAAAACTCCCCCTGGTAGTGATTTAGACTGTGGGCTTCCACATCCTACATCACCACTAGGCAGGGCTTCATAAAAAAAAAAATTCATCATCTCATGATGAATAATCACCTCATGATTATTTCTCTATTGAGTTTTTAGGCCATAGTAAGTACCAAACAACACTATGTGACCCCAAAAGGAAAAGGAGGTCTATAAACCACTCTGAGACCTTTCCGTCCATAATTACGACACAGTTGTAGTCGTTCATTCATACGCAATTTCACTGGCTATAATTAAGTGTATAGTTGTACTGCCAAACCCTTCTTACTTATGACCTGATGAACTCCATATTCCTAGTTCCACTAGAAAACTCCTTTTCTAGTGAATTGAGTAACCCTGGCTAGGGATTTTTTTGAGTACTACTCATAGGGTATTCTCTCTCATGTAATATCTAAGAGTGAATGATCTATTGTTGTCACTCAATTACCTTTGCATGTATTTCATTGCATCCGAATAGTTGAGCTTTCGGAACTTGTGACTAAAGTTTCTTTGTCAAGAATCAAAACACATGAGTCCTCATGCAAGGTATTTTTGCTGATTCATGTCTAAGGACCAACTGTGCTATTGTGACAGAAGAATTTTTTGGTTGATACTTAGATATAATTACCATCAAGAGATTCATAATCGGATCAATTCAATGAGCTCTATTCTTGTAATGAGCACCTATACATATATCTTAATGTCTCCACACTAGTGACTATAAGACTAGTCACCCTCATAATATGAGGGGATATCATGTGCACTAATCTATCCGAATTCTTTGATGCCCTGTCTCAAAGATCCTATAACCAGAAATTTTTTCAAATATATCTGGAAGGTTGACCTCATTATCATAATCTCAGCATGATCCAACCTTCATCACATGAATTCAAAGACTTCATCACGTCAAGTGGTAATACGCATAAATAACTGAGACATAATAAATAAAATGGTATATTAATATGAATGAGAAAGTATATGAAATGACGCCATTGCTTCATAAGTAATTGGGTTACAGGGCATACACTTCTCTCATTTGCTTCTCTCGAGAGTGGCGTAATTACCTTCTCTTAAATGGGTGTCAGATCCGAGGCACTTCGGATGGCAAGAAACCCTTACCGATGCTAGGGCTTCATTTACTTGGACCCTTCATCCCCTATGTACCCCGACACAGGATGACACGTGAAGCGGCATCCTAAGGTGGTGACGGGATCGTCACAAGATCATCAAGCAGTGCGGACAACTGTTAGTTACTATTTCTAAGTGTTTTATGTTAATGGGCCACATTAGTGGGCCTTTACGTGTGTTTTTATTTTATATAAAATAAGATATCTACATAATGTAAGAGTCCTTTTTAGTGTCCTTTAGTCTTCCCAATAGAATTATGATGAGTAGCAAGTAGGTGTTAGGTGAGTTATCTTTTGGTCTTCTTTGTGGAGACTATAAAAGGGTCATGTAATCTTTCTTTATAGAAACAAGTTGAATTAAGAATTTTTGGAAAGATATCCTCCGATGTGAGGTCCACACCCTTTCTATCTCTCTTTTCCCCATCTCCTCCCTCCTAGGGGTGCGACGCCCCTCACTCTCCCTCTCCCCTCGGCTGGGTGCGACGCCCAGATCTTCTCCTCTCCCTTCCCCTCTTCGACTTCCCCAGACGGCCCTACCTCTCCCCTCCTGCGTCTCTCTCTCTACCCCTCATCTTTTTCACTCCCTTCTATCCCGTGCGAAGCCACCACAGAGCCCACGGCCCATGCACGTTGATCCTTTTCTCCCATTTACCTGCGAAACCATCGGCCTCCTCACATCACCGAGTTCTTCTCTCCCCCCCCCTACCTTCTTCTTCTCCATTCAGTCCCTCTCTTCTCTCATTCTTCAACTTCTTCCCCACCCCCCTTCTCTGGTCTCCCCCGCCAACCTCATCTTCTCTCTCTCCTTCCTCCCTCCATCTCTCGCCTTCCTCTCTCTTTCTCTCTCTAACAAGCTCACCTGCACCCCCCTTTCGACTGGCCCTTTTCTTCACGCACCCGCAGGCAGGACCCTCTCCTTGTCTCTCTCTCTTCACACACCGGTCACCCCTTGCCAACACCCTCTCTCTTCCACTTGCACACCACCGGCGGCAATCGTCTCCACCCCCCTACTCTCTCTCTCCCTCTCACTGGTTCTCACCTCACCACTCTCCCTCTTCGTCCGCGTCTAACGAGCACTCTGGCTACGTCCCAGCCGCACCAAGCAGACACCTCGCCACCACGTGCGGGTAGCCCCTGCCGATCCAAGCACGCGGAGGCCAGCAGGTCCGCCTCCTTCCCCAGCACGACCACCCTCCGAGCTCGACGAAATCCACAACATGGCGAACACATGGATCTCATGGCAAGTATGGCACCCCATGCAACCCATGCTTAGTGCCCATCTCGCCAACGTCGCCAACGGCCTCATCGAGCACGCCAAGAGGCCTGAGCACCCCCGCGTCCGAGCTTGGCGAGCACCACGGGTGAGCGTGGCAATCACCTCGTCCGAGCACGGCACCCAGTGCCATCAACCGTTGCGAGGTCCCCTGCTGGTCACAGTCGCCAAGCACGTTACCCGCCTGCAGCTACACACGTTGGCATCTTGCAGGGCGTGAGCATACCCAGCTCGGTCTCCATCGCCGGTGGGCTGCCACCACTGCTGCCATCCTCGATCTCTCTCTTTACCCGCCGTGGTCACACCTCCCCACCGTAGAGACCACTGCCCAGCCACCCTCCCTGTCTCGCTGCGTTCTCTCTCTCTCTCTCTCTCTCTCTCTCTCTCTCTCTCATCATAGGGAAAGGCATATGATATGTTTGGATTGGCGAAGGAGAGCTGGTTGGATGCTATATTGTGCTCCCAGTCGGATGATCCTGATCTCTCTTTAAGACAAAACAAAGTGCTGAACAGTTGGTCAAGAAGCAGATGCACGCAGCATGGTTATCTTGGGGAGGCAGAGCATGGTGGTGTCCCTTGTGATAATGATGCTGGAGATGTTTATGGTCAGGAGGCTAATAATTCTGAGCGGGGGACAGCAAGTGAAAGTGATCTTGAGAATGATGAAAGAGAGCAGAGTGATGATGACAATTATTGGAAAGTGATAATAACAGTAGAGAGAAATATGGAAAGCATATTGACCGGGTGACAAAAGATTGGGAACTTGGTGACGACGTTCTTCTCTCTTAAGGACGGATCGTCATTTTTAGAATTAGGATAATGATATTTACGCCATCTAAAGTTTGTGGATGTGTGAACTTGGCGGTGGCAGTGATAAGTGTGTATTTTTACCATTTAATTCATGATTATATACACTTTTATGAGCTTAAATTGATATTAAATATACACTTCTCACACTTACTGTTGATTTAGAATCAAGTGTTTAATTTTCTAAAATTAAATAAATTTTAATGATAATTTTTACTTATTTATGTAGGCACGCAATACGAGGAAAACTCCAAGAAAAAGAAAATAAAAGTTATATGTTGAACTGAGCCAAAAGCTCAGAGAGTTGTTCAAAAAGAATAGAAAAAAATTAGAAAATAAAATAAAATTATTCGAGCAGTTTTTAGAATTTTCTACTAATATATATGCTACATATATATATATATATATATCTAGATATATATATATATATATATATATATATATATATATATAAAATAAAAAAAATAATTCAAACCCCCCCCCCCTTCCCGCCTTCGCCGCCCGCACGGGCGACGAGGCGAGAAGGCGAAGCGGGCGGGGGGTTCGTGGCACGGTGGCGTGCGACACGCGGCGAGGTCGGTGAGGCGCGGGCGCGTGCGCCCGCGTGCGCGGCGGGACGGCGAGGCACACGCGACGCACACGGCCGCGTGCGCCGCGTGTGACGTGTGGCGACAGCAGCAGCGGCGGGCGCACGAAGGGCCCACGGGTTCGGCGACCTAACGCGGCGCGGTCGGCGCGTTGCGCCCGCAGAAAGAGAAAGAGGGAAAGAAGGAGAAGAAAAGGCCATAAAATACCAGAAAAATTCAGAAAAATCCAAAAAAAATGGCAAAGTGGGCAGAACCTACCTGCCTACCATTTTAGGCTAAAATTGGGTACACTTGTTTGTATTGATGGAGTGTTTTTTGTAACCCCTATATAAAGGGTGCATTGGTCTTGAATGAAGGGAGTTAGTAAGTGGAGTTAGATAGTGAGTGATAGAAGATGGCAAGAAGGTTGAGTAGGGGGAGAGCTAGTTATGGGTCACTTGTAATGTAAGTTGTTCTTTACATTTCTGAAGTTGTTGAGTGCATCAAGTTGTATTTTCCAAGCTTTTGAAGTCAAAGTTGTAAGTTGTTCTTATTTCAATAAAAGTTTCATTTTTGAATTCAGCCTGTTCTTAGCCTTATTTCGCATGGTTGTAATCTTTATTTCAATTTGATTTCTTCACAAACGTTGTTTGTTTGTAAGTCTTCTTCAACTTCTCTGTTGATCATTTCTTCAAATTCCTCTTAATTCATAGAGTTCTGGTCCGTTTTCTTAAGTGCTGTCTTATGTGTTTAATATCCATCCGTGGTGTACCTTTTAGAATTCTTATGTTTTGAAGGCTTTCTAGACCTCCTTTCAATCTGAGTTATTCATCAAAGTTGTTCCTATCTTATAAATCTCCATTTAATTCTTCTTCCACGTTGTCTAATTATGCGTATTTTTAGAGTTAGAATTAATTTTTCAATGTGCTGTTTTCTGCCATTTTATAGTTGATAGTTCTTTCTTAAATTCATATTTTCACTGTCTTTCTCTTATTTTCTGTCTTTGTGTTCTTCATCAAAGTTCTTTCTCTTTCAATTCTCTACAACTTTCATGTTTTACACTTCTTCTAATTCTGTCCAGATTTGAAGTTATGCTTTTTCTTCCAATCCCTATTTTTACTTGAATTCTATTATGATTTCAAACTTAAGTTTTCAAACTTGTTAAATCCAACTCTTGTCTTCATAAGTTCTTCAATCATACCCAAAGCGGTGATCATTCTTCTGCAAATCCTCTCACGGCATCGACTTCCTAGGCGGAGCGATCTTCATCAAAGGCTCGACATGGAAACGACGGCGTTCTTATTCAAATTGGATAATTATTTCTTTCACTTACCTTTTGTTGTTTGAAGTTGCACTTTAATTTCATTTAGTTGTAATCGCACTCAAAACCCAACAATTGATTTTTCAAAATACAAGAATATTTTCCAACTAAGAAAAATAACTAAATTCCTTCCCCGTGGGATCGACCCGTACTTACCATTATACTCATGTTTTCAAATCCATAAGTGAGTGAGTGCGGTTATAAATATTTGAAATTTATGTGGCACGGCAATTTTAACAACGACTGTCGAGGCGACATCAAATTTTTGGCGCCGTTGCCGGGGAGTGAATTATGATGATAGTTGGATATTCTTGTGTTTGGTGTATATATGTGAATATTCATTTTGCTCTTTTTACTTGTGCAGGACAAAGAAAAAAATTTGAAAATCAAAGAAAAAGGAAGATCGAACCTAAAATTCCAAGGATATGAAACGTCGTTAAATAGCCCGGAAGCATTGCTAAAGGGCTGAAATCAAGAAACAGGTTCTATCTTTCCACTTTCTGCAAAATCTTTACAAAAATCTGAAAATTTCTTGAAAACTCTATAAAAATCATAAAACAATCAAAACAAAAGAAATTTTTATGCTGGTTAGATAGGTTCAGTAATTAAAAAAAAACATACTTGCACCAAAATCTAAAAAAAAATACATTTCAAGATTAGAAACCACACATCATGTTTTAGGGCATGCATCATTTAGCATAGAACTTTTTTTTATTTCATTTCTGTCAATTGCATATTGAAGATTGCGAGGGGCAAGGTACGTTCTACTCACCATATTCTGGCATTCATTTTGCATAAAGAACCCCTTGTTTGAAATTGTGGTGTGCATTACATTTCAAAATATTCTAAGGGCAACACCCCTAATAAGATAAGGTGGGGATTTCATCACCCTTCCTTAGCCCACAAACCATATTTCTCTTGCATCTTCGCATGACCTCCGCCATAAATAAAAGTAAGTAAACGTTGGCCCTAGGATCACACTGTGATTCTTGTGTTATTTAGGTTTATCCTCATATGAAAACCGGTGCCTAAGGCAAGACGGTCGGACAGCAAACGCTTTAAGCGGGTTAGTGGTTTGGCATAATAAGGTCCCTACGAAAGTAGGGGGAACCTCCCACTTCCCCACCCCTTACCTGGCTGGTGGTCATATTGAGGGTAAACTTAAGTCTCACTTTAATCATTTTGTGAAACCCTATTTATAGGTCCAAGTCACATCTAGGTCATTAGGGTCATTTGTGTGCTAACTTGTTTATCTTTGCATAAAAAAAATAATAAAATCAAAATATAAAAAAAATTCATTGAAAAATCATCACTCTTTCTTGGGTCTTTTTCATTTCCACATCTAATTTTGTTCAGGCCCAATAATAGATTCTTTGATGTTTAATTATGCGGGCTATGTGAATTCCAACTCTCCATTTACCCCTTATCATCAAACTCCTTCACTCTTCCACAATGGGGTTCATAATTCATCTTTCACCCAAGAGCCATATCAATGGTCATCGGATTTTTCCACCTCTGTCTCCTACACAAACCCACATAATCAATGGGAAAATCAACAATTTTCTTCTTGGGAACCATACCAAGACCCCATTCAACGTCCTTCAAATCCACACTTTGCAGATTGGGATTCATATTCCAATGATCCTTACAATCAAGTCCATTCTTATGATCAACCCTATTATGGAGGGCAACCAATACACCCTCCTGATTTTCAGACTGAGTGCCCTTCAAATTACTATCCATCACAATCTGACTCTCAGCCCACTTATCTATCTCCTCTATACACAGATTTACATAAGGAGGAGATGTTTGATAAATTGACACGGCTCTTCCAGACTCAACAACAAGCCTTTCAGGAACAACTGCAAAACTTTGAGGCCCAAGTGAGTAGGATTGCTGAAAACATTATAGAAACGGAAGTGGATCCAATGCCTAACAACTCCACAAGTCTTGAGGACCAACTTCTTGGATGTTATAATGATAAAAGTCTATATGCTCAACCTATGATCCCACAATCTACCACTCATATCACTGTTGATTTTGAGGGAATCATGGAAGAGTCTTATGCGGAGGACGTAACGGAAGAGCAACCTGAGGAGCCTAAACCCCATTCCATTTGTGAAGAGGATTATGATGATCTTGAGTCGTCGGGGGGAGAAGAAGGGAATGATGAAAATCGTATTTGGGCCAAAACCTATGATGACCATTATGACCCAGCCCAACAGACAAATCATTACTATTCATCTCTTCCACCCACACCTAATGCCTCTGATGATCAATTCATTCAGTTACTTCTCCATAGTCAATCCCTCCAACAGCACATCAATAGGCTTACTGCGGAAGTCAAAACCATGGAGGGAGAGCAATTCTTTGATTCCTCTGGACCCAATCCTCATCAAGTTCTTCACACTGACTACGATCAATCTATAATTCCCCAAGAGCATCACACTCTTATCACTCTTAATTTAGTAGATAACGGGATTATGGAGGGGTCGTGTCAGCAAAATTCACATGAGAACTCTAAAGGGATTGCGGACTTGACTGGAAATGCAATAGATGAAGGTGATGAACTGATAAATGATCATATTCCCCCTCCTACAAAGGAATTTGAGGAGCCAGTGCTTGCTTGCCAACATGAGGGAAATGCAAGAGAGGTGGATGATCTTCAGTTAGAGGGAGAGGATGAATATATTGAACCTCATCACAAGTCTCTCCCCGATCATGATGACCTTCTCTTTGAAGATGGGAATGGAGAAGAAGTGGAGATGGGACATGACTTTGATGAAATTATCTTTGAAGATGGGAAGGAAGAAGAAGTGAAGATGGATCTAGAATTGAATATTTATTGGAATACTGAAGTTGGGGTAAATGAGGAATTGAATGATTCGAGTATGCCGCATGATAATTTCAATCTAGAGGAGCAGGTAGAGCTTGTGCCACTTCTGGACCATGGTGATTCTTTTCAAACTCTCCCAACTCATTGGTCCACCCTGGCTCTACATGCTGATTTATCTGATCCTAAGGAATCTCAGGAGGAATATTTCATACTTCATGATATGATTTTTCCCAAGGTGCCTCCTCTATTCTTTCCTCGGGATAATGCTTTTGAGCTACCACCATCTCGATCTCTATCTCGCCCTTGCGCTCACCAGTCACATTCGTTTTCTTTAGGGCATGAAAAAGACAATTTTGGCAAGGATAAAATTCTTTGGTGGCTCATTTTAAAATCAACTTGTTGGTTGTTGAGCTACAGTGCGTCTGGCTGAAGACGTTAAATTTAGCGCTTTTTGGGAGGCAGCCCAATATCTTCACAGTTTGGTATGCAAATAAATGGCTTCTTGGGAGGCCACCCACGGTTTTTGTGATTTGATGTTTTGTTTTAGTGTGTTTCTTTTACAGTTCTCAGGCCACAACGTAATGAAGCCCTCATCACTTCGCCCGACCCATCAGGTTGTATCCTTCCATCCCAACTATATTATCTCTTTACATGTCCTCTGATCTTTCTACTGTTTATGCCATTGAGGATAATGTCATTTAAGTTGGGGGGGGGAGATAAATGTCAAAAATTTCAAAAAATAAAAATTTCAAAAATAAAATTTCAAAAATAAAATTTTCAAAATTTTCAAAAATTTCACAAATTGCAACAACAGTTTTCCCCGAGTTGAATTTCTTGATTCATGTCGCATGAAAAGTGATTCTGAATAGAAACAACTGGGAAAAGGATGATGGATAATTTATTTACTCTCGTCGCGTGTGCCTCGCCGTCCCGCCGCGCACGCGGGCGCACGCGCCCGTGCCACTCTGACCTCGCCCCGTGTCGCACGCCACCGTGCCACGACCCCCCGCCCGCGCGTTGACGCGCCTTCGCCCGCGAACCGCCCGCCGCTCCTTCGGGCGCCACGAAGGCCCGCTTCGCCTTCTCGCCTCGTCGCCCGTGCGGGCGGCGAAGGCGGGAAGGGGGGGGCGGCGGGGGTTTGAATTATTTTTTTTAATATATATATATATATATATATATATATATATATATATATATATATATATATATATATATATATATATCTAGATATATATATATGTAGCATATATATTAGTAGAAAATTCTAAAAACTACTCAAATAATTTTATTTTATTTTCTAATTTTTTTCTATTCTTTTTGAACAACTCCCTGAGCTTTTGGCTCAGTTCAACATATAACTTTTATTTTCTTTTATTTTCTTTTTCTTGGAGTTTTCCTCGTATTGCGTGCCTACATAAATAAGTAAAAATTATCATTAAAATTTATTTAATTTTAGAAAATTAAATATTTGATTCTAAATCAACAGTAAGTGTGAGAAGTGTATATTTAATATCAATTTAAGCTCATAAAAGTGTATATAATCATGAATTAAATGGTAAAAATACACACTTATCACACCCCCCAACTTACTCATTGCTAGTCCCTTAGCAATGCACATAATGAAAAATTTAGGACTAACAAGAGTTTAAAGATATTCAGGCCTCATTTCCAGTTCATCTTTCATAGAGTCAACTAAAGATCAGGAATCTGGAGTAATTATCACAGACTAGCCTTATGTCGGAAATTCAGGTACATGATCAAGAATCTAATCAAAATTCAGTAGCACTTGTGCAAGTGGAATACTAAATTCACAGTAGAGACAATTTCATCCTCTAGTTGCTATTCCGAACAAATGTCTTTCAATTCTGCACTTCTTAATTAGAGCTTTAAGCATAATAACTTTTTATCTGCCTTATTTCATTTGTCCATTTTGGGATCTCTTTTCCTCTTGTTTGTTTTCTTTTTCTCTTTTTTTTTTCTATACACACATGATGGTGCACTACCCGTCACTGTTTTACACGAACCTCAACACGTCTGAGGTGAAGTAGGTCCGGTGCCACAGATCCAAGTTCCCTTTTCCTTTTGACGCGAACCTCAACACGTCTTAGGTGAAGTAGGCCCGGTTACTCAGAATCGGAGCATTTTTCATGGTGCTTTATTTTTTTCTCATACTTTTCTATGGCAGAAAGCTTATAACAAATCTCTTTTTCAAAAGTGCAGAATATCAGACAGTATATCTAAAATAGCAGAAGGCTTGTCCTTCTTGTTTCATTAGCGTGCATCGTGATTTTAGAATTGGGATAATGATATTTAGGCCATCTAAAGTTTGTGGATGTGTGAACTTGGCGGTGGCAGCCACAACTGAAAGTACAAATACGCTCTAGTGTTTGGCTGGACCACCGTGTTTGCTTATTGTATGCTACTGTGTTGTTACGAGTAATTTTGAAGCATACAGCAAAAAAAGAGAAAATGAGAAGAAAAGAAAATTTTTGACCCAAATTATTTTGTGCCACATCAAATGGTATCAGAGCTTAGGGAATCGGGCCGTTCCATCAGACCGGGATCCTGAGCTACGAGGTTCAAGGTCGAACCTCCTCCAAGCGGAGGGGTTTGACGGGATCGTCACAAGATCATCAAGCAGTGCGGACAACTGTTAGTTACTATTTCTAAGTGTTTTATGTTAATAGGCCGCATTAGTGGGCCTATATGTGTGTTTTTCTTTTATAGAAAATAAGATATCTACATATTGTAAGAGTCCTTTTTTAGTGTCCTTTAATCTTCCCAATAGAATTATGATGAGTAGAAAGTAGGTGTTAGGTGAGTTATCTTTTGGTCTTCTTTGTGGAGACTATAAAAGGGTCATGTAATCTTTCTTTATAGGAATAAGTTGAATTAAGAATTTTTGGAAAGATATCCTCCGATGTGAGGTCCACACCCTTTTTATCTCTCTTTTCCCCATCTCCTCCCTCCTAGAGGTGCGACGCCCCTCTCTCTCCCTCTCCCCTCGGCTGGGTGCGTTGCCCAGATCTTCTCCTCTCCCTTCCCCTCTTCGACGTCCCCAGATGGCCCTACCTCTCCCCTCCTGCATCTCTCTCTCTACCCCTCATCTTTTTCACTCCCTTCTATCACGTGCGAAGCCACCACAGAGCCCACGGCTTATGCACGTTGATCCCTTTCTCCCATTTACCTGCGAAACCATCGGCCTCCTCACATCACCGAGTTCTTTTCTCCCCCCCCCTACCTTCTTCTTCTCCTTTCAGTCCCTCTCTTCTCTTTTTCTACAACTTCTTCCCCACCCCCCTTCTCTGGTCTCCCCCGCCAACCTCATCTTCTCTCTCTCTTTCTTCCCTTCATCTCTCGCCTTCCTCTCTCTTTCTCTCTCTAACAAGCTCACCTGCACCCCCCCTTCCGGCTGGCCCTTTTCTTCACGCACCCGTAGGCAGGACCCTCTCCCTGTCTCTCTTTCTTCACACACCGGTCACCCCTTGCCAACACCGCTCTCTCTTCCACTTGCACACCACCGGCGGCAATCATCTCCACCCCCTACTCCCTCTCTCCCTCTCACCGGTTCTCACCTCACCACTCTCCCTCTTCGTTCGCGTCTAACGAGCACTCCGGCTACGTCCCAGCCGCACCAAGCAGACACCTCGCCACCACGTGCGCGTAGCCCCTGCTGATCCGAGCACGCGGAGGCCAGCAGGTCCGCCTCCGTCCCCAGCACGACCACCCTCCGAGCTCGGCAAAATCCACAACATGGCGAACACATGGATCTCATTGGCAAGCATGGCACCCCATGCATCCCATGCTTAGTGCCCATCTCGACAACATCGCCAACGGCCTCGTCAAGTACGCCAAGCGGCCCGAGCGCCCCCGCGTCCGAGCTTGGCGAGCACCACGGGCGAGCGCGGCAATCACCTCATCCGAGCACAGCACCCAGTGCCGTCAACCGTTGCAAGGTCCCCTGCCGGTCACCGTCGCAGAGCACGTTACCTACCTGCAGCTACACACGTTGGCATCTTGCAGGGCGTGAGCATACCCAGCTCGATCTCCATCGCCGGTGGGCTGCCACCACTGCTGCCATCCTCGATCGCTCCCTTTACCAGCCGTGGTCACACCTCCCCACCGCAGAGACCACTGCCCAGCCACCCTCCCTATCTCGCTACGTTCTCTCTCTCTCTCTCTCTCTCTCTCTCTCTCTCGTCATAGGGAAAGGCATATGATATGTTTGGATTGGCGAAGGAGACTTGTTGGATGCTATATTGTGCTCCCAGTCGGATGATCCTGATCTCCCTTTAAGACAAAACAAAGTGATGAACAGTTGGTCAAGAAGCAGATGAACGCAGCATGGTTATCTTGGGGAGGGAGAGCATGGTGGTGTCCCTTGTGATAATGATGCTGGAGATGTTTATGGTCAGGAGGCTAATAATTCTGAGCGGGGGACAGCAAGTGAAAGTGATCTTGAGAATGATGAAACAGAGCAGAGTGATGATGATAATTATCGGAAAGTGATAATAATAGTAGAGAGAAATATGGAAAGCATATTGACCGGGTGACAAAAGATTGGGAACTTGGTGACGACGTTCTTCTCTCTTAAGAACGGATCGTCATTTTTAGAATTGGGATAATGATATTTAGGCCATCTAAAGTTTGTGGATGTGTGAACTTGGCGGTGGCAGCCACAACTGAAAGTACAAATATGCTCTAGTGTTTGGCTGGACCACCGTGTTTGCTTATTGTATGCTACTGTGTTGTTACGAGTAATTTTGAAGCATACAGCAAAAAAAGAGAAAATGAGAAGAAAAGAAAATTTTTGACCCAAATTATTTTGTGCCACATCAAATGGTATCAGAGCTTAGGGAATCGGGCCGTTCCATCAGATCGGGATCCTGAGCTACGAGGTTCAAGGTCGAACCTCCTCCAAGCGGAGGGGTTTGACGGGATCATCACAAGATCATCAAGCAGTGCGGACAACTGTTAGTTACTATTTCTAAGTGTTTTATGTTAATAGGCCGCATTAGTGGGCCTATATGTGTGTTTTTCTTTTATAGAAAATAAGATATCTACATAATGTAAGAGTCCTTTTTTAGTGTCCTTTAATCTTCCCAATAGAATTATGATGAGTAGAAAGTAGGTGTTAGGTGAGTTATCTTTTGGTCTTCTTTGTGGAGACTATAAAAGGGTCATGTAATCTTTCTTTATAGGAATAAGTTGAATTAAGAATTTTTGGAAAGATATCCTCCGATGTGAGGTCCACACCCTTTTTATCTCTATTTTCCCCATCTCCTCCCTCCTAGAGGTGCGACACCCCTCTCTCTCCCTCTCCCCTCGGGTGGGTGCATTGCCCAGATCTTCTCCTCTCCCTTCCCCTCTTCGACGTCCCCAGATGGCCCTACCTCTCCCCTCCTGCGTCTCTCTCTCTACCCCTCATCTTTTTCACTCCCTTCTATCCCGTGCGAAGCCACCATACAGCCCACGGCTTATGCACGTTGATCCCTTTCTCCCATTTACCTGCGAAACCATCGGCCTCCTCACATCACCGAGTTCTTTTCTCCCCCCCCTACCTTCTTCTTCTCCTTTCAGTCCCTCTCTTCTCTTATTCTGCAACTTCTTCCCCACCCCCCTTCTCTGGTCTCCCCCGCCAACCTCATCTTCTCTCTCTCGTTCTTCCCTTCATCTCTCGCCTTCCTCTCTCTTTCTCTCTCTAACAAGCTCACCTGCACCCCCCCTTCCGGCTGGCCCTTTTCTTCACGCACCCGCAGGCAGGACCCTCTCCCTGTCTCTCTTTCTTCACACACCGGTCACCCCTTGCCAACACCGCTCTCTCTTCCACTTGCACACCACCGGCGGCAATCATCTCCACCCCGTACTCCCTCTCTCCCTCTCACCGGTTCTCACCTCACCACTCTCCCTCTTCGTCCGCGTCTAACGAGCACTCCGGCTACGTCCCAGCCGCACCAAGCAGACACCTCGCCACCACGTGCGCGTAGCCCCTGCCGATCCGAGCACGCGGAGGCCAACAGGTCCGCCTCCGTCCCCAGCACGACCACCCTCCGAGCTCGGAAAAATTCACAACATGGCGAACACATGGATCTCATTGGCAAGCATGGCACCCCATGCAACCCATGCTTAGTGCCCATCTCGCCAACATCGCCAACGGCCTCGTCAAGTACGCCAAGCGGCCCGAGCGCCCCCGCGTCCGAGCTTGGCGAGCACCACGGGCAAGCGCGGCAATCACCTCATCCGAGCACGGCACCCAGTGCCGTCAACCGTTGCAAGGTCCCCTGCCGGTCACCGTCGCAGAGCACTTTACCTGCCTGTAGCTGCACACGTTGGCATCTTGCAGGGCGTGAGCATACCCAGCTCGGTCTCCATCGCCGGTGGGCTGCCACCACTGCTGCCATCCTCGATCGCTCCCTTTACCCATCGTGGTCACACCTCTCCACCGCAGAGACCACTGCCCAGCCACCCTCCCTATCTCGCTACGTTCTCTCTCTCTCTCTCTCTCTCTCTCTCTCTCTCTCTCTCTCTCTCTCTCTCTCTCTCTCTCTCTCTCTCTCTCTCTCTCTCTCTCTCTCTCTCTCTCTCTCTCTCTCTCTCTCTCGTCATAGGGAAAGGCATATGATATGTTTGGATTGGCGAAGGAGAGCTTGTTGGATGCTATATTGTGCTCCCAGTTGGATGATCCTGATCTCTCTTTAAGACAAAACAAAGTGCTGAACAATTGGTCAAGAAGCAGATGCACGCAGCATGGTTATCTTGGGGAGGCAGAGCATGGTGGTGTCCCTTGTGATAATGATGCTGGAGATGTTTATGGTCAGGAGGCTAAAAATTCTGAGTGGGGGACAGCAAGTGAAAGTGATCTTGAGAATGATGAAAGAGAGTAGAGTGATTGTGACAATTATTGGAAAGGTGATAATAATAGTAGGGAGAAATATGGAAAGCATATTGACGGGGTGACAAAAGAACGGGAACTTGGTGACGACGTTCTTCTCTCTTATGGACGGATCATCATTTTCACAATTGGGATAATGATATTTAGGCCGTCTAAAGTTTGTGGATGTGTGAACTTGGCGGTGGCAGTCACAATTCAAAGCACAAATACGCTCTATAGTGTTTGGCTGGACCACCGTGTTTGCTTATTGTATGCTACTGTGTTGTTACGAGTAATGTTGAGGGATACAACAAAAAATGAGAAAATGAGAAGAAAATAAATTTTTTGACCCAGATTATTTTGTGCCACATCAGGTGGAAGTGGCTTAACTGCCTTTCCAAGTTTTGAGAAGGGAGATGAGCGGTCGCCGGTGCCATATTGGCAAGGATCACATTGTATCGAAAAAGGTGGGCTTTTTCGAAGAATGCTTACCAACTCCAAGGGGTTTTCCATACCCTTTAATAGGCAGTCTCCGGCTTCCATGGTCAATCTCCTGGGGTCTTCTTTGCTCGAAACTCTTCCTGCGTCCTTAGGCCTTCTTCTCCTATGGTAGTAGTGTGCATAGTCTTCCGATTGTCTTCTGGTTCACTGGTGAGTGATTTCATGACTCATCTTCCTCTTTCTTCCTCTCACGAGGATGCTGCCAACCATCGGATAGGTGGGTAGTTAGGTGGGCTCTCCAACTCCCCTTTGTCTGAGTCCTCTTCATCTTCTTCTCCTACTTAAATGTCTTCCCACAAGGAGGTACACTACAAAAAAAGCAGGATTAGCGACGGAAAAATTATGTCTCTAACCTCTCTCTAATCTGTCGCTAAAGACTTTAGCGACGGATTAGCGATCATCGCTAATTAGCGGGTAATTATTGTAGACACGCCAAAATCAATACTACGTTGAGTAAATTTCATGTCACGACGTAATGCCCCAAAGTGAACTTCATTACTGGCTTAATATGAAATTTTTTCCATTTTTTGGGATTTATTTGGAATGGGCGACCGTCCTCTGGGCGCCATTTTAATGAACGACCCTTCGGAGTGTTGTTATTTTTAGGAATGAACGACCGTTCGCGCGGGCGCCAATTCCTGGTTTTTCAATTTTCAATGGAATTTAAATCTAAAGAATTAACGCCCTTTTGAGCGGGCGCTCATTAATGAACGCCTTTTTAAGCAGGTGCTATTTCTTATTTTAAATTATTGAAAGTCTGTTATTTCTATAATTTATCCAGGAATAAATGACAGTGCAAATGGGCGCCCATTTAAATGACGACAGTGTCTTGGTCGCCATTTCCCTTCCGTGTCTAGTTCGTCTGCAACCTTCTCTACATGGTGTCCTTGCCATTTTTGGCTCCGTGTTCTTCTCTGGAAGGGAGATCCATGTCCTGAGATTGTTTTCCTTATTTTAATCCTTTTTCAACAAGGATATTTTTACCTATAAATACCCCCCTTTTGATCCTGCGGTTGGTTCTTCCTTCGGAGCGTGAGCAGAGAAAAATAGCAGAGAGTTAACAAAAAAAGAGAGTTTTGTTTGTGTGTTTTTTTAACGTTCCATGTGCTCGCGTTATAGGATTCATAGAGAACCTGAGTTCTCTTTTCTTCTCCCCTGCTACTGTGGTTGCCGTACCTCTGCCTCCTCTTCTGATATACTTACTACAGTGTTGAATGGGGCAATCTTCATCCACGTTCATCCTTCTTTTCTCAACTTTTTATTGTCTATTTATTAGCCTGCACGTCCATATCCATCTAGCCTCTCTCTACTAGATAGACCTTTAGCATATCATACTAGCTGTTATTTGCATTCACATATCCCCCTCCCTTTTGCTCCATAAGGGGTTTAAATAAACAAAACACACAAGGTGTGTTCATGCCCTTATTGCATAGATTGATTTTTATTGAGCATTGATACTACACTTGGTTTTCTAATCCATATCTTTTGCTTGTCTTTGCTTGTCTTTCAAGGGTAATCAAGATAAAAACCCCCTTCATCGGCCGGCCGGTAGAAGGAGGAAGTTGAACTCACACCACACCCCGCTTACAAGGTATTCTTCGTGATCATTCTATTTTTGATGTAACCCCTCTGGCGATCACACTCCTAGAGTAGCATCTCATGCTCCCTCCCCCACTTACTTTCCCACTTCATCATATTTTAATCATCTTTGCTTAATAATAATTTTCCTTTTCTTCTTTTAATGTCTATGTGACACGTTCACGAATTGGTGATCACGGTGGGCCGCTTTATGTTTTTATTTTGATTACCCCTCCTTTGGCACCCGCGTGTGCTCCTCCCCTTGGCACCCTCGCGTGCCCCTCCTTTTGACACCCATGTGTGCCCCTCCTTCGTGCCCCATGTAGCACACTCCCTTTGTGCACCACGTGCACACCTCCCACTTGATTTGTCAGTTTCTAAACTGTCCCATAGCATTTTAAAGAAGGAAATTTCCTTTCATTCCCCACTTGCGGGCATTTCTATTTTTGTGAAGAATTGGCGACTGCACAGGCAGCGCAATTTTCAGAATCAGCGACCTCACACAGAGGCGCCCATTGTTTTATTTTCATTATTATTTGTTATTTATTATAATAAGCACCCCTCCGCAGAGGCACCATTCACTGATTCAGCGTCTAACCCTAATGCGTCAATTCCTCCCGGTTACTGTTCACTCTATTTTCTAGTCACTATTGTTTATTACAATCAGCGCCCTTCCACATAGGTGCCAGTTCCTGATTTAGCGCCTCACTCACAGGCACAGTTTCTTTTTAGAATTACTGTTCATTGGATTCAGCGCCTCTGTAAAGAGGCGCCTGTTACATAATCAGCGGCTGTCAGGCAATCGCTATTTACTGATACAGCGACCACTGTGTGGCCGCCATTTTTTTCTGTTTTCACATAATTTCTTTCTTTGTTGCTGCCTTGGCTTGTGTGGTTTGATTATTGCTTATATTCATATTGTTGTTGATCCTAGTTGCATTAGCTTGCATTGTAGGGCATTCGGTTGAGAGACCTCCTCTCTCTACACCCTTAGGATCTCCTACACTTTCTTGGGAAGGGAAGGACCCTCCATTGAGCATTCCATCTCTTTGGATTGAAAATTCCCTAACCAAGGCTTCTATAAGTCCCCACACCCGTTGATTCCCTCACGGACGCCGGGCAGGTTATACCTTTGAAGTCCCCGGAGTTTAGCTTACCCACACGCTTGTGAAGAGAGAGAAAGAACCTAGTTGACCCGGAGTTTACATTCAAATTGAAACTAGGATCTACATTCAAGAAAGACAACTAGTTCATTAAAATCCACCCTTGTCTAAATCTCAAAGAACATTAAAACCTTGCGCAATCATCATAACTTGGTCGACAATTTGCTTGAGTGCTTGTTTGTTACCCATACTTGTTTGATTGAAATAATTCCTTATTATAATAATGATGCTTCGGTCAGGTAGAATTGCCAACATGGCCCAACTATGAGTATTCATATGATGGTTGTGAGGAGGGTCAATTTGACCAATCCTATGAGATTCCTCCTCAAAGATTTATCCAATATGAGGTCCCTCCTCAAGACTCCACTCACTATGAGGGAAATTACACTCCTTCTCAGTCTCAATACCCTCAAGTCTTTGTGGTGGACACCACCACTCAAGTGGTTGAGCCTTCCTCTCAAGCCCAACCCATCACTCAATCCACACCTGGGGAGGCTTCCCCGTCTTTCAATTTGAATGATCTCATCAATGCTTTATCCCAACTAGACGATACTCAACGCCAAGCGGTCCAAGCCGCTCTCAAAGGGAAGTCCGTCCCTTCTTCTTCTTCAAATCCCCCTCAGGCCACGGGTGGCCTTCAAACCAACACCTCCATTGACCAAGCAGTCCCACAAAAGATTCCATCCCGTCCACGAACTCCTATTGTTGCGCCGGCCCAACCGGCAAGTCATTCTGCTGTTAGGCCGCAACGCCCAACACCTCCTCAATTTTTAAGAAGGCCTATGCCAAACCTTTTCCCTACCAATCCGGCCCCGATCGAGTCTGACACCAACACTCTTCTCCTCCAAAAGATTGCTAGCATGGAGGAACAACTTAAGAAGGTCACGGCTCCTCAAGACGCTCCGGAGGCCACTCTCCCTACTCTACCGGTCTTTCACTTGCCTCCATCGGAAATGCCAAATTTCCGGCGCTATAATGGGATGGGCAACCCGTTCATTCACTTAAAAGATTTCATGTACGAGGCATCCTTTTGGCAGAACAATAAGGCATCCCTGGCTTATCTGTTTAGAAGGTCCCTTGACGGCTTGGCCCTTGAATGGTTTTACTATTTGGAGCCTGCAGAAGCCGATGATTTTGATGTGGTTCAAAAAAAATTTCTACAAAAGTATACAGACCGAGTGGGTCCGTCCTTGTCCATCACAAATTTAGTTGCTAAGAAAATGAAGCCCGAGGAGGACTTCACACAATTTGCCGATAGATGGAGGTCAGTGGCCGAAAAATTAAGAGATACACTTTCGGAACCGGAGCAGGTCAAAATGATAGTATCAAATGCCACTCCGCAATTCCGTCATATTCTGGCCATGAATAAGCTAAACACAATGGAGGAACTTTATGAAAGAGCTAGATACATTCAAACTCAAATGAAAGATTCACCCATCATGGGTAAGTTTGAGCAAATGCCGAGAATGATGAGGAAGAGCAATAATGTCAATACCAATGGTGGAACAACTGACGGTACAGTTACCAATGAGCAAGTGGGCGTGGTTGGCAATCCCTGACCTTTTCGCAATCCTTCCAAGGCGAGACCCACACAACCACAACAACCCTCCTTCCTCAACCAAATTCCACACCAAGCAAACAACCCTCCCCAGACGTTCCGGCCACCTCCATAAAACCAAGCTATACCACAAAACCCGCAAGTCCCCCAGCAATACCACCAGGTGCCACCTCCCGCTAATTATGACCCTCAACAACCAATAAGACCCATGGGCCCCAGACCCTCCGTTACCCGAGAGCCTTCCCGATATATTCAACGCCCTTATCACCGCCAACGTGCTCGCATTGCCAAAAGAAAGGTCAATCTGGCCACAAAATGTAGATACCTCTCGGTATTGTGTCTTCCATCGGCAGCCCGGTCACAACGTAGATCATTGCTTTTGTTGGATGGTTAAGGGAGGATCTAGAGGGGGGTCAATAGATCCTGGTTCACAATGAACACTTTTAACGGTTTTTCAAAATGAAGATCTTAGGAACCCTGTGAATGGAGATAGAAGAGATGGAACGAGAGCATCACACCATGGCACAAGGTTTTAAGGTGGTTCAATTGTCCAAGGACAAACCTACGTCCACCCCCCTCCAACTAGGAGAGGCTTCCACTCTTTGGCCAAAAGATGGATAACTACACACACACATGCTGTAGACACAGTAGACACGGGGACAAGCCCCACACACACACACGAGGACGAGGTCCTCACCACACACGAGGACAAGCCCCACATAGAACAAGTTGAGCTTGAAAATAAAGCAAAAGAAATGGAAACAAAAGAACAAGAGTGCTGCAGATCAAAGTTGACTTCATGGCTGCTGAACTTCTTTCTTCTCTCCCTCCTATTCCTTCATATGGGCTTAGCATGTGCTCATCTCCCTTATCTTTTCTTTTCTTTCTTCCTTGCACTCCACTGATTCATGCTACAACCCTTGCACTAGCAACCGCAACAGCAATCTTCTTTCCAGGATCCCTTCTATTTATAGGCGCGATCAACCCTTTCAAAAGAAGTTCCAGGCCGAACATGATTGGCTCTTCATAGATAATCATTTGTCTTCAAGGGCCTTTTGTCTTGGCAGCTTCTGGTTGGCCAGGGAGGTAGAAAAAGGTTTTCTCCCGAGTTGTCACTTAGGTTGACCAGAGAATGCGTGAGGGAAGCTTCCCCCAAGGAGGATCTGTATCATCTTCTTTTCCTCCAGGTAGGACAGTCAGGATGTCCTTTTGTCCTGAGGGATCTGACTGACAGAGCATGTAATTGGGTGGAGGCAAAAAGCTGAGTGCCAGGATTGGAGACTTTTCCTCGAAATGGTAGCTTGCTTTTTCATGGATCAAAAGGACTGATATAGAAGTCCAATGATGACAGGAAGGTTGACTGAGCAAGGATACCCTTTTAGGCCAAAAAAAATCTTGGGAGCCACTGAGTGAGGCATTTCGTCGAACATGTGTTCTTCTCCATGAGGTCTGTGCAGGTTGGCTTGAGTTGCCTAGAGAGGTCAACCTGTCTCCTGCAAGGTCGGAGCACATTTCACGTTTCATCATATGCAGGTCGGTGCACATTACTATTGAAGCGTACAGAGTTCGGTGCACATATTCTGTTTCCAGTAAAGGAGTTGGTGCACGTTTCACATCAAGGTCGGTGCACATCTTAAGGTCGGTGCACATTCTATTACTGAGGCATCCATGGTCGGTGCATGTCTCGCTATCTTGCAGCTAAGGTTGGTGCATGCTTCAAGGTCAGTGCACATTTGATAAGGTCGGTGCACATCTCGCATTTCAAGTATATAACTCGGTGTGGTGCTGACACCCGAGCAGTTGATCGGCACGATACGCCGAGCCACCGGTACCGCACACGGAGCACGACACGAGCCACCTCAGCGTCCATCTGGCTTGGAGACAGCCTGGAGACTCCGCCTTGAGCCTCCCCATTTATTATATTTAGCTAGACTTTATGTGTGTGTAATTTGTATTTATTTTGTTGCATTCGGTTTGCCATTTTGAGTGTAATAGGGGCTTATGAGCATTTCGGACCCCGTGGGCCCCACGGGCCCCCCGGGCCCCACCACATTGGGCCACCTCAGCCTAGGGTCCCACGTGGGGCCAGTCAACATGCCACATGGGAATATCTAGAAGTTTGAATTGTAATTGGACACATGGGGGACAATGGACTTGAAAAGTCCAAATGGGAGGCCACCTACCCCACCTACCAAGTCCACCCTCTCTCCTTGGTCCAAGGGCCGCCCCCCCCCTTAATATTATATTATTTTGTGTGTGTGTGCGTCACACTCCATCCCAACCCTCCATTCCCATCCCCTAGATCCAATGATTGTGGATGGATGTGAGATGTAAGGTATTTAAACTTGTATTTTCCATTTTAGTGAATTAATGCATTTGAATTGGAAGAAAATCCCTTGAGCAAGGCTTAGGCCGCCCCTCCCTCTCCCCTTGAAGCCGTGAAGGCTTCCTTCTGATGGTGAGACTCCACCCTATCAGTTCTGGTCGCCGCCGCCGCCGCCACGAGCCGCCACCGCACCGCCATCGTCTTCATCGGAGTTCTGCCCGCGCAGTACCACAGCAGCTTCCATGAAATTTATCCATCAACCACGAGCTCAGATCGACCTGGGAATTTTAATGGATGTTCCAGAGGTGTCAAGAACCATCCAAAATTTTGGTTTGTCATTCCGATCCCGTTTCATAATTTTAGATTTTCGTCCACTCTTCCACTTCGGTTCTGCCAAAGTTCTATCCAGGTTCCCATCCGCCCTGAGTTTCAAGTCTTAGGTCCACTTTTTGATTTTCTTTGGTTCGCCCAATTTTACTGGGTGTTCCTTGCATCCACCCCTTCATCCACAATTTTTATCAATTTTTGGTTCGTCCATTTCATATTTTCTACAAATCGTTCTCAGTACCAGCTACAGTTCTTTCCCCTTGTTCCTAGATCCGACCACCAGTCACCCAAAAACTCATAGTAAATCACCACCATCTCCAAATCAAATTCCAAAAATAGTCCCAGTTCCTTGGTTTGATCCCCTACAACTTTGAAGAAGAGATCAAGAGTTGAATCGGAGGTTTACTAGGCGGTCAACGGTGGTTCTCAGACAAGTACCCTGTAAATATGAGGTTTCGATTACTGTACAACAGGGAATTGTAAATTCATTAAAGTTCTGATCCGACCAGATCTAGCAGATCTCCTTGGGTATAGATTGAAGCATTTGAAGAGAGCTTTCCAACGATAGCTTATGCGTCCCGATCTGACGTCGGGATTGATCACAGCGGCCGTTTTCGCCGGAGCGCGCGCCAGAAAACAAAAATCAAAATCCGTGGGCAGCTAGTTCAAAGCTTGGAGATCGGGACCGATCGACCCCCGATCGGTGTTCCCGGCCGACCGCCGTCCGTCGAGGCGCGCCACCAGGGGCCCCCATCATAGTGGGTCCCACCCCGCAGATCCGGAGGACCGCGCCATCCGTGGGCCCCGCGGGCCCGCAGAACCCGCCGTTCGGAAAGCACGAAAACGCGGAGTTCTGCACCGCCGGGCGACATCAAGATGCTGCCCGTCAACCCGAGTTGCGTGATTCCCGGGCTCCACATGTGACCTTTTACCTCCCTGTGTGGAGTGGGTCAAATCATTGTACTGTTGTAAAAATTGTTTAACCGGGGATCCGTAATTCGGCCGGGGTTGTCTTCGCCACGCCGGGTGCGTGGAGGTAATGGTCCGAACCTCTTGGCATTCATTTGCTTAGCTAGTATATGGTCTTTTGCCGCTGCCGAGAGTGTAGGTACTAGCCCGTGTGTCCATGTCACCGCTGTGAGAGTGAGAGTGACCCGTCCCGTGACTCGATCCGAGTCCGGAAGTTGAGTCGGACTACCCTTGACCTCCGCCGGTTCCTTAACCGCGCACGGTCCGCGCTTTCCCTCGCTTGGGACGACGAGTGAGCTTCCACTTCTGTTAGCGACGTTTTACCACTAGGAGCTCGTAGTGTCGGGCTTAGTGTCTCCCTGGTGTGTGCTGCTGGTCGCGTCTTCATCTAGAGTCCGAGGGTGGCACCTAATAGTGTCATCTCCCGTGTCCGTCCCGCATCACGGTGCACATCCAGAACAAGGTCGATGCACATTTATCTTCAGCATAGAAGTCGGTGCATGTCTTGAGCAAGGTCGGTGCACATCCCAGGTCGGTGCACATTTTAGTTCTTCGATCACTCAAGGTCAGTGCACATCTTGAATCAAGGTCGGTGCACATCCAAACACGGTCGGTGCTCTTCCTAAAGTCGGTGCACATTTTGTTGCGAGCGCTTAAGGTCGGTGCACATCTCATTCTTGGAGCATTCAAGTTCGGTGCAATTTTCTTGCATGACGATCAGGGTCGGTGCAGTTAACAGCCAAGGTCAGTGCAGTTTTGGAATTGAGGTCAGTGCATGTTGAAGAAGGTCTGTGCATGTCTTGAGAACTTGCAGCTCAGGTCGGTCCACATGAACCTTTTTGGTAGAATGGCGTCATACCTGGACACATCAAAAGATGGCATGAATTTCTGAGCCAGTTGGTTAATGACTCATGGTGTGACGTCATCAAAACATCATGTACACAACATTCTCCCCCTTTTTGATGATGGCAACAATGAGTCATGTGCTTTCTGATTAGATAAGTGAGTTTAAAGACAGGAAATTATGCAGCAGGGATATGCTATGAACAAGATATGCAACGAAGGCAAAACTCCCCCTTAATGTAAATTTCACACACACTCTCTCCCCTGAATGCAGACTCACACACTTTCTCTCCCCCTTTGACACCATCAAAAATGGAGGAAATGAGTAAAATATCAGAGGAGAGGTTCAGAACTAAGACACATGGGGAATCTGGACCATCAAATTGAAGTATTTCCCAGCAGGCTAGCATTGGAGGACAATCAGGAGGAACTGAGGGATTAAGATCAAAAATGCATGCATGCACAGTTGAAGATAAGGAACGAGCCAGGGTATGCTCACAGAAACTAGTAAGGCTGATATATCTTGAAAAAAAATGAAACATAATGTTCCAGTTCAGTTTTATCTCAAGAAGCCAAGTGACATGAGAGAAACAGCAGCCATCAGTATTGAAGTCAACCAAGATATAACAAAGAGACTATGAAAATAGGCACCTCTGGGAAGCAAATTTAAGATGTATTGACAGTCAAGTTGAACTGGCACCGTTTGACATGGAGAGTCACATTTGTTTCAGTGCAACTGCCCCAGTTACTTAGTGCAGTTTACTATCGTGCCGTATGGGAACCAGAGTTGGCCTGCCACATCATGCCTGACCCGTTAGCACTTCTTTGGTGAAAGGGTGCAGATTCTCAGTGGAACCAGGCTATTGCTCTCTTTATTTTCGTTTGGAAGAATTTGTTTCTCTTTTTTGAGTCATTTTTGAAGAGCCAGAGCAGAGATAGTCAAGAGCATGTTTTGACATAAGCCACCTCACGTCTCAGGTGGAGTGTACCTAGTTACTCAGCACACCTCAACCATTGCTCTGCAATTAGTGCCTTGAACTAGTGTCTCATGAAAAGTAATGGTGGACCATAATACAGAGCGCGTAAGAAAACATGGTCACTAGATGAGCATGAACGGACCATGCGTCAGGGTATATCAGCCATAGTAGACCAATGAGGTCCCCCCGTCAGGGTTCAAAGTTTCAAAAAATGCAGAAGGTTGATGAGTTTAATCCCTTTTATTCAAGGATAGCCTCAATGCTAAGTGTAGGGATTTCTTCTGAGAGTGGCCATTCAAGAATGGATCTTAGAGAAGAACCTCTCATGAATTAACTTGCTCCCCCTGAATCCATGCATGCAAAAGAAGAGAGAATGCAGAATGTTGAATATAGGTTCCCTTGATACTTGGCGGAGGACTGGCCTCACGCATAGTGAGTGTTTCCAGGCAGACTGAACCTGCCCTTCCCCACATCAGTATTTTATATACCAAAGGGAACATCACTTATGGCAGCATGTAGACATATGAGATGCAGCTAGCTAGACATGCATAATGGACTAAAAATAGAAAAGGACACCTTGTGTGGGATGCACTTATTCAAATGAGAACAATCAAGTGGGAGAGTTACACAAACCCAGTTCTCTTCTCAAGGTGGTAAATCTGTCAGTGCTCAGAGGTTTGGTAAAGATATCTGCAATTTATCTTTCAGATTCAATAAACTGAAATTCAAAGTTTTTCTTGTTTACCTCATCTCGAAGAAAATGATACCTTACTTCAATATGTTTGGATCAGGAATGCTGGATGGGATTCTTAGCCAAATTGATGGCGCTTGTGTTGTCGCACAGGATGGGCGTACAGCCAATGTCAATTCCGTAGTCCTGGAGCTGATGCTTGATCCATAGTACTTGAGTTCCACAGCTACCTGCCGCTACATACTTTGCTTCAGCGGTAGACAAGGCCACTGAGTGCTGCTTCTTGGAAGCCCAAGAGACCAGGCAGCCACCCAGTAATTGCAAGTACCCACTAGTGCTCTTCCGATCAAGTTTGCACCCAGCATAGTCAGCATCAGTCTATGAAGTTAAATCAAAATAGCATGATGAGGGATACCATAGTCCTAGGTCATGTGTGTTAGCAATGTATCTTAAGATTCGCTTAACTGCAATCAGGTGAGATTCCTTCGGATTTGCTTGAAATCGAGCAAACATACACACACTGAACTGTATATCAGGCCATGACGCAGTGAGATATAGAAGGGATCCAATCATACCTCGGTATGTTTTAGGATCTACAGGTTGCCCATTCTCATCTGCATCCAAGGATGCATTTGTTCCCATGGGTGTGGATATGACCTTGGTATCCTTCATCTCGAATCTCTTCAGATCTCCAGCGTGTACTTGGACTGGTTTATAAAAAGGCCTTCCTTTGACTGTGAGACCTGCAATCCAAGAAAAAATAGAAGCTCTCCTATAAGGCTCATTTCAAATTCTTCTGTCATGAGTTCAGCAAACTGGTTGCACAAGGTAACATTTGTTGATCCAAAGATGATGTCATCTACATAAACCTGTACAATGATGATATGGCCATTCATTACCTTTGTTAAGAGGGTTTGATCAATCTTACCTCGGATGTAGCCTTTGTCAGTTAAGTGTGCACTAGTCTATCATACCAGGCACGAGGAGCCTGCTTCAGGCCGTACAGAGCCTTGCTCAGCTTGTAAATATGGTTATGCAAATCAGCAAATTCAAAGCCAGGGGCTGTTCTATAAAGACTTCTTCCTTTATCAGCCCATTCAAAAAGGCACTTTTGACATCCATTTGATATAATTTAATGCCTAAGGAACATGTAAAAGCTAGCAAGATTCTGATGGCCTCTAATCTAGCAACGGGGGCAAAAGATTCTTCAAAGTCAATGCCAATTTCTTGATTATACCCCTTGGCCACTAACCTGGCTTATTTCTAATGATGGCCCCCTCCTCATTGAGCTTATTCTTAAAAACCCATCTAGTTCCTATGACATGCTGGTCGGTGGGTCTGGGAACCAAAGACCAAACTTGACTTCTTTCAAATTGGTTGAGTTCATCATGCATGGCATTAACCTAATTTTCATCTTGCAAGGCTTCTCAAGGCATTTGGGTTCAAATTGAGAGACTAGAGCAGTGAGGTCTTCATTGTGCACATCTTTATGGAAAGACCTGGTCCTTAGGGGATCATGAATGTTCCCTATGATGTTCTGAACTGGGTGGTCCTTTAGAGTGCGACGTTTGTAGAGGACTCACCTGTCATGGTTGATGATGCAGGGACTTTAGTTGGCTGAACGATCTCTTGTTCTACAGTTGGTGACTGACTATTCATCACATGTTCTTCCTTGTCTTCCAGGAAGCCTTCGTCATCATCTCCCTTTCCTTGACCATGACCTTTTCATGTGTATCCGTTGATGCTTCAGCAAACACCACATGGGGAGATTCTTCCACGGTTTGATTCCTAATATTAAACACCCTGTATACTCTTGATGTTTCTGCATAACCCAAGAAAATTCCAATGTCACTCTTGGCCTCAAATTTATCTAAGTCTGATTTGTCATTATTATGCACATAGCACTTGGCACCAAATACCCTGAAATAGGCCAGGTTGGGCTTCTTACCTTTTAACATCTCATACGGGGTTTTCTTACTCTGTGGCCTTACCATGGCCCTATTGATAATGTGGCATGCAGTGTTCGTTGCTTCAGCCCAGAATTTCCTTGGAAGTTGGCTTTCAATCAACATGGTCCGGGCGATCTCCACAATTGTGCGATTTATTCTTTCCACAATGCCATTTTGTTCTGGGGTCTTGGGAGAAGAGAATCTATGAGTTAGTCCGTCTTGATCACATAGTTCAGAGAAGGATGAATTTTTGAATTCTCCTCTATTGTCAGATTGGATGGTGGAGATTCTGAATTTTCCTTCTTGCTTTACTTTCCTAAAGAATTTTTGAAGCACAGTAAATGCATCATTCTTGTTAGTGAGAAAGAAAATCCATGTGTATCGAGTGTGATCATCCACAATCACATATCCATACCTTTTTCCCATTAAGACTAGCTGTTCTCGATGGACCGAACATGTCCATATGCAGGAATTCAAAGGGAACAAGAGATAGGGGCTCACTCCTTGATTTGAAGGTTTTTCTAGTTTGCTTACCTCGGGAACATGCCTCACAAACCTGATCAACTTTTGAGTAAGCTAGTTTGGGTAAACCTTTCACCATTTGATGTTTGGATAGTTTGTACAGTGTGCCATAGCTGACATGTCCCAACCGTCGGTGCCACAGGTCTGCATTACTGAGTTGACTGGTCGTTAGGCACATTCCTTCAAAGCTAGGGGCATCAAGGTCTATCATATAAACATTATTGACTCATGTCCTGTAAAAAGTACAGATTTAGAGTCTTTCTAAAAAATTCTACATTCATTAGCATCAAACACCACCTTGTGACCTTTGTCGCACAGCTGGCTTATACTAAGCAGATTGTGCTCAAGGCCTTCTACAAGCATCACATTTTCAATTGATTCAGAAGGATTCTTACCCATGATGCCTGTGCCAATCACCTTGCCTTTATCCTTACCTCCAAACTTGACTTCACCACCTTCCTTCTTGATTAAGTGGCAAAACTTCTTCCTGTCTCCCGTCATATGCCGTGAGCAGCCACTGTCCAAGTACCAGTGGTTGTGATGGGCTGCTAGGCAATCCTACATAGACAATGTTAGGCAGAGATCTTTCGAACCCAAGCACATCTGGGTTCATAGTCAGAGCTGAAAGTATGCAATAGATTCTTTGGAACCCACACTTGCCTGTAAACTTTAGTTCTATGACCGAACCAGTACGGGTTATTAATGTTACCTGGTTGGTTGCATGCATGGCAAGGAATTCTCATGAAGTTCATGGGGTGTAAGTTTGGCTGAGATTGGGTTCGTGCTTTTTCAAAGCCACCATGTTTCTTATGGAGGACACCATGCTGGGCTGACCATTGAATCTTCTTCCTTTATTGTGGTGATTTTTCTTTTCAGAATGGTAGGCCTGTCCTGTGTCGAGGCATATCCCAGGTGCGTCGACCTGAAGGGCGCTGGGTGGTATTGATACCTCGACCTGATTGTCTAGACCATTGACCTCGCCTCTTGGCAGGCTTGTGCTGAATCTGTGATTTAGCATGGTTGGATCTGGCCTGATGGTTGTGACCATAATCAGATTGAGTAGCATGATGGGTGGTGGTCTCTTCCACGGATTCTTCAACAATCAATTTTCCCTTTC
The DNA here is from genome assembly GCA_022559845.1 of Amorphophallus konjac. Classification (NCBI taxonomy): domain Eukaryota; kingdom Viridiplantae; phylum Streptophyta; class Magnoliopsida; order Alismatales; family Araceae; genus Amorphophallus; species Amorphophallus konjac. The sequence continues at coordinate 183,765,541 of CM040117.1, read as the reverse complement.
CTTTCTCAGGACAGAAGGAGACGGTTTTGAGCTCAAAAGGCTTCTTATTGGTGGGATTGAACCCAAGCCCTTCTTTTCTAAAATTGACCCGGGTACCTAAAATAGCATCTAGATTAGATTTTCCCAGTGTCATTTTTTCAAGGGTAGCTTGTTTGCCTTTCAACTCTTCTTCAATTCTTTCCAAGTTCTTTTGCATCACAAGATTAACAATGTTAATGGCTTCATACTTTTCAAGATTAAGCCTACTCTCCTTTTCCCATTCTTCGCATCTTTGTTTAGTCTGGCTCAGTTGTTCTTTAAGAGGATCACTCTCTTCCTTTAATGCCAGCAGGTCTGAACATGTGGTTTCAGCTTGTTTTTTTAATTCTTCCTTCTCAGCTTTCATGGTTTCCAGCTCCTTTTTAACAGGATCATTTTGAGCAAGAGAATTGAGTTTCTTTTTCAGATGCTTATTTTCTTTCTATATATTTCACATTTTTCAAGAAGATCTGCATATGCATCTTCCCAATCTTCTATGGAAAAGGTCTCAAAAGGATTCCTTACATGATCCTCACTCTGGTCGCCCATGAGGCAGAAATCATCTTCATCTTCATCCGTAGAGAGGCCTTCATCCTCCTCTTCTTCATCGCTCCAAGTTGAGACTGTTGTGCCTCTTAGGCACAAGCATGTGCTATGTTGCTTTGATGATAGCAATGCTATTTGGTTTTGATGATAGCAAGACAGTGAGTGCATTTGAGTGCATTTGATATTGTATTTTGATGATAGCAATGTTATTGTGTTTTGATGATTGCAATAAACAAAGTGCATTTCTGTGCATTCTTATTCTTGAGCATTCTGCATATGATAGCAACATGAATGATGATGTTTAGCATTGATGGCATTTGTTCTTTATATATATGCATTGCATTCTGTCAGATATCATGTCTCTGCATGTATCTACAGTCTGAACAGTAGTGGGTCGACCCACCCTTGCTGATGCGTCGACCCATCAGAACATTGATTGTTTGGGTAGCAAAGTCTATACACTGCAGGGTAAAGCCCAATGTCTAGGCATTGCTGCATCGCTTGCATTTCAGAGTCTATACATTGGTTTTGTCATGCACATAGACTTCCAAGTCTATACATTCCTGCATTAGTGTGCTTCACGCTTTGTTCATGGCTGAGAGTCTATACACTGGGCTTGAAGTGTATACATTGAGCGTCTCAATGAGCATCTCATGTAAGTCCATACATTCATAGTGCATTGCATTGGCTAAGTATATACAACGTCAGTTCATCATGTCTTAGGCTAAGTCTATACAGCGTCTTAGGCTAAGTGTGTACAGTGTCAGTCGCTTACATTGTCTTAGGCTAAGTGTGTACAGCGTCTTAGGCAAAGTCTGTACAGTGTCAACGCATTTCACTGGCTCATGTTACAGCGTCAACGCATTAAGTCTGTACACTCGACTCGCCTTTGAATTGGTCAAGTGTGTACACTCCTTCACTGTAGCTTTCACGTTTCCAAGTCTACACATCGTGAAAGTCTATACACTCATCACTTACCTTCGTTCAAGGCAAAGTCTATACACTGGGGTCTTTCCTTACGTTTCTTAGGCAAAGTCTGAACATTCGGTTCTGAAGCCTGAAGTCTATACACTCAGCCTATTCCTACGTTCAAGGCTTCAGCTACACATCAAGTCTATATATTGGGCTTCACTCATTCAAGTCTATACATCCACAGTGGATCTTCAAGTCTGTACATCCACAGTGGAACTTCGAAGTCTGTACATCGCTTGAGCCTCAACAAGTCTGTACATCGCCTTAAGCGTCTCAAGTCTATTCATTGGCTAAAGCTTCCAAGTCTGTACACTGGTTCAAAGTCTACACAACGCCTCTTTGATTCTAAGTCTTTACATTCGTTTTAAGGCAAAGTCTGTACATTGCCTTTGTGCTTCAAAGCCTGTCGATTGAAGAGTCTACACATTGGTTGTTCACACGTTCCTGCAGTCTGAAGTCTCTACATTGCTTTCGCCTATTTTTCATCTAAGTATCATAAAGTATGTACGTTGCTTTAGCCTTTACCTTTACAGCAAAGTCTATACAATGCAATGCATAAACTTAGAACTGATGACTTCGTTTCATCTGTCTGACAGGGACTGAAGAGGCTAATGAACCCCTTAAAGCAAGAGGGCTGAAGCCATCCAATTTCGCTGCTGGAACACACCAATGCGTCAACGCCTTGATCAAGTGGCGTGAACGCAGTAGTTCAAACAATCAAGAAAGAAGCTTGTGGATTACTCTGGTGCGTCAACGCATTGATCAAGTAGCGTGGACGCAGCAGTTCAAGTATCCCTTATTGCAGCCTCTGGAGTACATTGGCAGCATCGACGCTGCAGCTCCATGCGTCAACGCAGCATGCTGAGAGCGTCAACGCAGCACGTCTATCTGCTGAAGACCTGCTCACTGGAACGCATCAATGCGTCAACGCCACGGGTTGGAAGCGTCGACGCAGCAGTTAAAAAGGGTTGAAGATCTCTGAAGGGTGCGTCAACTCCTTGGAGCAAGTGGGTTGACGCCATCTAACTCCAGTTGCTGAGCGTACTGATGAATGGGCACGTGACCTGAAGCTGGCACCTGACACGTGATCCGAGGTGGGTGCTGAGCACGTGATCCGAGGAGGAATCTTCTGGACGGAAGGCGTGGGAAGCACACGCCCTATCTCCCTACTACTGCTGGTATATATTGGAGCCTTCGTCTTCAGATGGAGGCTGATCGAAGAAGAAGCATGGAGAGCAGAAAGAGCAACAGCAGAGCAGAAAGAGAAGAAAAGAGAAAAAGAGAGAGAGCTTCACGATCCAGCAGAAGAAAAGAAAAAGAGAAAGAGAGAAAAGGAGAACAGAGATCGAGAGAAGAAGAGAAGTGCATCAGAGAAGAAAGAGAAAGAGAGAGAGTGAAGAAAGAGAGTGAGATCGAGGGAGATCTGTTCTTGATGGACCGTGGATCAAATCCAGGCCATCCAGCTCTTTAAGAGCCACATTGTGCTTCATTGCTTACAGCTTTTCGATTGCTGTCTTGTTCTATTTTCTATTTTACATCTTTGTTCAAGCTGTTAGTCAGCGGATTGCAGAGGTGCTGCCTCTGGACGGCTAAGCTGTATTGCTCAGCGGTTTGCAGTGAGGATTCCACTGGACAGCAGGATTCCACTGGACAGCAAGCTGTGTTGCTCAGCGGGGCGAGGAGGATTCCTCGGACGGCAAGCTGTGTTGCCCAGTGGATGTAAGGCAAGCTGTGATGCCCAGCTGTTCAAGCTGTGAGTCAGCAGGAAGCCACACTTGAGTGTGGGGTGGAAGTAGGTCTGCTGGACCGAACCACCTAAAAACCCCTCTTGCATTGTGGTTTGATTGCTTATGGTTTGCTTCCGCTAGATGTTTGCATAGGGGCGCTCCAAGTGTTTGATCACAGGTTCATTAGATGATTTGATCAGATTTTGTTCTAAGTGTTTAATCTGTTGAGTGAGCGAAATTCTAATTGAGCGAAATTTTATATTGGGTGAAAGTTTTTATAGGCTATATTCATTCACCCCCCCCTCTGAATACTTGCACCGAACCCAACAATTGGTATCAGAGCGGTCTCTGACTTAACAGATCTAACAATCTGCAGAGGATCCTGCTAGATTTTTGGTGCGTTTTCAGAGTGGGTGTATTGTGCTCGTTGTTTTGTTTCACCGGTTTAGTGCTTTACCTTGCCCATCTGGTTTTGCTGCATTTCCTGTCATTTGTTTTAGTGAGTTGAATCTGTTTGCCATCTGTCCAAATGGATCGTCCTCCAATTTATGATGGTTCTAACTTTGAAAGTTGGCTAGGAGGCCTAGCTGTGTATGTAGATTCCATTGATCCCAAACTATGGAGTTTGCTATCCAAAGGCCCACATCGATTACCCAAAGATCAGACCAAGTGGTCTAGTGAGGACACCTTTAAGAACCGTGATAATGTCATAATTCTTAATATCTTGAGAGCTGCTGTTAATACTGATGTATATTCTTTTGCTCTCAGGTGCAATTCTGGAAAAGAGATATATGACAAAGTTATCTCTGCGCATAACCAACAGAGTGATAGTTGTTTGATGGCCAACCGGGATAATGAAGATTCCTCATCCAAGGTAAATTCTGAATCTGAATCCGAAGAGATTTCAATTGATGAATTATGGGATATGTATGAGGAACGTTCTGAGAAATGTAAATATTTGAAATCTGAAAATAGAAAGCTGAAAAAGAAATGTGATCAGATTAATTCGAATGCTCATTGTGAAAAATGTCAAGATCTGAGAAAATCTCATGAAATATGCTTAGCTAATCTGAATGTGAGTAAGGAACAAATTTCTGTTTTGGAAAATAAAAATCAGGAACTCACAGACAAGATTTCTGAACTAGAAGATAAGCTGAATTCATTAGGAAATGATCAAATCTTAACTAATGAACTAGTTCAGAATGAACTAACTAGAAAGGAGAATGAAGAGCTGAAGCTGCTTAATTCTGCTATATCTGAGAGACTTTTAATATTTGAAAAAGGGAAGAATTCAGTTGAAAATGAATATGAGAGAGTGAGTACATTGATAGAAGAGATTGATAGCTACAAAGCCATAAATGTCTTACTTAATGAAAAGATCACAGATTCTGAAATGCTCATTTCTTCTCTCAAAAATGAAATCACTGAATTGAACAATTCTCTGTCTGAGTCATTTAAAAATAAAGAAAATCCAAAGGCTGTTTCTAAGAAGAAAGTCTCTGATGGAGGCAGTAATCAGGAAGAAAGAAAAAGACAGCACACAACCTTTGTGCGTAGCTCTGAGTTAGCTAGCACTTCAGGCTCTTCTTCAAATATGCATGCTAATCAGGAAAATAAGAAAACAAAGGAGAAAAGAAAAGTTTTGAAAAAGAATGATAACGATCAGCATGCTAAGAAAGTTCAGGCCAACAAATCTAGTGTCAAAAATGTCAAATGCTTTTACTGTGGAAAGTTTGGCCATGAGATGGCTGATTGTTTTGTGATGAAGAAGGATGAATTGAAGTATGATAGAATTCATGCTAGGAAGCCTACTGTGAAGAAACCTTCTTCTGCTCACATCAAAAGGCATCAATGTTTTTATTGTCATAAAATAGGTCATCTCATGCATGATTGTAGACAAATGAAATTAGATGATCTATCTGCTGTTAGAATGCATGATAAACTGTTCCATGCTAAAAATCATGCATCTCATAAAAAGAACATTCAATGTCTTCATTGTGGAAAATTGGGCCACATGGTTGAAAATTGCTGGCATGCTCAGGGAAAGAATTCTAACTCTGAATTTATTAAATTCCCTGTACACAGAAATAGATTGAATTTTAAATCTAAAAAATTCCCTGATCATTATGATGCTGATAGAAATAAATCTGATTTTAAAGGAAAGACACCTGTATGCTTTGAATGTGAAAAATCTGGCCACCGAGGTTCTGAATGCTGGTGGGCAGGTAATGGTAAGTCAAAATTTCATGCATATAACAGAACATTTCATGCTTATGATCATAGGTCTCATGCTGCTGTTGACATGCACCATAGGACCAGAAAATCTGTTATATCATGTAGATACTGTGGAAAGTTTGGTCATTCCATGAATAATTGCTATCTGATGAAATTTGATGATCATGTTGCTAAGAAAATGTTTAGAACACCTGTTAGGGTTAATTCAGGACCCAAGACTTCTTGGGTTCCTGCAGGATCAACTTGATCTTATCTTGTAGGTGTGCCTTGGAAGCTGATGAATAAAGGGGTTAATGATCCAAGGCACTCAACAGAAAACCCCAAGATCCTACCTATCAGGTCAGTTCTGAACTTTGTTTTAAATTTCATCATCTGAAAATGCTGTTTGTCTGCTTTAACTTCATCATCGATAATTGTTGTTTTTGCTTGATTGATTTGTGATGATCTCTTCTTGTCCAGCTGATCAGTCTGCATTCCAGACTCAGCTATTGAGTTTTACTTTGCATATATCTGATGCTCTTGCTATATGTTGAACTGAATTTGAATGCTTCTTTAGTGTATACAGTTGATGCACTATATAGACTTTATGTCAATGCATTGCATGCTTGTTGTTAGATGCATAAACTTAAATTGATTGCATAATTGCCTCATGTTTCATTATTGCATAGTCTGCATGTAGAACAGCCTAGTGCATAGCATAATCTTTGCATCATGATGTCAGGGGGAGCTGAGAGTTTTTCTGTTCAATTCATTGAATCCTTGCTACTTCTCACTGTCCCCATCTAGTTCTTTCATATCTTTTGACATCAGATGCTCCAGGAACTCAATGCCTATTGCTATCATTTCCCTAACCTTCACTGAACAACAGTTCTGTTTCTGGTTTAGTACATTGAGTTGTGATTATTTCAATTGTTCTTTTATAAGAATCACTCTCACAAATTGAAAAGAACTAAAGGTTTAACCTTTATAAATTGAAGAGTCAAATGTCTGCCTTCAGAATCTGAGATAAAAGAAAAACTTTTATAGCTCTTAATCTTTGTCTCATGGTAAGATTAGAAAAAGTTTTTGTAATGCCTAATGTGTTGATCTGGAAATTTCTAGAAAAGGTGAATAAGAGTGTGTACTGTTTTTCAAACAATCACTCTAAAAGAGATAAGGGCAGCAGTAAATAAGATCATAAATGCTATGAACTGAACATAGTGACAGAGCAATGGCTGAATTGCACTGAGAAATTGTGATCTCCTCCAATGAAGCAGGAGAACTCATAGTCATGAAGTGCTTCAGAATATCTCTGTTCAAAGGGTCAAATCTATAGGGGGAGTTCTCACCAAGTAACTGGGGGTACTGGCCTCTAATCAAGGTGTACCCTTAATGTCAAAAGTGAAGACTATTCTTTGTGGGTTTTGATCTGAAATAGGTCTAGTAGTTTATGCCTAGTAACTGGGGGTACCTGCCTCTGATCAAGGTGTACACCTAATGTCAACAGCATAAATGCCACTGATCTATTTACTTAGTTCAGGTTCTGAAAAATTCAAAAGTGAAAATCAAACTGCTGTAACCTTTCGAAAAATCAAAAGTCAATGAGTGAAAATTATTTTTATCAATACATGTTCAAGTTGCCTCTCTTGAATTTCCTTGTTTAATCACAAAAGGGTATTATTTCTGACTTATCTATTAATACCATGTGCCCTAGATTCATTGCTATAAATGGAGTCTATAAACTCTTTTTCAGGGGTCAGGTGTTTTACTCTAGATTTATCACTGTTAAACCTGAATTTTTAAAAATTGTATGTTGCTGATTCTTATACTTTAACAGTTGTTTATAATCATGCTTCCTTTCTGAACCTATGATTCAGCTGTTGTCAAGTGACCCTCCTACCTTCTCTTCCTTGTTTATCTGTTCATATTCCTTCTCAAAGGGGGAGCTATTATTTAGGGGGAGAAATAATTCAGGGGAGTCTTACATTCAGGGGGAGAATGTTCTAGAGGAATTTGCATGCATAATGCACTTTGCACTCTTGTTTTTACTGTTTTTCTCTTTTTGATCATGTCAAAGGGGGAGAAAATCTTGTGTGTGACTCACTGTCACATTGTGTTGCCATCATCAAAAAGGGGGAGAATGTTGTGCCTCTTAGGCACAAGCATGTGCTATGTTGCTTTGATGATAGCAATGCTATTTGATTTTGATGATAGCAAGACAGTGAGTGCATTTGAGTGCATTTGATATTGTATTTTGATGATAGCAATGTTATTGTGTTTTGATGATTGCAATAAACAAAGTGCATTTCTGTGCATTCTTATTCTTGAGCATTCTGCATATGATAGCAACATGAATGATGATGTTTAGCATTGATGGCATTTTTTCTTTATATATATGCATTGCATTCTGTCAGATATCATGTCTCTGCATGTATCTACAGTCTGAACAGTAGTGGGTCGACCCACCCTTGCTGATGCGTCGACCCATCAGAACATTGATTGTTTGGGTAGCAAAGTCTATACACTGCAGGGTAAAGCCCAATGTCTAGGCATTGCTGCATCGCTTGCATTTCAGAGTCTATACATTGGTTTTGTCATGCACATAGACTTCCAAGTCTATACATTCCTGCATTAGTGTGCTTCACGCTTTGTTCATGGCTGAGAGTCTATACACTGGGCTTGAAGTGTATACATTGAGCGTCTCAATGAGCATCTCATGTAAGTCCATACATTCATAGTGCATTGCATTGGCTAAGTATATACAACGTCAGTTCATACATGTCTTAGGCTAAGTCTATACAGCGTCTTAAGCTAAGTGTGTACAGTGTCAGTCGCTTACATTGTCTTAGGCTAAGTGTGTACAGTGTCTTAGGCAAAGTCTGTACAGCGACAACGCATTTCACTGGCTCATGTTACAGCGTCAACGCATTAAGTCTGTACACTCGACTAGCCTTTGAATTGGTCAAGTGTGTACACTCCTTCACTGTAGCTTTCACGTTTCCAAGTCTACACATCGTGAAAGTCTATACACTCATCACTTACCTTCGTTCAAGGCAAAGTCTATACATTGGGGTCTTTCCCTACGTTTCTTAGGCAAAGTCTGAACATTCGGTTCTGAAGCCTGAAGTCTATACACTTCAGCCTATTCCTACGTTCAAGGCTTCAGCTACACATCAAGTCTATACATTGGGCTTCACTCATTCAAGTCTATACATCCACAGTGGATCTTCAAGTATGTACATCCACAGTGGAACTTCGAAGTCTGTACACCGCTTGAGCCTCAACAAGTCTGTACATCGCCTTAAGCGTCTCAAGTCTATTCATTGGCTCAAGCTTCCAAGTCTGTACACTGGTTCAAAGTCTACACAACGCCTCTTTGATTCTAAGTCTTTACATTCATTTTAAGGCAAAGTCTGTACATTGCCTTTGTGCTTCAAAGCCTGTCGATTGAAGAGTCTACACATTGGTTGTTCACACGTTCCTGCAGTCTAAGTCTCTACATTGCTTTCGCCTATTTTTCATCTAAGTATCATAAAGTCTGTACGTTGCTTTAGCCTTTACCTTCACAGCAAAGTCTATACAATGCAATGCATAAACTTAGAACTGATGACTTCATTTCATCTGTCTGACAGGGACTGAAGAGGCTAATGAACCCCTTAAAGCAAGAGGGCTGAAGCCATCCAATTTCCGCTGCTGGAACACACCAATGCGTCAACGCCTTGATCAAGTGGCGTGAACGCAGTAGTTCAAACAATCAAGAAAGAAGCTTGTGGATTACTCTGGTGCGTCAACGCATTGATCAAGTAGCGTGGACGCAGCAGTTCAAGTATCCCTTATTGCAGCCTCTGGAGTACATTGGCAGCATCGACGCTGCAGCTCCATGCGTCAACGTAGCATGCTGAGAGCGTCAACGCAGCACGTCTATCTGCTGAAGACCTGCTCACTGGAACGCATCAATGCGTCAACGCCACGGGTTTGAAGTGTCGACGCAGCAGTTAAAAAGGGTCGAAGATCTTTGAAGGGTGCGTCAACTCCTTGGAGCAAGTGGGTTGACGCCATCTAACTCCAGTTACTGAGCGTACTGATGAATGGGCACGTGACCTGAAGCTGGCACCTGACACGTGATCCGAGGTGGGTGCTGAGCACATGATCCGAGGAGGAATCTTCTGGATGGAAGGCGTGGGAAGCACACGCCCTATCTCCCTACTGCTGCTGGTATATATTGGAGCCTTCGTCTTCAGATGGAGGCTGATCGAAGAAGAAGCCTGGAGAGCAGAAAGAGCAACAGCAGAGCAGAAAGCTCTTCGATCCAGCAGAAGAAAAGAAAGAAAAGAAGAGAGCAGAGAAGAAAGTGAGAGTGAGAGCAGAAGAAGGAAAAGAGAGAGATAGTGCTCGTGAGAAGAAGAGAAGTGCAGCAGAGAAGAAAGAGAAAGAGAGAGAGTGAAGACAGAGAGTGAGATCGAGGGAGATCTGTTCTTGATGGACCGTGGATCAAATCCAGGCCATCCAACTCTTTAAGAGCCACATCTGATGTTCCTTCTTTTACAGCTTGTGTTTGCTGTGTTATTTTCGTTCCTTATTTTTCTTTTTATTCGATCTGATTTACTGAGTTCTTCCGATCCTCTGGACTGAGGTCGGGTTCCTCCTGGTGGGTCAGGAGAAGGGAGATCTGATCTCTGGTTTGCAAGCAGCAGGGGGGCTGCTTGTGGGTTCCCTCCGGGCTAGGAGGAAGAGAGGCTAGGCCTCTGGTGGATTGCTGGTAGCGGAGTGCTACTGGCTGGTTCACTGGTAGCGGGGCTGCTACTAGTGGGGTTCCCTCTTGGTATAGAGGAAGAGAGACGTGAGTCTCTGGTTTCTAGTGACCGTGGGTTGCTAGAGGTTCCCTCCGTGTAGGAGGAAGAGGGGAGGTTGTTCCCCTGGGTAAGCTGTGTATCAGCGTCTGTTGGCAAGCTGTGTTGCCCAGCTGTTAGTGAAGCCACACCCGGGTTGAGTGTGGGGTGGATGTAGGTCTGCAGGATCGAACCACCTAAAAACCCCTCTTGCATGTGGTTTGATTGCTTATGGTTTGCTTCCGCTAGATGTTTGCATAGGGGCGCTCCAAGTGTTTGATCACAGGTTCATTAGATGATTTGATCAGATTTTGTTCTAAGTGTTTAATCTGTTGAGTGAGCGAAATTCTAATTGAGCGAAAGTTTATATTGGGTGAAAGTTTTTATAGGCTATATTCATTCACCCCCCCTCTGAATACTTGCACCGAACCCAACAGAGACCATGGCCTTGGGCTTCTTCCCTTTGCCCTTGGTCAGCACCCTTTTCAACTCAGGACATTCTCCTCGCATGTGTCCTGGTTTCTTGCACTGGTAGCAAATTATAGTGTCAGACTTCTTAGGTTGAGTAGATTTGAAGTTAGAGTTTCTACTTACCTGGGGGTACTTCGTTTTCCTCTGGATGTTACCTCTTCTTTTTAGGAAGTTCTTGAACTGTCGAGTGAGCATAGCATGGTCGGCCAGAGATATCTCTGGGATGTCATCTTCATCTTCTTCATTTGAGTCTTCTGTATCCTCAGAGACCCTAAGCCCAACATTCTTCTTGTGTCTGATATCTTTCTCACTTCGCTTGAAATTGAGCACATATGTCACGAGCGAGCCTATCAGTCCATCAACAGTTAGTGTAGATAGATCCTTTGAATCCTCAATGACATTGACCTTAGTGTGCCAAGCGGGGGTGAGAGATCTGAGGATCTTCTTAACAAGTTTAGCTTCAGCATATTCTTTACCTAGCATTTTCAAGTTGTTAGTTAGCTGAGCGAATCTTGGATACATTTCAGAGATAGATTCTTCCGGCTTCAATCTGAACATCTCATATTCGGAAGTTAACAGGTTGGCTTTGGTGGCTCTTACTTCAGATGTCCCCTCATAGATTAACTCAAGTTTATCCCACATTTCTTTTGCTGATTTGCAAGTGGAGATTCTTGAGTATTCTGTGGGGTGGATAGCCCATTGCATGATATTCATGGCGCTCCAGTTAGTGGTGGATTTTTGGATCTGATCAGGGGTCCAGGTATCGTCTACATCAGGTATGACAAACGGACCCTTACTAACCACACGCCAGATCTGGCGATCCTGAGCACGTAGGAAAACTTCCATGCGGTTCTTCCAATATAGATAATTAGTACCATTGAAAAATGGCAGTTTGTAGATGGCCTGTCCCACAGCTACATAGCTACGAGGAACATTCCCGTTGGATCTCCCTGGGTCGTTGGACCACATTTCTAGGAACCTACTCTGATATCAATTGTTGGATGGTTAAGAGAGGATCTAGAGGGGGGGTGAATAGATCTGGGTTCACAATGAACGCTTTTAATGGTTTTTCAAAACTAACAACGCATGAACCATAACGTGGCACAGAACTTAACTGTAAACAGAGGGTAACGCAGCGAAATGAAAATATGAAGATCTTAGGAACCCTGTGAATGGAGATAGAAGAGATGTAACGAGAGCATCACACCATGGCACAAGGTTTTAAGGTGGTTTGGTTGTCCCAGGACAAACCTACGTCCACCCCCCTCCAACTAGGAGAGGCTTCCACTCTTTGGCCAAAAGATGGATAACTACACACACACGTGCTGTAGACACAGCAGACACGGGGACAAGCCCCACACACACACACGAGGATGAGGTCCTCACCACACACGGGGACAAGCCCCACATAGAACAAGTTGAGCTTGAAAATAAAGCAAAAGAAATGGAAACAAAAGAACAAGAGTGCTGCAGATCAAAGTTGACTTCATGGCTGCTGAACTTCTTTCTTCTCTCCCTCCTATTCCTTCATATGGGCTTAGCAGGTGCTCATCTCCCTTTTCTTTTCTTTTCTTTCATCTTCCTTCATATGGGCTTAGCAGGTGCTCATCTCCCTTTTCTTTTCTTTTCTTTCTTCCTTGCACTCCACTGATTCAGGCTACAACCCTTGCACTAGCAACCGCAGTAGCAATCTTCTTTCCAGGATCCCTTCTATTTATAGGCACGATCACCCCTTTCAGAAGAGGTTCCAGGCCGAACGTGATTGGCTTTTCATAGATAATCATTTGTCTTCAAGGGCCTTTTGTCTTGGCAGCTTCTGGTTGGCCAGGGAGGTAGCAAAAGGTTTTCTCCCGAGTTGTCACTTAGGTTGACCAGAGAACGCGTGAGGGAAGCTTCCCCCAAGGAGGATCTGTATCATCTTCTTTTCCTCCAGGTAGGACTGTCAGGACGTCCTTTTGTCCTGAGGGATCTGACTGACAGAGCATGTGATTGGGTGGAGGCAAAAAGTTGAGTGCCAGGATTAGAGACTTTTCCTTGAAATGGTAGCTTGCTTTTTCATGGATCAAAAGGACTGATATAGAAATCCAATGATGACAGAAAGTTTGACTGAGCAAGGATACCTTTTTAGGCCAAAAAAAATCTTGGGAGCCGCTGAGTGAGGCATTTCGTCGAACACGTGTTCTTCTCCATAAGGTCTGTGCAGGTTGGCTTGAGTTGCGTAGAGAGGTCGACCTGTCTCCTGCAATGTCGGAGCACATTTCACGTTTCATCATATATAGGTCGGTGCACATTACTATTGAAGCATACAGAGTTCGGTGCACATATTCTATTTCCAGTAGAGGAGTTGGTGCACATTTCACATCAAGGTCGGTGCACATCTTAAGGTCGGTGCACATTCTATTACTGAGGCATCCAAGGTTGGTGCATGTCTCGCTATCTTGCAGCTAAGGTTGGTGCATGCTTCAAGGTCAGTGCACATTTGATAAGGTCGGTGCACATCTCGCATTTCAAGTATATAACTCGGTGCACATCCAGAACAAGTTTGATGCACATTTGTCTTCAGCATAGAAGTCGGTGCATGTCTTGAGCAAGGTCGGTGCACATCCCAGGTCGGTGCACATTTTAGTTCTTCGATCACTCAAGGTCGGTGCACATCTTGAATCAAGGTCGGTGCACATCCAAACACGGTTGGTGCTCTTCCTCAAGTCGGTGCACATTTTGTTGCGAGCGCTTAAGGTCGGTGCACATCTCATTCTTGGAGCATTCAAGTTCGGTGCAGTTTTCTTGCATGACGAGCAGGGTCGGTGCAGTTAACAGCCAAGGTCGGTGCAGCTTTGGAATTGAGGTCGGTGCATGTTGAAGAAGGTTTGTGCATGTCTTGAGAACTTGCAGCTCAGGTCGGTGCACATGAACCTTTTTGGTAGAATGGCGTCATACCTGGACACATCAAAAGATGGCATGAATTTCTGAGCTAGTTGGTTAATGACTCATGGTGTGACGTCATCAAAACATCATGTACACAACATTCTCCCCCTTTTTGATGATGGCAACATTGAGTCATGTGCTTTCTGATTAGATAAGTGAGTTTAAAGATAGGAAATTATGCAGCAGGGATATGCTATGAACAAGATATGCAACGAAGGCAAAACTCACCCTTAATGTAAATTTCACACACTCTCTCCCCCTGAATGCAGACTCACACACTTTTCACACACTCTCTCCCCCTTTGACACCATCAAAAATGGAGGAAAAGAGTAAAATATCAGAGGAGAGGTTCAGAACTAAGACACATGGGGAATCTGGACCATCAAATTGAAGTATTTCCCAGCAGGCTAGCATTGGAGGACAATCAGGTGGAACTGAGGGATTAAGATCAAAAATGCATGCATGCACAGTTGAAGACAAGGAACGAGCCAGGGTATGCTCACAGAAACTAGTAAGGTTGATATATCTTGAAAAAAAATGAAACATAATGTTTCCAGTTCAGTTTTATCTCAAGAAGCCAAGTAACATGAGAGAAACAGCAGCCATCAGTATTGAAGTCAACCAAGATATAACAAAGAGACTATGAAAATAGGCACCTCTGGGAAGCAAATTTAAGATGTATTGACAGTCAAGTTGAACTGACACCGTTTGACATGGAGAGTCACATTTGTTTCAGTGCAACTGCCCCAGTTAGTTAGTGTAGTTTACTATCGTGCCGTATGGAAACTAGAGTTGGCCTGCCACATCATGCCTGACCCGTTAGCACTTCTTTGGTGAAAGGGTGTAGATTCTCAATGGAACTAGGCTATTGCTCTCTTTATTTTCGTTTGGAAGAATTTGTTTCTCTTTTTTGAGTCATTTTTGAAGAGCCAGAGCAGAGATAGTCAAGAGCGCGTTTTGACATAAGCCACCTTATGTCTCAGGTGGAGTGTACCTAGTTACTCAGCACACCTCAACCATTGCTCTGTAATTAGTGCCTTGAACTAGTGTCTCATGAAAAGTAATGGTGGACCACAATACAGAGCGCGTAAGAAAACATGGTCACTAGATGAGCATGAATGGACCGTGCGTCAGGGTATATCAGCCATAGTAGACCAATGAGGTCCCCCCGTCAAGGTTCAAAGTTTCAAAAAATGCAGAAGGCTGATGAGTTTAATCGAACAGGTGTTCTTCTCCATGAGGTCTGTGCAGGTGTTGGCACTCAAAATATGATTAAAGGCGATCAAGCCTCAAAGATGAATGATACGGCCCACTGAAGCACAGAACCCGATGGATATCAATACACTGAAGCCTTCTCAAGCTACCAGAGCCTCAGGTCACCCTGTATGAACACTAGGGACTTCAGCTCAGGAGAATCGAGATGAATTCACGACCAACCGGCAGCGCGACCAAGCCTGCCCAATGAACCGGCATCGACTTCAATCATGCCGCATAAACCATAGCCGTTGTCCGACCAAGGACAATGGTGTACCTGGTGGCCCGCCACCTTATCGAAAGATCCTCCCGAGGTGAAAGAATGCCCTTAGCTCTTCAGAATAGAGGACCGAGGGCTCTGTCAGTAGAAGATCCCGATTACCCGGCACGGGTACGGCTTCTCACCAAGCTGGGTCCCTTAGTGGCCAAATGATCGCCTGATCTGGGTGGAAGTATTCCGGGTGCTACACAACCTCTCAAGAAACTTCGAGCACCAGTCGGGTCGAGCCAGCAGTACAAATCATAGTGCCGAAGGCCGTGTCAGCGGAAAACCCGTGTGTTCAAAGCCGAAGATACTCGAAGTTCCGAGAAGGGCCGTACGTCATCTCGAGGGCTTCGTCAAGGCTTCCCATCAAGGCTTTGTAGGATTGCGGCAAGATGAATGATCACGGTGACTCCCGGGACAATCCCCGGACCCACCGTCTAACTCGTGTCAAGCAAAATAAAGTAATCCGACACGCTTCTCACCGGCACGCTCTCTCTCCGGCGCCCCTTATTCTGGCGCGCAAACAGCCCTTGATGCATCTTCGACGGCGCGCCCTCTCCACGCCGGATTAAGACTGCCCTATATATCGTTAAGTGGTTCGACCAAGAAAAGGGAGGAGGGCAACATAGAAAAAAAAGAAAAAAGAGGGATCGAAGAGGCGAGCGGAGAAGGTTTCTGGCGAGCCCGACCACCAATTAAAGCCAAGGAAGAGAGGGTTTTCTTGGGGAAGAGGGATTTCCTTCGGAGAGCCTTTTTGCTGCCGCCGTCTTCCCCTGCTCTACCTGAAGTCCTCCGGAGCCGGGGAAGAAGGGTGAAAGTCTGATACTCTGTTCCTGGAATAGGTGGGTCACGTGGTTTTCTTCCGCCGTCTCTCTGATTCCTCCCTTCCGATCTAATGTAAGCGAGAGGGGGGAGGGCGATGATATGAGCCAATCTCCCCCCCCCTCCCACCATCTCTTTCTTTCATTTTCTTCTACAAACCTCTCTGCAACTATTGAATGGTGTCCGTGCAAAAATGCCGGCGCCAGAGCTTCGTAATCTGTATGTTGGCTCCCTTTCACGGGATGAATGATATGAATATATTCCCTAACATATTGAATGTCTAATGTTGTCTTCTTCTCTCACTTTCTTCCCAATCTGTATGTCTAATCGTAGCTCCGTGTACTTGGTTCTCGAATCCGGGTTATTCGACGTCGGATGTGCCCTGGAACTCCATGGGCTATATAAATGTTTCCCCCTCCCTGGGGCCTCTATGCTAATATGCCGACTGTGTTTTGCATCGTCTATTCCGTGGGTGCGTGAACAGAGGCATACTTATGTATGTATCTCTGTCCGACCCAACTCGAGGTTAATCCCCCAACGCCTCTCTGCACCATTCCATTGGCTAGAGGTAAAAGGGAATCACCTCCACACCCAGAATGATTGTGCTATGATAATGGTTCTAAAGGCTCTTCTCTCTAGTTCATAATCCCAGTTCAGGCTACCCATATTAGATTTTTATGAGTGCCGACATGCGCATCCCTTGCCCTCAATTTGCATGGCAACTATTCAACTCCGTGGGTGTTAATCCTTTAACCCCCATCAGCATTAGCATGCTAACTCCGTGAATGGCAATCTGTCAATGAACTAAATGCATCTCATTCCAAATATCTCCTTTCATCCTACTTGTGGTTTACAGTCATTGGATTGTGTTAGTTCCGTTGGCTTTGTCCCAGTAATCCAGGGACGGGGACATTCCCCACTGTTTCGTAGAATCGCCGTTTGGCCAAATGGGCTCCATCTGTGAGTAATGGATATTCCCAATGGGCCACAGGGCGAATATTAACATGGGCTTCAGCCCGACAATTCAAATCCATAGTCCTTAGGGACCTTGTGGTGACTAAGGGAGGTGTGCCCCTCGTACGCTAGTCCTCGGGGCTTCCTTCCGTAATATTCATCCCTCTCTCGGATATAGTGCGGACTATGGGTCGCTCGCCCCTCGTAGGCTGGTCCTCGGGGTTGTTGCTTCCCTCATTAGTCACCTTATCCGCTTGTTTCTGCTCACAGAACCATGGTGCCCCTTGTAGGCTAGTCCTCGGGGTTTCCTATCCGATAGGGACCCGCTGGCCGCCGTCGTATTGTCCGGCTCGTTAGGGGCTTACTCCACACGTGATGTCACGCCCCGACGCGGAATATCAGGACTGACAGTAGAAACAAGTAATAATAATATGTTGATTTACAGACATGATATGCTAAAGCTAAAAGATCACACACCACTATACATAGAAATCAACTCCATTCACTAAATAATATTTACATAATCCAGATTCCAATCACATAACTCCTTAAACACCCTTTTGACAACATCCTCTTAACACTATTACATTTGCTGACTTGGATTACAATTCTTTCAAACACACACTCTAAAACATAAATAGACACAAAACTACGACTAGATCCACAGGCTTCAAACTGGTTCGCTCCATTGCCATCACTCTTGCCCGTCCCTATCAGTCTGTGAATCCTCACCAGAGCTACCTGAAAAAAGGGGAAACAACTGGGTGAGTGAACGCTCAATAGGTAATAACATGCAAGTTTAAGTAATTAACCAATTAGATTACATTTTTAAGCAGAAAATAAAGAACGAAATAAAATGACAATATGACGAAACAATATAGTAAGAAGAAAAGCAAGAACACAATATAACTAGACATTGGCCAACAATCTGTTGTGCCCCTGTAGTTTTGATGATCTATAGTTTTGATGATAGCAATCAGTATGAGTCACAAGTCTATTCAGTTTATTCATCCATGCATTCTTAAGTCTAGACATTGCTTGTGCAGCAGACACTTTAAGTCCATACATCGCATGACTCGCAGGCTAGCAAGTCCATACACTGCATGGCTCGTAGGCTAGCAAGTATGTACATCGCAGTCGTCGCAGGCACAGCAAGTCCATACACTACATGACTCGCAGGGTAGCAAGTCTATACATTGCATGCACAAGTTCAAAGTCCATACATTGCTGCATTGCTTGCACTTGTGAAGTCTATACATTGGCAGTTGTCCTGCAGCGTCAACACAAGTCCATACATCGGTTGCAGCACTGCACGCACACTCATGTCCATACACTGCATTGTGGCATGCACACTAGCAAGTCTGTACATTAGGTATCTTTACCTACGTTGGAACTTGCAAGTCTATACATCATGTAGTCTGCACATTGTGGCTAGCAAAGCCTGTACAACATTGTGTTAGCAAGTCTATACATCGCCATTGCTCGCATGCAGAGTCTAGACAGTCTTAACCAAGTGTGTACACTGCCATCTTGCAGCACAGCATAAGTCTATACACTGGTCCGTCTCATTCAGCATCTCAAGTGGACTTGAAGTCTGTACATCGTCCGTCTTACTTAACGTCTCATGATTCGAAGTCCATACATTGCCTTGCTTAATGCAAAGTCTGTACATCGGACTAAGTCTGCATCAGCTAAGTCTATACATCATCTTATGCAGTGTCTCAATCAAGTCTGTACATTGTGCATTCTTTGATTTGAAGTCTATACATCGTTCTTGGCTGCTCATCGTCTCATGCAACGTCTCATTGTGGCACGTAAGTCTGCACAACGCATTGTCTGCAAGTCTGCACATTGCTATAGGCACGCATGCAAAGTCTAGACAGCCATGGGCAAGTCTATACAACGCATTGCATGCACGCAGGTCTAAGTATGTACACTGGCTGCATCATGCTCGCATAAAGTCTATACACTGCATCTTAGCATGATTGCACAGCACTCAAAGTCTGTACACTGGATGCAGCAGGCTCGCACACACTAAGTCCATACATTGCACAAAGTCTGAACATCGGTATCTTTACCTACGTCTAAGTCTATACATTCCCATAGGCATTATGCATTGTTCAACTCAGAGTCTGTACATCGTTATGCTGCCTTGTGCCGTAGCAAGTCTATACATCCTCTATGCTCGAGATTTGACGCCCACCAGAAGTGGCGTCACTTCTGAAACCAACGCCTAACTGTAAGGCGTCTTTTTGTTGAGCATCGCTTCATCAACTCTATACATTATCTGCTTGCATAACGTTGAGTCTGTACATCACTTGAACACTCATTGCACTCATAACTCTATACACTGCATTCATGCACTGCACGAAGTCTGCACATTGTGTTGCTTTGTTCACACTTTGTTTTGCTAAGTCTACACATTGATGCACGTTTACTTCTGCATATTTGATGTCTGTACAGGGCTTAAGTTCTGCATATACAGTGTCTATACATTGCACAGCATTGTATTCACAAAGTCTGAACATGGCATAAGCCCTGCATGCGTAGAGTCTGTACAGGCCATAGCACTGTATTCACATAGTCTGTACAATGCATTGCTTCGCATTCACTGAGTCTATACTGCTTCAGCTCTGCTTCATGAAGCCTATACATTGCTTCAGCTTTGTCTTCACATAGTCTGTACAACGCAATTGTCCTGCTTCATGAAGTCTATACATTGCTTCAGCTCTGTCTATGTATAGTCTGTACATCAGTTAACCCTTAAACTGATAATTCCTTTCGAATGTCTGACAGGGACTATCTGCAGAGACTGATGACTTGGCTCGTGATCCAAGGAAGGATGAGGTGCCCAGATTATGACACGTGGAAGCAGCCCAGCTAGGATGCTGCCATGTGGTCGAAATTCCTCGGATCTGGCGAATTCTCTGGGCGGGAAATGTGGAAGCCACACGCCCTATCCAATCTGCTGCTGCTATAAAAGGAAGCCTTCTTCTTCAGAAGAAGACTGATCAAGATCGAATAGAGGCAGCCAGAGCTAAGAGAAAAGAACAGAGAGTGAGCGCCTGCACGATCCACAGAGAAGAAGAAAAAGAGAGAAGAAGAGAAGAGAGAAGAAGAGAAGAGAGAAGAGAAGATTGAGAGAGTTGAGTTGAGAGAGCTTTCGAGAGATCTTGTAAGTCAGACTCTTGGTTCAGATACCAGAGCTGATTCTGCTCATACTTGAGCTACATTCGTCTTGTTTTTACATTTCGTTTGTTTCTGTCTTTCTTGCTTTCGATACACTTTTGTTATCAAGCTGTGAGGTAGCAATTGTAGTGGAGGCTTCCACTGGACAGGTGAAGCTGTAATCCTCAGCGGGCGAGACTTGGTCTCGGACGGCTAAGCTGTATTGCCCAGCGGTTGCAGAGGATCTGTTCCTCTGGTCGACAAGTTGTACAGCCCAGCGAAGCTGTGTATCAGCGGTCTGTTGGCAAGCTGTGAAGCCCAGCTGTTCAAGCTGTGAGTCAGCAGGATCCACATTCCAGTTGGAGTGTGGGGTGGACGTAGATCTCTGGATTGAGATCGAACCACCTTAAAGATCGGTGTCTACTGTGTGATTGCCTGTGGTTGTGTGATTTCAATGTGTTCCTTCTACTGCTATACAGTTGCTTGTTTTAATTCCGCATTAGAGTCAACTGTGTTATAAAATTAGACATTAGATCTATTCACCCCCCTCTAGATCCACTCTCCATGGTAATAGACTGCATCCATCTAACATAACAGTTGGTATCAGAGCCTAACTCTTCTACAGGGACTCATCGCCCGAAGAGAAAGATACAGATGGATGCTCGAGGGATGATAGCTGAAGGACACTCAACAACAAAGCCCCCATTCTTCGATGGATCTAACTATGCATACTGGAAGAACCGTATGCAAGTATTTTTGAGGGCGAAGGATTATGAGATCTGGAAGGTAGTCAGCAAGGGACCTTATGAGCTGTCCCCTAATGAAGAAGTCTGACCAAGGAGGAGATCAGGAGGTCTACACTAAATTGGAGTGTCATAAACGCCATTCAGTGCTCTCTGCACCCCACAGAATATTCTCGTGTATCAGCTTGCAGTTCAGCTAAGGAGATGTGGGATGCACTGGAAGTTATCCATGAAGGGACTTCTCAGGTTAGAGAGACGAAGGCTAATTTCCTTGTGTCAGAATATGAAGCCTTCAAGATGAAGCCAAATGAGACCATCAAGGAGATGTACTCTCGATTAACTATCATCACAAATGGTCTTAGAAGTCTTGGGAAACCTCAGACAGAATATGATGTAGTGAGGAAGATATTGCGTTCCCTGACTCATGCTTGGCATACTAAGGCTACAGTGATGGAGGAGTCAAGGGATTTGCGAACCACAAGGGCTGATGAGCTAATTGGCTCGCTGATGGCATATGAGATTAATATGCCAAAGATAGAAGAAGCCAATCGCTCTGAAAGCTGGTGCCAGCAAATCCAGCAAATCCAGCTCTAGCAGTTCATCATCCGAGGAGAGCCTGGATGAAGAAGATATAACTCGTACTGAGATGGAAATGATGACCAAAGAGTTCAGGCGGTTCCTCAGGAAAGGAGCAGGACGATTCAGCCAAAAGAAATATAGTGGCGGCCGAAGGGATAAAAGGTATAAACATAACCCTGCTAAGAAAATTGAAACTAATACTTGTTATCAATGCAGGAAAACAGGCCATCTGAAAGCTGACTGGCCAGAGAATCAGAAATACAAGGACAAATCAAAGAGAAGGAACACGAAAGGGAAAGCAATGGTGAGTACCTGGAGTGATGAAGATGAAGGTTCCTTCAGTAGCAGCTCAGACAGTGAAGCAGAATCTGAGAAGCCCATTTGCCTTATGGCAACAAGCTCTGAAGACAGTGAGGAGGACTTAGATGAGGTAATCACTAGATTCAAAAATTTCACTATTGCTGATTGGGTAGATGCCTACCATGACATAGCTGATAGAGCCGATGATATTAGAAAGGAAAACAGGCATCTAAGAAGAAAGATTAACTCCATGCAAAATGATACAACTCTAACTGATAAAATTGCATGTCTAGAATCTGAGAATAAAAAATTGAAACTCACATGTTCTGAATTAGAAGAAATCAAGAATGAGTCAAAAGCCTCTAAAGAAGAAAATGAGAGGTTAGAAAAAGAAACTGATGAACTGAAATTGAAAATTCAGAAATGCGAGAGTGAGATAAAAATAGTGAATGAAAAATATCAATTTGTCCTAAGTGTGAATACAGAACTTAAGAAATCCATTGAAGATATTCAAAAGGATAATGAGGACAAGCTTAAGACTATTGAGAAAATGACCCAAGGTTCAGATAACCTAAATGCTTTGTTAGGGTCAAAGGTCAACTTCAAAAAAGAGGGCCTTGGATTTAATTCTAGTGCAATAAAAACCTTTGGAATGAAAACTATTTCATTTGTTGCACAAAAAGAGAAAGGACCTCTAATTAGCATGAATTCAAACATTTCAATGAATAAAACTGCCAATCTGAAAAAGCCCAGTACTGAGGAGAAGGGCAAACAAAAACTGAATGAGACTAGTAGAGCTAGCACATCCAAACAAAGTCCCAAAGCTCAGTCTCAGGTTAGGGGTCAACCTACACAGTCTTATAAACCCCATGTTAAGGTCACCAAGTCTCCACCATCACCACCACCTATGAAGAAGACCCAATACACACCTATGAACAGGTCAGCAGGGTCCAAGGTGCAGGGGAGGCAGAATGCTTTTAGAGCTCAACCCAAACATTTCTACCAACCTAGAGCCCAGTCCCACTTCTTTGCACAGTCAACCTATCCAAATAGGTCAGGATGGACTAGGACTCAAGGAAGGTTTACATGTTATGGACATCAGGCTACACAGTCCTATAAACCTTACACTAGGAATTGGGTTAATGGGTATGGCTCTTGGACACCTAGGAACCAATATTTCCACAGCCAGCCCAATGATTACTATGGCCAAAATTTCGTGAATACATCCTGGCCAAGGCACTGGCACAGAAATAATCAATCTGTAAATAATCATGCTAGTGTCAATAAGAAAAAGCAAAATAAAAAGAAATCTGGAAAATCCACTGAACAGAACTGTTTCAAACAAATGTGGATTCCTAAAAGTCTGCTTTCTCGTTTTAGTTGCTTTTCATCTTCTCTGGAGCCCAATCAGTCTTGGGTTCCAAACTTCTCTACCTGATTGTGTGTGCAGGTATGCCTGGCAGCTAAGAACAATTTATGGTACTTGGATAGTGGCTGCTCCAGGCATATGACAGGGATAAGGCCAAGTTCTGCATGCTGACAGAGAAACAAGGAGGCCTTGTCACCTTTGGTAGCAACACAAAGGGTAAGATTGTTGGAACAGGTAAAGTAGGTAAGTGTACTACTTGTTGCATTGAGGATGTCATGCTGGTTGAAGGATTAGCTTATAACTTACTTAGCATCAGCCAGCTATGTGATAAAGGATGCAAAGTGCTTTTTGACTCTCAATGTTGTAAAGTTTTTGAACCTGATTCCGAAACTGTTAAATTTTCTGGTAAGAGGATAAATAACACTTACATGATAGATTTAGATGATATTCAACATTCTAACCTATGCCTTACTGCTAGTAGAGAAGACTTAGTATTTTTATGGCATCGTAGGTTAGGTCATGCTAGTTACACTGTTTTGCATAAACTGAATAAGCATAGCATGGTTAGAGGACTTCCTGAAGTTTCCTTTAAGAAAGAAAATAAAATCTGTGATGCATGCACTCAGTCCAAGTTAACTAGAAAGTCATTTAAATCTAGGACAGAAAATCTGTCTTCTAAACCTTATGAGCTGATACACATGGACCTTTTTGGGCCAACCAGGTCTGTCAGCTTATCAGGGAGGAGGTATGGATTTGTCATGGTAGATGACTTTTCTAGGTACACTTGGGTATACTTCTTATCACATAAAAGTGATGCATTCACAGAATTTCAGGAGTTCTGTCTTAAGAAAAACCAGAAAATTGAAAATATTCTATCTGATCATGGAGGTGAGTTTGAAAACTCACAGTTTGATGAATTCTGCAGGTCAAATGGAATTAACCATAGGTTCTCCTCACCAAGGACACCTGAGCAGAATGGAGTTGTGGAGAGAAGGAACATAACCCTAGTGGAGATGGGTCGTACACTCTTGGTTGAAGGTGGTCTACCAAGGAAGTTCTGGGCTGAAGCAGTAAATACAGCCTGTTATGTAATTAACAGAGCTATGGTAAGACCTTCTACCCAGAAAACACCCTATGAGATCATAAAGGGTAAGAAACCTTCTATTGCTCATTTCAAGGTTTGTGGTTGTAAATGTTTTATTCATATAAATGATAAAAGAGACCTTGATAAATTTGAACCTAAAGGTGAACCAGAATTTTTCTTGGTTATTCTGAAAACACCCGAGCATATAGAGTGTATAATCTGAATTCCAAAACTATTGAAGAATCTCCACATATTGTTTTTGATGAATCTTTGGTAAAGTCTAATATTGGTCAATGCAGGAATGAAGACAATGGTGATATTCTGAAAGAAGGGAATCCTGCAGACAAATCCGAAGATGAGGAAGGAAATGAAGAGCTTAATGAAGAAGAGCCTACAGTTCAGGGGGAGGTAAATGAAAATCATGATAATGAAATTGTCAACATTAGATATCTAAAAGATCATCCTGTAGATAATGTGATTGGCAGTTTGCATGACCCTCCTAGGACCAGAGGCCACTTAAGGATTCAAAATGAATTGAATGCATATGCGTTTGTTTCAAATGTAGAACCCAAGTCCATTGACTGTGCTCTCAAAGATGTGCATTGGATTAATGCCATGCATGAGGAGCTCAATCAATTTGACAGGAACTAGGTGTGGCACTTGGTTCCACCTCCTGATCATGAAACAGTCATAGGGACTAAATGGGTGTTCAGAAATAAAACTGATGAATCAGGGAATGTAATTAAAAATAAGGCCAGACTTGTAGCTCAGGGGTATAATCAGGAATTTGGAATAGACTTTGAAGAGTCTTTTGCCCCTGTAGCCAGGTTAGAGCAATCAGAATCTTATTGGCTTATACATGTTCCCAAGGAATAAATCTTCAGCAGATGGATGTAAAATTTGCTTTTTTGAATGGGGAAATCAGTGAGGATGTCTATGTGAGGTAGCCTCCTGACTTTGAATGTTTAGACTTCCCCAATCATGTCTATAAACTTCGAAAAGCTCTCTATGGTCTTAAGCAAGCTCCTAGAGCTTGGTATGACAAGTTGAGCAAATTCCTCACTGATAAGAACTTCACAAGAGGTGTAGTTGATCAAACCCTGTTTACTAAGGTAAGTCATTCAGATATTCTTATCATTCAAATTTATGTGGATGACATTGTCTTTGGGTCAACTAACCCCAAATTGTGTGAGGAATTCTCTCAGATAATGACTAATGAGTTTGAAATGAGCTCAATGTGATGTGACACCGACTATGGACCTATTTTGCAAGCATTCAAGTTTGAGCAGCGGACTCACACTAGCGAGCTCACCCGTATGGCGCACACTAGTGCCCGATGGCGACTAGGCGATGTTGGAGAGGGTCCGAGGCGAGACCTTGAGGCTCCAATGGTTGGCTAGCTTGGGGAGAACCCCAAATGGGCCTAGGATGCCCAAATCATGGGCGGCCAACACACCAAGGGTGTGGGTTAAGTGGATGCTCTCACAACTCGCCCGCGGTGGTCACTCAATTTGGGTAGCAATTTAAAATCGGACACTCTCTTACCGCCGACGGAGTAACTATAGCAATACTAAGCTAAGAAAGTCCATTACAGTAATGAGAGATGTTCAGGAGCTCACCTAGCCGGCGTGAAGACGCCGACTCCGGCCGGAGACGGGGGCGAGCGGGGAGGCGAGGGTATGCACCCGCACGCCGCGTCGGTGTCGCTTCAACCTGAAATGGAAAGATTACACCACTACACCTCTCGCAGGAGGGGTGATCTTGGGGTGGGGATTAATCTTATTACATCCAATACTACCTCCACGCAGGGAGGGGCCTTCAGCCGGCCAAGCGGGGTGGGGACTTATGCTAAGGAAACCCGATTTGCAGATCCCCGCCGGTTCTGCCAACCTTCAGAATTGTTGGACAGGGGGCCGGTGATGTCACTGCCACAAATTCCACAGAGCTCAGATCTTGACGAAACCTACGGCAAAAGTTTCCCAACTGACAGAGGATGATGCTTGAATTTTTTGGGAAGCTCTGGACCTCGGGGCTGATCGAACCGGCGACTAGAGCAGGACAGCAACACTCTGCTTCGGACTAATGCAGAACTGATGCAGTGGATTACAGAAGGCGCTGCAGTCGCTCCAGAACTTCAAATTGAACAAAACGGGCGGTGACGCCATCGTGGTCGGAGTAGCTTCGAGCAGAAGTTGACGGGGCCACAATCCGAAGTCGGAGATGAGAATGGTGGCCAGATAAATGAAGGCAGGTCAAACCTGAGTCCACTGGTGGCAGACTGCACACTCTGACAAAATAATTCAGAACAAATAGCTCGGGCAGGCGATTGGTGTCGTTCTTTCTGCTACTGATGGAGGACTAGATGAAGAAGAATTTTGTAGAAGGAAGTGTGCTCGAATTCCTCCAAGGTTGACCGCAGAACAGCTTCCAAGATCGCTCTGGTCTTCAGTCTGGGACAGATTGCGCAGTCGTTGAAGATGACGCTCCTCCGGACAGCTCAGAACTCAGAAGCCGGCGAGACCACCACCGTTGGAAAGCTATCTCGATGATGATTCCAGCAATGTAGGCCTTGCCACCTGAATCTTTGAGAGACGGTTGTGGCTGCCTCTGCAAGTCACTGCAACTCTGCTGCCTGAAACAGAGGCTGAATGAGAAGAAGATGAGGGGGTGGGGAAGGGGATGGCCAAGAGAGTAAGAGGTGGAGGGTGAACTTGGCTGGTATGGGGAAGGCGGGCTGCGGCTTTGGGTGGTTTGGGAGGTGGGGAGATGGAGGGGTACTGCCCTAGGGAGAGGGAAATTTGAATTTGGGCTTAGGGAAGAGCCCCTTCAACCTTGGGGAGAGGAAGGGGTGCTTAGGAAGTGGTGTTGGGTAGTTGGGGGTTGGGAGGTGGGGTGTGGATTGGAGGATGCCACCTTGGGTTGGGGGGGAGTTAAATGGGTGTATGGGGAAGGGGAGAGGTCTTAATGAGGGGTGAATGGGGAGGAGAGAGAAAATTCCGAAAATTGGGGTGGAGGGAGAGAGAGAGAGAGAGGGGGGGACCCCTTAGAGAGAGAGAGAGTGAGAGAGAGAGAGAGATCTAGTGGGATTTGGAAGTGGATTTCAATTTTCATTCAATTGTTCATTACTTCAAAATGAGGGGAATGGGGTCCTATATATAGGCAACCCACATTTCTACAAAAGTCCCTGACATTTGACTCAATGACAAATAACCGAAGGGATAGGGGTGCCCTTGGGCCAAGCCCAATGAATTGGGCCCACTAGCCTAACAAACCAACCTAATGACACAATACTTAGGAAAATGACTCACTAACCTAGGTACATGACTCAAATAAAGGGAAAATTACATGATATTGACTCAAATAAAATGTGAAGATTACATGACTAGACTCAAAAATACATGACTAACATAATGGCGCTTGTCGACGAACAATCCGAGTCCGGAGAAAATGTGGAGGGGCAAGGGATGCCCTCATCACAATGGGTGAGCTCAAATTATTTCTTGGACTGCAGGTGACACAGTCAAAAGATGGAACTTTCATCTCTCAGTCCAAGTACATAAGGGATTTATTGAAGAAGTACAAAATGGACAACCTCAAGGAAATAGCTGCTCCAATGGGTACCTCAACCAGTTTGGATGAAGATCCTCAAGGTAAACCAGTGGACCAAAGGCTATATAGAGGTATGATCGGATCCCTTCTATATCTTACAGCATCTAGACCTGACATTCAATTTTCAGTGTGTTTATCCTCTAGATTTCATGCTAGTCCTAAAGAATCACATCTTAAATCTGTAAAAAGGATTTTTACGTATTTACTAGGCACCCAAGAGCTAGGTCTTTGGTATCCTTCCAAGTGTGAGTTAGAACTTCTAGCCTACACTGATGCAGATTATGCTGGGTGTCGAGTAGAGAGAAAAAGTACTAGTGGATATTGTCAATTCCTAGGTGGATGTCTAGTATCTTGGGCATCTAAGAAGCAACACACTATAGCTTTGTCTACAGCTGAAGCTGAATATGTTATAGCTGGTAATTGTGCTGCCCAAGTACTATGGATCAAGCACCAACTAGATGATTATCAGATAAAATTGGGATGTATTCCAATGTTATGTGATAATACTAGTGCTATCTGCCTTGCTAAAAACTCTGTTCATCATTCTAGGACTAAGCATATAGAGATAAAACACCATTTTCTTAGAGATGTTGTAAATAAAAATGAAATTGAAATGAACTTCATTGAAATAGAAAAATAACTTGATGATATCTTTACTAAGTCACTAGGGAATGAAAGGTTTAAATTTCTTAGAAGAGAACTTGGCTTGTGTAAATTTCAGCATGATAAATAAACTCTCTGGATTGCTTGAATAAACTTTGTGAATGTTGATTATTGCACCAGACTCATTATCATGCATAACATTCATATTTTTTTTGGGCATCACACTCATGATCATCATTGCATATCATCTAGTCAGGACTGTGTCTAAGGTCTCTCTCTCATCTAAAGTCACATGCATATAGACAGGGGGAGTATTGTTAGAAATTCAGAATGGTCATCAAATTTATTGAAATTCAATTCCTGGACCCTGAATGAGTTGAATCTGACATATGGCAATCTGTTAGTCAGTTCTGATTCCTAAGCAATAGAAAACAGACTTCTTCACTTATAAGAACTTTAATTGCTTAAATACTGACTAAATGGTTTAAATTTTATAAACTTTAAAGTTTAAAGATTGCAATCATTAAATAAGAAAGCTGAAAATTGATAAAGCTCTCAACCCTTATTTTATTTCATGTCAGACAAAGCCAATTATATCTGAAATCTAAAAACTCATCTAACATTCTGTTAGAGAAGGCTAAGTTTGTGTATTGTCCTTAAACAAGTCATTCTGAAACAAATTAAAGGATAGCTAAGAAAAATATTGGCAAACATTAAAAATTAATTGAAACATACAATTGACAGAACAATGACTGGTAAATTACTAAGAAACTAAGTGATCCATTAAAGAAATGGACTATACTTAAGTCATGAAGTGTATCCGTTATCTATGTATAAATGATCAAAATAATGGGGTGGTTTCACTGAGTACCTGGGGGTAACTGACGTCTAATAAACGTGTACCCTCACACAAAAAGGTGTAAATCAGTTCTATTGAGTTTGATCATAGGTAGAATGGTCCATAATGTTGAGTATCTAGGGGTATTGGCGTCTGATAAACGTATACCCTTACGCAAAAAGACAAATGGTACCTGAATGTCCTTAATGAAATACAATGAAAAATGCTGTTCCTTCAAAAGAATTTTCAAGGATGTCAATTTGTTTAATTTCAATACATGACCTGGTATCTCTTAACAACTTTTAATGAGTCTACGAAAGTAAGATATTCTGAAACTGAATCTCCCATATAAATGTGATTTTGGTTTATTGTTTTATCATGCACAGAAAACTTATCCAATGATTGTAGTGCATGAACATAAAATTTATAACCTTTAAACCAGAACTCTATCTGAAAGTTATTTTTCAATTCATATGATTGAAGACTTTGTGCTTTAGAATGCTTATTCCTGAACTACTTGTTCAGAATGCCAGTCAGATGATCTCTCTTGATTCTTTCCCTTGTAATATCTTTCCCTCCTATTTGTTGATGGCAAAGGGGGAGAATTTTGTCTGTTTGTTGAATTCCAGGGGAAGTGTATACATTGTTTTGGCAAAGGGGGAGATTGTTAGAACTTGCATTCTCATAACATGCATTAGGAGTCAGTGTAACTCATAGTATTGCCATCATCAAAAAGGGGGAGATTGTTGTGCCCCTGTAGTTTTGATGATCTATAGTTTTGATGATAGTAATCAGTATGAGTCACAAGTCTATTCAGTTTATTCATCCATGCATTCTTAAGCCTAGACATTGCTTGTGCAGCAGACACTTTAAGTCCATGCATCGCATGACTCGCAGGCTAGCAAGTCCATACACTGCATGGCTCGCTGGCTAGCAAGTATGTACATCGTAGTCGTCGCAGGCACAGCAAGTCCATACACTACATGACTCGCAGGGTAGCAAGTCTATACATTGCATGCACAAGTTCAAAGTCCATACATTGCTGCATTGCTTGCACTTGTGAAGTCTATACATTGGCAGTTGTCCTGCAGCATCAACACAAGTCCATACATCGGTTGCAGCACTGCACGCACACTCATGTCCATACACTTCATTGTGGCATGCACACTAGCAAGTCTGTACATTAGGTATCTTTACCTACGTTGGAACTTGCAAGTCTATACATCGTGCAGTCTGCACATTGTGGCTAGCAAAGCCTGTACAACAGTGTGTTAGCAAGTCTATACATCGCCATTGCTCGCATGCAGAGTCTAGATAGTCTTAACCAAGTGTGTACACTGCCATCTTGCAGCACAGCATAAGTCTATACACTGGTCCGTCTCATTCAGCATCTCAAGTGGACTTGAAGTCTGTACATCGTCCGTCTTACTTAACGTCTCATGATTTGAAGTCCATACATTGCCTTGCTTAATGCAAAGTCTGTACATCGGACTAAGTCTGCATCGGCTAAGTCTATACATCGTCTTATGCAGTGTCTCAGTCAAGTCTGTACATTGTGCATTCTTTGATTTGAAGTCTATACATCGTTCTTGGCTGCTCATCGTCTCATGCAGCGTCTCATTGTGGCACGCAAGTCTGCACATTGCTATAGGCACGCATGCAAAGTCTAGACAGCCATGGGCAAGTCTATACAACGCATTGCATGCACGCAGGTCTAAGTATGTACACTGGCTGCATCATGCTCGCATAAAGTCTATACACTGCATCTTAGCATGATTGCACAGCACTCAAAGTCTGTACACTGGATGCAGCAGGCTCGCACACACTAAGTCCATACATTGCACAAAGTCTGAACATCGGTATCTTTACCTACGTCTAAGTCTATACATTCCCATAGGCATTATGCATTGTTCAACTCAGAGTCTGTACATCGTTATGCTGCCTTGTGCCATAGCAAGTCTATACATCCTCTATGCTCAAGATTTGACGCCCACCAGAAGTGGCGTCACTTCTGAAACCAACGCCTAACTGTAAGGCGTCTTTTTGTTGAGCATCGCTTCATCAACTCTATACATTATCTGCTTGCATAACGTTGAGTCTGTACATCACTTGAACACTCATTGCACTCATAACTCTATACACTGCATTCATGCACTGCACGAAGTCTGCACATTGTGTTGCTTTGTTCACACTTTGTTTTGCTAAGTCTACACATTGATGCACGTTTACTTCTGCATATTTGATGTCTGTACAGGGCTTAAGTTCTGCATATACAGTGTCTATACATTGCACAGCATTGTATTCACAAAGTCTGAACATGGCATAAGCCCTGCATGCGTAGAGTCTGTACAGGCCATAGCACTGTATTCACATAGTCTGTACAATGCATTGCTTCGCATTCACTGAGTCTATACTGCTTCAGCTCTGCTTCATGAAGCCTATACATTGCTTCAGCTTTGTCTTCACATAGTCTATACAACGTAATTGCCCTGCTTCATGAAGTCTATACATTGATTCAGCTCTGTCTATGTATAGTCTGTACATCAGTTAACCCTTAAACTGATAATTCCTTTCGAATGTCTGACAGGGACTATCTGCAGAGACTGATGACTTGGCTCATGATCCAAGGAAGGACGAGGTGCCCAGATTATGACACGTGGAAGCAGCCCAGCTAGGATGCTGCCATGTGGTCGAAATTCCTCGGATCTGACAAATTCTCTGGGCGGGAAATGTGGAAGCCACACGCCATATCCAATCTACTGCTGCTATAAAAGGAAGCCTTCTTCTTCAGAAGAAGACTGATCAAGATCGAATAGAGGCAGCCAGAGCTAAGAGAAAAGAACAGAGAGTGAGCGCCTGCACGATCCACAGAGAAGAAGAAAAAGAGAGAAGAAGAGAAAGAGAGAAGAGAAGATTGAGAGACTTGAGTTGAGAGAGCTTTCGAGAGATCTTGTAAGTCAGACTCTTGGTTCAGATACCAGAGCTGATTCTGCTCATACTTGAGCTACATTCGTCTTGTTTTTAAATTTCTTTTGTTTCTATCTTTCTTGCTTTCGATACACTTTTGTTATCTAGCTGTGAGGCAGCAATTGCAGTGGAGGTTTCCACTGGACAGGTGAAGCTGTAATCGTCAGCGGGCGAGACTTGGTCTCGGACGGCTAAGCTGTATTGCCCAGCTGTTGCAAAGGATTTGTTCCTCTGGTCGGCAAGCTGTACAGCCCAGCGAAGCTGTGTATCAGCGGTCTGTTGGCAAGCTATGAAGCCCAGCTGCTCAAGCTGTGAGTCAGCAGGATCCACATTCCAGTTGGAGTGTGGGGTGGACGTAGATCTCTGGATTGAGATCGAACCACCTTAAAGATCGGTGTCTACTGTGTGATTGCCTGTGGTTGTGTGATTTCAATGTGTTCCTTCTACTGCTATACAGTTGCTTATTTTAATTCCGCATTAGAGTCAACTGTGTTCTAAGATTAGACATTAGATCTATTCACCCCCCTCTAGATCCACTCTCCGTGGTAATAGACTGTGTCCATCTAACATAACACAATCAAGTAATAGATTATTGTCATAGAGATCACGCTAGTCATGCACTCGGTGCAATGCCTCACCATGTCATTCAAACTCCCCGGGGCACAAGTACTTTTCAGGTGCTCCTCCCAGAACCAGACCGGGCCCTTATGATGCGTTGGCATTGATTTGTTGGATCCAAGATCCCAAGTTATGTCTAGAAATTAATCAAGTTAAATGGCCAATAATGTCAAGGTATACTTACCTCGGAGGATCCCAAGGATAAGTCGAAGAGATATTTTGACCAAAAATTCAAGTTATCAAGAACCAATCAGGTCCTTGGGTTCAAACATGAATAATCACAGAAAATCACTTCTGGATGATAAGCGGTTTACACTGGGCCGCTCAACAAATACACGGTCGATACTGGACCGTTCAGGATAGAAATGGGCTGAGGATCAGCCTCACCGAAGTCAAGGATTAACGGTCCATCTGGGGCCGCTCTAGACAGAACGGTCAAGAATGGGCCACACGTAGCTAGAAGGACTGGAAGCCCAAGAACACGGTAAATGGGCCTTATAGGGCCGCTCAACGGATGGACGGTCCAATAAGATCCGCTCTATGACGTGGGCGGTTCAAATTAGTCAGTTCAACCGAACTTAGCACAAGGAAAATAGAAATCTACCCAAATGGGCTCCGGGCTATCATAAGTGGGGCAGAACTGAACCAGGTCCAACCTACTATCCACTGGTCAGCCTAGGGCTTATTGGGTCGATCCAAACATGATTTGGTCGAAGATAGAACAAGGTTAATCGACCAAGGTAAGTGGCACTTGGCCAGGGTTGCACAATTCTTAATGGGCCGCCCAGTGAGCCAGATGGTCCCTGTCGGGCCGCACAAACCTCAAGGGGTCCAAGTTGAGTCGTGACTCACAACACGATAATCCAAGCGATTCAATCACGTACATAGGTTCAGGCTTTGGTGGTACAACCTGCCCGGCGTCCTAGTGGGAATCCCAGGCACGCGGGGGCTTACGGAGGTCCCGTAATGAAGGTCCTAGTCCGACGGAAGGAATATCCGGCGAAGAGTTCCAATCATTACAAGGAATGAGGCTATCAAATCATCAAAAATCAGTATGGCGGTCAGCCAATCCTACCGGAGTAGAACGATTGTCAAACAATCCTAATAGCATGAGATCATGGTTGTAGCACCCTCAAATATAGCTAAGTTGTACTCTATATCACCGAGGCACCTTTTGAAGTATAGACTCAGTTCTTGAAAGAACTTCGAAGTTAAGCGTGCTTAATGGGGAGTAGTACTAGGATGGGTGACCTACCCAGGAAGTCCCCCATTCTGGAGCCAATCACTGTTATAAAGGGATAAAATCGTGAGGCCGGTAGGCCAAAGCGGATAATACCTCGATGGTATAGAGTACGGGGTGTGACAGAATGGTATCAGATCTATATCCCAGCCGGAAGTGTGGGAACTAAGTGCCATACAGGGTAAAGTGCTACGCTATAGGTGCCACCTCTTGAACCCGCAATGGGACAAAGTGCTACATAGTGGGAGCCACCTCTTGAGCCTGTAGGGGCCACCTCTAGAGTCCTACCTGCTTAGAAGTTTGATTGTGTGATTGCATGCTATATGTGCCCAGCGACGAGGACGTCGCCTATATAAGAGGGGTAGATTGTAGCACCATCAAATATAGCTAAGTTGTACTCTATATCACCGAGACGCCATTTGAAGTATCGGCTCAGTTCTTGAAAGAACTTCGAAGTTAAGCGTGCTTAATGGAGAGTAGTACTGGGATGGGTGACCTACACGAGAAGTCTCACATTCTAGAGCCGATCATTGTTATAAAGGGACAAAACAGTGAGGCCGGTTGACCAAAGCGGATAATACCTCGACGATATAGAGTACGGGACGTGACAATGGTTGAATTAACATATTGAAATAAATTAAGGCTATAAAGAAAGAATAATCAAACATTATGAAATCTGTTCTCAAATATGTTCTTTTTTCTTATGGGTTATTAACCAATCATTTAGCCAAAATTCTACTAAGTTAAATCATGCTAAAAAGGAAAACAAGCAGTGTTGTTGATGAGGACATCACCAGCAATCCCCTTTGTTTGAGGATCCCGATGCTCGCCAACTATGCTACATCTTGTTCGCCACTATATTTCGAGTCATATGATGTAATTTTCATTTTCTTATCATGTACTTTTCCTTTTATTTGAGTCCAATACCTAGGTTAGGTTGCTATTTACCTAAGTCTAGAGTCATTATGTTGGTTAATGGGCCCAATTATATGGGCTAGGCCCAGGGGCGCCCCCTTCCCCTTGGTTAAGTGTTAGTAGTCCAAAAGTCAGGGACTTATGTGAAAATGTGGGACTCCTATAAATAGGACCCCAATCCCTCATTTGGAAGCTAATGAAGTATTGATAAAAATTGCCACAAGAATTTGTGCCTCTCTCTCTCTCTCTCTCTCTAAAGGGGCGGCCCCCTCTCTCTCTCCTCCTCTCTCTCTCTCTCCCTTGGGCGACCTTGCCCCTTCACCTCCCTCCCTTGCCACATCACCCTCCACCTCAGCCTCCCACCCTTTCACCTCCCCAAGACCCATTACTCCCCTTTAGTGTCTCCACTTCCCAAGCAACCTTTCCCCTTCCCCATACAACCTTCCACCTTCCCAAGGGAGAATCCCTTCCCCCAAGCATCCCTTCCCCTCCCCAAAGCAACCCTTCCCATCCGCTAGGCCCCCCCATTAACCCTTCCATTAATCCACCACCCACACCCAAGAGACAACCCCCATTCCCCTAGGCCATTTGCGCCCCCACCATCCACCCCTCCAAGAGAACCCCTCCTCCTCCACCACCTCCCATCCCATTCCCCACACCAGGTCCGCCCCCTGCCAACCCCCCCCCTCTCCCCTCTCACACCCCCAAACCTCCCTCCCACATCCACAACCAGCAACCTTCCACCCCTCTTTGCTACCCCTCCATCCTTTACCTTCCCATCTTCACCAACAACCCCCCCTTCTTTTAACACTGCCCAATTCGCAGGTAGCAGATTGGGACCCGACTTGCAGAACCTGCCCCGGAGTCATACGGAATCACCTAAAGACGTACTATACATCGCCGCAAAGATCGTCGAGATAGCTTCGCAGCCGAGGTGGTCTCGCCGGCATCCGACATCCCTACTGTCCGGAGGGTTCATTCTAGTCCGACTGCGCAACCGGGACCTGAACCTGGGCCAGAGCTACAGTGCAGAAGCTACCACGGTCCCACCCTTCCGTTCCAAGGAGCACCGCTTGGCCGGGTCGAAGATCCACCAGTCCTCTGTCCAACACAGCAAGCGGGACCTCGTTCGGAGTCCGGGGCTGCCCGTTCCGAATTTTCTTCCCCAGGTGCGTGGGACAAACCACTCAGGACCTGCCCAGACCCCTCTTCACTCAACGGGCTCTCCCTCTCTGCCCCGACATTATCTGGTGGCCCCCCTGGTTTCTGCTCGAATAAGACTCGTCCACGGTCGTGCTCGTCCTGGTCCCGCTGCGTTTCGACAACGGGAGAGGGCGTGGTGACTACTTCCACCTGCTGATGCACCCTGGGACCAGTCTGAACCAGGGCGCAGGGAGCCTGATCCTGAGCCTGCCCCTGCCGGTGTTGATGTCGGGATCGACCACAAAAATTCACAGGCATTCTTGGGTCTGTCAGCGACGTTTTGGCGCTGGTTTCGTCGACTTCCGAGTTCGGTGGCAGCATCAACATCGCCTCCCTGTCTGGTCATTCCAGAACCGGGCAGATCATCCGGCACTTGCTTAAGTTAATCCCCCCTCCCCGCCTGGCCGGCTTAGCACCCCTCCCTGTGTGGAGGTAGTGTTTGCTTGTACCCTACTCTCCCCACCCCGAGTTCCCCCTCCTGCGTGAGGAGTAGTGCATGTAATATTTGAGCAGGGGAAGCTACACCGACGCAGTGTGCGGGGAACCCACACTCCCCCGCTCGCCCTCGTCTCCGGCCGGGATCGGTGCTTTCACACCGATCAGGTGAGCTTCGGACCACTCTCCTCTTCTGGTTTCTTACCTTTGCTTAGTTTAGTATTATCTCTAGTTGCGCCGTCGGCAGTGAGAGAGAGCTCGTTCCAATTTTCCATCAATTCGAGTGCCACCGCGGGTGAGTTGTGAGGGAGACACTACACCCCACGCCCTCGGCGTGCCGGCCGCCCTTGAAGTTGGGCATCCCTATCCCATTGGGGTCCATCCCCAGCCAGCCATATCCTTGGAACCCCAAGGTCCAACTTCGGACCCTCACCATCATCGCCGGTCCGCCTACGGGCCCGGGTGCGCGCCTCGCGGGAGAACCGCTTGTGAGATATCGCCGTTCGGTCCGGTTGCTTGCAAATCTAGGTCCAAGGGGTCGTGTCACATCAAATGATATCAGAGCAAGTTTTAGACTTATCTCTACGAGTCTAGTCCTAGGGCATTGGCATTTGAGTCTCCCTTGCATCATGTTTTCCATCACTCCCTTGCATGACCACCCTAGGGAGACATCCCAACTATCCATGGACCAATTTGACGCTTTCATTAACAAATGTCATAACTTTATAGATACCCTCACCTCCCGGCTTGATCGGCTTGAAGCAAAAGGGAACCACGGCCCTAGAGCTTGGTCACCTCGGGATGGATTTGGAGCCAATGAACCCCCACTTAGGAGCAATGGCCTTAGAGTCTTGCCTCCCCGGGATGAGTTTGATAGGAAAGGGTTAGGCTATGATCCTTACTATGAGAGGTCCCAACACTATGGGCGTGAGGAGAGACGCCCCTGGGATAACCTAGACAACCAATCCTCAAGAACGATGCAATTCTCTAGGTCTTCTAGGTTCACTCCACGACCGGATGATTCCAATGACATGGGACCCCGTCCCAACCTAGACCCTCTCCCGAAGACACCCATGCCATGTCCTAACGGAAGTACCCCAATTCGGCCCACAAATCCTCCTCCCACCCCTTTCCAAAAGGAACTTAAGGAGGTGACCGAAGTCTATGAGGCTCCCCTAGATTGGGAAGAAGAATATGAAGCCCAATTGGGTCAAGAGAACTCATTCCTTCCCAAAGAAAACCCACTGAGCCAAATTGGGTGCACCCTCCCCTATGAGTTACAAGATGCCCAACCTAGGCCTCCACTACTACCCCTCCCCATTCTATCCCAAGTCCCCCATTACCCACCACCCAAAGAGCACCACATGCCAGTCATCATCACCCCACCCACAAAGGACCTACTCACCTCCTTGGTAGAAGAAACCATGATCTCCACACCCGACCCCCTAGTAGGGAACACCCCAGAACACTCCCCATCTTGGAGGGAATTCATGGCCAAAACGAGGAAGAAATTTCACCTTTCATGCCACCCCCGCCAATTGGGAGTGAACTTATCATAAGTGGACCCTTGGTTAGATGGCTTGTGGAAAACCGGGCTCACCCTATCCTGCCCCATACCTACCCTTCCATGGACAACACCTCCCCATAGTACCCTTATCCACCTATCACACCACAATCCAATCATCCTATCAAGTGGAAACATTAGGGGATCTTCTTAAGGGTATAGCTTGGCAAATAGAGCTAACTGGCATGTTGACTACAGTAGCCGACCGACCTAGGAGCCTTGACCTCCTACACCTATGTGTCGGATCCATCTCCTCCATTTACACTGTGGGTTGCTACACTAGCGACCTTCTTTTACTCCTCCCTACACCCGACGAGCCCGATGCTATCCACAAACTAGAGTTGCTTGTCTCGGGTAGAACATCCAGCCCTCCATTCATGGCCGACCATCCCACCAAAAACTTTGGCCCGATCATTTTACTAGAGGAGGAGAGTCCGCCATCAAATGGTTGTGAGGACCATGAGGACCTAGAGTTCCTCTCCTTAGGTGACCCTTACCATGACCCCTTCGATCCCTTCCTATGCCCCCCCACCTTACTCACCACCAACCTTTTCCTACCCCAACCGACCTTATGGGACCAAGCCCACTCCATTTTCCTAGACCCCTTTGACCCCTATGAGTGGAAACTCTCACACCAAGCCATATACATAGGAGAAACCATTTGGATGGGAATGCATGTGCCACTACATTTTGCATCATTTGGTAGGGCTAGTAAGCCCAGTCATCTCATACATGTCACACACACTTTAGGCCCAATGCATGACTGGCTCACATTTGGATGTGCTGGTCCTCCCTCATTCATCATTGATCATATGCATGTTAGGAGCATCTACGGGTGTCCGGATCCCCCGGCATTCATCACCACTTTGTGTGATAGGTTCCCCTACAGATACCATGGCCCTCCAACCATTGTTATAAAGCCCATGCATGATAGGGCCACTTGTGGCTGCCCCGGTCCACCTAAGTTCATCAAGGTCCACATGGCATCACAGCATGATAGGTCAATTTACGGTTGCCCCGGTCCACCTTTACACACCAAGCTTTTCACACCCACACCGCATCATAGTGCATGGCATACGCATACACGCAAGCAATTCGCAATGAGCGGTGAGGTTCACAAAGAGCGGATAAGAGCTCGCGAGCGCCACTTGAATTTCAAGTAGGCGATTTGGTGATGATGGCATCGAGTGGCTCTACCTTAGGGTCACCTCCCATTCGAGGGCACGAGGACTTGGACCTTTCCCTGTTCCTAGTGGCTTTGGCAAACACAGCTTATGGATTGAATTTACCAATGGGTTATGGGATATACCCCACTTCTCACGTGGTAGACCCGGCACCCTATATGGGCACCGCGGTGGATCCTAGTGAGTGCTTTGAGCCTATACCTTCCTTTAAGAGGGACACCCCGGAGAGCTCCCACAAAATAGCCTTGAGAGCCCGACGTGTGCACATAGGGGCAATACTAGGCAAGCAGGGTTCCGTCGCCAGCAAGAGGGTGTGCCCAAGCCACCTTGAGAGGATGAAGGACCGTCCCCTGGTCGCAGATGCGGGTTGAGTTTGGAGGTTGAGGTTCGCCCTGAGCTGCTTTTGAGGACCACTCCCTCGGAGGGCCCATACTCGACGGAGTCGAGTTCTCCGCACCCCGGGGGTATGATGAGGACATCACCAGCAATCCCCTTTCTTCGAGGATCCCGATGCTCGCCAACTATGCTACATCTTGTTCTCCACTATATTTCAAGTCATATGATGTAATTTTCATTTTCTTATCATGTACATTTCCTTTTATTTGAGTCCAATACCTAGGTTAGGTAGCTATTTACCTAAGTCTAGAGTCATTATGTTGGTTAATGGGCCCAATTATATGGGCTAGGCCCAGGGGCGCCCCCTTCCCCTTGGTTAAGTGTTAGTAGTCCAAAAGTCAGGGACTTATGTGAAAATGTGGGATTCCTATAAATAGGACCCCAATCCCTCATTTGGAAGCTAATGAAGTATTGATAAAAATTGCCACAAGAATTTGTGCCTCTCTCTCTCTCTCTAAGTGGTCTCTCTCTCTCTCTCTCTCTCTCTCTCTCCTCCTCTCTCTCTCTCCCTTGGGCGACCTTGCCCCTTCACCTCCCTCCCTTGCCACATCACCCTCCACCTCAGCCTCCCACCCTTTCACCTCCCCAAGACCCATTACTCCCCTTTAGTGTCTCCACTTCCCAAGCAACCTTTCCCCTTCCCCATACAACCTTCCACCTTCCCAAGGGAGAATCCCTTCCCCCAAGCATCCCTTCCCCTCCCCAAAGCAACCCTTCCCATCCCCTAGGCCCCCCCATTAACCCTTCCATTAGTCCACCACCCACACCCAAGAGACAACCCCATTCCCCTAGGCCATTTGCGCCCCCACCATCCACCCCTCCAAGAGAACCCCTCCTCCTCCACCACCTCCCATCCCATTCCCCACACCAGGTCCACCCCCTGCCAACCCCCCCTCTCCCCTCTCACACCCCCAAACCTCCCTCCCACATCCACAACCAGCAACCTTCCACCCCTCTTTGCTACCCCTCCATCCCTTACCTTCCCATCTCCACCAACAACCCCCCCTTCTTTTAACACTGCCCAGTTCGCAGGTAGCAGATTGGGACCCGACTTGCAGAACCTGCCCCGGAGTCATACAGAATCACCTGAAGACTTACTATACATCGCCGGAAAGATCGTCGAGATAGATTCGCAGACGAGGTGGTCTCGCCGGCATCCGACATCCCTACTGTCCGGAGGGCTCATTCTCGTCCGACTGCGCAACTGGGACCTGAACCTGGGCCGGAGCTGCAGTGCAGAAGCTACCACGGTCTCACCCTTCCGTTCCCAGGCACGCTGCTTGGCCGGGTCGAAGATCCACCAGTCCTCTGTCCTACACAGCAAGCGGGACCTCGGTCGGAGTCCGGGGCTGCCCGTTCCGAATTTTCTTCCCCAGGTGCATGGGACAGGCCACTCAGGACCTGCCCAGACCCCTCTTCACTCAACGGGCTCTCCCTCTTTGCCCCGACATCGTCTGGTGGCCCCCCTGGTTGCTTCTCGAAGAAGACTCGTCCACGGTCGTGCTCGTCCTGGTCCCGCTGCGTTTCGACATCAGGAGTGGGCGTGGTGACTACTTCCACCTGCTGCTGCACCCTGGGACCAGTCCGAACCAGAGCGCAGGGAGTCTGATCCTGAGCCTGCCCCTGCTGGTGTCAATGTCGGGATCGACCACAAAAATTCACAGGCGTTCTTGGGTCCGTTAGCGACGTTTCAGCGCTGGTTTCGTCAACTTCCGAGTTCGGTGGAGTGCGTGGCAGCATCAACATCGCCACCCTGTCTGGTCATTCCAGAACCGGGCAGATCATCCGGCACTTGCTTAAGTTAATCCCCCCCTCCCCGCCTGGCCGGCTTAGTGCCCCT
This sequence comes from Amorphophallus konjac, assembly GCA_022559845.1. Lineage (NCBI taxonomy): Eukaryota > Viridiplantae > Streptophyta > Magnoliopsida > Alismatales > Araceae > Amorphophallus > Amorphophallus konjac. The sequence continues at coordinate 183,723,889 of CM040117.1, read as the reverse complement.
CCCTGTGTGGAGGTAGTGTTTTCTTGTACCCTACTCTCCCCACCCCGAGTTCCCCCTCCTGCGTGAGGAGTAGTGCATGTAATATTTGAACAGGGGAAGCTACACCGACGCAGTGTGCGGAGAACCCACACTCCCCCGCTCGCCCTCCTCTCCGGTCGGGATCGGTGTTTTCACACTGATCAGGTGAGCTTCGGACCACTCTCCTCTGCTGGTTTCTTACCTTTGCTTAGTTTAGTATTATCTCTAGTTGCGACGTCGGCAGTGAGAGAGAGCTCGTTCCAATTTTCCATCAATTCGAGTGCCACCGCGGGTGAGTTGTGAGGGAGACACTACATCCCACGCCCTTTGCTTAGTTTAGTATTATCTCTAGTTGCGCCATCGGCAATGAGAGAGAGCTCGTTCCAATTTTCCATCAATTTGAGTGCCACCGCGGGTGAGTTGTGAGGGAGACACTACATCCCACGCCCTTGAAGTTGGGCATCCCTTGAAGTTGGGCATCCCTATCCCATTGGGGTCCATCCCCAGCCAGCCATATCCTTGGAACCCCAAGGTCCAACTTCGGACCCTCACCATCATCGCCGGTCCGCCTACGGGCCCGGATGCGCGCCTCGCGGGAGAACCGCTTGTGAGATATCGTCGTTCGGTCCGGTTGCTTGCAAATATAGGTCCAAGGGGTCGTGTCACATCAGTTGTACAATTGGGCGGTTCTATCTTAGCCGCTCACTGTCCTCGATGGTCCCACGACAGGCCGTTCAGCCCTTTTGGTCCGAAGGCCAGCTAGGGTGGAGCGGTCTGTAATGTGCCTCTGGGGAGCAGTGCACGGTCTGGGACTAGCCGCTTAAAGAGAAGGGCGATTAGGGTTCCGCCGCGCATTCCACAAAACCGATCAAATTAAAACACATGGACGATCAGGAACTAGCCGCCTTCCCTAGTTGGGCGGTCTATCGTGAGGCCGTGCAAACCAACTCAATCTGCCACCCCTTTGCCTTGCCCGTCGCTAGCGGGGTTGGCTAGGGTTAGCAAAAATATCTAAATGCGAACAGTATAAAGCATAAAAATTAGGGCTTTTATAGTCAAAAGAACGAGCATGAAAAGTTTTACAAGATAGCATGATCAATTTCATGTTTAGTGCCTGGAATCCCAACGTAAATCAAGATGGAACAATGTTAACCCTAGTTCTAGCATGCTTCCAGTAAACCTCAAAATACTAACAGGATACTAGATTAAAATTGGGGCTCTATAGACCAATCGAAAGAGGACAGAACAACGCTTCTATTGATGTATCACACTTAGGGTTTGGCTTGCTATCACCTACCTTATTCGAAGGATGAAGGAAGAAGAGGGATGTCGACGCGCTAGGTACACACCGCCAAAGATCGTCGGAATTCTCCCTCGATCGAGCTCCTCTCTGGCCGCCACAGCAACTAAACGATTCTAGGGTTGCTAAGGGTCATTTTTATAGATTCAATTGAGTCTAGGGAGTCCTAATCGCGAAGATAGAGTCCTATCATCATGGACGTGCGAGATTCGTGCGAGACCGAGTCTATCCACTACTCCGCCGCCAAATACTCCTTCTAGGGTTAGGGTTACGAATAATAATCAGAGGGGAAACGAAGAGTTAATCTTAGCCTTTCATTTGCATCCGGTTTTAGCTTAAATGGTCGGGTATTGGGCTCAAATTTCACGTTTTAAGGTCCGATTAGGCTATGTGTGGTTTTGGGCCTTAATCTGTTTATTCGACTTGGTTAAAAATTTTATTTGGGCTGGTCATAGAAGATAATTTTACTAAGCGCTTTATCCACTACGAGATTCTAATTTTTCCAGATTTTTATAAAATGGTCAAATTTTGACTTATCTTATTTCTTGAAGAATCTCTTATTAATTTTCTCAAAAATTTTATTCTTTAATAAATCGGGGTGCTACACGTGAGTATGACCCCGCTTCTCCCCTGCAATCCTTCAGGGGTGGGGAGATGCTGCCCGATTTTCGTCAGATTACAATCAATAAGCTACCTTCGTGAATTTGCCTTAATAAAACACTCATTCTTAAATAATAAACCGATGTCCTTGAGTATGAACCTCGCACAAGCCTATGACTCCGCTCTCGGAGAGCCCAGGACTTTAACTTAATAAACAATCAACCCAATTAACTTCAAAACCCTCAACAACATCTTAATAAACCAAAATAGGTTCAAAAATCCTAAAAAATTTAACTTAAACGGCGCGGTCCTAATCCGGCGCGCCCTAATACGGCGCGGTACCCCCCCACGCCGGGTTAGCCAGAGACTCAAAATGTCATGGTTTCATTTGGCTTGTTCCTGGCGCGCCCTAATCCGGCGTGCCCCAAAGCCGTCGCGCCAGATTAATCTATGCTCTGACCGCGCCGGATTAAGCCCCTTTGCCTACGCTTGGCCGCGCAGGGAAACCCTATCCCTACGCGTGGTCACGTCGGTTTTGAACTATTATACTATCTTAATCCCTCACTCGTCTCCAGAGCGATCTTCACTTCCCACGGTCGAGGTTAATAAACCCCAATTAGTAATAAACCAAGCAAAAGAGGGTTGTTCAGTTTTAAACCATCTTCTTATTATGCTTGTTATCATCATGCTTAATCAATCATTGTCTATCTCTATGATCTTGTTATCATGCTTTAACATAATCATGAACATCATGCATCTATGCTTGCATGGACCCCTCGGTATATCAAATGGCACTGACGGAAGTCCAGGTTACACCCGATCGGAAGTCTTTGCCATGCGCGATGGTGGTCTTCGGACCTATGTCCTCCGCCACGTATCGAGGGTCTCCGACTTAATAAATCATACCTCTCTTGCATGCTAGATAAAAGCATCCCATGTGACCTCATCACATTCATCCCTTTGCATCTTATTTCGGCCTCAGATGGCCCGCTATCTCGACAATTAATCAAAGGTTTTCTCCCTTATGGGGGATGTAATTAACGTCATAGCCTTTATGGTATGACGGATTGCTGGTCAAGACCCGAATCTCACTCTCGCCCGATATGGGTCAGAATGAGCGCATAATAAATTGGTCACGTACGTGACTGGCACGCCTGTGCGGTCAACTAATTGATTGGTTATTCATTAATTAATCGGTTGTTCGACCCGAAAAAAATGACCGAACAAATCCCATCATCCCCACAAGTCTGGCACACCCGGTGGGACCAGTGTCACCTTTCATCTCTTTGTCGAGATATGCGGGCCCCGAGGCCCTCCCAAAGACTACTGATAGTTTGCTTGCTTTGTCTGGCAGGCAAACAATGGCATCATCAGGACTTGCTGTTGTTACCTTTGGCCCCACGATCGTCACCGGCCATGCTGAGCATGCGTACCTGGCGGTGCCCACCGTCTTCGGGACATTCCCTGCTGTTGTAGGCTTCCCCAACTTCTTGGGGTTGGCCTTCATCGATCTGCTTCAAGTGGAGTCCTCGGGACCTACCGAGGAGGCCGTGAAGAAGGTCGAAGCTTTGAAGGCTCGATGCTGCGCGGGCTCGCTCAAGAGTCCGGTTCCGGTCGCCAGCTACCTAGTGCACCACATCACCCATGGGGCCCGCCCCATTCCTGCCCAGAACTCCGAAAGACGCCAGTGCAAAGGCTTCCAATGGAGTACTGCTACTGTTACCGGATGCCTCTCCGTGTCCGGTAAATCCATGATAATCGGTGGAGTTCACGTCTTCCTGGACGGACGTGACGCTAGGGTGGTGCCAGATCGGGTCGTCCCTGCCGTGCCTGTTCACAACTCTTACCATGCCCTCTCTGGAAGGAGAGTTGAGAAAGAAGAAGCCGGACACCATGGCCATAAGAAGCTGGCCCCCGGGCCGAAGAAGTTTAAACAGGTTTGGGTCCCTAAGAAGATCCAGCCCGCTCGCCAGGATGCACCAATCCGTCGCTACCCTGCACGGGACGGAGCAGGAATGAGAAGGAAAGGGGCTTGGCCCCAAGAAATGAAGAGACGGTTGTGGACCCTCCACGCCATGAAAATTTCAGGGCCGGCGCCCGACAAGCCAACATCCCCACAGTGGGGAAGAGATTCCAGCAACTCGTCGGACGAGCCCGGCTTGCTTACATCCCTCCCGTGGGAGGTCGACAACTATCCCCGGTCCTACACCAGGAATGGGGGCAAGAAGAAATGACCAACATGGTCAGAAGCTACTTCAGGGGTCTAGGCAACCCCTCGCTGGGCCAGCAACGGCTACTACAAGCGACCGTGGGCGAAGAAGACTATTGCCCACCTATGGCAGTTGAAGAAGAAGAGGAAGGAAGAAGGATAACGTCGTCAGTCGATGACAATAGTTACGAAGATGTCTTCGATGTTGAAGCCGATGACACCGCCCCTCGGTGGGAGGAAATGAAAAGAATCTCTGTGTTCTAGAGACTGACCTTCCCGAAGCATGCAAAGAGGAAGGTTCATAGACAAAGAAGAAGAATGCAGATCTTCACCTGCAACATGGCTGGCATATCCGGCCGATATGGAGAGCTTCCAGAAGACCCTCATGAGCTGGCTCAATTGGCCGGGAGGCCAGGGCCGAACACTCGAAGTGTGAGAGCCGCAAAAGAACTGTTGGCAGCAGCTAAAGGGAAGTAAGCCCTAATCCTCCACCAACAATGTGATGAATGTACTGTTCTGACCGCCAATGTAGTGACGGCGGAAGAAGAAGAAGATGTTTTGCTCGACATCCTACCTGAGGGTGCATCCGGGGAGACAACAAAAGCTATCCCTAGCGATGCGGCTATGGACCCGACAATACTAATGATACTACAAAGGTACCGCCAGGAGATAGAGCTGCTGAAGAAGCAACTGATGGAGAAGACAGAACAGTCTTCAGCCTCCAAGTAGCCCGAGATGCAGGGCGAATCATCATGGGGAGCCGTCAACCGGAGTGACCCCTCTCTACACTATGCCATGCCCCAGCCGGTAGAACCAAGCTTGGTGACGACTCAGCAATGCCCACCACAGCCGCTGATGCCACTGGTGCTACCACAGGTGCACCAGACACCTCCACCACTGCGTCCTCCTCCGCAGGCGACCACCCTAGTCACCCCCTACCTACAGCTGACACATTTCTACCCAGAACCGGTTGATCCAACCGTCATGAACAAGATGATGGTGGAAAGAATGATCGAGCTGAAGCTCGCTGAAAGAAGTGAAGGCGACTACGTCGCATTTGATGCATATAGGGTTCCATACCCACCGCATCATGCTGCCAAGCGGCTCCCTCCTGGGATTAGTAAGCCTCCAAAATTTGACAAATTCAACGTGAAGGGATCCCCAAAGGAACATGTTGCTTACTATATGACCGTCATGGGTGACCTGGCCACCGATGAGTCATATTTGCTAAAATTCTTCGGGTCCTCGTTGACGGGGCTCGCTTTTGAATGGTACTCCAGCCTCCCGATCGGGTCGATCAGCGACTGGTCGGACATGCAGAGGAAGTTCAGAGAAAGATTTCATGTTACAGAGAGGGAGGTCACAGTGGCCGAACTCTACTCAACAAGACAGAGGGCAGATGAGACAGCCCTTGACTATATCACGAGGTGGATGAACCTCGGAATGAGATGCAAGTGGCCCCCGCATCAGGAGGACGCTGTACAGATATGTAAACAAAACCTCAAGAGAGAGGTCCTGGAAAGGATGATAGGTATGGAAATCCGGTCATTCGACCGACTAAACAACATTGTGGCCGAGGTGGAAGCCTTCCTGGCCAGATCTGCCCCTGCATCAACTACTGCCACCACACAGAGAGGCAAGGGAGTAGAAGGGCGCCCGACGCCTAAAGAAGCGAATGCCCTTGACATTAAGGCATTTGAACAACAGAAGGATAAAGGCAAGAAGGCGGATGCCCCACAACCTGCTAAAGCCGGAGATGGCAAAGAAGGTCCCTCACTGCGGGATAAAATGAAGAAGGCCTACTCTTTTCCAAATGAGAAGACCAAAATTCTATTTGACTGGATGACCCAGTATGATAAAGTCACCCTGCCTGAGCCAAAGAGGCCGGAGGACCTGAAAAGAAAGGACAGTCCGAGGTTCTGCCCCTATCACCAGATGCTAGGGCACCCGATTGAAGACTACTATGTCTTTAAAGATATTATTGAAGGCATGGTGAAGAAAGGTGAGATTGACTTGGGAGAGTATAGGGTCGACCCTCCACAACCTCATGAGGCTCCTCTGAGGAGGGCTACTGCCAATATGGTCTCTATATACCAGGCTTTGCCTGAGGAGATCTCTGAAGCCAGTACTCGGCGCACTTATGAAATCTGTTTCCTGGCGCCCATAGAAGAACAACAGGGATGGCAGCAAGTCCTTGCAAAGAACAAGAAAAAGATGGCACCTCGCCCGAAAGTGGGGGCACATATTCGTGGCATCACACCATGACCTACCTCTCCGGTGGCAGCACCTGTGTGGGCTGATCCGCCTGCAGTCATCAGGATACCTACATCTAATCGGAGAAGACAGACTCCACTGCCGACGGTCAAGGAGATTAGCCCAGAAGCCCTGCGGTTGCAGGAGTACATAAATGGGCTAGATGAATATGTGCTGCCCGAGTTGGAACCTCTACTGGTACGAGATCATGTCCCATGGCAAGAACTAGAGCAGCTGTCACTCAAGCAGGAGCAGCAAGCTGACGCAGCATACGACAAGGGTGGCAGCCTATGCTGGGGGCAGGCGCCAGCTGAAGAAAAGAAGAAAAAGAGACAAAAGAAGAAAAGAAAGGCCGCCAAGGTCAACAAGGAATAGGTTGTGTCCTGCAATACTCTCTCGGCTCTCTTCAACTTGCCTAGTGAAGAGGACGAGGAAGAAATATACTTTGCACCAGCCGCCGGGGCAAGCCAGACTGAAGCAGCTACTACAGCACATGCAACCCGGTCAGGCCAGAAATGGGGGTGCCAGCCGCCTGCCAACCATAATATCATATTCAGGGGAGAGCAACCCTACAAGATACCTTCCCCGGAGGTCAAAGGAGTCCAAATCCCCCCTCCGTCAGGCCTTTATAACCAGAATGGAGGTAGCACTACTATCCCTTCCTTCCTGGCATTCCTGAAGATGTCCAAGGGAAAGCAGCCATGTCAGGATGCCAACCCTGCAATCGGGAGTACTTACCCGCAGCCCCAGCAGTCTTCCGAAGCTCCGGATGCAGATAAAGCTTGCCCGACGGTAGCCAATGAAGGGCAACAAGAACATAGCACCAAGCAGAAGGATGCAGAATCTGAACCCAACGAGACAGGACCGTCAGGGACCGCAGTCCAAGACTCCTCCAAGCCTAGATGAGCTGATGAAATGAAGCTGTCCAATGTCCGAGCAAGAAGCCGTGTAGTTAAATTGTTGAAAAAGCTCCCGGCGAGATTCACTGTTTGGGAAATTCTCTCTCTGAGTGAAGAGACCCGACAGGCGATTATTACTGCTTTGCAAACGCCTGCTCAATATGAAACCTGCTTGGCTGAAGCACTGCCAGAGGCCAACATGACCTTCACTCAGGAGGACATGTTACTCCCCACTATCAGCCACAACAGGCCGCTCTACATGAGGGGGTACCTAAATGGACAGGAGCTGAACAGGATCTTGGTCGACCCTGGTGCAGCTATCAACATTCTACCATATAGAATATACCAGAGGCACACTTTAACGTACGCCTCGATAAAGCCGGAGAGATGCGTATCGCCGGCTTTAACCAAAAGTGTGAAGTATCGCTGGGGGAAGCAGAATTCACACTCACTCTGGCAGATTTCACTATGAAGGTGTAGTTTCATGTCATCGACTCCCGTACCTCATACAAGGCGCTGCTTGGCCGTCCATGGCTGCATGAAAATATGGTGGTTCCATCCACGCTCCACCAATGCATCAAATACAGCCTCGAAGGGAAGGAGGAGAGGATATTTGCTGACTTCAATCCATTCGAAGTGTCCGAGTGTCACCTGGCAGATGCTCATCTGTATGCAGATCGATCTCAAAAGACCTCTGAAGCCAAGACCCCTACGGGGGCACCGAAAGGCACCTCCGACGACGACTGGTTTCCATCACCACCGCGTGGATATATCAAGCCCAAGGTGGTCTCTCACATCACCGTCACCAGGGACGTGGGCAGGATAGCACCTCCCGCCATATACCCCGAAGCTAATGAAGTCAAGGTCGATCAGCAACATGGCCACATAAGGGTTCCGGAAGGCCTTATCAAGCCAATCCCTGGCCTCGACAACCCCACTGTCGAACCTTTCAAAGCTTGGGAGGTGGCGTAGATAGACGGCCCCAGCAGCTTGTTTTATACAGCTGAGGAGCACCCTACCTGGGAAGACACTGATTGTCACTTACCCGAAGACATAGAGAACCCGCTGGCTCCCGTTCAGGGTCTGGCGTTCACAACAAGTCGGATGGCCAGGATGTTCCAGAAGCAGCACATCCCCTCCAACCAGCTGCGCAAAGATAAAGAAGCATTCCAGAGGATGTGGTATCCCGCAAGTCTGGATAAAGAAATGAGACGTGTCTCTCAACATCCGGGGTTGGGCTTCACCCTTGAAGAATATTACTACAGTGGGTGCTATGAGGTGGACACCATCACTGCTTTCTATCCTGCTGAAAACAACCCGCTGGGGGCAACTTTCGATGAATACCCAGCAGAAGTTGAATATGCGGAACCGGCTCGACCGAGAGACTCGGAAACAGAGACTATGGCTCCTTGCCGATGTTGGGAGCAAGTCTATCCTGAAGAGGCGGCCCTTCAAGCCAAATTTGATACGGCCAGCAGCAGCGAAGCCGAAGACATTGAAGAAACGGGGACGTCTCCCTCCTGCGGGTCTCCTCTAATGATGATTTCAGCACCTCTCATGCCGATCGGAGAGACTTCTGTCGAAGCCGAGCAAGAGATGCATGCTACTGAAAAGAAAAGTGCCACCCCCACGGAGGACACGGCAACCCAAAGGGGGGATGAAGCTGTTAACTCACCCCTCGAAGCTGTAATGGCGATGGATTCGCTGATGGAACAATCTACACAGCCGCTTCTTGCCGAGGCGGAGATCCCTACTGAAGTCCAAATAGAACCAAATGAAGAGATCGAGGTCCTTGACCTTGAAAATGATATTCTAGACTTTGTCGACCTTCAGCTAGCACCCCCGGAAATAGAAGATGGAGGCCAAGCCACAGTCGATGAACTGATAGAAGTTAATCTGGGAGACGAGGGCGACCATAGGCCGACTTTCCTTAGCGCCCAACTATCTGCTGAAGAACAGAAGTTGTACATCCAGCTACTGCAAGAATACCGGGATTGCTTTGCCTGGACCTACAAGGAAATACTAGGATTGAGCCCCGCAGTCTCACAACATGAGCTAGCAATTAGCCCAGAAGCCGAACAGGTGAAGCAACCGCTGCAGCGCATGAGGCCGGAGCTCATCACTCAAATCTGCAAAGAAGTTGACAAGCTCATTAATGTAGCCTTCGTTGAAGAAAATCAATATACCACGTGGCTGGCTAACATTGTGCCCGTGAAGAAGAAGAACGGTCAGATCCGGATATGTGTTGATTTCCGAGATCTAAATAAAGCATGCCCTAAGGATGATTTTCCAGTGCCAATAATGGAGGTCATGATAGATGCAACAACCGGCCATGAGGCCCTATTATTCATGGATGGGTCGTCTGGCTACAACCAAATATGGATCGCGGAACATGATCGAGTCCACACTGCGGCCCTTTCACAAGCTGATGATGAAAGATGTTCCCTTTTACTGAGACGAAGATTGCCAGACAGCCTTCGTCAAGCTCAAAGACTATCTGAAGACTCCTCTAGTGCTGGGCGCACCGGTGAAAGGTCGGCCGCTGATTTTGTACATAGCAGCCACATATAACTCCCTGGGGGCAATGCTAGCCCAGAACAATGAAGAAGGGAAAGAACAAGCCCTCTACTACCTCAGTCGAAGAATGGTCAGAACTGAGGAGATGTACACCTATATCGAGAAGATATGCCTGGCACTAGTCTTCGCGGTCAAGAAGCTTCGACACTATATGTTGTCGCATGAAGTTAAGCTAATCTCTAAGGAAGATTCGCTTAAATATATCATGTCCCAACCGGCACTGAAAGGCCGCTTGGGTTAATGGGCAGTGATCCTTATGGAGTTTGATATCTCCTACATACCGCAAAAGGCCGTTAAGGGCTAGGCCATTGCAGACTTCTTTGTTGAGCATCCAGTGCCTGAAGACTGCCCGCTGGAACCAGAGCTTCCTGAAGATGAAACCCTAGAGGTCAGCCATGTGTAGCCCAATCTATGGCAGCTGTATTTTGACGACACTTCTAGAATTGATACCTCAGCTACTGGGTCAGCTAGAGTCAGAGCGGGGGCAGGCATAGTCCTGAAATCTCCTGAAGGAGAAGTCATATATACATCTTGTTCGATAAACAAGCCATACACGAACAATGAAGCAGAATATGAAGCCCTCATAATTGGGTTGCAGATCTCTCTGTCCATGGAGATCCAGATGTTGGAAGCATTCGGCGATTCCATGCTAGTCATAAAACAGCTGGAGGGAGAGTTCGATGTGCGGAAGCAAGAACTCCTCCCTTACTATCAGCTGGCCCTCCGCTTGATGGCGCGATACTATTTCATCAAAATCAATCATATCAACCGAGGACAGAATGCTCAGGTGGATGCCCTCGCAAAGTTGGCTAGTTCTTTGGCAATCCTGCCAGACACAAGCCTGAATATAGCAGTAATTAACTGTCGACAGGTCCCCAGTGTAACGGAGGTTCTGGAGGATGAACAAGAAAATGAAGCGGCAGTTGTAGAAGAAGTTCAGTAGCCCGATTGGCGGGAACACCTTCTACGTTAGTTTCAGCACCAACAGCTCCCGAAAGAAAAAGAACAAAGAATGAAGCTCCTAAGGGTCAAAGACTCTTACGAGATGAGAAGCGGAACTTTGTTCTGAATAATGGCTGATGCCCGAAAGAAAGTTTTGCTCCGTTACTTGTCTTCAGTGGAAGCTGGACAGGTAATGCAAGAAGTCCATGTCGGGTCAGCTGGAGCGCACCAGGTCGGGCCAAAAATGAAAATGAAAATAAAGAAATTGGGCTATTATTGGCCCTCTATGTTCGATGATTGCTGCAAGTTTGCTAAAGCTTGCCAAAAATGTCAAGAGCACGCCAACGTGTCCAGGAGACCACCGGCGCCGCTACATCCCACCATACCAAGTTGGTTGTTCGCCCAATGGGGCACGAACGTGGTGGGACCACTGCCAGCATCTTCGTCAGGATGCAGATATATCTTAGCAGCCACAGATTACTTCTCCAGATGGGCGGAAGCAGTTGCGCGAAGAGATGTGACGGGAGAATTGGTCGCAAGATTCTTCCGACAGAATATAATATTCCGATTCGGGGTTCCCTGTCGGATTATCTCTGATAATGGCAGTCATTTCAGAAACCATAAGGTTTATCGACTGGCTGATAAATACAAGATTGATTGGAGGACCTCGTCCCCCTACAACCCTCAAGCCAATGGACTTGCAGAAGCCTTCAATAAAACACTATGCACGCTGCTAGCAAAGACTGTCAAGTCTAATAAAAAGGACTGGGAAGAAAAGATCTACGAAGTGCTTTGTGCCTATCGTACGGTTTATAAAATCCCAACCGGCTATTCACCATTCTCCCTCGTATATGGGTTAGAGGCTGTGGTGCCGATTGAATTAGAGGTCCCGTCGCTGCGAGTTGTCATCCAGCACAGTTTGGCTAGTGGCGAACAAGATTGGAAGAGCTTGCAGAGCTTGAAGGAAAGCGCCTCCGCACACAACAGAATATCCAACTCTATCAAGCTCATATGGCCCGTGCTTTCGACAAGCTAGTCAAAGGCCGAGAGTTCAAGAAGGGTGATCTAGTAATGGTCAAAAGAAGAGAAGTAATGGCCTCCAACCCCAAAGAGAAGTTGGTTGAAAATTGGGTCGGGCCATATATCATCCACTGAGTATATGAAAGGGGTGCGTACGTCCTTGTAGATCATAAAGGAGTCGTCCAGTTCTCTCCCCTGAATGGAAAACATATGAATCTGTATCACACAGCTCAACCGGCATTCCCAGAATGACCGAGTCCCACCTACCTTGGTCTAGTGGCACACTGCCCTGACCGAGCTCTACCCAACTTGGTCTAGTGGCACTCCGCCCTGGCCGAGCCCTACCCACTTTGGTCTAGTGGCACTCCGCCCTGGCCGAGCTCCCAAAAAAAATATATGTATATATAAATAATAATATATATAATACAACATCGCCATTGCGTGCCTTACGCCCGAATCGGCATAAAATCTATCCTTTGCGCTAGCATTACCTTCTTGCTAACGAATAAACACATTTTTCGGCGCAAGACTTCGTGTCCTAGCCGACTCTTCCACAACATCGCCATTGCGGTCCTTACGCCCGAATCGGCATAAAATCTATCCTTTGCGCTAGCATTACCTTCTTGCTAATGAATAAACCCATTTTCCAGTGTAAGACTTCATGTCCTAGCCGACTCTTCCACAACATCGCCATTGCGGGGCCTTACGCCCAAATCGGCATAAAGTCCATCCTCTGCGTTAGCATTACCTTCTTGCTAACGAATAAACCCCTTTTCCGGCGCAAGACTTCGTGTCCTAGCCGACTCTCATACAAAATTGCCATCATGGGCCTTACGCCCGAATCGGCACAAAATCTAACCTTTGCATTGGCATTACCTTTCTTGCCAACGAATAAACCCCTGTTGTCGGCGAAAGACTCCGCATCTTAGCTGGCCCTCATACAATATCACCATTATGGGTCTTACGCCCGGATTGGTTAAAGCTCCTCCTCTGCCCTGGCATTATTTCTCTGCCAACGAGTAGACTGCCCTTACTGGCGTAAGACCCTGTGTCCAAGTCAGTAGCTGTCTGCCATCACCGAGGGTCTAACATCACATGTTGACCTATCATCATATTCCTGTCAGATGAACTGAACAAAAAAGAAGAAAGAAAAGATAGGGGCTTAAAATAGAGGTGCCCCACCGGCCTTGCTCCTACACCAGGACATGGGCAAAAATGGCTATAGCCTGGCTGTGGCGAAAATCTGAAAGGGCGACGCAGGTAAAATTGGGTACCACGCCACGTGAAAATCCGAAAGGGCGCGTGGGCAAAAGCAAGAGGGGGCTGGCTTCGGCAAAAACCTGGAAGGGCGCTTAAGCCAGTAATGTGGTAATTTAAAGTTCCTCTTCACCCTCATCCCAATGAAACTCCAGAAGGGATGATCACCATAAGTCCCATCGGAGACCTTTTCCTCAACACCCTTCGACCCTTGTCATCATCGGCAAGATCGGTCCCCATCCTTGCGACCCTTGCCATCATCGGCAACACCGGTCGACATTTTCCTTTAACTTGGACCTTCTATCCTCGTTAATAAATAAACCTATCTCTTGCTTCAGCATTTAACCAATGTCGATGAATAAACTTATGTTCGACCCTTGCCATCATTGGCGAGACCAGTCAACCTTTTTTCCTTAACTTGGACCTTCCGTCCCTGTTGATGAATCTGTTCTTGCCTCGGCATTTAACCAATGTCGATGAATAAACTTGTGTTTGACCCTTGCCATCATCTGCGAGACCGGTCAACATTTTTCCTTTAACTTGGACCTTATGCCCTCATTAATAAACCTATCCTTTGCTACGGCATTCGTCTAATGCCTATGGACGAGCCCCTCTCGGGCCTTGCCATTATCGGTAAGACCGGTCGATATTCCCTTAACTTGGACCTTCCGTCCTTGTTAATGAATCTATTCTTGCTTCAACATTCAACCAGTGTCGATGAACAAACCTGTGCTCGACCCTCGCCATCATCGGCAAGACTAGTCAACGTCTCGTTAGTCCAGACCTCCTCATATGTTGCTAACAAACGAGCCCACGTTCATCCTGGATTCGTTCCATTAAAAAAAAAGAAAAAAAGAGAAAAAAATGAGGCTTAAAATAGAGGTGTCTCGCCGGCCTTGCTCCTACAATAGGACAAGGGCAAGAATGGCTATAACCCGACTGTGGTGAAAACCTGAAAGGGCACTGCAGGCAAAATTAGGTACCCCGCCACGTGAAAACTCGAAAGGGCGTGTGGGCAAAAGCAAGAGGGGGCTGGCTTCGGTGAAAACCTGAAAGGGCGCTTAAGTCAGTAAAGTGACGTTTTAGAGTTCCCAACCTCCTTCTGACCCTTGTCACCATCGACAAGATCGGTCAACCTCCTTATGACCCTTGTCATCATCGGCAAGATCCGTCGACCTACTTCTATCGACCCTCGTCATCATCGGTGAGATCGGTCGACCTCCTTGCGACCCTTGTCATTATCGGCAAGATCGGTCAACCTCCTTGCGACCCTTGTCATCATCGGCAAGATCGGTCGACCTACTTCCATTGACCCTCGTCACCATCGGTGAGATCGGTCAACCTCCTTGCGACCCTTATCATCATCGGAAAGATCGGTCAACATCCTTGCGACCCTTGTCATCATCGGCAAGATCGATCGACCTACTCCCATCGACCCTCATCACCATCGGCGAGATCGGTCGACCTCCTTGTGACCCTTGTCATCATCGGCAAGACCGATAAACCTCCTTACGACCCTTGTCATCATCGGCAAGATCGGTCGACCTAGTTCTGACCCTTGTCACCATCGGCGAGATCGATCGACCTCCTTACGACTCTTGTCATCATCGACAAGATCGATCGACCTCCTTGCGACCCTTGTCATCATCGGCAAGATCGGTCGACCTACTCCCATCGACTCTCGTCACCATCGGCGAGATTGGTCGACCTCCTTGTGACCCTTGTCATCATCGGCAAGACCGGTCAACCTCCTTACGACCCTTGTCATCATCGGCAAGATCGGTCGACCTACTTCTGACCCTTATCACCATTGGCGAGATCGGTCGACCTCTTTAGGACCCTTGTCATCATCGGTAGGATCGGTCGACCTACTTCTGACCCTTGTCACCATCGGCGAGATCGATCAACCTCCTTGCGACCCTTGTCATCATCGGCAAGATCGGTCGACCTACTTCTGACCCTTGTCACCATCGGCGAGATCGGTCAACCTCCTTGCGACCCTTGTCATCATCGGCAAGATCGGTCGACCAACTTCTGACCCTTGTCACCATCTGCAAGATCCATCAACCTCCTTGTGACCCTTGTCATCATCGGCAAGACCAGTCGGCCTACTTTTGACCCTTGCCATCATCGGCAAGACCGGTCGACATCCCCTTAACCTGGACCTTTTTGTCCTCGTTAACCAATAAGCCACCTTTGCTTCGACATGTAACCCATGTCGATGAATAAACCCTACCCTCAGTTTCCGTCACCATCGACGAGTCTGGCTGATAAGCCTTCTGACCGTATTTCCCATTCCTAGGAGGCCTCTATACCCTCGTCCTTCAAACTTTTTGGCCTACTTCAGCCACAGTTTGGCTCCGAGAATAGTTACAACGCAGTGGAGCGAACACCTCACCCCTTTGCTGAAGGCGTGAGCACTCTCCTGCCCCAGTGACTTACACATTCGGACTAAGCCAACTGGCGAAGAAAAGAGGACAAAATAAAAAGAATGAAGTCACAATTTAGCGGTAAACGAAGATATTTCATTTCTATGAGGCAGCAAGATACATGTTACTCGGGGCATACCCCGGGGTACATAAAAGTCCACCAAAACAAAAGGACAAACAAAGGAGACTATTACAGTGGGCGTCGGAAGATGTCCTCCCGCTCCAAGATGCCCAAGGAGGGATGGCGGGTCTGCTCTTGCAGTCGAAATTCGGTAACCTCCAGCTGTGATAATTTCTCTCCAAGAGAAGCGGCGTGTCCTTCAGCCATTTCCACTTCCTCTACACTCTGGACTTCCAGGCGCCCAACCTCTTGGAGTTTGGTCTTGGCCCTGGAAAGTTCAGCATGCAGCTCTGCTATCCGTTCGGCATCGTGAAGAAGTACTGGTGACATCTCTCATCTGCCCCACAGTCCCTCTTAAAGAGGCAAGGGCCGTTCGGCATTCAGCTCGCTCCAATGTTATGGCCGTCAGTTGATCAGCTACTTCCTGGCCTAGAAATTCTCTTCTGTTTACATACTTCAACAACAATATGACCCGGGGCGTCCAGTCATCCATGGGGAAGCCAAATGCCAGTAGTGATCAGGATAGGTGCTCCACCAAGCCCCTCAGCTGTACATAAGTCAAATCTCGACTGGCTGTTATGGTCTGCTGAAGGGTTCCCAAGAATTGCCACATTAGGTCGCTTGATGATTGAAGACTAGGTGGTGACGTTTCGGGAAGTTGGAAATCCACCCTGCTATCCACGGCAGCCCAGATATCGTCGCTCGTCCCAAAAGATGACGACGGCATGATTTGCAAGACACTGGCACTGGAACCAACTCCAGCAGCTGATGCAACGGAAAAAGTCTCGACAATAGCAACCTCCTTGCCAGCCTCTTGGAGTGGAGCCGCACCGGGAGCATCAATAGCCGAGGACGCTTGCTCCTCGCATTCAGCCTGGCTGACCTCCACCAGGCCGGTTTCGGTAATAAGAGCCAAGGCCCCGGAGGCCCCAGTCTGTCCTTCAATAATCTCTCCCGCCTCAATCTCGGGAGGGCCACCCTTCTCTGGGGACAACTTTTGTTCGGCTCCAAGTGGTTGAGGTTCCATGACTCCTGCCGATTCATCAATCCCCACAATTATCCCGGGTCCTTCTAGACCTGCTACTGCCGCATAGTCCTTGGGATATCGTAGAGCGATAGGCCGCAAGACTGGCGGGAATGTTGGGTGACCCGCACCTAGAGTCAGGAGAGGTATCTGCACCGTTATGGTTGGCAGTACCACCTCAGTCTGCGCCATAAATATATGTATCAGGTAGTTGATATGAAAAGAAGGGAAGAGTAGCAAAGTGAAGATGATAGAGGGCTTCTCACCTCAACTGGCACTAAGCTCAAATTTTCAAGGGCGGCCTCCGTGGCTCCAGCCCCTTCACTTACAAGTGAGCCCAACGGCCCAGGGCCACTCCACGCCAGTCGGGGTGGGCTGAAGGTTGTATAATCACTTTCATAAGCCGAAGATGCCCCAGCATCCTCGGTCTTCGTATCAACCTGTGGGAACTCCTCGTCACTGGAGCCACCACCATAATCAACTTTCTCGGAAGAGGAAGAGTCCTCTGCCCGTTCCGGACGCTCCACCATCGGAGCAGATGTCTTGCTAATAGGAGCATCACCCTCAACAGGGACTTCCTCGGTTGGCTCTATACTAGGAGCTTTGGCCGAATGGATCTCGGGGGCAGGCTCGCCCCCTGAAATGGCTCACTCTCCAGCAGCAGCTTCCTCCACAGCCCCGGTTGTAGGAAATAATGTTGGTTGTATTTCAACTGAAATTTGAAGCAAGAAGTAATCAAGCCAACTGAAGACATGATGGCTCGCGGAGGCACCATGAACAAACTACAAGTTACCTTCCATTTCCTGCCTAGGCATCGGGGAAGGTAGATCTGATGCGGGATGAACACGCGACCTGGGACTCTAGCTCGCGGACGTCCCTAAGCGAGGGATGCGTGGGACCGTGCGTGGTTGAGGAACTGGCAATGAGTCGGGTAGTCGGCTCTTCCGTGCTCGGATCGAGTCACGGGACAGGTCTTGCTCTGATGTCCCCATCAATTCTCCCCGGGTGGGAAGAACTCGACCTCGTCGAGTAAGGGTGCAGCTGCTCGTGATGCCGGCGGATCCGTCATCGTACCAGGAAGCGCGGAGTACGCTCTACTCCAAGTACTCGACATCTGCTCATCCCGTATAGATTCGATATGTGCTCACTGCTGGGGATGAGGCTAGTGAAGGACACTCCGGGGTGGGGTCACTCTCAAAGGAGGGAGATGACTCAAAGACTCACTAGGAATCACCACTGGGTCCCTATATGTGACTAGATCCGAGATAGAGAATGGTCGAGCCGATCCCAAATGTCGACAAGCATACAACGTACGCAATAGATCTGACTTGCCTCGCACTCGAAAGGGACTGACAATGCAAGCGTACAAAGATAGACTCGACTCGATGCATGCAGACTCACTATGCACTCAACAAGAGAGAAAAAAATGGACTCACACATGACCCTAGACAAACCTATCGTTAGTCCGACCCATACATGTGCGATGGCGGACCAGGACACCCGAATGTGTGCCATGCATGCATTTCACGTAACCGGAGGTTGACATCATGGGGGACTCCTAGACATCCTAAGATGCACCAGTCATGCACATTGGAGTTGGATGCGGGTGGGCTAAGAGAACCAAAATCACCTTGCCAATGAACGGGCTTGATGGGTGTATATGGATCGGCCCGTGGGGAAGGGGTGTGGTAGGGGACTTCCCTAAAGAGGTGGAATGGAGGTTGTGGGCCAAGAGGCCCGCTAAGAAAGGGATCGAAGGGATCAAAGAATGTGTGACCCCTTGATATGGATTCCCTCATCTCGAGGTCCCATGTGTAGAATTCTAGAAGGTGTTGATGGTCACCTTCTTCCGTTGTGGCTAAGGGGACAACAGTCTCATATAGCAGATAAGGGTCCTCCCTTGGGACAAATGGAATGAAGGTAGGCTCGGCTGGCATGGGGAGGAACAAAAGAACCTCCATGGTGACATGACCCACGGTGTACATGGAGGTAATGGACCCCAACGCGGGATGCGTGAAGCTACGACTTGTGAACCGGTCGAAGCCTGGGGCCAACATATGTGTCAGCTTCCATTGGTGGTCTAATCCCTTGAGAAGGTCTTCCAAGGTATCTATGTAGTGACTAGACCAGAACGTTGTGTGGAAGGAGTTGACGGGCGCTACTTGTAGTGCCGGGTCCATGGATGGGAAGGGAGGTGGGACCAAGCCATTCTTGAGCCAGCTAAGGAGTGGCTCGGCAATGAAAAGCATTCCCGTTAGAAACACGGGTGGCTGGGGCTGAGGTGGCTCCAAATAAATATGTGAGGGTGGTGGTAGAGGAGCTCTCCTGGGTGAGGAAGGCATGTCCTCCCGGAGGGGAAGTGGTCCTTGGGACCCCGTAGTTGGGGCCGGGTTAGAGCTATGGGCTATGACTTCCCTAGGCTCGAGTATGGCTACCTCCTGCCTCGGAGGTGGGCAAGGGGAGACCAGCCACTCAAAATAAGCACACCTCCTATCCACCCGTTTCGAAATCATTTGCACAAGTTCGACAACGGTGCGGGTTGGAGTAGGGGTATCGCGGTGGACTCGCCCGAAATCAACCGGCCTAGGCTTGGGTCGGGGCTCATCTAAGTACGGGGCTCCTCGCCTCTGACTATGACCCACTTGGTTGGAGGTGATTGGATGGGGTCAGTTGGAGGTGACTGGGCCGGGTAGGTAAATCTTCCTAAGCTCGCCCTTCATCTCATGCCACGACTCGATGGGCCAGTGCCTCCTAACTTCTCTCAAGCCTTCGATGTCTTTCCACTTTTCGGCAGCCCCGTGGAGAAGCCTCTCCTTGACAAAATAGAATTGCCTGGCCTCGGACATGGTATAACATTCAAAATATTTGTCCATGGTGGCCTCCCACTTGAGGTAGTCACCCGGGTCATTGGAGCCATAAAAGTCCAAGGCTTCGGGCCTACGGAAGTGGAGAGGATGGCTGCCCAACCCATGGGTGTCATGTAACAAGTGATATCGCCTGGGCGACATGGAGTCCATTGGACACTTGGGAACTACAAGGTGGACATGCCGACACAAAGAGACAAGACAAACCGACTAGACACGACCCTAAATGACAATGCAAGTTGGAATGCCGACTCGACTATGAACCTAGACACAACCAAGATTCGGTACCTGGCGGAGTTGCGGGATCCGAAGATCCTCTCTCACAAGTGTGCGGCCTTCCCGATAGGCGTAACCTATCGCTCGGACAACACCTTTCTATATATCGAATAAAGGTATGCGATGCAACCTTGGACCGACTTAAACTTAGACTTGATTTAAATGACTCTTTTTTTTTGTTTTTAAACAAAGACTACCCTAGACTCAACTCGCTCTGATACCAATTTGATGCGGGACGGACATGCGACCTGGGACTCTAGCTCGCGGACGTCCCTAAGCGAGAGATGCGTGGGACTGTGCGGGGTTGAGGAACCGGCAATGAGTCGGGTAGTCGGTGATAGGATCGGTGCGATGGATTCAGAGGGGGGGGTGAATGAATCCCACCCTTAAAAACTTTTCGCTCAATAAAAATCTAGAACACTATCAAGGTAAAATAGATAATCTGAAGAACAAGTTGAATTCTCTTTTAAACTAATGAGCAAATATATATGAGGCGCTCCTAAACAAGCAACTAGCGGAAGCAGAAGAAGGTAATCAACCTACTGCACAGATAGCAATATAAAAGCTCAGACAACCTGTGAAGGGTGGTAGAAGATATGGAGCTAACACACAAGGCAAACCACTGCACATATAATTTTTTAGATGGTTCGGCCCTCCAGACCTACATCCACCCCTCACTCCCAACCGGAGTGAGGTTTCCACTAGCAATGCTAGAACAGCAGACTCAGTCTGCAAACACTTGCTGCCAAACAGCTTGACTAGGGGAACAGCCTCCCCTCTTCCTCCAAACCGGAGGGACACCCCAAGTGACTCCCAGCCACTTGGAACCAGACACTAGGTCTCTCTTCCTCTAGACCAGGAGGGAACACCTGGACTTGCAACCCACAAGACCAGAAACGGAGACAAGTCTCCCTTCCTCCAACCCAGAGGGAACCCAACAAGTGACTCCCAACCACTTGCAACCGGAGACACAATGTCTCCCTTCTCCTTAGTCCACAGGAGGAACTCGACCTCAATCCAGAGAGTCGGAAGAACAAGGATGAACAGTTAACAAAAGAAAGGAAAAATAAGAAATGATAAAAACACAGCAAGCAGAAAGCTGGAAAATGAAATCACAATTTGGCTCTCGCAGGAGCTGACTGGCCTGGATATGATCCACGGTCCAGCAGGATCAAATCTTCTGATGAAGCTTCTTATCTCTCGATCTCTCCTCTTCTTACTCTTCTTTTTCTTCTCTGCTTCTTTCTCTCACTGTCTACTCTTCTTCTCTCAATCCTCACGAGCTCTCTCTCTTTTTCTTTTTCTTCTGCTGCACTCTTCTTCTATTTCTTCTGCTCACTGCCTCTCTTCTTCTTCACTCACAGTCTCGATCAGCCCCCTTCTTTCTATCTGCTACGGATGAAGAAACTTCACATATATATATCAGCAGCAACTAGGGCGTGTGCCCCCTTTATCCAGAGGACACCTCGGATCACATGCCCATTCATCAACCTGACTTATCTGCAGGCAGAGACAAAGAAATGCAATTAGTTAGTTCTGGCTCTTAACACAGCGTGTATAGACTTTAGAAGCAGCAAATAAGCAAGTATGTACAACGTGAGAGTGTGTAGACTTCAAGCCCTTCAAGCGACCTCAGTGTACAGGCTTGCAGAATGATGCATTAACATTACAGAGTGGAATGTGTAGACTTCTGTGTAAAGCATGAAGCAATCAAATGTGTAGATTTTAGAAGCAGCAGTTAAGCAAGTGTGTACAATGTGAGAGTGTGTAGACTTGAAGCCCTTCAAGCGACCTCAATGTACAGACTTGCGTGGGTAAGATGCATGGGGTAAGATGCATGAACAAGCCATAGCCAGTGCATAGACTTAACCGATGCATGAACAGTGCGCCGATGTATAGCGTGCTGTGCAGGCTGTGGGACGCAATGTATAGACATTGCAGTGCTGCCGTGTACAGACTCTGTGAATGCAAAGCTAAAGCAATGTATAGACTTCATGTGTAGAAGACTAAGGCATTGTACAGACTTCACATGAAGCGCTGGACGATGTACAGACTTGTGTTCGTTCAACACACAGGCTGTACAGACTTTGAGGCAAATGCTGTATAGACTCTGATGAGAATGCATGGAACAACCGAATGTATAGACATGAAACAAGGAGTGTATAGACTTGATGTTTACATGCCTGAGAGACCAATGTACAGACTTGCTAAGCTTTTGCTAAGTCTGTATAGACTTGACCATGCAGACGACGACACCAGATTACAGACTTGAATGCTTTTGCTAAGTCTGTATAGGCTTGACCATGCAGACGACGACACCAGAGTACAGACTTGAATGCTTTTGCTAAGTCTGTATAGGCTTGACTATGCATGGAGGAGTGTATGGACTTGCTAAGTGTGTGGCGTGCAACTAAGCAATGTTCAGACTTGTGAGTTTTATGTGCATGACAGAACAATGTACAAATGCAGTGTATAGACTTGCTTTGAAGAACAATGTGTATACTTGCAAGTGTGAGACGCTGAATGAGACGTTCGGATGTACAGACTTGGGTTGTACAGACTTGCAGCGTGCAATGCATGCTATGTATAGACTTTAGGTAATGCATGCAATGCAACACAATGTATAGACTTAGTTGCTGTATAGACTAGCAAGTGCATGAAGAAGCAAGGCAATGCAGACAATGGCTGTATAGACTTGATAAAGCTTCAAAGCACAAGACACTTGGCCAATGTACAGACTTGGAATTGCTTGAAGGCCAATGTATAGACTTGGAAAGCCTGAACCAATGTACAGACTTGAAACAAGTGAACACGGTGATGTGTAGACTTGGCCAATGTACAGACTTGAAGCGAAGACCAATGTATAGACTTCAATGCAAATGCCAAGACCATGTACAGACTTGAAAGCTTCGAAGCACACGATGTATAGACTTCACTTCGTGCATGCTACAGGAATGTATAGACTTTGGAAAGCTTGAAGGATAGACACGCTGCACTGTATAGACTTGACGATGCAAGCGATGTATAGACTTGGCCCTTGAAGGATGTACAGACTTTGAAGATTCGAAGCCCCACGATGTATAGACTTTAAGGCAAGTGGACACGGGGACAATGTAAAGACTTGAACAGCTTCAAGGCACAATGTGCAGACTTTACCACTGCATAGACTTGGAGTTCAGAACGTAGGTAAAGACTGGGAATGTATAGACTTGACGAATGGCTTGAAACATAGACACACTGCCAATGTATAGACTTGGATGCCCAAAAGCAATGTATAGACTTGGATGCCCAAAGGCAATGTATAGACTTGCACAGTGCTGCCAATGTGCAGACTTTGCCTACATGTGAATGTATAGACTTTGGATGAGACACTGCATGAGACGGTGGATGATGTATAGACTTCTTGGAAGTGAACTTGTGTGCGAGACAATGTTAACTCTGTACAGACTTAAGCAATGTGCAGACATGACATCAAATGCAGTGAGCATGCAGTAGCCAATGTATAGACATGCGAATCTTGAGGGGGTCGACCCATCTAAGAGGGGGGTCGACCCACTTCTGTCCAGATGTTAGACAGATATAATGGAATGCCATTCACAAGCACACATTCACAGCACTTCTGTCCAGATGTCAGTGAGATATAATGGAATGCCATTCACAAGCACACATTCACAAACACTCGAACACATATGAATGCACTTAAATGAATCAACAAGGTCTTTCATGCACACATGCATACGGTGACTTATAGTGTTTGCTATCATCAAAACCAATCATCAAGACCACAGGGGCACAACAGTCGGCTCTTCCATGCTCAGATCGAGTCATGGGACGGGTCTTGCTCTGATGTCCCCATCAAGATCTCTCTCCACATGAGCTACGGGGACTTCCCCTGCCCTTTCTCCTGTCGCCACTCCTACCACTGCCTCCAGTCCGACGACCGAAGTAATTGTGTTGGCAAATGTAGAGAAGAATTAGCCGAAGCGGCTAGAATAAACAAATAAACTATAGAAGAATGAAGAGATTACCTTCAGCTTCAGGCCCCTGCGCGCGAGAAGCCTCAAACTCTTCAAAAGATACAACCAGAGGAAGGACGATTGCTGGTTCCTTTTCTGCAGCCTTCCTCCGGCGTACCCGTGTCACTCGGGTCACTGTCGCTTTGGCCTTGCCAACATCCTCTCTTGACTGGGATCTGGTGCGCTTTCGTGAGTCACCAGGAGGCAGTGGTGTCGTGGTCGGGACCGGCTCGGGAGTCTTGAAATATGTCAGCTTCTGAGCTTTTGTTATCAGCTTCCTAAAGTGCCGAGTCTCCTTCAAAGTGAGTCGGACTGCATACGCACGAAGGTGAGAATGATATATGTTGCAATGAAGAAAAGAAGCTGGCCGAATGGCCGGAATGAAGAAATAAAATGCACCTGCTGGCCCCGTATAGAAAGGGAAAAGAGGCCAATAAAATAGCAACGGCACTTTGTCTCTCGAAGTTGCCTCGCGAATAAGCCAACACAAGTCACCTATCTTCTCACTCTGCTCGGCCAGCAGCGCCAAGTCTGTATGGCCGCGAGAAGATAGATGATAATATAAGCTTATATGGTCCAGTCCCCATCCGTCGGCATACTTGAATGAGATGTGAAGGGGCTGATCCAGAATAGCTTCGCTGGGGCCGCCCACGAAGATCCCGTGGGAGCGGAGAAGTGCAAACAACTAGGGGGTGTTATTATACAAGGCATCCCGTCTATCTTCCCTACTGATGAAAGTCTGATAAGGATGCAATCTGTCAGTCTTGGGACGCCAATCGGCCACGACCGGGATAGGCTCTTCAACCGGCAAAGGGAGTTACTGAAGAACCACCGGTTCACTACTTACACGGCATAATCCCCGAAGCGTCTTCACATAGTCATCCATGCCGATCGCAGGCAGCTTCGGATCGACTTTGTATGAATGGCCCTTCGCAGCTTTCCGGGCTTCCAGATAAGCCCTCACCTCTATATTAGTCCAAGACTTCAGCTTCTTCAAATAAGAAGGTTCGATGTCAAGGGCTGGCTCTGGCTAGGAATCCAAAAATATGTGCTCCACAACGGCCCAACAGTCTCGGCGGGAGCTCCTGTAGAATCCCGTCCGCGCGTTCCACCACTTGATATATTCGGGGGTGACGTGGGGGAAACGAGCAGGGGTTGGCACCCTGAATGAAACATTCTTTCGACGGTGGAAGTAATTCCACCATATTCGGGCATCATCATCGGATACCTGCCCGGCTCTGTGCCTGTTTGGCAATGCAAATTGTAAAGAGGAAAAAGGAATGTGCTGATCGTAGCCAAAATTCTGGCTGAATCGGAATGGATAGTATGGCTCCAGCCACAAAATGCCACTCTTCCAGAACACAAGGACGCTTGGTCTGATAGCCAGCGCCCAATCAACCAGTTCCTGCTCCAGAATGGGTCTCGTGCACTTGTCCCCAGAGATTGGATGAATGTATTCTTCTGTCTCAAAAAGACGACACTGCCTTGTCCTGTTCACCAACAGGCTTGAATGAGCGACCAAGCTCCAAAAATGAAGAACCCCGGGTGAATCCATGGGGATTCGGGTCAACTTGCCCCGAATGGCGAAGAGCTATTCCGCTATTGATGTCGGTTCAGCGCTCGCGAATTCTATCATCCTCAGTATAAGATGAGCTGATTGCAACGCCCGAGGAGCACCCTCTAGGAATAGGGTGTAGACCCAAGCATTAAAAAAGTGTAACGGACCAACCGTCTGCAAATTCCTAGGGAGACGCGTCTTGTACAAATCTCCCAGTATCTTGAAGATGAGGCACAAAGCCACTGGGCACAGGGACAGCTTCATGCCCCAAGCCATAAGACAAGCGGGATAGATGGCTTCCGCTCTGATTACGCTCTCGTCGCCTTGCGGGAGAGCGAAAGAACAAATCCAATAGGTCAGATATGCAGCACAGTGTGTGACTGCATCAACACCAGTAGGGTTCGGGTCTTCCCGTTGCCCTCCCCTCGAAGTGGATGAGGGAGTGGCCTGCCGCCGGACCCTTTTCTTCCTCTTCAAGGTAGTCGGTGCTACTGTGGGGAAGTCCTCGTACTTTTTCTTCCCGTCAAAGAAATGCTAGAGCCAAGTGCTCATCCGCACTCGCCACTTCTCGTCGGGCTTTCGGGCCTCCCTCGTGTCGTACGACGAGCGGCAAAGTGTGCGATACGCCTTCATTAGATAACGATAGGCGTAACCTGCCAAATACCGACCCTCACCCTCGGTCTGATCTTTTAGCCAGTCGGGCTAGCAGACTTCCTCGTACGGCTCTCCGTCGATGGGTAGACCATTGAGCTGCGAAAGGCTCCATAGATCCAAAGAAGTCTCTCCCTCTGAAGTATAAAAGGTATTGTACTCGGGGCAGAACACTTCGATCATGCCGCAACATAAACCTCTAGATATGGGGTAGCGGTACCTTGAGGCGTTCACGCTGTGATATATGCCAGCCCTGGTCAAGATAGGAGCATAGTGTTGCAGCACATAGTCTGTAAACTCCACTGCTCTAGGTCTGAATGCGTGGGCGTCGGTGGCCCTCAGCTCGGCAAAGGACCCCACAGATATCTGATGTTTGAAGTGGACCGCTAGGCAGTCCAACAGGAAGGATTCTTCCATGTACCCCCATTTCAACGGGGCAAGAAACAAACCAAAGATCGGCTTCTCCCGATCAACACGGCCTGCGGTATCATTCCACCGGGCTGGCACAAATTCAGGGGCCCTGGTCAGCAGCCCATCTTCCGGAGCCAGATCTTGCAGTCCAAGCACATCGCTTCATTTCCTGACTTCCCAGGGAGGTAAATAGGCCTTCCCCGCACCACACAGTCTGTCAAGCTATCCCAGTCGACTAGCAATGCCTGCTCGGCTTTGTAGACGAGGAATAAATCTCTCTTCCCTTGAAGATTGAAGCGCCTAAGGAAGGACATCAAATGCTTGTCTGTGGGGTGATCCCTCTTGACGGCACCTTCCCAGTCGTACTGAAAGGAATTGCCCCCGAGGATGAGGAGGCGGCTAGTGTCAACTGTGTCGGTCTCTGAGTCCGAAGATTTTGCGACCACGGCAAGCTGATCGTGTGTTAGGGTGCTAGGCTCGGATACAGAGGGGGGTGAATGTAACCCTCTAGAAAATATAGCCCAAATTAAAACATTAAAGCTTAGATATGCGGAATAAGACTAATGAGCTTTCCAAGATGAAATGATAAGGCAACACATGGACAAACAGTTGGACTGCAACAATGTAGCCACCTGATCAACCAGAAACAAAGGCAGAGCTAAACAACGCAAACACACTAAGCAGAATATAATGCTCAAAAATTAACTCTCTAGATAATGCAATTAGCCAAGCATGCGCAACCTATGAATGGGAGGTAGAAGATATGGAGCTAACGCAAGGCAAACCACTGCACAAATAGTTTTAAGGTGGTTCGGTCCTTCAAACCTACATCCACCCCTCACTCCCAACCGGAGTGAGGCTTCACTAGCCAAAGCTAGAACCAAGCAGACTCAGTCTGCAACAGGTGCTAACACACAGCTTGACCAGGGGAACAAACTCCCCTCTTCCTCCCAACCGGAGGGACACCCCAAGTGACTCCCAGTCACTTAGAAATCAGAGACGCAAAGTCTCTCTTCCTCCAGACCAGGAGGGACCCCTGGACCTGCAACCCGCAAGCCCAGAACCGGAGACAAGTCTCCCTTCCTCCAACCGGAGGGAACCCACAAGTAGCTCCCAGCTACTTGCAACCGGAGATCTGATCTCCCTTCTCCTGATCCACAGGAGGAACCCGACCTCACTACTGAGAATCGGAAGAACAAGGATAACCAAACAAAAAGGGGAAAAATAGAAACACGAAATGAAAATAACTTCAGCAAACAGAACGCTGAAAAACGAAATGCACAATGTGGCTCTCAACGGAGCTGACTGGCCTGGATCTGATCCACGGTCCAGTAGACAGATCTTCAGGTAAGCTTCTCTTCCTCTTCTCTTCTCTCTCACTTTCTTTTTTCTCTTAACCCTTACGAGCTCTCTAACTCTCTCTTTTTCTTCTTTTCCTTCTGCTCTTCTTCTCTTTCTTTTCTTCTTCTTTCGTAGGCTCTCTCTCTGTCTCTTCTCTTCTCTTCTTCTTCTGCTTTCTACTGCAGCTCTTTTCTTCTTCTGCTCTTTCACTCTCTCGATCTCTTTTTCTCTATTCTCTTCGGCTCACGCTCTCTGCTATTCTCTCTTCTTCTCTTTTTTCTTCCTCTTTTCTTTTTATGGATCGAAGGACTTTTTGCTCTCCAGGCTTCTTCTTCAATCACCTTCATCTGTTGGATGAAGGCTTCCTTTTATAAGCAGCAGCCAGCAGGAGGGCAGCACTGGGCACGTGTCGCTTCCTTATTTCCCGCCCAGAACTTGTGGCCACGTGTCAGTCTCTCAGTCAGCTTCAGCACACGTGTCACAATCCTGTCTGCCCTTCCAGCCTCGGATCACGTGCCTCCCATTCACTAAGGAATATTCTTCCTCGGACCACTTTCTTCTTTTTATTTTTCTTCTTCTTTTGCAAAGAATTAAAACGATTAAAACTCAGGGGCACAAAAACTAAAACTGCACGAGGTGTGTAGGAACAACAATAGGTGCACTATACTGAGAACGACACGAGGTACGGAGAAGAAAATAACACGGAGTAAAAACGATAGAAACACGCGATCAAAGGAACCTTGGATGAAGATAGAAAGAAACAACACGAGGACATAAACACAAGAATAACACGAAGACACGAATTCAAAAACAACACGACATAACAAACAGCAAAGAGAACTGCACGAGGTGAAACAACACTTTACTAAAAAGACTTGAATACACACGAAAACAACTCGAGTACTAAGTTGCTCGAACGTACGAACGACTCGAAGACGAGGACGACACGGGCTGACAACAACTCGAAGACGAAAACAGAAACCGACACGAAGTGTGGTTACAAAACAAGAAAGATACGAGGTCTAGGAAAAATAACATGAAGACAGAAGACAGACACGGCTATCACGACACGTGATGAAGCAATGAAAACAGGAAAGAACGACTCGAGGAACCACAGTAAGTGACACGAAAACACAAGAGCAAACATAAAGGATGACTCGAGATGAGCAACTAAATACTGAGGAAACGACACGAGGTTCACAGAGAAACGACTCGAAGTTCGTCAGAACAATTCGAGCTGCTTCAGTAAACATCACAAAGACAGAAGGTGAAGTGACTCGAAGCTACAGGAAATCAACACGAAGTATGAAAGAAACAATACGGACTCACAAAGTACTACCTCATAGAAGTTTTCCTGTTAATCATGGAAATTTCAAATGCATAACATTACGCAAGATATCTGATTAAAATGAGAATACTTAACATAGTGATGCTCATCATCAAAACACTAGGGAAGTCACAAACAAGAAAGTTGTGAATAACAAGGCATGTTGTACAGACTTCAAACAATATGCATCAGACAACTGTGTATGGACTTGAAGACCCTTAGCCAATGTATAGACTTCAGGTGGAGACCAATGTGTAGACTTCTCGTGAAACCCCAATGTGCAGACTTGACGCTGTACAGACTTTCCAAAGAGAACGTAACGCTGTACAGACTTGAACTAAAGACCAATGTATGGACTTCAAAACAGATGGTAAGGCCAAGAGGAGTGTATAGACTTTCACGATGTATAGACTTGGTCTAAAAAAACTGTAAGCGATGTACACACTTAGCCAATGTGTAGACTTTGCCTTAGACGCTAAATGAGACGCTAAAGTCTGTATAGACTTGAAGAACCTGAAACAAAGTGCATACTCACAGCGTTGACGTTGCAGACTTGAGAATGCTCACAGCGTTGACGCTGCAAGAGACGTAGGCTGTACAGACTTAGCCTAATATAATTCATGAACATATCAGCAGAGAAGCAATGCACAGAACAAAAATCAAGCACAAGCCAATATATCACAGCATGACTCAAGCATACACATGCATTCTTCACAATTCAGACATGGCACACTTATGCAACCTCCCACAGAAAAGGTCAGACATATTCATGACAATATGGTGACTCATTCATGTTGCTATCATTAAAACATCACATCATCAACAAAGCACAAGGGGCACAACATCGTGCCCCCGATCCAGGGAGTGAATGTTCTCCCATGTCACCACGGCACGGGGAGCAGAAGAAGAAGAGCCAGATGCCATTTCTATCTGTAAGAAGGCACATCAAAGAATAAACAAAGTCAGAAAGCAGTTGATTGAGACAAATTTTTGACAAAATTTTGGCAGAGTCTCCCCAGCACGGGAGATTGCCAAAGAAAAGTAGGAACAAGTCCACCAAGGGAACGGTCCCTAAAAGTAGCCATCGGCATTACACCGAGACCAAAATAGAACATCCGGGGGAGTAGCTCCAAGGGCAAGCCCTACTAGAAGCCTCCTGAGGTCCGAAGATTGGGAATTGAATCCCGAATGAACGAACTCTCACCCACCTGCCCGGACCGCACAACGGCGTGCTTCTCTCAAGCTCACTCTGCGCCGCGGGAGGTGGAGAGGAGAAAAGGAGGAAGAGAGAGAAAGTTCCTATGCAAATGAGAAGGAATGAGGAAAAAATGAAGAAGAAAAAATATATATAGGGGAATCTCCCCCCCCCCTTCTAATCCGGCAAACCAAAAGGCGCGCCGGTTAAGGGCGTGCCGAATTAACCTCATTCATGGCCGGCCGTATTAGGCCTCCAACTCCCAGGGCGCGCCGGATTAGAGCCCGCGCCGTGTTAACATTCAAACCGCACCAGATTAGCATCCGCGTCAGATTAAGGGCCATTCTGAGCTTCCGTCAATCGAAGAGTAGATCAATCCAAGCGAAGTGCATCCGCCAGTCCTGCTATGCTCGTGCCTTGCTCGCAACACCCACGGCTGGGGGGCATTTGTTGGCACTCAAAATATGATTAAAGGTGATCAAGCCTCAAAGACGAATGATACGGCCCACTGAAGCACAGAAGTCGATGGATATCAATACACTGAAGCCTTCTCAAGCTACCCGAGCCTCAGGTCACCCTGTATGAACACTGGGGACTTCACCTCAGGAGAATCGAGATGAATTCATGACCAACCGACAACGTGACCAAGCCTGATGGGGGTATCTCTCGCCCTTCATATTTTTTACAACTTCGATTGCTTGCTAGCATTGCTCCATTGTGTCCGTCATATTTCTCTAAGTCGAGTCATGTAATTTTCATATTTTCTTTGAGTCATAATCATGTAATTTTCCTTTTATTTGAGTCTCGTACCTAGGTTAATGAGTCATTTCCCTAAGTTTGAGTCTCATTAGGCTAATAAGTTTGCTATTGGGCCTATTTCTTTGGGCTAGGCCCATGGGCGCCCCCCCTTCCTTCGGTTATTTGTTAGTGTGTTAAATGTCAGGGTCTTTTGTGAAAATGTGGGTTGTCTATATATAGAACCCCATTTCCCCCATTTGTAATCAATCAATGAAAAATTGCCATTTGAGAGTTTAAAGACTTAGTTTAGTGGAGTGAATCCAATTGGGTGAGAAGCCCCTATCCCCCCTCTCTCTCTCTACCTCTCTCTCTCTAATAAGTCATTTTCTCTCTCCTCCACTTTCTCTCTCTAAAACCTACGCCCCTTTCTCTCTCCTCCCCTCCCAACCACCTTTCTCTCTCTTCCCCCCCTCCAATAACTCATCCCCAACTCCCCACCAACCCACCTTAACTCCACCCCATCCCCAAGGGAGATTCCACCACTCCCCACTCCACCCTCCAACCACCAACCACCCACTCCCCTTCCCCAAGCACCCTCTCATCTCCCAAGGGAGAATTCCCACTCCCCAAGCCCCTTTTTACCTTCCCCACACACCTCTTCCCATCCCCAAAGACCAAAATATAATCCCACCCTTAAACCCATTTTCAAATACCCTTTCCCTCTCACCCACCTTCCCAAATTCGTAGCTCCTCCTCCCACCACCTGTTAGACCCCCTTCCAGACCCCATTCTTCCCTTCCCCCACCTTGGAACACCCCCTCCTAGACCCCCTCATAGCCCGGGCTTTCCCCACACTCATCCACCCCCATTTCCCCTCCCATATACCCCATTCCCCCCGTCATCTTCAACCTACAGCTCTCAACTGAAGATCTGTAGAAGAGTAGCAGCTTGCAGAGGTGACCACGTCTTCCTCCGGACGAGTTTGAAGACCCAAGAGATATCCACGGAAGCGTCTTCCTGTCTTCTTCTCAACGGCGGTGGTCTCATCCCCATCCGAGGTCCGTGTCGCCCGGGAGGTCCGTTCTCCCACAACTACGCAGAGCTGCCCCTGCGGAGTACCTGATCCATAGTAGAAGCTTCACCACGACCAACCTATGAAGAATCAGGCCAAGAGTTTTTCTGCAAAGTTCTTCCACTTCCTGTCTACTTTCAGAATCAAGAAGCAGAACTCTGATCGGCATTCATGTTCAAGAGTTACCAATTTTCTTCTCTGGGTACATAGTTCTACTTCTCCATAGTCTGCACTGACCTATCACCACTGTTCAGAGTCCACTAGTCTTCTCCGGCATTGTTTGGCTTCCCCGCCAGTTCTGGTGCGAAGAGGGCTTGTCCACGGTTCCAACGAATTTGATGGCACTTGATTCTGAGTTCGGGAGTGGTCGGGGCATTCTCTTCTTCCTGCTGTTGGAAACCTGAGGCTGTCAGTCCGAGAAGCTGCCACCCTGTTCGAGCCTCTGTCCGGACCAGCCTCGGCACCAAAAGAAATTAACAAAATTCTGAGGCATTCCCGTTCTAGATACGAAGAGTTTCCCACTGGTCTCGTCATCAGCAAAATTCTAGATCAAGATCTGCGTCCTTAACTCTGGCTGTCTGTCCCCTATCACAGAGAGCGGGCAGATTCGGCATCGGCTTCTTCTCTTGTGTTTTCATCACTTTCTCCCCTCCCCGCTTGGCCGGCTGAAGGCCCCTCCCTGTGTGGAGGTAGTAATTGGATGTATTCTTTGGTTTCCCTTCCCCAAGATCCCCCCCTTGCATGGGGTGTAGTGCATGTCATTTAAAATTTCAGGTCGAAGCTTCTCCGGCGCGGCGTGCGGGTAAGCCCACGCTTCCTCGCTCGCCCTCGTCTCCGGCCGGGATCCGTGTCTTCACACCGATCAGGTGAGCCACCGCACACTCCTCTTTGCTTAAATTCCTTTGCTTAATTAGTATCGCATCTTAGTGCCGTTGGTGGTAAGTGGAGCGCCCGAACCCGAATTTGCTTATGATTGAGTGACTACCGCAGGTGAGTTGCGAGAGAGCCATTAACACCCACGCCCTCGGTGTGCTGGCCGCCTACGAGAGTGGGCATCCTAGGACCCTTGAGAGGTCCAATCCAAAGCTAGCCAACCCCCGGAGCAGCAAGGGCCCATCCCGGACCCTCACCACTATCACCGGTTTGCCTACGGGCACAAGAGTGCGCTTAGCGGGTGAGTCCGCCCGAGTAAAGTCACCGGTTCGTGCGTTGGTTGCTTGCTAGGTCCAAGGGTCATTTGATTGTGTGACTATCACCCTAAGGTGGTGTCACATCAAGTGGTATCAGAGCAAGTTCACAACTTGTCTCTCCACAAGTTGGTCCTAAGGCATGTTTATGCATTTAGAGTCCTTGGTTGCATCTCCCATGTCCACTAGAATGGCCACTTCATACCCGTCATATCCATCCCCATCAACTTTCTCGAGAAGCCCAAATCCTCATGGAAGTTCCATTACCAACAAAGTGGGTAGCAACACCTCTATCATAGAAGCCCTACCTAATGTCCTTAATCGGCTTGAAGATATCATGTCTCAACTTGACCGACTTGAAGGAAATAGCCGTGCACCAAGAGTGAATGAGAGTGACCTTTGGGGAAATCTAGAAACCATATTTTTAGAACACTTGAAAATAAAAACCCCCGCCTTTGATGGATCCAACAGCCCAAGCCTTTACCTAGATTGGGAGATTTCCATGGACCAATTCTTTAAAAGTTGTCCCTTGAACGAAGGAAGAAGAATGAGGCTAGCCAAGGCACACCTCTCCAAACAAGCTAAAACTCATTGGTTAGTTGTGGAAGGTCTGAGAAAGATCCGTAGGGAGGCCCCAATTAGCACTTGGGATGAGATGAAGACCGAGCTTAGAAAAACCTACACCCTCCAACCCTCTCCCTCCTACTCAAATCACCAAAGTCCAAGGAGCACTTCAACTTCATCATCCCCACCCGGTCAATCCAAGACCCCAAATCACACATTCCCCACCACTTCCCATCTCTCCTACCCCAACCACTACATTTACACCCCACCTCCAAGTCTACTCCACAACCATAGGTCCCCATACCCAATTGGACCCCATGGCCAACTCTCCACCTAGGCCCGTGGTAACCCCCACCACTATCTCTCCATCACCCCCAAAAGGGGACACTCCTCCCAAAACCAATCAACCCAAACCCCTTCAACCCACCCATCTTCCTCTCCCTACCCCAATCCAACTCCCACCAAAGCCTCCACTACTACCCTTACCTATCCTAACCCAAGTTTCCCACTACCTACCATCCCGGATACACTATGCCCCAATCATCACCACACCCTCAAAAGCCCCTCTCACCTCCTTGGAAGAAGAACCCATACCCCACCCCATAATGGTGAACACTCCAAACCCACTCTCCACCTTGGAGGAAACCTAAGTCCAAGTTGAAGAAGAAACAACATGCGAGGGTCTTCACCTTACATCACCATCTTTAGTTGGAGTCAATCTCATCTTAGGGGAACCCCTTGTTAGTTGGCTAAAGGAGAGCCCAATAAGAGAGATCCCAGCCCACGATTTCCCACCCATGAAGGAAAACTATCCCATAGTGCCCATCTCCTCTTATCACACCACAATCCAAGCATCTTATCAAGTAGAGACCTTAGAGGATTTTCTTAGAGGCTTAGCATGGCAAATTGAGTTCACTAGCATGTTGACCCCTATGGCCGAACAACCTAGGAGCCTTGGCCTCCTACACCCATGCATCGGGTCAATCACCTCGGTCTATACCATTGGTTGCTACACTAGCGACCTCCTTTTTCTTCTCCCTATGGTAGAAGAACCCATCTCGATCCACTCCCCTACCATTGAGATCCCAAATACTTTGATCGGCCAACCCACTAGAAAACTTGGCCCAATTACCTTGGAGGAGGATGACTCACAATTTGGGAACCTTGAAGACATAGAGTGCCTCCCTCTAGGAAGACCTTTCTACGACCCCTTTGATCCCTTCCTATGGGAGTCTAGTTCCCCATGTGACCCAACCACCTTATCCACCACCCACCATTCCCTATCCCAAACCACCATGTTAGACCTAATTCACCCCATCCTAGATCCGGGTTGCACCTTGGGAACCATGACCTTGGGCCACATACCCCTAGGTAATAAGGTTGTGCCCCACCCCATGATGACCACCTTCTTAGATCCATTCGATCATTTCCAATGGCAGTTAAAGGGTTGTCCCACACCTATACACATGAAAGTCACCTTTTGGAAAAATATGCATGTGTCTAGGCTTACCACACCACTTGGCAAGAACACTATGTTGGGTCCATTCATCCATATCACCCACATGTCAAGTGGAAAGCATGAGTGGTCCATATTCGGATGTAATGGGCCACCGTCATTCATCATAAGTCTTAAACATGTTAGGAGCATTCACGGATGTCCGGGTCTCCCGGCACTCATCACACCCACACATGAAAGGGACACCTATGGATGTCCCGGCCCTCCCTCACTTCACATTGGTCATACACAAGTCAAAGGCATCTACGGATGTCCGGGTCCCCCGATATTTACCACCACTTTGCATGATAGGGCCACCTACGGGTGCCCCGGCCCACCTAGGTTGACTGAAGTCTACACTGCGTCATTACATGATAGGTCTACTTTTGGTTGCCCCGGTCCCCCTTTGCATACCACACACTTCCCACCCACACCGCACCGTAGCTCAAGGCATACTCATTCAAGCAAGTATATAGCAATGGGCGGTGAGGATCGTAATGAGCGGGCAAAAACACACGAGTGGCACTTTGAATTCTAAGAAGGCAACCTCACGATGGTGGCTTTGGAATGGCTCTACCTTAGGGCCACCTCCAAATCGAGGGCACGAGGACTTGGACCTTCCATGTTCCAAGTGGCTTTGGCAACCTGGCTTACGGGTTGGATTTACTCATGGGATTTTGGGATATACCTCACTTTTCACGTAACGGATCTAGCACCCTCTAAGGGCACCACGGTAGATCCTAGTGAGCACCTTGAGCCTACCCCCATCTTTTTGAGCGACACCCTCGGAGAGCTTCCACATAACAGCTTGAGAGTCCGACGTGCGCACACGGAGGCAATACTGGGCAAGCAAGGTACTATCATCGGCAAGAGGGTGTGTCCAAGCCACCTTGAGAAGTTGAAGCGATGTCCCCTGGTTGCGAACGCGAGGTTGAGTTTGGAGGTTGTAGCTTGCCCGGAGTTGCATTGGAGGAGCTCTTCCCCGACGGACTCATACTCGACAGAGTCGAGTTCTTCGCACCCCGGGAGTATGATGGGGGCATCTCTCGCCCTTCATATTTTTTACAACTTCGATTGCTTGCTAGCATTGCTCCATTGTGTCCGTCATATTTCTCTAAGTCGAGTCATGTAATTTTCATATTTCCTTTGAGTCATTATCATGTAATTTTCCTTTTATTTGAGTCTCGTACCTAGGTTAATGAGTCATTTCCCTAAGTTTGAGTCTCATTAGGCTAATGAGTTTGCTATTGGGCCTATTTCTTTGGGCTAGGCCCATGGGCGCCCCCCCTTCCCTCGGTTATTTGTTAGTGTGTTAAATGTCAGGGTCTTTTGTGAAAATGTGGGTTGCCTATATATAGGACCCCATTTCCCCCATTTGTAATCAATCAATGAAAAATTGCCATTTGAGAGTTCAAAGACTTAGTTTAGTGGAGTGAATCCAATTGGGTGAGAAGCCCCTATCCCCCCTCTCTCTCTCTAATAAGTCATTTTCTCTCTCCTCCACTTTCTCTCTCTAAAACCTGCGCCCCTTTCTCTCTCCTCCCCTCCCAACCACCTTTCTCTCTCTTCCCCCCCTCCAATAACTCATCCCCAACTCCCCACCAACCCACCTTAACTCCACCCCATCCCCAAGGGAGATTCCACCACTCCCCACTCCACCCTCCAACCACCAACCACCCACTCCCCTTCCCCAAGCACCCTCTCATCTCCCAAGGGAGAATTCCCACTCTCCAAGCCCCTTTTTACCTTCCCCACACACCTCTTCCCATCCCCAAAGACCAAAATTTAATCTCACCCTTAAACCCATTTTCAAATACCCTTTCCCTCTCACCCACCTTCCCAAATTCGTAGCTCCTCCTCCCACCACCTGTTAGACCTCCTTCCAGACCCAATTCTTCCCTTCCCCCACCTTGGAACACCCCCTCCTAGACTCCCTCACAGCCCGGGCTTTCCCCACACTCATCCACCCCCATTTCCCCTCCCATATACCCCATTCCCCCGTCATCTTCAACCTACAGCTCTCAACTGAAGATCTGCAGAAGAGTAGCAGCTTGCAAAGGTGACCACGTCTTCCTCCGGATGATTTTGAAGACCCAAGAGATATCCACGGAAGCGTCTTCCTGTCTTCTTCTCAACGGCGGTGGTCTCATCCCCATCCGAGGTCTGTGTCGCCCGGGAGGTCCGTTCTCCCACAACTACGCAGAGCTGCCCCTGCGGAGTACCTGATCTGGAGTAGAAGCTTCACCACGACCAACCTCGGAAGAATCTGGCCAAGAGTTCTTCTACAAAGTTCTTCCACGTCCTGTCTACTTTCAGAATCAAGAAGCAGAACTCTGATCGGCATTCATGTTCAAGAGTTACCAATTTTCTTCCCTGCGTACATAGTTCTGCTTCCCCACAGTCTGCACCGACCTATCACCACTGTTCAGAGTCCACTAGTCTTCTCCGGCATCGTTTGGCTTCCTTGCCAATTCTGGTGCGAAGAGGGCTTGTCCACGGTTCCAACGGATTTGGGCACTTGATTCTGAGTTCGGGAGCGGTCGGGGCATCCTCTGCTTCCTACTATTGGAAACCTGAGGCTGTCAGTCCGAGAAGCTGCCACCCTGTTCGAGCCTCTATCCGGACCAGCCTCGGCACCAGAAGAAATTAACAAAATTCTGAGGCATTCCCGTTCCAAATACGAAGAGTTTCCCACTGGTCCCGTCATCAAAAAAATTCCACATCAAGATCTGCGTCCTCAACTCTGGCTGTCTATCCCCTATCGTAGAGAGCGGGCAGATTCGGCATCGGCTTCTTCTCTTGTGTTTTCATCACTTTCTCCCCTCCCCGCTTGGCCGGCTGAAGGCCCCTCCCTGTTTGGAGGTAGTAATTGGATGTATTCTTTGGTTTCCCTTCCCCAAGATCCCCCCTTGCATGGGGTGTAGTGCATGTCATTTAAAATTTCAGGTCGAAGCTTCTCCGGCGCGGCGTGCGGGTAAGCCCACGCTTCCTCGCTCGCCCTCGTCTCCGGCCGGGATCGGTGTCTTCACACCGATTAGGCGAGCCACCGCACACTCCTCTTTGCTTAAATTTCTTTGCTTAATTAGTATCGCATCTTAGTGCCGTTGGTGGTAAGTGGAGCGCCCGAACCCGAATTTGCTTATGATTGAGTGACTACCGCGGGTGAGTTGCGAGAGAGCCATTAACACCCACGCCCTCGGTGTGCTGGCCGCCTACGAGAGTGGGCATCCTAGGACCCTTGAGAGGTCCAATCCAAAGCTAGCCAACCCCCGGAGCAGCAAGGGCCCGTCCTGGACCCTCACCACTATCACCGGTTTGCCTACGGGCACAAGAGTGCGCTTAGCGGGTGAGTCTGCCCGAGTAAAGTCACCGGTTCGTGCGTTGGTTGCTTGCTAGGTCCAAGGGTCATTTGATTGTATGACTATCACCCCAAGGTGGTGTCACATCAAAGCCTGCCTAATGAACTGACATCGACCTCAATCATGCCGCATAAACCATAGGCGTTGTCCGACCAAGGACAATGGTGTACCTGGTGGCCCGCCACCATATCGAAAGATCCTCCCGAGGTGAAAGAATGCCCTTAGCTCTTCAGAATAGAGGATCGAGGGCTCTGTCAGTAGAAGATCCCGATTACCCAGCACGGGTACGGCTTCTCACCAAGCTGGGTCCGTTAGTGGCCAAATGATCGCCTGATCTGGGCGGAAGTATTCCGGGTGCTACACCACCCCTCAAGAAACTTCGAGCACGAGTCGGGCAAACCCAGTAGTACAAATCATAGTGTCGAAGGCCGTGTCAGTAGAAAACCCACGTGTTCAAAGCCGAAGATACTCGAAGTTCCGAGAAGGGTCGTACGTCGTCTTGAGGGCTTCATGTAACACCCCGGTTAAATAATAAAATATAAAAGAAAAATTTTAAAATATGTATTGGAATTAAAGATATTTCTTTGTTATTTAATGACTTCAATGGTTTTCTTAATTAAAGAATATTATCTATTTTTTTGTGGCCAAAATTATATCAATAATTATTTTACGAAATTATCATAAAAAGACTTTCATATTCTAAGACGCAATCGAATTTTCTACGATGAATTGAAATTAATAAGAATAAATTAAATGAATTGAATTTCACCCGTAGGCTAAAGTTTTGACTAAATTCTAAAAATATGGAAAAATCATATCTTGTAGAGGACGAAGAGTTTAACAATAATGTCAACTGGGTCGACTCCTAATAAAAATTTAATTAGGCTGAATTAAGGAGTTTTTAGCCAAAATCGTTGTTCTTGATAGCCCGACATTAATCGACCAAATTCGAGCCCATTTCTCAATCATTCGAGCCCAAACTAGGCCCATTGTTAGGTCTTTGCTTTCTCTTCGAAAACCCGAAGTCTAGACGCTTCTACCAGCGGCGGCGGTTGTGGATTAGAACCTTATCTGAAGTTTTCACCGGAATTTCTGCATAGGACTCTTCAACCAAATTTGATCTCTAGGAGTCCCTATAGGTTCTATTTATAGAGGGCTTTCGACACCATAGAACCCTATTTGCACCAGCATCAGGCGGCGTGACCGATCGTGACCGGACGAGGGGGAATTTGGGCGTTCTTGGAGCAGTACCTAGGGTCCCGGCGACCCCTCTTCTGCGTCCTTTTTTCCTTCAAGCAAAGGTAGGTGTCTCTCAGGCCAAACAGAAAACTAATAATACCATCTTGTGCGTCTCCATGAGCTCTTCTTTTGATGCCTAAGTGCCCAATTTTCATTCATCATGCTGTTCGAATTTTACGCTTTACTCCGAGGTGCATCAAAAGGACAACTTTCATGATTATTAGTTAAAGATTTAATCTTGTTGTGTTAGATCTAAATCAAAGCATGCTAATTTATACGAAATTTTATGCTCTTTCGAATGGTAGTATTTTCCCTAATTCTTATTCATTCTATCATGAGCAATCGAAGTTTTAGTGTAACATGTCGAAGTTCATCGTTGGCGGGTTTCCAGGTCATGTGACGCATCTTTCAGAAGCCGTTACAGCCTGACGGCCGCTTGATAGACCGTCACCTGAGCCTGACGGCCCTACGACAGACCGTCACATGCCCCTATGTTTTAAATTTCCTGAAATTTTAATCTATTTATTTTCTGGTACGTAATGCGCCTACTATAAACCGTTGCATGCTTGTAACGCCCCTTCATTAGACCGTCACGTTCTCCCTGATAGTGTTTTTAAACTTTGTTTATGCGTCCTTAAAACCAGAAACTTGCTATGTTAGTAAGATATCTTGACTTAGAAACAAGGCAGAACGTGATGTTAATATTGTATTATGATCATAAACCTTAATTTTTCATTGTTCTACATGAAAGATGTTTAGAAAATCCTAAGTTGAATAATCATGAAGAATTTGATAAAAACCCTTAGTTAATACTTGTATAAATTCTGAATTATGTAAGATATATATTTGATCTTAGCATTATTGTTTGACAGTCATGCCACTCCGGTGGGATTGACTGACCGCACCGTCTTAGTTTTCGTGTTTATTAGCCTCAATTCTTGTAATAGATGGGACTCTCCGCCGGATATTCCTTCCGTCAGACTAGGACCACTATTATGAGACCTCCATAAGACCCCGTGAGCCTGGGATTTCCACCAGGATATCGGGCAGGTTGTACCCTAAAGACCTGAACCTATGAACGTGGTTTGAAACGTGTTTTTGGACCAGCTCAAATTAAACTGGTCTATGTACTGTAACGGCCAAGATTGGACCGTCACATCATCGTAACGGCCCTGTGT
This sequence comes from Amorphophallus konjac, assembly GCA_022559845.1. NCBI lineage: Eukaryota > Viridiplantae > Streptophyta > Magnoliopsida > Alismatales > Araceae > Amorphophallus > Amorphophallus konjac. The sequence goes on along the minus strand of CM040117.1, from coordinate 183,682,769 downwards.
ACGACCGTCACGTTCCTATAACGGCCCAGTTATCGACCGTCACAGGTAAGATATTCTTGTATTCCCGACGTTCTTATATTTCCCTTGTTTATTATCATGAAGCAGTTATCAAGCTTGGCCTTGAACTGTGAAATCGTGCGTGATTCTTGTTTGCATCCTTGTCTCTCTACCTAATGTTCATTCCAACGATGTTGGAATTTCTCTCAATCTTAGAAGTAAGTTCGTGAGCTTAAACCTTGGAACTCTTGGCCATTAAACATTGTGGATGTCTAGATTTCGTGGGATCTATAATCCAATCAAAATCAATGTCAAGGCAAACACATTAAAGGGCCCAGTCTGGTCCTGGGAGGAGCACCCGAAAAGTACTTGATCCCCGGGGAGGTGAATGACTAGGTGTGGCATTTGGCACCGGTACTATCTAGCGTGTTGGGTCTACAACATTCCACATTCTCGTGAACTTGCCATTCATGCTTGAAAGCATGAAGCACTTGCTTGCATGACTCGACTTGACTTGACTTGATATATGGCCATTCACTTAAAGTTTTGATTACTTGCTCTTGCTATCGTGTCTTACAATCTTTATCGTGCTAGTTATCTTGTTATCATGCTTAACTGTTTCCTCGCGTTATTCATGCATTCATGAAATGGTTAATTACTTAAACTATGCCTAATTATAGAGTGTAATTCCTACTGAGCTTCTTGCTCACCCCTACTTTCCAACCCTTTTCAGGTAACGCGGTAGATGGAACGCTTACAATTGGGATCGGGTCAACGTGATCGAGTGAACTTGGTGCCTTGAGACCCAAGTCTTTTAGTTCTTGAGTCTGATAGTATAGTCGTCTCCTATCTTTTTTTTCAACTTCTTTATTTCTTTTATTGAGTCTATTATTGTAATAATTGAGTCCACATTGTATTTAAATTTCAAATATCAATAAAATTCTATTTTTCTCAAATTAATGGCCTCCGTGTGTTCGAATATTTATTTATTGTGTTTATTTATTTTCTGCTCTATTATCATGACTGTTTCGCTGCCACGTTCCGAGCACCGCTTCCCGCTGCTATCGGTTCGGGGCGTGATAGAAGTGGTATCAGAGCCTCGGTTGTTTGTGTTCTAGGTTCTTGTCTATAAGTATAGGTTACCCTAAGTTATAGGACCCGTGTCATCCCTTTTGTCACCTGGTGAGATTGGGTAGTGTCTCGGTTAAGTAATAAAATATGTATAAGATTGCGTAGTGCGACGCGTAAGGGTAATAACTTTCTAACTTTATAATTATTTTTGCAGGTATCAAAGCCCTTTTTGAAATGGAAGCAAAGGGGTTCCCGAGTAAGCCAAGATTCGGTTTCGCTAGGAGGTGGCGAGTCCATTATAAAAAGATTCGAAGTAATAAGAAGAAAAGGCATAACCTTTCGCAAATAAAATGTTTTCACTGTCACAAAGTTGGTCATCTAATCAAGGAGTGCTGGCGAAGGAGCGGAGCGTGTCTTCGTTGCGGAAATAAAGAACATGTAATGGCTAATTACCCTAAGCTACTTCCACAAGTAAATTACAACTGATTTCTTTCAAAAGAAGAATTTTATATAAGGTATCGTTCTCATTCTTAACTATAGTTAAATTCTTTTGCATTCCATTAGTGGTATGATTAACATATTATTTTGGATAAATAAGATCATCTTAGTTTAAATGTTCGAATAGTTAATGACGTCCGACGAATTTGGGGACCAAATTCCTTAAAGTGGGGGAGGATCTAACACCCCGGTTAAATAATAAAATATAAAGAAAATTTTGAAATATGTATTGGAATTAAAGATATTTCCTTGTTATTTAATGACTTCAATGATTTTCTTAATTAAAGAATATTATCTATTTTTTTGTGGCCAAAATTATATCAATAATTATTTTATACAATTATCATAAAAAGACTTTCATATTCTAAGACGCAATCGAATTTTCTACGATGAATTGAAATTAATAAGAATAAATTAAATTAATTGAATTTCACCCGTAGGCTAAAGTTTTGACTAAATTCTAAAAATATGGAAAAATCATATCTTGTAGAGGACGAAGAGTTTAACAATAATGTCAACTGGGTCGACTCCTAATAAAAATTTAATTAGGCTGAATTAAGGAGTTTTTAGCCAAAATCGTTGTTCTTGATAGTCCGCCATTAATCGACCAAATTCGAGCCCATTTCTCAACCATTCGAGCCCAAACTAGGCCCATTTGATAGATAAACCCTAGGAGTTTGTTTCCCCTCTATAACCCTAGCCTCTAGAGCCTTCTATTGGCGGCGACGGCGTGGATTAGGTAGAAGAATCGAGTTTCTCGCCGAGTTTAAACCCTTGGACTCTCGAGTCCAATTCGATCCCTAGAACGACCTATAGGCGCTATAAATTGAGGGCTTTCGCAGCCCTAGACCTCCTTTTGATTTTCCAACAGGTGGCGTGAGCGATCGTGGTCGAACATAGGCGAATTTGGGCGTTTGGTGGCAGTGTGTATTAGGGTTCCGGCGAGCGTGTCTTCCCTTCCTCTTCCTAAATCGGTAGGTGTCTCTCAGGCCAAACAGAAAACTAATAATACCATCTTGTGCGTCTCCATGAGCTCTTTCTTTTGATACCTAAGTGCCCAATTTTCGTTCATCATGCTGTTCGAATTTTACGTTATACTCCGAGGTGTATCAAAAGGATAACTTTTATGATTATTAGTTAAAGATTTAATCTTGTTGTGTTAGATCTAAATCAAAGCATGCTAATTTATACGAAATTTTATGCTCTTTCGAATGGTAGTATTTTCCTTAATTCTTATTCATTCTATCATGAGTAATCGAAGTTTTAGTGTAACATGTTGAAGTTCATCGTTGGCGGGTTTCCATGTCATGTGACGCATCTTTCAGAAGCCGTTACAGCCTGATGGCCCCTCGATAGACCGTCACCTGAGCCTGACGGCCCTACGACAGACCGTCACATGCCCCTGTGTTTTAAATTTCTTGAAATTTAAATCTATTTATTTTCTGGTACGTAACGCGCCTACTATAGACCGTTACATGCTTGTAACGCCCCTTCATTAGACCGTCACGTTCTCCTGACAGTGTTTTTAAACTTTGTTTATGCGTCCTTAAAACCAGAAACTTGCTATGTTAGTAAGATATCTTGACTTAGAAACAAGGCAGAACGTGATGTTAATATTGTATTATGATCATAAACCTTAATTTTTCATTGTTCTACATGAAAGATGTTTAGAAAATCCTAAGTTGAATAATCATGAAGAATTTGATAAAAACCCTTAGTTAATACTTGTATAAATTCTGAATTATGTAAGATATATATTTGATCTTAGCATTATTGTTTGACAGTCATGCCACTCCGGTGGGATTGACTGACCGCACCGTCTTAGTTTCCGTGTTTATTAGCCTCAATTCTTGTAATAGATGGGACTCTCCGCCGGATATTCCTTCCGTCAGACTAGGACCACTATTATGAGACCTCCATAAGACCCCGTGAGCCTGGGATTCCCACCAGGATATCGGGCAGGTTGTACCCTAAAGACCTGAACCTATGAACGTGGTTTGAATCGTGTTTTTGGACCAGCTCAAATTAAACTGGTCTGTGTACTGTAACAGCCAAGATTGGACCGTCACATCATCGTAACGGCCCTGTGTATGACCGTCACGTTCCTATAACGGCCCAGTTATCGACCTTCACAGGTAAGATATTCTTGTATTCCCGACGTTCTTATATTTCCCTTGTTTATTATCATGAAGCAGTTATCAAGCTTGGCCTTGAACTGTGAAATCGTGTGTGATTCTTGTTTGCATCCTTGTCTCTCTACCTAACGTTCATTCCAACGATGTTGGAATTTCTCTCAATCTTAGAAGTAAGTTCGTGAGCTTAAACCTTGGAACTCTTGGCCATTAAACATTGTGGATGTCTAGATTTCGTGGGATCTATGATCCAATCAAAATCAATGCCAAGGCAAACACATTAAAGGGCCCAGTCTGGTCCTGGGAGGCGCACCCGAAAAGTACTTGATCCCGGGGAGGTGAATGACTAGGTGTGGCATTTGGCACCAGTACTATCTAGCGTGTTGGGTCTACGACATTCCACATTCTCGTGAACTTGCTATTCATGCTTGAAAGCATGAAGCACTTGCTTGCATGACTCGACTTGACTTGACTTGATATATGGCCATTCACTTAAAGTTCTGATTACTTGGTCTTGCTATCGTGTCTTGCAATCTTTATCGTGCTAGTTATCTTGTTATCATGCTTAATTGTTTCCTCGCGTTATTCATGCATTCATGAAATGGTTAATTACTTAAACTATGCCTGATGATAGAGTGTAATTCCTACTGAGCTTCTTGCTCACCCCTACTTTCCAACCCTTTTCAGGTAACGCGGTAGATGGAACGCTTACAATTGGGATCGGGTCAACGTGATCGAGTGAACTTGGTGCCTTGAGACCCGAGTCTTTTATTTCTTGAGTCCGATAGTATAGTCGTCTGCTATCTTTTTTTCCTCTTCTTTATTTCTTTTATTGAGTCTATTATTGTAATAATTAAGTCCACATTGTATTTAAATTTCCAAATATCAATAAAATTCTATTTTTCTCAAATTAATGGCCTCCGTGTGTTCGAATATTTATTTATTGTGTTTATTTATTTTCTGCTCTATTATCATGACTGTTTCGCTGTCACGTTCCGAGCACCGCTTCTGCTGCTATCGGTTCGGGACGTGACAGAAGTGGTATCAGAGCCTCGGTTGTTTGTGTTCTAGGTTCTTGTCTATAAGTATAGGTTACCCTAAGTTATAGGACCCGTGTCATCCCTTTTGTCACCTGGTGAGATTGGGTAGTGTCTCGGGTTAAGTAATAAAATACGTATAAGATTGCGTAGTGCAATGCGTAAGGGTAATAGCTTTCTAACTTTATAATTGTTTTTGCAGGTATCAAAGCCCTTTTCGAAATGGAAGCAAAGCGGTTCCCGAGTAAGCCAAGATTCGGTTTCGCTAGGAGGTGGCGAGTCCATTATAAAAAGATTCGAAGTAATAAGAAGAAAAGGCATAACCTTTCGCAAATAAAATGTTTTCACTGTCACAAAGTTGGTCATCTAATCAAGGAGTGCTGGCGAAGGAGCGGAGCGTGTCTTCGTTGCGGAAATAAAGAACATGTAATGGCTAATTACCCTAAGCTACTTCCACAAGTAAATTACAACTGATTTCTTTCAAAAGAAGAATTTTATATAAGGTATCGTTCTCATTCTTAACTATAGTTAAATTCTTTTGCATTCCATTAGTGGTATGATTAACATATTATTTTGGCTAAATAAGATCATCTTAGTTTAAATGTTCGAATAGTTAATGACGTCCGACGAATTTGGAGACCAAATTCCTTAAAGTGGGGGAGGATGTAACACCCCGGTTAAATAATAAAATATACAAGAAAAATTTTAAAATATGTATTGGAATTAAAGATATTTCCTTGTTATTTAATGACTTCAATGGTTTTCTTAATTAAAGAATATTATCTATTTTTTGTGGCCAAAATTATATCAATAATTATTTTATGAAATTATCATAAAAAGACTTTCATATTCAAAGACGCAATCGAATTTTCTACGATGAATTGAAATTAATAAGAATAAACTAAATTAATTGAATTTCACCCGTAGGCTAAAGTTTTGACTGAATTCTAAAAATATGGAAAAATAATCTCTTGTAGAAGACGAAGAGTTTAACAATAATGTCAACTGGGTCGACTCCTAATAAAAATTTAATTAGGCTAAATTAAGAGTTTTTAGCCAAAATTGCTATTCTTGATAGCCCGACATTAATCGACCAAATTCGAGCGCATTTCTCAACCATTCGAGCCAAACCCTAGCCCATTGTTAGGTCTTTGCTTTCTCTTCGAAAACCCGAAGTCTAGACGCTTCTACCAGCGGCGGCGGTTGTGGATTAGAACCTTATCTGAAGTTTTCACCGAATTTCTGCATAGGACTCTTCAACCAAATTTGATCTCTAGGAGTCCCTATAGGTTCTATTTATAGAGGGCTTTCGACACCATAGAACCCTATTTGCACCAGTATCAGGCGGCGTGACCGATCGTGACCGACGAGGGGAATTTGGGCGTTCTTGGAGCAGGTACCTAGGGTTCCGACGACCCCTCTTCTTCTCCTTCTTTCCTTCAACAAAGGTAGGTGTCTCTCAGGCCAAACAGAAAACTAATAATACCATCTTGTGCGTCTCCATGAGCTCTTTCTTTTGATACCTAAGTGCCCAATTTTCGTTCATCATGCTGTTCGAATTTTACGTTTTACTCCGAGGTGTATCAAAAGGACAACTTTCATGATTATTAGTTAAAGATTTAATCTTGTTGTGTTAGATCTAAATCAAAGCATGCTAATTTATACTTAATTTTATGCTCTTTCGAATGGTAGTATTTTCCCTAATTCTTATTCATTCTATCATGAGCAATCGAAGTTTTAGTGTAACATGTCGAAGTTCATCGTTGGCGGGTTTCCAGGTCATGTGACGCATCTTTCAGAAGCCGTTACAGCCTGACGGCCGCTTGATAGACCGTCACCTGAGCCTGACGGCCCTACGACAGACCGTCACATGCCCCTATGTTTTAAATTTCCTAAAATTTTAATCTATTTATTTTCTGGTACGTAACGCCCCTTCATTAGACCGTCACATGCTTGTAACGCCCCTTCATTAGACCGTCACGTTCTCCTGACAGTGTTTTTAAACTTTGTTTATGCGTCCTTAAAACCAGAAACTTGCTATGTTAGTAAGATATCTTGACTTAGAAACAAGGCAGAACGTGATGTTAATATTGTATTATGATCATAAACCTTAATTTTTCATTGTTCTACATGAAAGATGTTTAGAAAATCCTAAGTTGAATAATCATGAAGAATTTGATAAAAACCCTTAGTTAATACTTGTATAAATTCTAATTATGTAAGATATATATTTGATCTTAGCATTATTGTTTGACAGTCATGCCACTCCGGTGGGATTGACTGACCGCACCGTCTTAGTTTCCGTGTTTATTAGCCTCAATTCTTGTAATAGATGGGACTCTCCGCCGGATATTCCTTCCGTCAGACTAGGACCACTATTATGAGACCTCCATAAGACCCCGTGAGCCTGGGATTCCCACCAGGAGCCGGGCAGGTTGTACCCTAAAGACCTGAACCTATGAACGTGGTTTCAAACGTGTTTTTGGACCAGCTCAAATTAAATTGGTCTATGTACTATAACGGCCAAGATTGGACCGTCACATCATCGTAACGGCCCTGTGTACGACTGTCACATTCCTATAACGGCCCAGTTATCGACCGTCACAGGTAAGATATTCTTGTATTCCCGACGTTCTTATATTTCCCTTGTTTATTATCATGAAGCAGTTATCAAGCTTGGCCTTGAACTGTGAAATCGTGTGTGATTCTTGTTTGCATCCTTGTCTCTCTACCTAATGTTCATTCCAACGATGTTGGAATTTCTATCAATCTTAGAAGTAAGTTCGTGAGCTTAAACCTTGGAACTCTTGGCCATTAAACATTGTGGATGTCTAGATTTCGTGGGATCTATAATCCAATCAAAATCAATGTCAAGGCAAACACATTAAAGGGCCCAGTCTGGTCCTGGGAGGTGCACCCGAAAAGTACTTGATCCCTGGGGAGGTGAATGACTAGGTGTGGCATTTGGCACCGGTACTATCTAGCGTGTTGGGTCTACGACATTCCACATTCTCATGAACTTGCTATTCATGCTTGAAAGCATGAAGCACTTGCTTGCATGACTCGACTTGACTTAACTTGATATATGGCCATTCACTTAAAGTTTTGATTACTTGCTCTTGCTATCGTGTCTTACAATCTTTATCGTGCTAGTTATCTTGTTATCATGCTTAATTGTTTCCTCACGTTATTCATGCATTCATGAAATGGTTAATTACTTAAACTATGCCTAATTATAGAGTGTAATTCCTACTGAGCTTCTTGCTCACCCCTACTTTCCAACCCTTTTCAGGAAATGCGGTAGATGGAACGCTTACAATTGGGATCGGGTCAACGTGATCGAGTGAACTTGGTGCCTTGAGACCCAAGTCTTTTATTTCTTGAGTCTGATAGTATAGTCGTCTCCTATCTTTTCTTCCCTCTTCTTTATTTCTTTTATTGAGTCTATTATTGTAATAATTAAGTCCACATTGTATTTAGATTTCCAAATACCAATAAAATTCTATTTTTCTCAAATTAATGGCCTCCGTGTGTTCGAATATTAATTTATTGTGTTTATTTATTTTCTGCTCTATTATCATGACTGTTTCGCTGCCACGTTCCGAGCACCGCTTGCCGCTGCTATCGGTTCGGGACGTGACAGAAGTGGTATCAGAGCCTCGGTTGTTTGTGTTCTAGGTTCTTGTCTATAAGTATAGGTTACCCTAAGTTATAGGACCCGTGTCATCCCTTTTGTCACCTGGTGAGATTGGGTAGTGTCTCGGGTTAAGTAATAAAATACGTATAAGATTGCGTAGTGCGACACGTAAGGGTAATAACTTTCTAACTTTATAATTATTTTTGCAGGTATCAAAGCCCTTGTTTATTATCATGAAGCAGTTATCAAGCTTGGCCTTGAACTGTGAAATCGTGTGTGATTCTTGTTTGCATCCTTGTCTCTCTACCTAATGTTCATTCCAACGATGTTGGAATTTCTCTCAATCTTAGAAGTAAGTTCGTGAGCTTAAACCTTGGAACTCTTGGCCATGAAACATTGTGGATGTCTAGATTTCGTGAGATCTATGATCCAATCAAAATCAATGCCAAGACAAACACATTAAAGGGCCCAATCTGGTCCTGGGAGACGCACCCGAAAAGTACTTGATCCCCGGGGAGGTGAATGACTAGGTGTGACATTTGGCACCGGTGCTATCTAGCGTGTTGGGTCTACGACATTCCACATTCTCGTGAACTTGCTATTCGTGCTTGAAAGCATGAAGCACTTGCTTGCATGACTCGACTTGACTTGATATATGGCCATTCACTTAAAGTTCTGATTACTTGCTCTTGCTATCGTGTCTTGCAATCTTTATCGTGCTAGTTATCTTGTTATCATGCTTAATTGTTTCCTCGCGTTATTCATGCATTCATGAAATGGTTAATTACTTAAAGTATGCCTGATGATAGAGTGTAATTCCTACTGAGCTTCTTGCTCACCCCTAGTTTCCAACCCTTTTCAGGTAACGCGGTAGATGGAACGCTTACAATTGGGATCAGGTCAATGTGATCGAGTAAACTTGGTGCCTTGAGACCCGAGTCTTTTATTTCTTGAGTCCGATAGCATAGTCGTCTGCTATCTTTTTTTTCCTCTTCTTTATTTCTTTTATTGAGTCTATTATTGTAATAATTGAGTCCACATTGTATTTAAATTCCTAAATACCAATAAAATTCTATTTTCCTCAAATTAATGGCCTCCGTGTGTTCGAATATTTATTTATTCTGTTTATTTATTTTCTGCTATATTATCATGAATGTTTCGCTGCCACGTTCTGAGCACCGCTTCCCGCTGCTATCGGTTCGGGGTGTGACACTTCGTCAAGGCTTCCCATCAAGGCTTTGCAGGATTGCGGTAAGATGAATGATCACGGTGACTCCCGGGATCATCCCCGGACCCACCGTCTAACCCGTGTCAAGTAAAAGAAAGTAATCTGACGCGCTTCTCACCGGCGTGCTCTCTCTCCGGCGCCCCTTATTCCGGCGCGCAAACAGCCCTTGATGCATCTTCCACGGCGCGCACTCTCCACGCCGGAATAAGACCGCCCTATATATCGTTAAGTGGTTCTACCAAGAAAAGGGAGGAGGGCAACAGAGAAAAAAATAGAAAAAAGAGGGATCGAAGAGGCGAGCGGAGAGGGTTTCTGGCGAGCCCGACCACCAATCAAAGCCAAGGGAGAGAGGGTTTTCTTGGGGAAGTGGGATTTCCTTCGGAGAGCCTCTTTGCTGCCGCCGTCTTCCCCTGCTCTACCTGAAGTCCTCAGGAGCCGGAGAAGAAGGGTGAAAGTCCGATACTCTGTTCGCGGAATAGGTGGGTCACATGGTTTTCTTCCGCCGTCTCTCCGATTCCTCCCTTTTGATCTAATGTAAGCGAGAGGGGGGGGCGATGATATGAGCCAATCGCCCCCCTCCCACCATCTCTTTCTTTCGTTTTCTTCTACAAACCTCTCTGCAACTATTGAATGGTGTCCGTGCGACAACGCCGATGCCAGAGCTTCGTAATCTGTATGTTGGCTCCCTTTCACGGGATGAACGATATGAATATATTCCCTAACAGATTGAATGTCTAATGTTGTGTCCTTCTCTCACTTTCTTCCCAATCTGTATGTCTAATCATAGCTCCGTGTACTTGGTTCTCGAATCTGGGTTCTTCGACGTCGGATGTGCCCTAGAACTCCATGGGCTATATAAATGTTTCCCCCTCCCCGGGGCCTCTATGATAATATGCCGACTGTGTATTGCATCGTCTATTTCGTGGGTGCATGAACAGAGGCATACTTATGTTTGTATCTCTGTCCGACCCAACTCGAGGTTAATCCCCCAACGCCTCTCTGCACCATTCCATTGGCTAGAGGAAAAAGGGAATCACCTCCGCACCCAGAATGATTGTGCTATGATAATGGTTCTAAAGGCTCTTCTCTCTAGTTCATAATCCCAGTTCAGGCTACCCATATTAGCTTTTTATGAGTGCCGACATGCGCATCCCTTGCCCTCAATTTGCATGGCAACTATTCAACTCCGTGGGTGTTAATCCTTTAACCCCCATCAGCATTAGCATGCTAACTCCGTGAATGGCAATCTATCAATGAACTAAATGCATCTCAAACCGAATATCTCCTTTCATCCTGCTTGTGGTTTACAGTCATTGGATTGTGTTAGTTCCGTTGGCTTTGTCCCAGTAATCCGAGGAGGGGGACATTCCCCACTGTTTCATAGAATCGCCGTTTGGACAAATGGGCTCCATCTGTGAGTGATGGATATTCCCTACGGGCCACAGGGTGAATATTAACAGGGGCTTCAGCCTGACAATTCAAATCCATAGTCCTTAGGGACCTTGTGGTGACTAAGGGAGGTGTGCCCCTCGTAGGCTAGTCCTCGAGGCTTCCTTCCCTAAGAGTCGTCCCTCTCTCAGATATAGTGCGGACTATGGGTCGCTCGCCCCTCATAGGCAGGTCCTCGGGGTTGTTGCTTCCCTCATTAGTCACCTTATCTGCTTATTTCTACTCACAGCACCATGGTGCCCCTTGTAGGCTAGTCCTCGGGGTTTCCAATCCGATTGGGACCCACTGGCCGCCGTCGTGCTGTCTGGCTCGTTAGGGGCTTACTCCACACGTGAGTATGACCCCGCTTCTCCCCTACAATCCTTCAGGGATGGGGAGATGCTGCCCGATTTTCATCAGATTTCAATCAATAAGCTACCTTCGTGAATTTGCCTTAATAAAACACTCATTCTTAAACAATAAACCGATGTGCTTGAGTATGAACCTCGCACAAGCCTATGACTCTGCTCTCGGAGAGCCCGGGACTTTAACTTAATAAACAATCAACCCAATTAACTTCAAAACCCTCAACAACATCTTAATAAACCAAAATAGATTCAAAAATCCTAAAAACATTAACTTAAACGGCACGGTCCTAATCCGACGCGCCCTAATACGGCCCGGTACCCCCCTGCGTCGGGTTAGCCGGAGACTCAAAATGTCATGGTTTCATTTGGCTTGTTCCCGGCGCGCCCCAAAGCCGTCGCGCCGGATTAATCTATGCTCTGACCGCGCAGGATTAAGCCCCTTTGCCTATGCTTGGCCGCGCCGGGAAACCCTATCCCTACGCGTGGTCGCGCCGATTTTGAACTATTATACTATGTTAATCCCTCACTCGTCTCTGGAGCGATCTTCGCTCCCACGGTCGAGGTTAATAAACCCCAATTAGTAATGAACCAAGCAAAAGAGGGATGTTCAGTTTCAAACCATCTTTTTATTATGCTTGTTATCATCATGCTTAATCAATCATTGTCTATCTCTATGATCTTGTTATCATGCTTTAACATAATCATGAACATCATGCATCTATGCTTGCATGGACCCCTCGATATATCAAATGGCACTGACGGAAGACCGGGTTACACCCGATCGGAAGTCTTTGCCATGCGCGATGGTGGTCTTTGGACCTATGTCCTCCGCCATGTATCAAGGGTCTCCGACTTAATAAATCATACCTCTCTTGCATGCTAGATAAAAGCATCCCATGTGACCTCGTCACATTCATCCTTTTGTATCTTATTTCGGCCTCGGACGGCCCGCTATCTCGGTAATTAATCAAAGGTTTTCTCCCTTATGGGGGATGTAATTAACATCATAGCCTTTATGGTATGACGGACTGCTGGTCCAAACCCGAATCTCACTCCCGCCCGATACGGGTCAGAATGAGCGCATAATAAATTTGTCACGTATGTGACTGGCACGCCTACGCGGTCAACTAATCGATTGGTTATTCATTAATTAATCGGTTGTTCGACCCGAACAAAATGACCGAACAGATCCCATCATCCCCACAGCAGGTTGGCTTGAGTTGCCTAGAGAGGTCGACCTGCCTCCTGCAAGGTCGACCTGTCTCCTGCAAGGTCGGAGCACATTTCACGTTTCATCATATGCAGGTCGGTGCACATTACTATTGAAGCATACAAAGTTCGGTGCACATATTCTGTTTCCAGTAGAGGAGTTGGTGCACATTTCACATCAAGGTCGGTGCACATCTTAAGGTCGGTGCACATTCTATTACTGAGGCATCCAAGGTCGGTGCATTTCTCGCTATCTTGCAGCTAAGGTTGGTGCACGCTTCAAGGTCAGTGCACATTTGATAAGGTCGGTGCACATCTTGCATTTCAAGTATATAAGTCGGTGCACATCCAGAACAAGGTCGGTGCACATTTGTCTTCAGCATAGAAGTCGGTGCATGTCTTGAGCAAGGTCGGTGCACGTCCTAGGTCGGTGCACATTTTAGTTCTTCGATCACTCAAGGTCAGTGCACATCTTGAATCAAGGTCGGTGCACATCCAAACACGGTCGATGCTCTTCCTAAAGTCGGTGCACATTTTGTTGCGAGCGCTTAAGGTCGGTGCACATCTCATTCTTGGAGCATTCAAGTTCGGTGCAATTTTCTTGCATGACGAGCAGTGTCAGTGCAGTTAACAGCCAAGGTCGGTGCAGCTTTGGAATTGAGGTCAGTGCATGTTGAAGAAGGTCTGTGCACGTCTTGAGAACTCGTAGCTCAGGTCGATGCACATGAACCTTTTTGGTACAATGGCTTCATACCTGGACACATCAAAAGATGGCATGAATTTCTGAGCCAGTTGGTTAATGACTCATGGTGTGACGTCATCAAAACATAATGTACACAACAGTTTTCACTTCAAGGATTACATATATGATCTGAACGATCAGGGCAGTATTGACTGGAATGAGATGAGGTGGTTCATTGTAACTTTAAAGCGCGAAGACCTCCTCGGCAGCAGCAGGCTCAGTAGCCACCTCAATAGCAAGTTCAACAACCTACTCCGCCATAACAGGCTCCCGCGCCACAACCGGACATGGGGGTTGTCCATAATCTGCTACCGTAGGACCCAGCACCCAATCAACAGTTAAACCCTGTCACCTCCTTCCATGAAGTGGAGAGAGGGCAAGGGTGGCATGAAGAAAACGCCTTTTTCAGGGCTATAAACCAAAGTTCAAACCAACCCTCATGTTTGTTAAGAACAACCTCTCAACCAACATCTTTCTCTCAATCTTCACGTCCCCTCTTACGCATCACCAACCAAGTTCCCTCCACCATCACCAGCCCTCCATCTAGGCCACTTCTTATTTGCCTTCCACCTTCTCCTGCACCACAACGAACCCCTCCTCCTTCCACAAATTCCTTACCAGCCAAGCCACTCCTCATTCGCACCCCCACAAACCCTTCCTTACCGCAAACCCCTCCTCCTTCCACAAATACCTTGCCGGCTAAGCCACTCCTCATCTGCCTCTCACCGGCACCCGTTCCTCCTCTCTCTACCATTAACCCTTTGCCAGCAAGGACCCCCTTACTCCTACCTGCACCAACATCCGCTATACCTCATGCAAATCCATCACCTCCACCTAGGCCCCTCCTCATTCGGCCCATACCCACTCCAACCACCCAGGCGCCGCCTACCCCTTCCAGTCCCTCTCCCACTGGACCTTCGCTACCTACCACCCTAGTTTCCACTAATCCTCAGCCGACAAGGCCCCTCATAAGGGTTCCCTCTTCGGTCATTCCATCTTCAAAATTCTTCAACCCTGATATCCCTTCCACATCTACCAATCCTCCCCCTACCCAAAACTCGACAGAGGCGCGATCTTCACAAACCATGGTGCTCCGTAGTGGACAGATATTCCACTGTGTGTTTCCGTAACGGGAGCAAGAGCCCACATAGGGGCAAGAGGACCAAGAACAAGAACAAGAATCCATACCGGGCACCCAATATGATTTACTAAAGCATCTGGACAAGATCCCGGCTAGGATTTCTATTTTGGAATTAATTAAGAGATCTACCACTCACCAAACGGCTTTAAATCAGTATCTGCAGAAGGTGATGGTCAATGAGGATATCCCAGTTGAACAGATCACTTCAGTCCTAACCCCGGCAGGTGACCAACTTGCTATTGTCTTCTATGAACATGAGTTAGCTCCAAAGCCAGCCAGGAAATATGCCTTAAGCATTACTGTTGATATTAATAAGGTGGCCATCAGTCAATGCTTGGTGGATACTGGTGCATCCATAAATGTGTTACCTCCTAGCACTTTAAAAATGTGTGGCATTCCGGACATTGAGATATGGCCGTCTACCATTACAGTTACTGCTTATGATAACACAAAGAAACCGCCCATGGGCATGATCACTTTGAAGGTCGGGCTGGGTCCCGTGTCAGTTACAGTAAATTTTCACATCCTGGACGTGGATCCGACTTTTAATGGCATTCTTGGTCGCCCGTATATCCAAGTACTTGATGCCGTACCCTCCACAAATCATCAATGCATAAAGTTTCCACATAAGGGGCGCGTCATCAAAGTCACTAGTATGCCCATTTTGCCATCAATTGACATACACTCTGCCACATCAGTGCCCTCCATATGGCCATCTAACAGGCCCTTGTTATCTATGTCAGATCTTGTCGACCCATGGCATGACTTGTAAAGGCCACAAGCTTCATCTTCTGCACCAACACCACCCCTACCTCAAAAGGGGAAGAAAAAGAAGAATATGATGAACACCCCAGGTTGGAACATTATGATGGAAATGGGGTACAGATCTGGCAAAGGCCTGGGGGTGAATCTCCAATGCAGAGTGAAGCCCATCAAAAATCACAAGCTAATCCCTCGAGATAGCTTAGGATGATAGGATCAGTGCGATGGATACAGAGGGGGGGTGAATGTATCCCTCCTCAAAATTGCCCAAATTAAAACCTTAGTACACTCAGAGATGTGAAATGAAAGCAAGTTCAGTTCTGCTGAGACTGAAATATGGAAGTGTTCAACTAAACAGTAACTACGCAATCAAACAGCTCAAAGAGAATTTCTTTCGAAGACTTAACTTGCACAATCAGAGAACTTACTTCGGTACTAAACCAAACTCAAGCATTCATCAACTGTGAACGAAAAGCAATTAAATCGTGATCCTAACCATGCATCAAGCGGAAGCAAATGGACAATAGCAAACAACCACTGTACACAAGACCAAACCACTGCACAATGGATTTTTTAGGTGGTTCGGTCCACAGACCTACATCCACCCCTCACTCCAAACCGGAGTGAGGCTTCCACTAGCAACAGCTAGAACAACAGACTCAGTCTGCAAACAAATGCTGCCAAACAGCTTGACCAGGGGAACAACCTCCCCTCTTCCTCCAAACCGGAGGGAACCACTAGTGACACACAGTCACTAGCAAACCAGAGACTGAAGTCTATCTTCATCTAAACCATAGGGAACCCACAAGTGACGCCCATCCACTTGCAATCGGAGGACCAATCCTCCCTTCCTCCAAACCGGAGGGGAACCCAGAGACCCAAGTCTCTCTTCCTCTGAAACCCAGAGGGAAACCGCTAGTGACACCAGTCACTAGCAACCGGAGACTCCAAGTCTCCCTTCTCCTGAATCAACAGGAGGAACCCCGACCTCACTAGAGAATCGGAAGAACAACAAGCCAAGTGTAAAAGAAAAGAAAACAACAAATGAAAATACAGCAATCAGAAAGCTGGAAATGAAATCTACAAAATGTAGCTCTCGCAGGAGCAAATCTGGTTTGGATCTGATCCAATAGCCAGAAAGACAAGTTTTCTGATGAAGCTTCAGTCTCTCTTCTCTCTGCTTCTCTTTCTCTTTCTCTCGTCCTCTTCTTTCTTCTTCTCTCTACTTCTCTTTCTCTCATGGTGTTCTCTCTTTTCTTCTTCTGCTGGATCTCTTTCTTCTTCTAATTTTTTTTTCTTCTTCTTCTTCTTATGCTCTCTGCCTCTCTACTGCTCTCTCCTACTGTCTCGATCACTATCTCTCCAGATGGAAGAAGCTTCATATTTATATCAGCAACAGCTAGGGCGTGTGCAGGGCTTGTGCCCTCTTTATCCTCGGATCACGTGCCAGGTACCAACCTCGAATCACGTGCCCAATCATCAGCCTGTACAATGGCAGAGTTACTTCAGTCGAGCCACAATGAATGTATAGACTTAATTAAATAATGTATGAACAAACTTGTATGAAGAACAGGCTGTACAGACTTCACTCGATGTATAGACTTAGTGTTATGCAGCCAAACTATGTACATACTTGATGAGGCGCTAAATGAGACAGAGCTGGCTGTACAGACTTTGAGAGATGATGCATTGTAGGCAAACGCTGTACAGACTTTGAGAGAGATGATGCATGAGATGATGCATGCACAAGATTGTACAGACTTGGTCATATAATGTATAGACTTGGCCAACTATCAACTGATGGATGTATAGACTTTATGAATGCATATGCCAAGACTATGTACAGACTTGAAGTGGCATGCAGCAGACGATGTGCAGCCATGGCTCATGAATGTATAGACTTTGCCAGCGACAAGTCGATGTACAGACTCTGTGAGCGCCAGGCCGATGTACAGACTTTGCGAGCGCCAAGTCGATGTACAGACTCTGCGAGCGCCAAGCCGATGTACAGACTTTACGAGCGCCTGGACCATGTACAGACTTAGTGTCTCATGCAACCAGACAAGTGAATGCACAGGCAATGTACAGACTTAGTGCAAACGGGATGTGTAGACTTTGTAGCATGCAACCAGACAAGTGAATGCACAGGCAATGTACAGACTTAGTGCAAACGGGATGTGCAGACTTTGTAGCATGTAATGTATAGACTTGATATCAAGGAATGCACTGGTTCTACACACTTGAAGTAATGCATGAGCGATGTATAGACTTGGTGAGCGCCAAGACGATGTACAGACTTAGTGTTCTGAACGTAGGCAAAGATAAGGAATGTATAGACTTTAAGTGTGGATGACTAGACAATGTATAGATTTGCACATATGCATGAACAAGTGGCGATGTACAGACTTGGCCAATGTATAGACTTGAAGCAAGAAGACGATGTGTAGACTTGGCCATGTATAGACTTGCGAGTTTTTGAGCATGCAACAGCCATTGATGAATGTACAGACTTTGCCAATGTACAGACTTGACAGTAGCATGAGACGTGAAATGCATTGGCTTTGGCTGTATAGACTTTGATGCCCAAATGCAATGTATGGACTTGTGTGTGCAGGGCAGACAATGTATAGACTTTGTTAATGCACTGATCAAGTAACCTGACGATGTATAGACTCTGAATGAGTGACATGCAGTTTGCAACAGGAAAGTATGTACATTTGAACATGCAATGCATGAGAGATAATGTACAGACTTGTTAAATGATGCACAAAACAATTTAGACCCGTAAGTCATTCTTAAAAGCTGTTCTGTCAGTTTATCATAAACATCAAGATTATATCATCAAGGATGTAAACATAATGAGGCATAATATTTGTCATCATCAAACTCCAGAACCACAGGGGACACAACAATCTCCCCCTTTTTGATGATGGCAATATTATGAGTCATTGCAATAGATTCATCATGATGATTATGAAATACCATATGACAGTTCATGAACATGCACCACAGAATAGTTCAGTCAAAAATGAGCATGTGATGCAAGTGCATGATGTGATGCAAATGATGACTCACAAAAGTTCTCCCCCTTTGACAACATCAAAAAGAATGGAATGATCATTGACTGTTGAAGGGGATGATATAGGAGCTATTATGCAAACTGAGTTACTATCATCTAAAACTCCCCCTGACAAGATACTCTCCTGAATGAATGAACATTGAACCATAGGGACATGCAAAAAATTCTCCCCCTTAGATGGACATAGATTGGAATGAAGAATTCTCCCCCTTTAACAACAGCAAGAAGAAAGGGACATGAAGGATGCTGAAAAGTTCTCCCCCTTTATGAATTACAATGCAGCATGATTCATATGACAGGGAAGCTCCCCCTGAATAGATGGAGTCTTATGAGGTGGATGAGAAGGAGACCACAGGGGCATGTAGATTTGACAAAGGTTTCACAGTCAATAGAAGTAGATCGCAGATAGTTAGATGAAACACAGCCAAATACTGAGATCAAATGAGAGCAAAATAACTAAGCAAAGTCAGAATATTTTCAGTAGTAGTGAAAGTTAAACACAATTAGCAAGATTTTCAAAGAGTATACCAATTTCGTAAATCCAACGAATTTTTCAGCGAGTCTCCTATTATAAAGATTTATGAATAAACTTTATTGAACTCCATGGTTTAAAGATGATGTATACCAGGTTCGACAAAAAGTTCTGTACTCATATCTGAAATCAAGGTTTAATAACAAATGAACCAAAAACTCATATGTACATCTTGATTAATCTCCCTCCATCTTACTCAATCAAATTCAATGACTTCTTTAAGAAATACACTCATAAGTATTGAGTTTAAACATGCATGAAACCATTTGACCATATCAAGGGTTATAGCAGATTATCCTTTGCATTCTTTTTTTTTAAAAAAAATTACAATTTGTTCAACAAGAGTTTTCATGCAACAAATTTCAAGAGCACTCAAGTTCAGTGCACACCTTGTAGCTAGAGGATATACGTTGATCAGACGCCAATATCCCTAAGCACTTAGTGTGACTAACAGTCATGCTTTATAATTAACAGAGTTAACATTTACACCTCATGACATACCTCAGTTCATTTCTTTGATAAGTGAGATGTGTTTCTCAGTGTGTCAGTCATTGCCCTGCCTCTTTTTCAATTAATTTTAGGCAGAGTTAACTAAGACACCTCATGACATAGTCCTTTGGACATGTGTTTCTCAGTGATCAAAGTCATTGCTCATGCAAGATTCAACAGATTTGACCCTTAGACATTTTCAGGAATTTCAGATGTTTAGAAACAATACCGATTTCATGTATCTCATCCAAATAAAGTCATGATTTCCATATTTTCATATTATAGAAGATTTAACAAGGCTTCACATGAATCAGTTGGTTAAGGTTTATTAAAGTTGATTCAGATATTTTTCAGGACATTTATAGCCAACCTAACCGAATACATTAAATGTAAACCATTTTGATCTTTCTGATATTCATAAATCTGTATAATAGAAGATTCCTTATTGAAGTAATTATTCAGTTTTATGAGCAAGGTATACAATTTGAGATCTTCTCAATTGCAGCTACATTAAGAAAGCTTTCAGAAACAGCCAGAGTATCAATGATGCCAATTGATGGTATATGATGCAGGAAGAGCATAGGCTGATGAATGAGTGAAAATGTGGTTGCACAGGCTGATATCAGGAGGTCAGGCATGCTTCAGGATTTTCAAGGATAACATGCAATGAATTCTGACAGGTGTATGCATTTGGCAACCTGCATACAATGCATTGACTCCCCCTGACAATATGCATTCAATCAAATTTTTTTTGGCATTTTCAATGTAATGAAATGCAATGCAATTAACTACATGTATGAAAAGACATGCAAAGACTCAACAAACTCCCCCTGAATACATGCAGTGTTTGAAGATTTTAAATGCAACAAGTGTATTGACAGAATGCAGAGAGTTTTGACAAAATATGCATCATGAGTGAATATGTAATCCATTCAGCAAACGAAATTATCATGACATGCAAGTATCTAGAACATACAAATTCAGAAGACAGGACTTAAGCAGAGTTTTCAGAACTAACCTGTTCAGTGCAATCCTGGGGTTCCAATTTTTGAGTGCCTTGGTTTATTGATCCCCTTTATTCCTCAGCTTCCAAGTCACACCTGCAAGTTAGCACACTATTTTGCATGGGCAGGTACCCAAGAGGTTTTGGGTCCTGAATTAACAGTGACACCTTTGGCAGGTGTTCTAAATAATTTTTTAGCATGAAGGTCATCAGATCTCATCAAGTAGTAATTATTCATTGAATGACCAAATGTACCACAATAATAGCAAGATGCAGCAGATTTCAGATTTGATTTATGTACATTCTTATTAGCATGAATTCTATGTGCATATGCATGAAAATTTTTGTTAACAGAATTAAAATTATGTTTACCAAAACCAGTCTGGCTTTGGTATCCTGCCAGCCAACAGGTTGCAGCCCTATGACCTGGCTTTCCACATTTAAAACATAGAGACGAATTTTTTCTTTTAAATGCAAGTTTATTCCTACCAAAATCATTTCTATTTGTAGGGAATTTACCAGATTAATAGTTAGACTTCCTTCCCTGAGCATGCCAACATTGGGCTGCAATGTGGCCCATCTTGCCACAGTGAAAGCATGAATTAGAATTTCTCCCACCATCACTCAGCCAGCATTCAAATCTCTTATGACCCAATTTTTCACAATTAAAGCATGTCATATGCTGGTTTATTAAATCAAACTTGTTATTGTTAACAACATGACTGTTTGCATGAAATTTAGCATGATATGAGTGTGATTTTTTCTTATCATTAACAAACCAGCATTGTGTAATCTTGTGTTCTAATTTACCACAATGAAAACATTCAATTCCTTTTTTCTGAAATGAAAGATTTTTATCATGATATTTTCTAGCACTCAGATCATCCTTTTCCATCAACCTACATTCATGCATTAGATGTCCAAGTTTATGACAATAGTGGCATGACATTTTCTTTTTGTGTGCATGTGTGTGTGTGTTTAGGTTATGTGTCACATGCACAGCTTCAGCATGATTGTTTCTTTGCTTGTTCTTCACATGAACATACTTTTTCACTTTTTCAGCTTGTTTCTGGAGGTCATTTTGTTTCTGCATTTTATGAACAATGGGGTGTTTCACTTTTGAGGTGGTGGCTACATTTGAAGCATTAACAAATGATGTCATTACTTTGTTCTGAAAAGCCTTTTTATTGACATTGTTGTAGCCTAACCCTTCCTTTTGAATATTCACTTTTACACCTAGTAGCTTGTCTAGGTTTTCTTACCCATCAACAAATTTAGACAAAACTATGTTCAAATCCTGAATTTTGTTTTCAAGAGATGCAACTTGTATTTCATAACTTGCAATCTCTTGTTCACTGCAATTGACAGCTTCATTCAAAACTTTGTTGGCAATTTTGTATTCTTCGATCTCCTTTCTCATATCATCTATTTTTTCAGTTTTGTTTGTATAGATGATTTTCCCTTTCTCCAAAGTAAGATGTCTTTCAGATATCGAAGAGTTCAGTTGTTTTAACTTCTCATTTTCTTCCTTAAGCTTATTATTTTGAATTAACTCATTTATTAGAGTCTGATCTTCTGAGTTAACCTTGCTTTCTCTCCCAGCTTCAAACTCCTTCAATTCTTTTTGATGTTTTTCAAAATCTTTCTGTAATTCTATATTTATAGATTTTATGGCATTAAATTTTTCAGCAAACAAGTTCTTCTCTTGCTCAAGTTTCCCAAATTTTTCTTCATTTTCTTTAACAGATTTTCTAAGAGAGTCATTCTCACTTTTCAGCTTGTTTAGATCAGATTTAACACATTAGAAATTTTTCAGCAAATCCTTACTCTGAATAGAATCATAACAAGTTAGGCTAAGTTTCTTCTCAAGTTCAGAGATTTCTTTTACATGATCTTGATTCTCAATCTTCAGCAACGAAATTTGTTTTTTCAACATTTGAATATCAGACATAAAAGCATCAGGAGATTGTTTCAACTCTAGACATTTTTCACAAGAGGAGCTTGAACTTTCTAACCCAGTACCCTTTTTCAATTTTTTATACTATTTTCTTAACCTCTCATGTGACTCTAATAAGTCTGCATATGAATTCTCCCAATCATCTAAAGTATAGTTCTCAAAAGGCTTTACCTCCTCATCATTATCGTCTTCATTCTGATTGCTGCCTTGATCGCTGCCACTTTGATTACTTCTGTTAGCCATCATGCAGCTGTCCTCATTTATCTTGTGAGCTAGCTTCAGCTTATCCAGGATGTCTTTAGCGGACCTGCAATCATGAAGGCAAGAGTGTAAGGCTTTGTCAGTAGCTGCTTTCATCAGATTCCAAGCTTTCTGATTTTCTCCATCCTTTGATCTGTGACTGTCGGTCCATTTGGACACTTTCTTTGGTAGTCTGTGAGGACCTTGTGAAATTAACTTCCACAGATCAGGATTAACTGATATAACATATTTGCGCAGACTGACAAACCACACATTAAAATTAGAGCCGTTGAAAACCGGTGGATCACCCATGGAAACAGATCAGATTAATGCAATAGAAATAATGATGCATGAAAAGTGAGATAGCACCGAAGACTGCAGGAACGAATCTGCTGGTCGCTGGACCTTCTATGCAGAAACCTACTCTGATACCAAATGATAGGATCGGTGTGATGGATACAGAGGGGGGGTGAATGTATCCCTCTTCAAAATTGCCCAAATTAAAACCTTAGTACACTCAGAGATGTGAAATGAAATCAAGTTCAATTCTACCGAGACTGAAATATGGAAGTGTTCAACTAAACAGTAACTGCGCAATCAAACAGCTCAAAGAGAATTTCTTTCGAAGACTTAACTTGCACAATCAGAGAACTTACTTCGGTACTAAACCAAACTCAAGCATTCATCAACTGTGAACGAAAAGCAATTAAATCGTGATCCTAACCATGCATCAAGCGGAAGCAAATGGACAATAGCAAACAACCACTGTACACAAGACCAAACCACTGCACAATGGATTTTTTAGGTGGTTCGGTCCACAGACCTACATCCACCCCTCACTCCAAACCGGAGTGAGGCTTCCACTAGCAACAGCTAGAACAGCAGACTCAGTCTGCAAACAAATGCTGCCAAACAGCTTGACCAGGGGAACAACCTCCCCTCTTCCTCCAAACCGGAGGGAACCACTAGTGACACACAGTTACTAGCAAACCAGAGACCGAAGTCTCTCTTCCTCTAAACCAGAGGGAACCCACAAGTGACGCCTAGCCACTTGCAACCGGAGGACCAATCCTCCCTTCCTCCAAATCGGAGGGGAACCCAGAGACCCAAGTCTCTCTTCCTCTGAAACCCAGAGGGAAACCGCTAGTGACACCAGTCACTAGCAACCGGAGACTCCAAGTCTCCCTTCTCCTGAATCAACAGGAGGAACCCCGACCTCACTAGAGAATCGGAAGAACAACAAGCCAAGTGTAAAAGAAAAGAAAACAAGAAACGAAAATACAGCAATCAGAAAGCTGGAAATGAAATCCACAAAATGTAGCTCTCGCAGGAGCAAATCTGGTTTAGATCTGATCCAATAGCCAGACAGACAAGTTTTCTGATGAAGCTTCAATCTCTCTTCTCTCTGCTTCTCTTTCTCTTTCTCTCGTCCTCTTCTTTCTTCTTCTCTCTGCTTCTCTTTCTCTCACGGTGTTCTCTCTTTTCTTCTTCTGCTGGATCTCTTTCTTCTTCTAATTTTTTCTTCTTCTTCTTCTTCTGCTCTCTGCCTCTCTACTGCTCTCTCCTACTGTCTCGATCACTATCTCTCCAGATGGAAGAAGCTTCATATTTATATCAGCAACAGCTAGGGCGTATGCAGGGCTTGTGCCCTCTTTGTCCTCGGATCACGTGCCAGGTACCAACCTCGGATCACATGCCCAATCATCAGCCTGTACAATGACAGAGTTACTTCAGTCAAGCCACAATGAATGTATAGACTTAATGAAATAATGCATGAACAAACTTGTATGAAGAACAGGCTGTACAGACTTCACTCGATGTATAGACTTAGTGTTATGCAGCCAAACTATGTACATACTTGATGAGGCGCTAAGTGAGACAGAGCTGGCTGTACAGACTTTGAGAGACGATGCATTGTAGGCAAACGCTGTACAGACTTTGAGAGAGATGATGCATGAGACGATGCATGCACAAGATTGTACAGACTTGGTCTTACAATGTATAGACTTGGCCAACTATCAACTGATGGATGTATAGACTTTATGAATGCATATGCCAAGACCATGTACAGACTTGAAGTGGCATGCAGCAGACGATGTACAGCCATGGCTCATGAATGTATAGACTTTGCCAGCGCCAAGTCGATGTACAGACTCTGCGAGCGCCAGGCCGATGTACAGACTTTGCGAGCGCCAAGTCGATGTACAGACTCTGCGAGCGCCAAGCCGATGTACAGACTTTGCAAGCACCTGGACCATGTACAGACTTAGTGTGTCATGCAACCAGATAAGTGAATGCACAGGCAATGTACAGACTTAGTGCAAACGGGATGTGCAGACTTTGTAGCATGCAACCAGACAAGTGAATGCACAGGCAATGTACAGACTTAGTGCAAATGGGATGTGCAGACGTTGTAGCATGTAATGTATAGACTTGATATCAAGGAATGCACTGGCTGTACACACTTGAAGTAATGCATGAGCGATGTATAGACTTGGTGAGCGCCAAGACGATGTACAGACTTAGTGTTCTGAATGTAGGCAAAGATAAGGAATGTAAAGACTTTAAGTGTGGATGACCAGACGATGTATAGATTTGCACATATGCATGAACAAGTGGCGATGTACAGACTTGACCAATGTACAGACTTGAAGCAAGAAGACGATGTGTAGACTTGGCCATGTATAGACTTGCGAGTGTGTGTGCATGCAACAGCCATTGATGAATGTACAGACTTTGCCAATGTACAGACTTGACAGTAGCATGAGACGTGAAATGCATTGGCTTTGGCTGTATAGACTTTGATGCCCAAATGCAATGTATGGACTTGTGTGTGCAGGGCAGACAATGTATAGACTTTGTTAATGCACTGATCAAGCAACCTGACGATGTATAGACTCTGAATGAGTGACATGCAGTTTGCAACAGGAAAGTATGTACATTTGAACATGCAATGCATGAGAGATAATGTACAGACTTATTAAGTGATGCACAAAACAATTTAGACCCGTAAGTCATTCTTAAAAGCTGTTCTGTCAGTTTATCATTAACATCAAGATTATATCATCAAGGATGTAAACATAATGAGACATAATATTTGTCATCATCAAAACTCAGAACCACAGGGGAGACAACATAGGATACAAGGGCCCGGGCAAGGAAAAATTTGATAAGAATGAAGAAGAGCCATGGGCTACTATGACTTCCACTCTCAAGATAGATAGACGGCCGCTCACATGGTCTTTATATACACATTTTGTGAAGGGGCCCACTGAACAGGCTGAAGAGCATACTACAGTGATTACTTCATTGCTAGATCATCAAGATGTGCATTCATGCCAATTTGCTTGCCATTTAGCACCACTGGTTACCTATAAAGCCTTGGAGTCATTAAGGCCGTTCAAAAGAAGAAAGATGGATGACCCCGAGTGTGAGTGGTATAGATGGTTTGACATGAATGATATTGCTATTGCTTTGAGCCGACTGTTCATGCCAACTGACCCAGAATGGCCACCACTTATTCATGAGTTGATTGAGAAGCCAGCAGTAATCACCAACAAGAGATAGCTATTGAGTAACTATACTGATACGGGAGAGCCAGATGTGCCATTCGAACCAGGTTTCACCTTAGACAGGCTATGGGTCGGACTTTTCCTTGTTGACTCCTTCCACCTGTCACTCATTACCTTTTTCTGCTCCAAACTTTTTACTCCCAACATCCCTAGACCACCCGCGGTCCAGATCTCCTTGTCTCCTAATTTCCTACGAATCCCCTTAATTCCCCCTCTACTCATCGAGCAATTCTCTAAACTCTCCATCACGCCCCCGCTTGGGAAATATCTTATTCAGTCCTTTTCAATCTCTCTATTTCAACACCATCTTCTACTCCTCCCTCTCATTGCTTCGCCATCATTGAAAATGAAAAAAAAACGCCAAAATTCAAACTTTTTAATCCTCCATCTCTATTGAAGAGACCTCCTATCTTGTTCCTGAGTGTGCCCCGACCCAAGGGTCGCTCATTCACGGTCCGTTAGAGGACTTTTTTTACTCCTATGATGAGGAGGTTTCTTCTGTGCCTTCTCCTGTACCCACTTCTTCCTCCTCTTCTTCTTCAGGCTCTAGTGATCAGGCTAGTTGTTCTTCTAGTTCTATTAGTAGTAAGAGTCTTAGGGTAGTTGCTACTAGGAAAGCCAAGGGTAAGCAGATTCCCGTAGGTTCTTGTTAGATCTAGCCAGAAGGTGTCGAGCTCGTTTGGCAATTCCCCAATTCATAGAGGATCTGATTCTTCTGTGGGATTTAGAATATGAGGAAGCTTTTGCTTTAGACGAAGGGTTTGGTGTTTATGAAATTATGAATGATGAAGACCTTGTCGAAGAGGGGGATGAAGAGTACAATGAATATGAGGACGAGGCCGACGCTTTTGCTGGTGGTATGAGGAGATTCGACGAACCGTCATCCTCAGTAGAAGAGCCTACCAAAGAAATCAACTTGGAGACCGAGGAAAACCCTAGGATAGTCCTCATAAATAAGAATTTGCCTCCATCTGAAGAAGAGGCACTTATTCAAGTTCTCCAAGAGTACAAGGACACGTTTGCATAGAGTTACAAGGATATGCCAGGTCTAGACCCCGCGCTTGTTGAACATCGCTTAACACTTAAGCTAGGGTCCGTCCCGGTTAAGCAGCGATTAAGACGTTTCCACCCTCATATGGCATTAAAAATGAAAGAAGAGGTCGATGAGCTCCATAAGGCTAGATTCATTAGAGTCATCCTCTATCCCAATTGGGTGGCTAACATTGTCCCGGTTATGAAGAAGGACGGAAGAGTCAGAATTTGAATAGACTTCCGGGACCTTAACCGCGCGCGTCCTAAAGATGATTTTCCCCTCCCTCACATAGATGTTTTGATTGATAACAGGGCAGGGTTCGAGACCCTCTCTTTTATGGATGGCTTCTCTGGATATAATCAGATTCGCCTGGCTGAAGAAGATCAAGAGAAGACTTCCTTCACTACACCTTGGGATACTTATTGTTATGTGGTCATGCCATTCGGACTTAACAACGCTGGAGCCACCTACCAAAGGGCCATGATGGCTATTTTTCATGATATGATCCACATTTATATCGAGGTGTATGTTGATGACTTGGTAGTGAAATCAAGGATGAGGATCGAACATCCCGGGGTTCTAGCCAAAGTCTTGCAAAGAGCACGAGAATATCAATTGAAAATGAACCCTAAGAAGTGCGTATTTGGTGTGTCGTCTGGTAAGTTGCTTGGGTTCATCGTCAGCAAGAGGGGTATTGAGATTGATCCCAACAAGGCGCAGGCAATAAGAGATATGCCTCCTCCCAAGAATTTGAAAGAAGTTCGACGACTAATTGGGAGGTTACAATTTATACGCCGATTTATCTCTCAGCACTCACAAAGGTGTAGGCCGTTCTACGAGCTTACTAAGCCGGGAGTTAAATTCAATTGGGATGACAAGTGTCAGGCAGCTTTTGACGGATTGAAGGACTATTTGTCTAATCCTCCTGTCCTGAGGCCACCAGTTCCAAGTAAACCACTCGTTCTTTATATTTCTGTCCTGGATGACTCAGAAGGTGCTGTCCTTGCACAAGTTGATGAAGAAGGTAAGGAGAGGACAGCCTATTACTTGTCTAAGCTCCTCAACCCCTATGAGCGGAAGTACATGGATATAGAGAAGACATGTGCGACCTTAGTATGGGTAGTTCAAAAATTGAAGCATTACTTCTTAGCTCATGAAGTTCATCTCATTGCTCGCATGAATCCCATTAAGTTTCTTCTCAAAAAATCTGTTCTTACTGATTGATTAGCACGATGGCAAAGCTTTCTTTCTCAATTTGACATCACTTACATTCAGCAAAAGGTGATTAAAGACTATGCCATCACAGAACATCTCGCACATCATCCCCTTCCAAGATTCGATCCTGCTCACTTAGAGTTTCCAGATGAGGAACTGATGTCCATTAACCAACCTTCAGATCTCATGTGGACATTACATTTTGATAGAGCTCTGAATTCTCATGGTAGGGAGATCGGCATGGTTCTTTTAACACCTGAGGGTATCACCACTCCACTTGCCTCTCAGCTCTCCTTCCCTGTTACAAATAATATAGCTGAGTATGAGGCTATTCTGGCCGGACTTGAGGCCGCTCATCAATTTGGTGTCACCCAATTGCGAATCGTCGGTGATAGTCAGCTTATTTTTCGCCAAGTGCTCACTAAATGTCGTACACTCGATCCTAAGCTCAAACCCTACCAGGAACTTGCTTCTGCTTATGCCAAGCTCTTTATTAAGATGATCTTTGTCCATGTTCCTCGCAGCCAGAACATCTTAGCTGACGCCCTTGCTTCACTTGCCTCCTCCTGGATTTTTCTCCCAGAGCAGGACTTTCATTCTGTTATCATTCAGAAGCGTCTCACTCCCGCTATCAAGGATCCAACCTTCCTTAGGGTTAAGGAGGAGTAGCTTAAGAAGGTTAAGGAAGGAGAGATCATTGAGAATAAAGAGGTCATGTTATTCGATCTAGAAGAAGAATTAGATTATAAGGAAAAGCCATGATATTATGAGATTGCCAAGTATTGTCAAGATCAGTGTATCTTGAAGAGGCCACGGCGGAAGAAAAGAAAGCAACCAGGAGAGTCGCCCAAAGATACACTCTGGTTGGAGGCGTACTCTGTAGAAGAGGTCTCACTGGTGTTCTTCTCAAGTGCCTTGACGATGATGAATCATGGAAGGTCGTGGAAGAGGCGCATTTAGGAGTCTGTGGTGGCCATGTCAATAGCCAGATGTTAGCTAAGAAGATCCTTAGGCTAGGGTTCTATTGGCCCACTCTAGAAGAGGATTGTTCTATTATGTTCGAAGGTGTCTTAAGTGCCAACTGCACGCCGAAAAAATTCATTCTCCTGCTTCTTCACTCCATCCTATGTCCTCCACATGGCCTTTCTCTATGTGGGCATTTGATATTATCGGACCTCTTGGTGACTCAAACCTCCTCACAAAACCGAAGTCATTCATACTCACGGCCACGGAGTACTTCACCAAGTGGGCGGAAGTAGAAGCATATGCAGAAATTAAAGCGTCAACAGTATGCAAATTCATAATGAAGAACATCATTGCCAGATTCGGCATACCAAGTACCATCATCACCGACAATGGGTCACAATTCATCTCTCAAGAGCTTCAGGACCTCTGCAACATGTATAATATTGCATTACATCATCCGTCTCCTTATTATCCACAGGGCAATGGCCAAGCAGAGGTAACAAATAAAACTTTGATTAAAATTATCAAGAAGACGTGTGAAGCTAACAAATTTGCAGATTGGCCAGAGAAGCTCGTAGAAGCTTTATGGGCCTACAGTACTCCCATTCATACACCTACTGGGCAAACCCCATTCGCCCTTACTTATGGAATGGAGGCGGTAGTCCCCTATGAGATTCTTATACCTTCCCTTAGAGTACAATTGGACAAGGAGCTCCCTATTGATGAGCGCCGTGAATCTCTCCTTGTACAATTAGAACTCTTAGATGAAAGGCGTCTGGCCGCCGCCGAACATGCAAGAGTTTATCAAAACGGGCTTTCACGTTTCTACCAAAAGAAAGTAATTGAGAGAAAATTTAAGATTGGTGAGATGGTAATTAAGAGAATCTTTGTAAAACCTGGTGGACCCCACTCAAAACTTCAACCAAACTGGGAAGGACCTTATGTAATAAAAGAAGTTGAACCTGGCAATGCCTCTAAACTGACTAATGTTGAAGGGGAAGAATTGGCTCACCCATGGAACGGACTATATCTTAAGAAATACTACCCCTAAGTCTCAAAAAAAATAAACAAAAAAAAACAAAATAAAAGTGGGCCGGCATGGTATGTGGGCCATGAAGCTTGAAAAATTAAAATCTCTAATTCATTCTTCAGTCTTGATAATTTAACCTTGGGTCAATATGCACACACAACACGCTTAGCTCTTAAACTCAAGCGGCGCAAAATTTGAGGAAAGTCAAAGCCAAACTAAGAGTGTAAAGACTTTATCCATTTTTTTCTCTTTGGTTCACGATGGAGGAAGTCAGACTCTGGGTTAGACCACCAAATTTACCCGCCGCCCTAGTAGGTGGAAGTCAGGGCCCAAAAGGGAACAATATGCCACAAAGGCCCAAGTACAATTAGGTTTTTTATTTAAAAAAAAAAGCAAAAAATCATACCATCAAGTCAAAGAATAATATGTCAAGAGGGCAAAGTCCTCGCAGGAAAAACCCTGATCGTAAGCATGCATCTTGAAAGGGCAAAAGGTAACAAAAATTTCCCTAAGCCAAAGATCGAACCCCAACAGGCAATATGGTAGGGGAGAAAAGCTTCCCGGTCTTTTAAAACCCCTCGTGAACTTCCCCAACTTCTTCTTCCATTCTCCCTCTGTGGTATGTCATAAACTTGAAGGATGGCAAAGACGGACTTAGGAGAATGGGTCGCATGAGACTATGAGTGAAAGTACAAACTTCAAGCATATTGACTCTTTGTTAAATTATTTAAGAATGGTTAATGAATTTAAGATGGTGAATGTGTAAGGTTTTAGGGTCTCTGTACCATGCTAAGTCCACAATAACAAAAAAAAACACTGTTTCAATTAGTGCCCAATCAGGGGGCGCTAGTTTCTTAATTAGTGGCATCTGAGTGGTCGTCATTTCAAAAAAAATGTTTTCAATTAACGCCCAACCAGAGGGTGCCATTTTCTTAAATAAATACATCTGTTTGGTCGTCATTTCAAAAAAATAAAAATCATAAAAAAATTTCAATTAATGCCCAACCAGAGGGCGCTTCTTTCTTAAATAAAGGCACCTCTCTGGTCGCCATTTACAATTTCAAAGAAAAAAAGAAAAAAATGTTTTCAAATAACACCCAACCAAAGGGTGCCATTTTCTTAAATAACGACACCTGTCTGGTCATCAATTTAAAAAAAAAATCAATTAGCGCCTAAGCAGAGGACGCCAGTTAGTTAATTGGTGGCATCTGTCTGGTTGCCAATTTCCTCAGAATGCCCCGTTTGTTCCACTCCCCATTATCATTTGCTTGCTTGCATTTCATATGAGCATCTTTCAATTACAGTTTGCATCTGCCTGCCTGCATGTCACATTTTCCTCTATTCTTCGTTATTTGTCTTAGGTGAGTAAAGGCTTGGCCCCTTGACCCTTTATCAAGGTCAAATGGACACCCCCCCCCCCTTGCTTATCGAGCAAGGGGCCAAGCCGGACAAATTAACTAATCTGTTTGCTTAAGTGCGAAATACAGGGACAAAGAGAAGCAGATGATACAAGTACACAAAAGAAGCGAACTCAGGTAACAAACATGCTTTTCATTTCATATATATATGTGTGAACAAAAATGCAGGAGGTGGTGTACAAAGGTAATCTCTCTAGCTCTCACTGCCACCCCTCTCTCTCCTACTCTCTACATCTCCTCTCTCCTCTCGACCCCGGGTGGGAGGCGGTGGGGGCCCCATCGAGCCCTGGGTGGCAGCTGCCCTCCCGGCTCGAGCTCACACCTCCGCCTCGTTCCTCTATTGAGTAGAGGAACCCGTCAGATAGTCCGTAATAGAATAAGTGCTGGCTCGCCCATCGCACGGTGCTCGCACTCGACCTCGTCGGTAGCGCTCCTCCACTACTTTGGCTCGCTCCTCGGCTATGCCAAGGCAGAGCCTCAACTCGAATAGCTCTCGCTCGCGCTCGAGCCACTCCTCACGCTCCCTCAGCCGGTCCGCCCTCTCTCGAGCATGGTCCCTCCTCTCCACCTCGAGAAGGATCTGCAACCCCACCACCTCTTGGGGAAGCACCGCTATATCCCAGATCCTCCTCTCCTTCTCCAACTCCGCCACCCGCTGATCACGGATCGCGAGCTCGGTGCCTGCTAGCGCGGCCCGAGTGAGCGCCTCCTGCAACTCTTTAGCCTGCGTAATTCATTGCATTTCATAAGCATAATGGAAACTATTATTTTTTGCAAGGAAATAACGTGCAATATGTGAATATCATTTGAATGCTTATGCGCTCAGCTAGGTCGCACTCTGTCGCCTCGGCACGTGCTACCGCTCCTGTGAGTTGCTCTTGTAAAGAAGCAACCTCGGCTCTCTGATCCATCGTGCTCGAAGAGGCGCCTCCAGTCCCTCCAGCAGCTGCTCCTTGCTGGGCACGCTGCATTTATTGAGGCTGTCAGTCTCGAACATCAATGATTCAGAAATAATTAGTTGCATATAGCTAGTGCACTCACCAAGGCCTCTAAGTCCGCTCGCGTAGTTGCAAGCTGGGCCTCTGCACTGTGGAGATGGACCTGCATGTCCACCACCACTGCATCCCGCGCGTCCTGCAGTTGTCACATATTAGTTGCATATCTCAATAAGCATCTAGTTTTTAACATTAGAAATAGAATGCATTCATACGTACCCCCACTACCCTCATCTGAGGTCAGCCAGCGTATGTCTCCTAATAGCGCTACAAATACGCCGAACTATCCGGCGCATGGGAGACGACAGGGGTCCCGCCTCTCTACCAGTCTGCGAACTGCTCTGGGAATTGAAGCAGCCAGTCGGTCGCAACGGTACGTCCTCGGGTCTTCCGCCCGATCCCGAGTGGCTCTGCTACCTCGACCCACTCCTGGTGCAGGCCGAGCGTCCTCATCGCCAGCCTTAGCCATAACGGCTCGATCTCGTTCAGGCAGTGAACCCAAATCTCAAGCCCAAAACGAGGTCAGCCCGCTGCGACCCAAGGCTGACCCTCATCGGTCATCCCCTGGTACGGTCTCCACACCACCTGCATGCATATCATTATTCATCGCATCATATAAAGCCGGAAACAAAGCATAATTGCATTATATTCAAGCACATACCGGTGAAGCGGGGTAGTCGTGGAACTCCTACTTGAGTACTCGCAACTCATAGGCATGAGGCACCCCTGTCAAGCACGGCAGCCACCGTTGC
Organism: Amorphophallus konjac; assembly: GCA_022559845.1. Classification (NCBI taxonomy): domain Eukaryota; kingdom Viridiplantae; phylum Streptophyta; class Magnoliopsida; order Alismatales; family Araceae; genus Amorphophallus; species Amorphophallus konjac. The sequence continues at coordinate 183,649,238 of CM040117.1, read as the reverse complement.
GCCAGTGGGTAGGCATCTGCATCTCCAGGTCGGGGGCTAACTCGGTCCATTGGCATGTAGAGGTGACTCCACACCTGCATCCACAATCATCATTAGCATGCATAAACATTCATTATAAGCATTTAAATAACACAAAAAATAGGAAAAAATGCATACCTGAAGAAAAGTTGAGAAGCCACTAACAGTCGTCTCACGACCTGTCCCCGTGTACAGGTCGGCTATCAAGTGCACCAGTAGGGCGGCATCCCAAGCGTATCACCCAACTCCATCCAGGTCCTCCAAGATGCCCAAAAATCTGCAGTTCAAATCATCTCCCTTCGTACCCAATAGCAACCTCCCAAGCATCAGGAATAGAAACCTCCTCAAGTCCATGTTCGATCTCTCCCTCTGAGCCGGGTCCTGGCAGTAAGCAGCCCGAGCTCTCGCGGTCAGTCTCTCCGCGAACTCCCCTAAAGACTCTCCTGACCTCTGTCGAGCATCCCCTAGCCCCATAGCACCGGTCAGCTCAGTCCTGTAGATCATCCTACATTTCCTAGGGTATGTGCCACTGTCTTTAAACCCAAGAGCCTCTGAGCTAGCTCACCGTAATTTGGGAGGGTCACCCCGCTCACTGCCTTGCCATCTACTCTCAACCCGGTGATCCTCACTATGTCCTCTAGGCTCGGCACCATGTGCCCCCAAGGCATCAAAAATGCCCGACTAGCTCGGTCCCATCTCTCCCTCAACACCTGAATCAGAATCATATCAGGACGTACAGGCTCGATGCTGAGGAAGGGTCCAAATCCCATCGCCTCCACTCTCGCCCTCTGGAAGTCAAGCAACCCATGGTATGCTGTCAACACATGAACCTAGAAAATGCGAGTCCGTATCAGCCCCTGCAAGACAAAAACAAAAAAAAATAAAAAATAAAATATGTCAATAATCAGCATATTAGTTAACTAATTATCCAAAAAAAATCATTGTTTCAAATTGGCGACAATACAGTAGCCAACAATTTTTGAATGGGCGCCCAGAGGTAGCTGCTAATTCCTTAAGGTTTTGAATTTGATGCCCTGAGACCGGGCGCCAATTCTTTGGGTTTTTTTTGTTTATCCCGATAATAATAAGGATATAAAATAATAAAAAACTTTTCAAAATTTTTTAAAATCTTTTTTCTTAAAAAAATAAAAAAAACTAAGGAATTGACGTCATCAGTCTGGCCGTCAATTCCTACAGCATCCTTTTCTCTTTCACCCGCCATGGTTTTGGTCTTAAAAGAAAAATGTTGCAGGGTGAACGGGCTTACCTTGCTGGGTGCGGGCTCCATGAGGCCTCCACGCAGTGGCTGGCGGCAAGGACGGGGTTGCTCTGCCTCTACTCCTTCTTCTTCACCATCTTTTCCCTCGCCATCGTCTTTGTCGTCTCCTTCTTCTTCCCCATCTTCGCCGTCTCCTTCTTCTTCCCCATCGCCATCGTTGTCGTCGTCACTGTCTTCATCTCCGTCTTCTTCTCTCTCGTTTTCATCTTCATCGTGTGCCGTCGCCAGAGCCTCGGCCGCTACGGGAGGAACCTCCTCCTCGCCGACGTCGTCTTCCCCGTCTATGTGAACGACGGCAGGCGCCATCACCCTTTGCCGCTTCCTGGCGCCAAAGCCACTTATAGAGGCCATCGTAGGGGAGATTGGTGAGAGATGAGAATGGGCAGAGTGTGAGTGAGAGGGAGTGTATGATCGATGTGGTTGTCGCCAATAGGAGTTGCAGATAGTTGCAGAAAGAAGAAACGAAAGGACTGAGAAAGAATAGAGTTTCAAAGCAAGGAAAGAAGGTTTAACGGAAGGATTTTGTGGCAGTGAATTCGAAAGAATTGACGCCCTAGAGAATGCCATCATTTTATAAGGAACGACCCTATAAGCAGGCGTTTATCTTTGGAATTTCAGATTTTTTTAGAAAATGTTAAGAATCAGTGACCTATTGTTGGGCGTCATTTCAGGATTGAACGACTGCGCATAGGGTCGCCATTTCTTGGTATGCATTGGAATCCGTAAAAAGTGTCAGGCAATCATGAAGGGCATTAATGTTTTTATTGAGAATTTCTTGGGAATAAACGACTGTGTGTACGAGTGTTATTTCATAAATTAACGGCTCTGTGAGCAGGCGTTGTTTATAGGAATTTTGGATTATTGGATTATCGAATTAACAGGAATCAGCGCCCATTCGAAGGGGCGTCCATTTCATAATGAGCGGCTATTTGAAGGGCGCCAATTATGAAGTTTTCGCATTTTTATAGAAAAAGGAATTAAATGAATTGGCGACGGTGTCTAAGGCGCAGATCCAGGAATTAACGACTGTTGAGATCGGTGCGATGGATTCAGAGGGGGGTGAATGAATCCCCGAATTAAAAAACTCAACCTGATGAACTTAAAACTGATGCGGAATTAAACACGTTCATGACTGTAGGTTGACATCGAGTATAGCATACATCTATCTTTAAACACAAGAACAAACATTGTTGTTAACCGAACCCATTCAAGCAATCAACTGCAACTTAGACACTCAGATGGGTTGAGCAAATCAGAAGCACTCCCGAACAGTGATTAAGTAAATGAAATGACTTTCTCAAGACCAATATCAGATGATTGATATGCAATCAAATTCCTTGCTAGATAGAAGATTCAAATCGTCCTATGCATACATCTAGCGAATCGAATATGACAATCAAACCACAGTAGATGAAGGATTTTTAGGTGGTTCGGTCCGCAGACCTACGTCCACCCCACACTCCAACCAGAGTGTGGATTCTGCTGATACACAGCTTAACAGCTGGGCCTCACAGCTTGCCTACATCAGCTGAGCATCACAGCTTGCTTCCGCTAGGCAATACAGCTTAGCCATCCGCTGGGCAATACAGCTTGGCCGTCCAGAGGATACCACACCTCTGCAACTGCTGGGGACTACAGCTTAACCCATCCAAAGGAATCCTCCTCTACCCGCTGAGCAACACAGCTTGCTGTCTGAGGTATCCACCTCGCCTGCTGAGCAATACAGCTTAGCTCTGCTGACTAACAGCTTGAAACAAAGGTAAAAAAGAAAAACAACGGATGATTAAACACAGCGACTGAAAGTTGTAAAAGATAGAACACAACGTGGCTCTCAAAGAGCTGACTGGCCTGGATTTGATCCATGGTCCAGTAGGGACAGATCTTCAGATGAAGCTCCCCTAATTCTCTATCTCTCTCTCTATCTTTCTTCTTCTTCTTCATTTCTTTTCTTCTCTGCTACTCTCTCTTCTTCTCTTTTTCTCTTCTTCTGGATCGTGCAGGCTCTCTCTCTATCTTCTTCTCTTTCAGATAAGTTCCCTTGCTTAGATAAATTTTCTCCTCTGGAAGAAGCTTCTTATTTATAGAGCAGTAAGAGGATAGGGCGTGTGTCCTCCACGAACTCCCGCCCTAGAGCCTAGACCACGTGGCAGCATTTCACTCACTGCTTTGCACGTGTCACGATCCTGGCACATCCTCCCTTCTTGTGCCCTTCTTAATTTCCTTAACTAGCAGTCCTGTCAGATCAGACTTGATTATCAGAAGAATAAAAAGATGCATCGAGTAGGTTTGAGAGTTGAACTAAGCATGTATAGACTTGCTAGTGGGTAGTGCAGAATGCATTTAACAAAGTATGCACAATGAAGATGAATGCACAGGCATGTCATCAAGGAGTGCATGGACTTAGTGTGCATGCGACACCAATGTACAGACTTGCTGGAGTTATGATGCATGAACTTAACCACTCGTACCAGCAATGGAATGTATAGACTTTGAATGCATGGTAAAGAGTGTATAGAATTTGTTTTGAAAGATCGCACAAATGCATATAGGAAAGTATGCACATTGAGACTGAATGCTCGGACATGCCATCAACGAGTGTACAGACTCTGCGTGCATGCGACAAGACGATGTACATACTTTCTAAAATGATGCACGGACATATCAGCAGAGAATGTGCAGACTTTGTATATGCATGAAACAACCGAATGCACTGACTATGCTCATGAATGTATAGACTTTCTAAGTCATCAAAGCAACCATGTGCAGACTTAGTGTATATGCGAGACAAATCAATGCATTGACTATGTATGTGCATGAAGAGCACTGGATGTACTGACTAGTCGAGTGAAACACCGTAGGTTATACAGACTAGCCACCAAGTAATGTACAGACTTGAGTTGATGCAGTCTAGGCAAAACTCTGTACAGACTTTACCCCTTGGACATGCATGAGTCTAGGCATTCACTGACTTATAGCCACCATAAAACACAGTTATGAAATGCACAGGCCTAGACGCTTAACCCTGCACTGACTATGTATGCATAATGAACACGCATCGACTTCGAATTAAAGCAACTGATGAATGCACCGATGCAGTGTATGCATATGGCAGATATTGATACATATGGCAGATATTGAACCGATGCAATGTATGCAGGAGAACTAACAATGCAGTCTATATACCAGATCATGCATCGACTATATGACGTGCAACAGCAGTTAATGTACCGATGCAAGCTACACTTTTTATGCAGGAACTAGAGTTGCACCAATGCAGAGACAGACAATGCAATGAGATGAATGTGCCCACTCTCAAATCAATCAATCAATCATGCTCATAGTGCTTGCTGACATCAAAATAATTCATACTCATAGTGCTTGCTGACATCAAAACCATAGGGGCACAACAACGACCTCTGTGGCATTCGCAGTTTCTTACAGAGCTTCATTTTTTAGACAGAATTGAGGGATTTTAGAAGATTTGATCACTTTAGACACTTTCATTTGGCTCAATTAAAGAAAAATCTATTATTCATCAAAGGAATTGATCATTACATGCTTAGTGAGCCACCTTGGGCCTCAAATTCCTAAGAGCTTTTACATAAGTCTTCCATTGGTCTTTGTCTTCCTCCACTCGCTCCATGGGCCGGTGTAGCTTGCTGACCCGCCATAAAGCTTGTATTGTCTTGATCTCCTCTTTATCGCCATTTGAGCCCAATTCTCTCTTCTTGATTGGTGGGAGATGAGAAGCTTCTTCAAAGAGATGGCGGGGAAGGCCGAGTTGTGAAAGGCATCGGTGGGAGTTGTAAAGCACGAACTCGGTAGTGCCGATTAGCCGTAGCTCCACCCCGGAAGAGAGCCATGCATGGATGTCTTGTGGTTTAAGGAATCCCGGTGCGCATATGAAGGCATTTTGTGGCATTACTTTGAGATGTCCGTGCCAATCCACACGCTTCTTGAGCTTGGGTATCCGGTTGGTAACTCTTTCATTCAATCCTAGCGTGTCCGTCATGTAGTGGAGTGGGCTATTAGAGAATATCCTTAAGGCTTGTTGGGACTCCTCACATGGATCAAATTTAAAGTGGAGGTCCACCCAACTTGTGAATAGAAGCCTTGACCCATATAGAGGCCTCCCCATAGGCGCCGAGGTGAGCCTATAGAGGTAAGCTAGGATTGCCGGCCCAATCCTCTTTCCCTCCAAAATTCAGCATATGGCGCTCAATTGCTCTTCTTCTAAAAAATCATCTGTCGAGGGGAAAAGCAATGCCCCTCTTTGGCTTTTCCCAAGGATTTGTACACCCACGCTGCAAGCTTCATCAAATTGATTCCATTTGTGGCTCGGATATGATCTATCATATTTTGACTTGGGATAAGGCTTGCCAACATTTCTAGTGCACTTATTGGCTCACGCATGTCCGCCATCTTCTCCTCATCTCCTTGCTTCAAGGTCTTCAATCCTAGAAGCATTTTCGTCTCCTCTAGGAGGATGGTGGCTTCAAATGTAGGAAATATGAAGGTATGGGTATGTGGGTGCCAAATCTCTATAAGAGCTCCCATGGTCGCCCAATCAAGGTGAATAGAATCATAATGTTTGGCATGGGTTACTAAGCCTAAGAGATGCCACCTAGAGAGATATGATCTCATGTCAAGAGTGATTTTGGAAAGAAGTAGGGGGAGCCATTGGATCTTGGTGTATCTCCTAGCACCGGGGATGAGTGGATAATCCTGAAAATTAGAAAAAGAAAAGAAGAGAAGAGAGGGTAGAATGCTATTAGAATTTGGATAGAATGAAGAAGAATGCTAGATAGAACTAAGGCCTTTTATGGTTACTTGATTTGTTGCAATCCTTCTGCTAATATGCCCATCGATCTCCGTAATCCTTGCAAATCCACACCTTGATCTCTTCAATGGATGTTGCATAAGGCTCTCCATGATAAAACCTTGAAATCCCTATTTTCCTCTATTTTTTCTTGGTTTCTTCACTAAAATCTTGATCTAGGACTTCCTTGGAACCTTTGAACCTCTTATTTGATGAAAGGAGGAGCCTTGGGGGTGCTATTTATAAGGAGGAAGCTTCAATTCACTGGAGTCGCTCGAATTCGAGCTTAATTTGGATCAAAAGTTCAATTTCCGAGTAGGAAATGGGTTTCTGGAATCGCGAAGAATTGGCGACTGTCCCAGTACCCGCTAATTCTTTAAATAATGCCCATCATAGTGTCGCCAATTCTTAATTGAGCGCCCCTTCAAGCGGTCGCTAATTCTTCAACAGTGATATTTCTGAATTTTATATGAATTATGATGGTTGGCTTTATATATCTAAGAATTGTCATGAGCTTGTACTTGTTAAGCATTTTAATGAAGCTTGATAGCTATGTTTAATGCGTTTTGATAAGCTTGCATGAATTACATGAGTTAATGATCCAATGAGCTTACATTTGTCATATTTACATGAATTTGCTTCATCATATATATCAATTTCTGGTTGTGCTAATGATCTTTGAGCACAGGTTAGAACAAGCTATGCAGGTTACCAAGGCGCTCGGAGTTCTTCTTTGGTGACATCTCTCTTTTCTTTTGTATCCCCTCATGTGTGCATTTTTACTATATGTTATCTACATTACTAGAGCATGTCAAGGACCTTGTGGTTCTGACGAACCTGGGATTTGAGTTCCCCTTCATCAAAAATACTGATAATTCCATGGGAGTCTTGATCACACGGATAGGCCGTTGGGTCGTCTAAGGCTTGGAACGACGGTTCCACTTTCTGAGTTGGTGCGTGGACAAATGGGCTTCGGCTTAGTGTCAGCTCAGAGAACTAGATTCCTGACCTAGTCTGGACAGCTTAGCAACATTATCCTTGATTATTTTCTATTTTAGTTTGTTTTATATTTTTCTTTTAGCCCAGCATGCATCATGTAGGACTTTGAGCTTGAATGTTAAAAAATCCTCATATTAAGTTAGTAATGAGAGCCACTCATTCTTGATTTGAGTTGACATGAGATATTCCATTCCAAATCGAGTACTATGTTGCCCTTGAAGCTGCTCAGGCTGATTCCTTGAAAGCAACTTTCGACTGGATTCCTATCTCAATTTCTCTTTAGTTTTCCTGCAAATCCACCTTGGTTGTAGCACGTCCACATTGGCTGGTAATCGCTCTCCAATGGTGTTTCTCCTTTCGTGCCCGCGTGCACATTTTTGTTAGCTTAGTTTTCATCCAATCAATTGTTGCTTTCTCAAAATCATCTGAGGTTGTTTCATTCAGAACCATAGAAAGATTTTCAACACTTAGTGTCGAAGGCGTGTCACATCACACCTTGGCATCTACTTTTCAGTCCATTCTCACTTCATTCCACTTCGTTACACTTCTATCTTCATTTTCATTTCCACTACACTTCATTCCATCTCATTCCCTTGCAAAGTAGATGCCAAGGCAGGGTAGCTGTAGACACGTCAAAATTGATATTATGTTGAGTAAATTTCATGTCATGACGTAATGCCCCAAAGTGAACTTCATTACTAACTTAATATGAATTTTTTTCCATTTTTTGGGATTTATTTGGAATGGGCGACCGTCCTCTAGGCGCCATTTTAATGAACGACCCTTCGGAGTGTAGTTATTTTCAGGAATGAACAACCGTTCGCGCGGGCACCAATTCCTGGTTTTCTGATTTTTAATGGAATTTTAATCTAAAGAATTAACGCCCTTTTGAGCGGGCGCTCATTAATGAACGCCTTCTCAAGCAGGCGCTATTTCTTTTTTTAAATTATAGAAAATCCGTTATTTCTATAATTTATCCAGGAATGAACGATAGTGCAAATGGGCGCCCATTTAAATAACGATAGTGTCTTGGTCGCCATTTCCCTTCCGTGTCCTGTTCATCTGCAACCTTCTCTGCATGGTGTCCTTGTCATTTTTGGCTCCGTGTTCTTCTCTGGAAGGGAGATCCATGTTGGCATGCCCCGAGCCTTTATTACAGCGGAAGACTCGCTCGAGGAACGCGAATAGCCGGCATGGTAAGCCTCTTGCAAGCAAGAACGATCAGAGCGCAAGGTAATCACACATAAGAATGCAATCGCACAATATTTACTCAACTTTAACTTTCATTAATAATCATATCCAATATTCGAATACAACCACTAATTCAACTTCCATCATGCTAGACTCAAGAAATAAGAAATTACATAGACTCGATCTAAACAATGTAAACTTCCTAAGTCCTCGCTCATTCTTTATTCACTCTCGGATCCGCTACTTGAACATTCCGAATCCGAACCCGAATCACTCCCATTTCCTGAAAAGAATGGAAATAGGTAATGAGCACACTTGCCCAGTAGGTATCTTCGCATCAACATGAAGGCATCATTAAAGTAATTAACATTTTTGCTCTAGAGGAAGAAGGTAAAATCATACGAATGCGATCAATCATGTGATTAAACTAAAGTATGTAAGATAGAATGAGAGCAAGTATGAACTAGTAAGAATGTAACAAGAACATGTTATTGGCCTTTTATGAACAAGAATGTATCGAGAATGTACTAGCAATGCCACATAATCATCACTCAAGTATCTTTTACTTATGAGCAAGTACTTCGGGATTTCTGTGAAATATCAAGCAAGAAAGTCATGTACAAGTATCAATCATGATGTATCGTGTTGTGGATTTTCACTTATTTATAAAGAAAGTACTCCCAGCGCAATGCGACGCCAGTAGCATCATACCCCATGGTTTATAATAGTATGTTTCCGACAATCAGCCGAGGGGACTAGCATAGAGCCCTTGAACACAATCAGTGCTCGATCGCATCTTCAAGTATAAATCAAGCTACTTCCACGCATGTAATAACAAAGTATGGCCAAGAATGTACAATTCTAACGAGCTCTTCATAACAATAATTCAATGAATGAACGCTTCAATTTTAAGAATGCGAGAGTCAAGAATGACTTAAACAAGGTTATGCTTATGGAAATAAATCGACAGCATAACGATCCATTTCATAACTTTCATTCATTATATTAAGTTTCTTGATCAATATGATAAGTCCTAGAACATTATTAAGCCATCTAGAACCTTGGAATATCAACCCTTGGGTCAAACCTTGGGTTAACATACTTAAGCTTTGTGACGGTCGTGTACTGGGCCGTTACATGATGTGACGCTCCAATATTGGGCCGTTACAATAGTCAATCAAGAAATCAGACTCAGTTAAATGTGACGATCGTATATTGGGCCGTTACATGTGCCTGACGGTCCAATATAGGTCCGTTACACTACTGATAACTAGAAACCTCGATAGTGCAATCTAATCAATAGGTTTTAATGGTACAACCAACTCGGCGTCCTAGTGGGAATCTAACCAACGGAGGCCTTGCAACAAGATTTCCTAGTCCATTGGAAGGAATATCCAATAGAGAGATCCTCATGTCCAAGAATAATGTTCCTATAGTGCAAAGTGTGAATTAATGGACATATACCTGAATATATGCCATGTACTTAGAGAAATGACTCTATTGATAGAGAGGATGTGTAACAATAGGAAATCATGATAAAACTCCGTCAATACATCTTTGGAAAATCATGATTTAGATACAAAACTATAGAATTTTGGCACATGAAATTAACATAACTTAAAATAACTTAAGATACCTTAATCATGTAATTTCTATTATGAATCAGTAAATAGACTTAAAGTCATGATAATAGGTCCAAACTTAGCTATCTAAGCTTATTTATAAGTAAACTTAACTGGTTACCATTCTGCCTCGGGCTGACAGAACACAGGGGTCTGACGGTCTAACAAGAGCGCGTCACAGTACCTGTGACGATTTATCGAGGGGCCGTTACAGTAGTGTAACGCTCTTGTTATGGTGCGTCAGAGACAACAGAAGAATTAAAATGCAACAGAGGGTGTGACGGCTTATCGTAAGGCCGTTAAACTGTTGTGACGGTCTAAGTATGATGCGTCAGAGTCCCTGCTAACAGTATAAAGAAATAAAAAGACTATGATTTGAAGCCATGTCATGTTTTGAAAAGATTTAACTACCCCAATCATGACAAAATGAAGTAAAGGTCATCTAGATGCATAGGTTGCAGTGAATTGACAAGATAATATCTTTGATCTTTGATTAGGGCTAAGGATATGTATGTATGCATGAAGCCACTAAAACATGAAATCCATGATCTATAGTGCATGAAATCAAGCACAATCAGAGGGCTTTTATCCCTAACAAGATGTTTTTACCAATCATGAGATAACCTACCTCTTGACTAGGCTTTAAGCTTCTAATTTGAACCTGAAAATCGAGCCCTAGCTCTCCTTTTCCAGCGATTTTCCAGCAACTTCCTGCTACTCTATCTCTCCAACCTCTTGTCCTAAAGATGTGAAATTTTGAGGGTAAGAATATGAAACTAAGGTGATCAAAAAGTTCTAAAGGATTGAATTCTAATTACCTCGTTTAGACGTCCTAATCTCTTGATCTTCAGGGGCCCTTTGCTCTGAATCCTGAGTTACTATGGTCGAACCAGCAACTTTGGAAGCTTCAATCTCCTTGGTTGATTGATCTCCTAACATGAAATTTGGAGAACTATTAGTCTAAAGTATACTAAATAAAATCTTCTAAAGAACTTACCCGAAATTCTATCTCCTTACCTTGATTCTTTACGATCCAAAAGTAAGGGTCGCTCAGTTCAGAACTAGGTCCTATTTATAGGGTTTTGGCTAGGGTTTGAAGATTAGATCGATTCTAGAGTTCTTAATTTGCCAGAACCTAATCCCTAAGAGTCCTTAGTAATGTTATAAGCTCTCCCAAGTCGATCTCTTGCAGATAGGATCATAAAATTCTAATCTTTTTGCTCGTTCTTCCATTCACGGAACTATCAGGGTGTAACGCATCAGTCTAGGTGCGTTACGTGCATGTGGCGGTCGTACGATAGACCGTTACATACAACGTGAGCAAGATTTCAAATTAATAAAACTCTTTTATTCGTTTATCCAATATAATTATCTATAAAATACTATTTATCCTTAAAATACGTGAATAGGTTATATAACCTTCTGGAATATGGGCCAAACTTAATGGGCTTGGTCCTTAAACCTTTTGGATCTTATTTAAATAGGCTAGGTTAATTATTTGACACAATTGGGCCTTATAATGACTTATTAATCCAATAATCCATTTATAAATCTATTTAGTCTTTATAAATTCCTAATAAATTCCAAAAAATTCTATAAATAGTCCAGAAATTATTACATAAATTCTGGGGCACTACACATGTCTTGGGATTATTTTCCTTGTTTTAATCCTTTTAAAATAAGGATCTTTTTACCTATAAATACCCCCCTTTTGATCATGTGGGCGGTTCTTCCTTCGAAGCGTGAGCAGAGAAAAATAGCATAGAGTTAACAAAAAAAGAGAGTTTTGTTTGTGTTTTTTTTAACGTTGCAGGTGCTCGCATTACAGGATTCAAAGAGAACCTGAGTTCTCTTTTCTTCTCCCCTGCTACTGTGACTGACGTACCTCTGCCTCCTCTTCTGCTATACTTACTACAGTGTTGAAGGGGGCAATCTTCATCTAGGTTCATCCTTCTTTTCTCAACATTTTATTGTCTGTTTAGTAGCCTGCACGCCCATATCCATCTAGCCTCTCTCTGCTAGATAGACCTTTAGCATATCATACTAGTTGTTATTTGCATTCACATATCTCCCTCCCTTTTGCTCCATAAGGGATTTAAATAAACAAAACACACAAGGTGTGTTCATGCCTGTTGACATCCGTTTTGTGACCAATAAGTTGGGTCATCTCCTTATTCATTCTATATGATGCTCCGAGTTATTCCCTTTCATTGAGCCTTCTTGATCGATTTGAGGTTTATTTTTTGGGTCATGTCTCCTTGGTTGGGTATGATTCCTTGTGGTTTGTCATTGGATGAAGCTTAGCAAACTTTCATTTCATTTTGGAACCTTATTGTCTCTAACGGTCCATCATGGGGGCGTTACATCTTTCTGACGCATCAGCCCTGGGCCGTTACATCTTGAAGAGTCCTACGGCTTAAGGCCTTATTCCAATGCTTATCCTTTTGCCTATCCGTTGATTCTAACGGTCTGTCGTGCAACCGTTATATCATTGTAACGCGTCATCCCATGGCCGTTACATTCATTCAGAGTCCAACTGTTTAGAACTTCTTCCCGTTGATCTTATCTTCTTAAGAGATAAGGTTTTGTGACGGTCTTCCCCTGGCACGTTACGTTCATGTGGCGGTCTGTCGTGCAGCCGTTACATCCAACAGAGAGTCCTGGTTGATCTGGTCTTTTCTCTGCTACTCCGTAGTCGAGTTGAGAGTTTGATCTTGTGATTTCTCTTCAAAATCTGATCCTCAGAACCTTCTGTTTTTTTCTATGGACACTTGGGAGTATTATCTTCAAGAGTTTGCTAAGAATTATCCTCCTTTCTTGCTGGATTATCCTCTGCTCGACCGGAGAGTTGGAGGGTCTATAAATAGCACCCTTAACTTCATGGCCTAAGGAGGAGAAATCTGGAGTTTGCGTCGAAGTGCTGCCACGTTCTGGAGTCATATTCATCCAAGAGGAATTAATTTCTACGTCCATCTATCTCACAGTCAAGGGAGTACTTTGGTTTTGAGAGTTTAAGTTCATCATTGGCATATTTGTGTTCTTCTCTTTCTCCTCTTGTCATAGCATTGTCCCTCTTCCTTTTTCACGTTCTTCCACTTGTTTTGATCATCTAAACATCCTTCCCACGTTTTAAAACACCCAGAGGGGTTAAAAAACCAAACTTCCCCGATATTCCCTTTTCCTTTTGAATGATCTTAAGTTCTTTGATTAATTATTGATACTACACTTGTTTGAAGGGCTAATCTGGGGTTATTTTCTTGTGTTCTACGTTCTTTGGCAGGTTTACAGGGTTCATAAGGCGAGGCCCAAGCTTTCTAGCCGGTTGGAAAGTTTGGAGTTTGAAGGATTCACAAGCTAGTTCTGCAGACACTCTGATGGTCTTCACTAGGTGCGTCAGGTTACTCTAACGGTTCATCTGGAGACCGTCACACTCCCTATGACGCGTAGGTTTTGGACCGTTACATTCAACAGAGCTACAGTTTCCTATTGGTTTCTCTCTCCCGTGGGCGGGTGCATCATCCCCCTATTCTAAGGTATTTCTCAGGTCTTTGGCTTGTGTTTACCTTGGTGGCGATCACGTTCTTTCTTAGTATTGGGCATTAGTTTTCTCTTTCTCACATCTCTTATTTATCTTGCTTGTTCCACCCACGCAGTGTGTTTTCGTTTATTCCTTTGCTCCACGCTCCGGCGTGTGTTTTTCTTTTCCTTCTTTAGTTTAGTTTGATTGAGA